>CM038673.1:813809609-814548268 GCA_021605145.1 Aegilops bicornis
GGTGGATTATACCACTTTAGATGTGATCTCCCAAGATGAGGGGGATTATCACATTAAAATGACAGCCCAAGATATTAAAAACAGGTTCATTTGGGACTTAGTAGTGATCTATGGAGATGCACAACTAGATAGGAAAGCTTTATTCCTGGCTGAGCTATCCAGAGTATTTTAAAACTTTGTTAATCCAATTTTAATTGGAGGGGACTTCAATATTATTAGAAAGTCTAGTGAGAAAAATAAGCCAGGTTCTCCTGGGCATTGGAGTTTTCTTTTCAATGCTATCCGGGAACAGGCTGGAGTAAGAGAGCTTGATATGAATGGGAGACAATTCACTTGGGGCAACAATATGCACAACCCTACTTTTGAGAAACTAGATAGGATCCTTTGTAGCACTGAATGGGAAGAGACATACCCCTTAACACAAGTAACATCATTAACTAGGGAGAAGTCAGACCACACTCCTCTATATTTGGACTCTGGAGACTTTCGAAAAACGGAGCCAATTTTCAGATTTGAAAATGCATGGTTTTTGAGAAAAGGGATTGATGAAATTGTGCAGAAAGTCTGGAATCATCCCACCATTAAGGGGGACAACATAGATAGACTGGTGGGAAAATTTACAGTTTTAAGACCTAAACTTAAAGGGTGGAACAGGAATATGAATGCATGGTATTTTGAATTAAAGAAAGATATCCTACTTAAACTGGATATTATTGATAAAAACTGTGAGGTCAGTGGCCTTACATCTGCTCATAGAAAGGAGCAGATTGCTTTAAGAGCCCAGCTTGACAGACTGCTTAAACAAGAAGAGGCTAAATGGAAATAGAGAGCCAAAATTGATGAGATACTAGAGGGGGACAGTAATACTAAATTCTTTCATGCCAAGGCAAATGGGAGGCTTAGGAGGAATAAAATCACCAGGTTAGAGCAAGCTGAGGGGATTATAGAAGAGGATAAAAACTTGATAGATTATATCACTACTTTCTATAAAAATTTATTTGGCCCACCAGATAATTCTTCTGTTTCTCTGAATATTGATAATCCTATCAGGATCCCAAGGGAATATGAAAATATTTTAGTGGAGGAATTTTCTTTGGAAGAAATTAATAAGGTTGTCTTCAAAATGGCACACAATAAATCTCCTGGGCCAGAAGGCTTCACTACTGAATTTTACCAACATTATTGGGAGCTGGTGAAATTTGATCTGAAAGCTATGTTAGATGACTTTGCCAATAGGAAAATTGATATTAGCAGGCTAAACTATGGGATTATAACCCTAGTCCCAAAAGGGACTGATGCTAATCAAATTCAGAAGTTCAGACCAATCTGCTTACTGAATGTCTGCTTTAAAATTATCACAAAGGTATTAATGAACAGGCTAAATTTGGTAGCTGCTGATGTCATCTCCCCTGCCCAAACTGCCTTTGTTAAAGGCAGGTATATTATGGAGGGGGTTTTGATCCTTCATGAGGCCTTGAATAGCATTAAAAATAAAAAACAAAGTGCTATGCTTCTGAAAATTGATTTTGAAAAGGCCTATGATAAAATCAAATGGTCCTTCCTCTTCCAAATGCTCAAATTGAAAGGATTTCCAGATAAATGGATTGACTGGGTCATGGAAACGGTTAGAGGGGGGAAAGTTTGTGTCAAAGTTAATGAAAATCTAGGAAAATATTTTAGCTCTCATAAGGGCCTGAGACAGGGGGATTCTTTATCCCCTCTAAACTTTGATCTGGCTGCTGATGCTCTGGCAATTATGTTAAATAAAGCCAGAGAAAATGGGTTGGTCAAGGGGGTCTTAAATGAATATACACCAAATGGGGTTAATATGTTACAATATGCAGATGACACCATATTTTTATTACAGGATGATATAGAAAGTGCACACAATTTGAAATATACCTTATGTCTGTTTGAATAAATGTCTGGGTTGAAGATTAATTTCCATAAAAGTGAAATTTTTCTATTTTGTGACGCAGTTGATAAGAAAGATGAATATGCCAGAATCTTCACATGCCCAGTGGGTACCTTGCCCATGAAATACTTAGGGCTACCCGTTGATAAGAATAGAATTAGTAACAAACATTGGAAGCCTCCAGAGACTAAGATAGAGAAAAAATGTGAAACTTGGCAAGGCAGATTACTAGCCAGTGCAAGGAAGGTTACTTTGATTCATTCAGCCCTCACAGGCATACCTTATTTCATGATGTCCTTTTATGGGCTTCCAGTGGGGGTTGAAAAACGTATGGAATTTTTCAGAGCCAGACTTTTATGGCAAGAAGATGAACAGAAGAGAAAATACCATTTGGTGAAATGGTCTGAGGTGTGTAGGCCAAAAGACATGGGGGGCTGGGGATCCAAAATCTTGCATGTATGAACAAAGCATTGCTTTGTAAGTGGTGGTGGAAATTGTACACAACTGAGGGGTTATGGCAAAACATCGTTTTGGAAAAATATGTTAAGAATAGAAATTTGGGCAATGTTCAGGCCAAACAGGGGGACTCCCAGTTTTGGAGGGATATATTAAAACACAGAGACCATTTTGTTTCTTTGTGCAAATTTAAAATTGGAAATGGAAAAAGAACTAGCTTTTGGGAAGATTGGTGGATTGGCCATGCTCCATTAAACAAGAATTTTCCTAGACTGTATGATCTTTGCTTTGATAAAAAGAAAACAGTTAAAGAAGTTTTTGACAATGGAATAGATAATCTTCAATTTAGAAGAACTTTTCTAGGGGATGCTAGGGAGCTTTGGGGGCATATTAAAGAAGCTTGTAGATTGGTGGCGTTGAATGAGGATAAAGACGAAATAAAATGGTCTCTGAATAAAAAAGGAGTTTATACTGTCAAGTCCTTTTAGAGGCACCTGATTGAAAATGGTGTCAAGTATCCACATCTGTACATGTGGAAGATTAAAATGCCACCTAGAATTAAGGTATTCATGTGGTTGGCGCTTAGGAAAAGTATTCTTACAAAAGATAATCTGATTCGTAGGGGGTGGAAAGGAGATGATAAATGTCCTTTTTGTGGACGAAAAGAGAATATAAACCACCTTTTTCTGTCTTGTTCAGTTGCAAGATTGTTGTGAAACATTTTAAAATGTGCTTTCAATTTGAGAGATATACCAGAAACCTTAGATATTGTTATGAAAACCTGGGTAAATACCTTTGGAAAAGATGAAAAAAGTCTGGTCATGATAGGAGTTTCAGCGATTTGCTGGACTACTTGGAAACTTAGAAACAGTGTAATCTTTGACAACAATAGGGTGAATGACCCCTGTGTTCCTGTTACTCTGTTTCTTAAAAACTTAAATGATTGGAATATTTTGCAGACAAATCCCGCAAGAAATAAGTTGATGGAGGCTGGAGTGAAGCAAGTAAGTGAGGTGGCAGAAGAAATATTCAAAGCAGCTCATGGGTGGCGTCTGAAGACCGGGAGGATTGAAGGGTGATTACAGGAGGATCTCGTGGCTGCGAAGAAAGAATTTCTGTTTCTGTCATTTCATTCTGGCTTGCTTCATTTTGCTGGTTTAAGACAAGTGTGTGGTCTTGTAAAAACCTATGTTAAGACTGTAATGCTGATGTAGGGTCTGTTCTTATAACAGAGTTGTAACGTTCTGGGGCTGGATTTTCATGAATTCAGGCCTCGGGCCACTCCTGTAGGTTTCTTTCTTGCCTTGAGGGTTCCGGAGAGGGGGAGGGATGGCTTCTCCTTCTTCCTCAATTTGGCAAAAAGTATTTCGTAGGGGAGTGGAGTGTCATGCTTGGTAGTTTCTTTCTTTCTACTTTGTAGTAAGACTTGGTGATTTCTTGTAATGGAAATCAGAGAGAATGCTCTCTTTTATCAAAAAAAAAAAACCAACAACATATGCCGGCCAGGGCTGAATACATACCTGGTGGCACGAGCTGCCGCGCAAACGCCTCTCCGTCATCAAGTTCTACGACTACTGAGTATCTTTGTTGCGCATGAACAATCAAACCTGCCGATCGTCGAGGGAGACCGCGACTAGTGTTCTGTTGCCACACGAGCACGCACGGAGCTCGCCTTGCGTGCGAGACCATGGGGAAGGGATGGATCACTCGGCGTCCAACAGAAACCAAACCAAACTGGAAGGATTGGATGAGAGCACTGTTGCCAATGTGGATCACTTTGCTGTTGCTAAATCATGAACGCTGGCCGCTCGGCCTCTTCTCCATGAGTTCCTCTTAACTACTCTACTTCTTTCTCCAGGTACATTACCGTTCGAATCTACTAAGATTCTCAGAACTCTCCTATAGTTTGCAGTAATTATTATGAAATTCTTCTTGTATCTCCGGACCTAGCATCTCGTCCTAACAAACTGCCTCTAACCAGAGGCATGCAATGCAATTCTAATCCGCACATGTCCTCAGCCCGTCGTCGCTATCACAAGGCCGAATCCTCGCCATGGAGAGTAACCGATGTGATCCCATGTTGGACTAGTAGCCAGCCTGATGTGTCGAGCTCGGGGCATGGATGGAACCAGGAGACGATAGGACATGATGAATAATTGGACCACCCCCTTCTCCACTCCTCCAGTGTCCAAATCCTACTCAGCCTCGATCGTCTTTGCACCCATCCTTTCCACGCAGCAGTACAATAAGAGAACTTAGCATACGGAATTTCCATGCATGATGCACACACTCATCCTTATCACCACCGTGTGTGCACGCATGCACAGCAGTGCAATGTTCTTCTTCACATGCACATATATTCCATTCCATACGCCCATCAGTCGGCCGGTGTGTGATGTGATCAGCCTCATCCATGCCTGGGAATGAATGCAAGTGGATGGAACCCAACCCAAGTGGGCCTGTCTGTCTGCCCGCACCGGTCAACCAACCAACCTAAACAACCCCTTCTGAAATCCAAATCCAAATCCAAATCCCTGGATGCTCTCCTAAAAGGAAAGCCAGCAAGATACATAAAGATCGACGCCTTTCGCTCGTCAAAGGCCAAGATTCTTCACTCTAGCTTTAGCTTTAGCAGTGTCAAACACGCCACAAAAAGTCATAGCCCCATGGCTGCCGCCTTCTTATAAATACATGGCCAGGCAGGGCATGGAAGCATCATCAGTTAGCTAGTGCACCAGGGGCACAGGACACAGGCGAGGGAGGTCTTGCATGGGGGTAAGAGGCCATCTTCGATAGCCAAGGATGATTTGCCTGTGAAACTTACCTGCCAGCCGAGCTCTCTGCCACAGAGAACGGCGTGCGGCAGTTCCATGGGCAAGTCACCCTGGCTACCCAAGTACCCCTTACCAGTTCCCATGCCCCATGCCAGACCCACGTTTCATCTCATTTACAAGACATACATGCTTGCAAACAGAACATGTTTACAAACATACTCCCTCCGTTCCAAAATATAAGTCTTTTTAGATATTTGGATTAGTTCATATCCAAATCTCTAAAAAAATCTTATATTTAGGAACTGAGGGAGTAAATGCAAACAAAACATTCCAGTGGATACCTCCACGCCTAGCCTGCCTTTGCGGCGCTATCAAGCCGAAAATTAAAGTTCCGCTCCGAATTAAGATTTTCATGTCTTTCATTCATAAAGAAGTCATTTTGACCAAAGATAATTTGCTTAAAAGAAGTTGGGTAGGTAGTCCCAGATGTTGTTTTTGTGATCACAATGAAACGATTAAACACCTCTTTCTCGAGTGTCCACTTGCAAAACTATTATGGTGCTCAATTCATATAGCTTTTAACGGGCATAAACACGTTATTTGGATGTGGCTCAATGGAGTGGACTTACATACAGCGAAACATATTCGCGTAGGGATATGTGCACTAGTTTGGGCGATATGGGATACTAGAAATGATGTGATTTTTAATGGGTCAAACTTCACGAATTTTTTGCAGGTAATATACAGAGCTACAGTGTGGATCCGTATGTGGTCATTACTCACTCATGTGGACTCCATGGAGCTTTTTGTTACTGAGTGCAACCGTTGGGAGACGGTAGCACGGGCTGTCTTCAGCCGATTTGGATGGCGTGTTGATAATAGACTAGGTGTATAGGCATCTTAGTCTGATCTGTATCGCCGGATGTGGCTTTTTTCATTTGTTTTATTTCGTTTGGCACTTTGATTTTGGGTTCCTAGTGACCCTGAGACTTTGTTTATTTATCCTTAATAAGATGGCTGCATGCATTGATTGGTGCAGTGGCCGGGGGATTTACCTCCTTTTCAAAAAAATATCAAGCCCCAGCGGCATGGACATGGCACATTTGCTGCCACCTTGCCACTGGCAACCCCCTCAACCTCCCTCTCCGGCATTCATCACTAGCATTCCTTTTATGCCTTTAGCCAGTTGACTGGATCATCTTCTCCTTCTTTCCTTTTCAGTATTTCTGAGAATCAGTGAGCTTGCAGTCCTGCAAGCTTTTACATTTTAATTTACAGGTACAAGAGGTGTGTGTTAGGTTGATCTCCTCCCAATTGAGCTCAATGGTTCGGCGAGCGCTTGACTCGCGCCTCAATCAGGGGACGCCCAACCGTTCTCTGGTTGGTGGACCCCTATCGCCGCGCTACATAAAGAGGTGGGGGAGGACGCACACGGTACGAGGTTCACCGTGCGCCACAGCCCCCCACCGACACCCTACCGATCTAGGGTTAGCGTAGGCAGACGTGAAGCACCGCCGCTACCGCTGCCCACGGACACACACGCCCATGTCATCGCCCCTCCACCATGGCCACCGGCTCGGGCTCCTCGAGCCAAGGAGAAGGTACATCGCCCTCCCGAAGGTAGCCTACAGTTAGTCTCTAACCTACCCGATCCATAGGATCTATCAATGGTATCAGCGAGAGTTGGTTTAGGTTTCTCGGGAGTAAAGAAATCAGAGACTTTTTTCCCTCCCGAAGAACCCTAATCACAGGGCAAAGAAACTCACCGGCAGAGGGCTTTGAGCTTGCCGGCAAAGTGCGCCACCACTAAGGCTGCGCCGTTCCTCTCGATCCCGACGTGCATCCGCAAGCCGAGGCGTCGGGAAGAAGAACATACCCCAAATGGGGCAAAGGGGACCGCTGCCAAACCGTTCGACGGCGACGCGCTCACCTCAAGGCGAACGCGCGACCGGCGAAGGGGCAGGCAAGGGTGCACGCCAGCCAGGGGGTCAGAGGGGACGCAGCTGCGCCTCTCAACCTCTCTCTCGTGAGCAGGCGGGTTGGAGGAAAGGAGGGGAAAGGGAAATAGAAGCCAGAGCCACGCGGTGGCTTTCGACGTCGTCATCGGCGCCCGGACGTAGCCTTGCCGGCGGTCGGGCTCAGTCCCTTTTTGTTTTTCCGCGTCAGCGGGAGAGAGACGAAGAGGGGCGACAGAGGAGCAAATGAGGCTAGGGTTTTTCGAGCAGCCGGTGTGGGCGTTTTTGTTCGGGCGAGATGCGCGGGTGACCGTCAGATCTTATAGATCCAACGGCCACGATGAAGCGGCGCTCGGCACCGCGGGCCTTTGTGCCGAAAGAGAGGGAGGCCGGCTGCGGCGGCGCACGAACAGGAGTTGGGCCGTTTTCGCCGCAGCCACGGGCGCTGGGCTGAGGCCGGGCTGAGCTGTCATTCTTCTTTGTTTTTTGTCCAGTTTTTGGGAAAATTTCACACCGTTTTTTTCTATTCAAAATTATCCACCGAAAATTTTGTTTTAGCAAATAGAAAGTTAAAGAAATGCTTCTGAAAAGTATAAAGTTCATGAATTTTTCTTTATTCATGTTTTTGCGCTGCAAATAAATAAAAGTGATCTTTTTTGCATGTTAAAGTGAAATTAAATTTTAAGAGCATGTTGAAGTGATTATTGAAACAATTATGATTTTGTTATTTTATGACCAACGTTGTTAATAACATAATCATGATTTGCTGATGTTATATCTGCATTTATTTCTATTTTTTGCCCAACAGTGATATAGTTTAAATTGCACAAACAAATGTATGTTTTAATTTTGACCAAGGTTGGATTAATGCATGCAATTGTTGTTATGATCTAACTTCACTGTGGTTTTCGGGAGGGTTCTACTTGATGAGCTGCGTCAAGGATGTTCCAACCCTCAGAGGTGACAACTACACTGAATGGAGAAAGAAAATAGACTTGGCTTTTGTTTGTGCTGAGGTGGACTGGGTAGCGGACACCCCACAACTGGTCAAACCAACAGAGCGAGTCAGAGGTGCAAAAGATGAAGATGCTGCTTGGGAGAAAAAGAAGAGGGATCATGCTCCAGTAGAGATGTCATATACCCTCGAAAACCAAAAGTGGCTCACCGTCAATAAAAAGTGCATGACTTTCATAAAGAACACAATTGAGAATGGTATTGTGGGCTCAATTGCAGAGTGTACTTCTGTAGGGGAGTTTCTTGAAAATATAAAGAGCCAATTCGCTAGTTCTTCAAAGATATATGCTACCCAGTTGCTAAAGACAAAAAAAAGTACACCGGCGGTGGACATGGCATAAGAGAGCACATCCTCAGGATGAGCAACATGGCAGCTAAGCTTAAACCCATGGATTCGGATTTGGAGCACAAGCCTGCACTCCTTGTTCACCTGATCATGGCTTCACTGCCAAAAGAGTTTGACACTTTTGTTGTCAACTACAACATGTCGCCTAAAAAATGGGACATTGAAAAGACTATAGCCATTTATGTGCAAGAAGAGGAAAGACTTAGAACCTCACATGGTGGTTCTCTGAACTATGTGAAGGATAATAAGAAAAATAACTACAATCAAAGTGGCAAAGGTTCCCTTTCAAAGCCACATGGAAAAGCTCACACGCACTATCAGCATCAGAAAAGTCTCTTCCAGTGGACAAAGATACGTGTCTCCATTGTAAGCAGACTGGGCACTACAAGAAAGATTGCCATGTTTGGCTAAAGTCAATAATGGCAAAGAGAGGTAACAACATTGTTTCCTTTGTAAATGAATCCTTGTATACACAGTTTTCGAAATCTACTTGGTGGATTGACTCAGGTGCAACCGTTCATGTTGCCAATTCATTACAGGGATTCCATTCGACGCGGCTACGCAAAGAAGCGAAAGATGCATTGAGGTTGCAACTGGAGTTCAAGAAGAGGTTGAAGCTGTCGGTGACATCTCCTTGGAGTTAGCTCATGGATTCAAGCTTCTTCTTACACATGTTTATATGTTCCTTCATTACATAGAAACTTGATTAGTGTTTCATGTTTGGATAAAGACCATTATGAATGTCACTTCGGACATGGCAAGTATGCCATATGGTTTAATAATACTCATGCGAGTGTTGCTTTCCTACACGATAAGCTTTATTTATTATCACTAGGTGAAAAAGTGTATTATGTGTGTAATGTGAATGAGAATGTTTCCGCGTCGGATAAAGAACAAAAGAAAACGAAGAGAACTCATGACTCATCAAAATTATGGCACTGTCGCTTGGGACATATTTCGAAGGGGAGAATAGAAAGACTAGTTAAAAATGAAATTTTGCCTCCTTTAGAGTTCTCAGACTTAGAACAATGCATAGATTGCATTAAAGGGAAGTGTGTAAAACAAATAAAAAAGGGTGCAAACCGTAGCACAGGAACACTAGAAATCATTCACACTGACATTTATGGACCATTTCCTGTGAAAAGTGTGGATGGCTATGACTCGTTTAACGTTCACAGATGATTACTCCCGATATGGTTATATTTATCCAATCAAAGAAAGAACTGAAACATTGGATAAATTTAAGATATTCAAAGCTGAAGTTGAAAATGAACATGATAAAAGAATAAAGATAGTAAGATCTGACCGTGGGGGGAGTACTACGGTCGGCACTCTCCATATGGCCAAGTCCATGTACGTTTTGCAAAGTTCTTTTAGGAGACTGGCATAGTGGCCCAGTATTAAATGTCGGGCGAGCCTCGGCAAAATGGAGTAGCTGAAAGGTGTAACTGTACACTAATGGATATGGTGCGCAGCATGATGAGTTACTCTACCTTACCATTGGGATTATGGATGGAGGCGCTTAAAACCACCATTCACAATCTAAATAGAGTACCAAGCAAGTTGGTGCCCAAAACACCATATGAGTTGTGGACAGGAAGAGTGCCCTCCCTACAACACTCAAGGTGGGGGGGGGGGCAGCCGAGGCCAAAGTGTTTAATCCAAATATTGCAAAGTTAGATCCCAAAACATTCAGTT
This sequence comes from Aegilops bicornis, assembly GCA_021605145.1. Classification (NCBI taxonomy): domain Eukaryota; kingdom Viridiplantae; phylum Streptophyta; class Magnoliopsida; order Poales; family Poaceae; genus Aegilops; species Aegilops bicornis. The sequence goes on from CM038673.1 coordinate 813,819,768, forward strand.
GCCACTTCATTGGCTATCCTGATAGATCAAAAGGTTTTCGTTTATACTGTCCCGAGAGATACACAAAGTTTGTAGAAATAAGACATACAGTCTTCTTAGAGGAAGAAATGATGAGGGGTGCATGGTAGCTCAGAAAATTGATCTTGAGGAGAAGAGGATGCATGCACCTAATCCGATGATTCAGGAGCCATTTTTCTCACTACCTGATGTACCTGCACCGACAATCCCTGAGGTTGCGGTGCAAGCACCTGTTGTAACTCCACCCATGACAACTATGAGATAAGATCCGGAACCTGTCAGTCAGGAGCCGACTGAACCCGCTGTTGATCATGAGGGGGAGGTGCAGCAACCACTTTAACAAGATGTGCCAGAAGGTGAGGCACAGAATGAGCCTAGGAGTGAGGCCCTTAGAAGGTCTACAAGACCCAAAAGGTCAACTATTTCTACTGATTATAAAGTTTACTAGAACATGAAGGCGCGCGTTGCCACGCCCGTACATTTTTGTTAATGAATCGTCGAAAGGGAAATTCAACTGAGAATAATGAATAACTAATAATCAATAAGTCGGTAGCTACGGTTGTGGCAACTTAGCGAAAGTTCCATCTCAACATTGAAACTAACGACCCCGAATCAACAACCACAAAGTTTTGAAAAAGTTATGATGTGCACTGAAGAGTGGTGCATTCGGTGCGCCCGGCCTCAGTTTACATATTCGAAACCTCGCACAAATCTAAAACAAAATTTGCATGGTGATAATCATCTATCTACCATGATTCATGTTTTCTAATTTAAATTTGAAAATCATACCAAGGAAAAAAATCCCTATATGAACAGTCGTTAATTACCAATGGGTCATGAATTCGCGTTAGTTCATCAACACTAAATTCGTCAGTTTTGCTTTTCAGGTTGTGTTTTGAATTTAGATTTGCAGAACATCGAATAGAGGGTGTTCCTATGTACTCTATATTTGTTTTTTTAGTTTGTAGTATATAAACTCCCATATCGCCGGACACATTCTCACATCACCGAGTACTAACAATTACCAGAGTATGCAGGGCCAGGATATGGCGACATATGCGGGAATTAGCGGGCCACTAAAGTGAGTGCACCAGCCCAACGCATAATTTCGGCCCGATCAACAATAGCAGGCCTAGATAATTCCCTGGAGCAGCGGCCCAAGAGATAAACGAAGACGTTCAGGAGAACGTACGATGGATGGATCGGATGGTTAGCTACGGCAAAACGCTGTGAGGGCTCCTAGGTGGCTCCATTTTATTGTTTCTCAATAGGGCTTATTCCATCTGTGCCCCCAATTCCTTAGTTGTGCTCAGTTTTCCCCACGCTCCAAACTTTTGCTCACTTTTGCTCACTTTTCCCCACTCTCTTAGCTGAAACTCTCACAAATGTCCATAGCAGACGTTTGCCATCTTGGCCGTTAACTGACTTGTGGGGCCACGTTGGACTCTGTTGACTGTGGTTGTGGCTTCGCTGGTTGGGCCGTGTTTGTGTTTATAGGACGGGCCCGTTAGTTTGTTGGTAATAAATTAAAAAGGGAGCCCAATTAAAAAAGCATGCTATCAATGGATGTAGCCTGCTATGCATGCCCGGCTTTGGCATCGATGTGGCATGCTATGCACGTGAACGCTGCCACGCACGCATCTAGTGACCTAGACCTAATCGTATGCATGCACGCCGACACGCACGCATCGATCCGTGCCGCACGGTTGCCGACACGACATGCACGCCGCACACACACATCATGTTGCACGGTCGCTCCGCAGCATCGTTTCACGCGTCGCAGGCATATGTGCCGGTGGCAGAAGGGGAAGGCTACACACTCGCGTCCATATGTCGAAGGCATCGGTTCAGTTGTTGGAGGCAGGCAGCCGCCAACGCAGAGCACGCGGAAGGGGGAGGCAGGCGGCCGCCAACGCAGAGCACGCAGAAGGGGGAGGCAGGCAGACACCAATGCAGAGCATGCAGAGCATGCTCGCATCGATTCACGTTCACACATTGGTTCACGCACGCTCACATCAATTCACGATCGCATCGGTTCACGCACACACTGAGTCACGATCTACGCCGTTTCCGCGTGTACCCTCTTCGTCTCCCCCGGCTATTTAAACCGCCCTTCATTGCCTCTTCTTCTACAGATCCATCTGCGCCTCCCCCTTCTCTTCTTCCCCCAAAAGCCAAAGCAAACACTCAGCGACGCAAGCAAGATGCAGTACAACGGGCCAACGTTCCAAGAGCCGCCCACCGTGCCAGAACGGTGGTACCCCGCCAACGTCATCGTGGAGGCATCGCTCTGCGTGTGGGCGTTCTCACGCTGGAGGGGTAGCACTGAGCTTGCACGGGGGTTCCTCCGTGCGGGCTTCCACCACCTCCCGGCGGGCTCGCCGCCCATGTTCAACCTCGTGGAGCAGCGTCCCCACGCCAACGCTCCAGTGGTAAGGCTCGTTGTCCACTTCACCAACAGGTTCGGTGCCTACTACCTGCTCGGCAAGGTGTACTGGTGTGGGTGCGAGTTCATCGCATTCACCACCTATAACATCTTCACCGACTTCGAGAGCGTCTTCCCCACTCGCAACCGCATGCACAGCCTCCCGTACTACATCGGCGAGAACGGCCTTGAGGAGGAGCAGTACTGAAGCCGGCGGCGAAGAAGACGGTGAAGCCGGCGGTTAAGGTGAAGACGGCGGTGAAGACATGGCGGTGTTGCCATAGCTACCCTATCTACTATGTAGTGTGAGTTTGGTGTGTGTGTGTGTGTGTGTGTGTGTGTTGCCCGAGCTAGCTACCCTATCCCATCTATGTAAGGTTAATTTTCTATCGGTATCGTGTTATATGTAAGAACTTGTGTTGCCCTAGAAACCCTATCTATGTTAAGTTATTTGTGTTATATTAATGCTTTGTTATGTTTGTATTTTGTTTGTCCCAAGTTTAGACACGGCCAATTGACGTAGGCAAAATTAACCAAACTAACTAAAAATGATGTGTTTATAGATGCCTTCTAAACAAAAAAAATCAATTGTTTCTAAACAAAAAATCAATCAGAAACAAAAAAGAACAAAGCAATCGTTCCTAAACAAAAAAAGAAACATCGCTTGTTTCTGGGCCTCATTTATCCTTTGTGGGCCTATTGCAGCTTGATTCTCTTTGGGCCCGCGAAGTAGGGTTTTTTTCTAGCAGAACTGACGAACTCGAGGACAAAAGTTTGGCAAGTGAGAGAGAGAAGAGATGAACTTGATGTATATCCCTTGCACTAAACAGAGTTGCATTTGAGATAAACAGACTTGGTTGCTAAATGGCAACAACAGTATACAAACATCTCTAATGAGAGATGGCCATCAAGTAAAAAAATTCCTAGAGCAAGTATTCCTAAAGCTATCAGATTGGATTGCTTCTTCAACTCAATTAGCTGCTTGAAGTTCTTGTTCATCTTCTTCAATTCTGTCTTCAGTTCGACATCTACCACCGTCGGGTATTCTGGACGCGCTGCTGCTGCTAGAGCGGCACTGTCATGGGGCAGATTGAACTCACGGATTGCATTCCCCCTCGAATCCAGCAAGCCCAACCATTGAAGCCTCTAGATGTAATCATCCATCCACTCGAAATGGTGGCATTTCTTCACGATCTGAAAACGAAATCACGTAACCTAAATCCCAAATCTGACAGATTTTTTTGAGAAATTACACATAAAGGATGCGAGGAAAACTCATATCTAACCTGCCCCTCCGGCTTGATCTCGCATTTGACGAACTCGCGCCCAAAGTTCCCATTCTTCTCCTCCTTCGAAGTCAACCGCTTCAGTGGCGCAGTCCGTGGGCAGTCAGTGCATCGAGTCATCGGCACTGGACCATACACCGGCCACGTGGAATGGGGGGCTGACGAGGAGGTCGACATATCGCCGGAGAGGAAGAAACAGAGGAATTGCTCGAGAGGAAGAAGAACGAGAAGATGGGGAAAGAAACAGAGGAACTGCTCGATATCTGCTCGACGACTTTGTCTGTCAGATGGAGAAGAGGAGAAGGGGAAGCTCTATTGACGATCTTCCACATTGTATTTTGCAGTTTGATTATTTGAACCAACTCATAACACTGACATGTGGTGGTCATGTGCGAAAAATACAATTTCATATGTAAAGTGGGGCAGATCGTAAAAGGGAGTGCAGTAGCCAATCAGGATGCGTCACGCGGATCAAGCATGCCTGCCCCCACATCTAACGTTTGGTGTTTGGCGCTTGGTAGGATCCGACGGCGGACGTTCGACGCTAGGGTTTGGAGCGTTTCTGCGGGGTTATGAGCCAGTCAACGGGGTTATTAGGGTTTGACCAGATTTCAAATGGCCATAACTAAATTAGGAAAAATTACAAAAATATAAAAAACGTAGTTCGTCCGTTTATGAGACCTAGTTACCATAAAAAATATATAAACTCGGTATAGGGGCCTTTTTTGAAAAATCATTTTTTGAAGTGTCTGTCGAAATGAAGTTCAAATGTTTTTAAAAAATTCAAAAAAAATCAAAATGTTGTAATTCTTGCGCACATAGCCGTCATATGTGACAAGGTTATGAGAAAAAAATATAAACTCGGTGTAGGTCATTTTCATGAAAAAAGCCTTCACACAAATGAGCTATCACATATGAACATGTTCAGAGTTTGTAGAATAGGGGGAGAGGGTTTAGGGTTTGGAAAAAATCAAAATAATTCAAAAAAATCAGAAAAATCTCCATAGCTTCATTTTGGAGTGAATAAGAAGGATCTAAACTTACCTTTTCATTTTGATATCTAAAACGTGTTATTTGACGGTTTTGAATTAAAAGCATATTTTTTTCAAAACTAATGTAGTAATATGACTATTAATCAATAAATAGTGAGACTTCATTTTTACCCTATATATATGTAACAAGTGTTAATAAAAATATATATGCCTCATTTAGACAAGGTCAAAAAAACTTGATTTCGAATAGGGTTGTTTACCCTAGCTTTCCAGCTCGTTTCTAGCACATTTCTCATTCGGACTGTTCACCTACGAATATTGGACTTCAAATGCTCGATCAAATACACCGCACAGAGCAATGAACCTCCAATGTTCAACTTCAACTTTGGCTCGAATCCAAATTTTGGCCCAAATTCAAATATTGATTTAAATTATTTTGATGGAAATTTGAATTTTGACTCAAATAAGAAACCAAAGTAGAAGCAACATTATTACAACTGATAAGTTTTCACAGTAGCTCAAATCTACCAAGTTTGAAGATGCCAACATCTTAATACAAATCTACCAAGTTTTAAGCGATCGACTCGCCCTCAAATTGACAACACAAACATTTCCCAACAACTTAATTCAAATTTTTGACTTGCTCCTTGTGTTTGCAGCTGGCTTCACCGTCTTGCTCCTGGTTTCCCTAGTTGAGATGCTCTTTTCTTTCAGACTCTTGTTCCTTTTGATCTTTACTTGGGGTTTTCGCCGTGGAGGTGCTGATGGAGTAGTTCCACTCGCCGAGCACTTGACGACCATTTGACGGTCATCTATGGGTTCAGTAATCTTTAAAGGCACAATTGAAAAAATTACCCCCTCCTCTTCCTCTCTTATAGCTTCAAAACCATCAAAGGACATGGTTTCAAAATCTTCTGCTTCTTCATCTCTTGGCCTTTTCTCTCTAGAGCTGGTAAATAAAATTATAAGCCATAGGCAAAAAAGAGAACAAATGCAAACAAAAGGGTAGCTGCATTCTACAAATGCAAACACATACCAAGATGCTTCATTTGCTGCTGCATTCTCCACTGCTTCAATTGCTACTGCATTCTCCACTGCATCTTCAGTCTCCATTGCTGCTGCATTCTCCTCTGCATCTTCAGTCTCCATTGCTGTTGCATTCTCCTCAGCATTGGCTGATGTCCATCTTTCCTCCTCTCCAAATGATGCATCCACTTCATTGGTACAAATCCTAGCAATATGCCCCAGAATTCCACATTTTTTGCAAGCACGCTTCTTTGGTAGACGACCCTCCTCACCTGCTCCAATCCTCTGGTTCCTTGGTCTTCCTGGTGGTCTAGTAATGACAAGAGCGTGGAGTTTGAACCCTGAATCTACTATGTTCCATTGATCTTTCCCCAAGAGTGCAGGCACATTGTCAGCATAAGCAGCCATAAATTGGGCAAACAGAGAAATACTCAGAGCAATATTGATCAACTTCACCATCTGCACCCCCGATAACGGTCATCATATGTAGGGCATGTATGCATGGCTTCCCACGGATCTGTCATTGCCTACAAGTACATTCTCTAGTACTTAGGTTCACAGGATGCCTCCATACCCTATTTTTAGTGTCATTATAGGTAACCTCTCCCTCATATGTACCAGATCGAATACATTTCATCTTCAGTCCTCTTGCCTTCAAGTGCAATGCCTTAATCAGTGATGGGCGCATTTGATGACCAACATATTGTGTTTCTGCAATTCTTTTGCGAAGAGCCATCTTTATCATGATCATCTGCCTCATCTTGTCAAATGCTTGCCACAACAAGAGCCCTTTCACTAACTTGAACTTTGAATTGAAGCATTCTGCAAGGTTACTGGTCACATAATCTACTTTGCAGATTTCATTGAATTTGCTTCTTGACCACACCTTGCCATGATGTGCATCCATGTACCCCTTCACAAGAGGACTTTGAGCATACAACACTCTCAAATGGTGTGCATGCTTACTTTTGCTGCATGTGTATGATCCTAGTCATAAGTTCTCATCATAAACTTTACCTTTGAACTTCTTTTTGAAATTATGCGCTAGGTGTCGCATACATTCCCTATGCTCCACACCAGGGAATACAGTTTCTATTGCACTATCTAAACCCTTGCAAGCATTTGTTTGTATGGCTAAACCTGGGGGTGTGCCTATAATGTTGCGCAACTACTGCAGAAACCAAACCCAACTTTCCTCAGACTCTGCCTCCACCACACCAAATGCAACTGGGAATAGCCAGTTGTGTCCATCAACTGCAGAAGCTGCTACTAGCTGTCCTCTCCATCTTCCAGTCAAATGTGTAGCATCTACAGCCAAATAGGGCCTGCAACCATCTAGAAACCCCTGCCAGCAAGCCTTGAAACAAACAAAAGCCCTTCTGAAGCACTCCTTCTCAAATGACTTCCCTTTTATTTTGAATGGAACTGTATGCTTGTCAATCTCTACAACACTCCCTGGACTTGCCATCTCCACTTCAGCTTTGAAAGTGTAAAGCAGCTGAAAACTGTCATTCCATTGACCATTAATTCTGTCAAGAGCCTTTTCCCTAGCATTGAAAATTCTCATGTAAGGAATTTCTATCTTGTACTTCTCAAAAAGCTTCCCATGGAGTGTTGTTGGACCAAGTCCGGGTTCTTCTCTCAACCAATCCAATATAGCATCTTCCACCCACCTAGTTTTTGCTAGCTTGGTTTTGGCCTTCCCCCCTCCCCCTCCAGGTGGACAGGTGTGCTTGTGTGGGTTTTTCTTTATTTGAAACAAAATAAAAGGGTAAAAAATAGTTAAGAAACCTTACTCAATGATCTGAAACTAAATTACTAACTGAACTTGGATTACCTGAATATATTTCCTCTTTCTCATACGAGATGCATGCAACTTCCCTCTACACCTAGGATATGGACAAAAAACTATAAACCTTGCTGGCTCACTCCTTTTAATCTTATAGGTGTTTTCAGATATAATGCACCATGTTGTCACTGCATTCCGACAGTCCACCATTGATTGGAAAATGGTACCTACACTAAGCTCAGGTTTTTCCCTATTCCACTCAATTGTTGGCATGTCATCACCATCGTATTCATCCTCGATTAAGCTGTCCATGTTCTCCACCTTCTCTTCATCGTCAGTGTCATCAAACCTAGCTTGATTGATGGGCTCCTCCATATATTCATCATCCACTGCTTGCTGACTGGCTACATCGACCAGTTCAGGAAACATCATCTCGTCTTCATCATCATTTGTAGGCACTGCCTCGTCAGGTTCTGCATCTTCTTCTACACCAACTGTAGAAGGTACATGAGAAGCAGCAGCTGAATCGGAACCAGAATTGGCAGCAGGCATGTTGTGGCTCCATGAACCACTTGCTTTACTTGGTGTTGACCTACAAGGAGTGCCGGGGTGCTGGCTATTAGCACAGACAGATGATGTCTGAACTCCCTTCCCCGCCCGTTCTGCGTGTGGCTGAAGCACATCGATTTGGAGTTTACCGAATCGGCAGCCAGCAATCCCAGCAAAAAGCAACGGCATATGATCGTCGCAAGTTAGTGGGAGAAATCTTTGCTCGTCACTGCTGAAGTAATTCAGTTCAACAACATCGGCATCACTCCAGGGATAGGTGTTTCGGAGCTCAGCTCGCAAATCTTTGAAAGATATGCTGGTTTCTACCACTTTGGGATAGAAAAATGATGAAATCAAATGCGGTTTAGTACCACGCAGCACACTAGTTTCCATTCTAATCGCCAGCCGGAAAGCCAGCGCGGGATCAATCCTATTTTGTTGAAACAAAGGCTTCAGTTAGCCGGGTAAAATCGAGCACAAATTCGAACGATGCAAGCAAATGTAAGTCAACACGGCCTACAATACGACTTAGAACGTCAATTCGAGAGGAAATGATGCTTACCCAGGTTTAATCCATGAATTATCTGCCGCGGATTCGACCCAATCCTCTCCACGGTCGACTGCATTCTGGGCGTCCTCACTCAACATCGCTATGTAATCCCAGATGGGGAGGTGGGCTATATATGGCGGAGACGCGGCGCCGCCGACGAACGTAATAGGGGCATGGGGTGGAGGAAACAACTTCAGTGGACGCAGCACGATGCCGGTGGAGCGGGGCGAGGCGTCACCGTGCGGTGCAGCCTGTCTAGATCTGTTTCAGATTCAGACAAGCTGCACAATAAATGTCTCCTTGCGGTCCCACCCGTCAGCAAGCAACGGTCAGACAAAGACTCAGTCCCACTCGTCAGCAATTAACGGTCAATGGACGGTCAAGACAGCAAACGCCCGTTATGAGCATTTGTGAGAGTTTCAGCTAAGGAAGAGGGGAAAAGTGAGCAAAAGTTTGGAGCGTGGGGAAAAGTGAGCACAACTAAGGAACCAGGGGCACTAATTTAAATATCCCAAGTTTATAACACAGAAATAGTTCATATGGAAGGTGATCCCACTTCATATGAAGAAGCCATGAGAAGCCCTCATCAAAGTGGCTGGATGCAATGGAAGACGAGATGAAATCGATGAGTTCCAAAGATGTTTGGGACTTATAGAACATTCCTAAAGGAGCCAAACCAGTAGGTTGTAAATGGGTCTAGAAAACTAAGTATGACTCTCTTGGGAATGTAGAAAAGTATAAAGCACGACTTGTGGCAAAAGGATTTACCCAAAGAGAAGGGATTTTCCCCAGTCTCATGTAAGGATTCCTTCAGAATTATAATGGCATTAGTTGCACATTTTGATTCAGAGTTACATCAAATGGATGTAAAGACGACATTTCTGAACGGAGATTTAAAAGAAAAGTTTACATGAAACAACCCAAGGGTTTTATCATGGAAGGCAAGGCAGATATATGGGATGCCGCTTGAAGAAATCTATTTATGTATTAAGGCAAGCATTTAGACAATGGTATCTAAAGTTTAATGAGACAATTAAAAGATTTGGATTTAAAGAGAATGTTGAGGATAACTGCATTTATGCAAAGTTTAAAAATGGGAAATATATTTTCCTAATCTTGTATGTGGATGATATCTTGCTTGCTAGCAGTGATGTTAGTTTGCTACAAGAAACAAAGTAGTTCTTGTCCTCAAATTTTGATATAACAGATCTTGGTGAAGCGGCATATGTTTTGGGCACAGAAATTCACCGAAATAGGGAAAATGGAGTTTTAGGACTATCACAGAAGGCATATTTAGAAAAGGTTCTTAAAAAGTATAATATGCATGCGAGTAAAGCCACACCTGCTCCTATAGTCAAGGGCGACAGTTTTAGGAAATTCCAATGTTGCAAGAACCAGTACGAGATCAATCAAATGAAAGCAGTACCATATGCTTCGGATGTTGGAAGTTTACAGTATGCGCAAGTATGCACCCGCCCTGAGTTAGCTTTTATCACCGGGGTACTTGGTAGATATCAAGATAATCCTGGCAAAGAGAACTGGAAGGTGGTAAAGAAAGCATTGCATTATGTGCAAGGCACGAAGGACCACATGCTAACATACAGGAGATATGATTCCCTAGAGATAAGAGGGTATTCAGACACAGATATTGCGGGAGACGGAGATGATAGAAAATCCACGTCAGGATACATGTTCACTCTTGCTGGAGGGGCTATTTCGTGGAGAAGCTCCAAACAGTCAATAGTTGCATCGTCCATGATGTATGCAGAATTTATGGTAAGTTATGAGGCCACGTGGATGTTGCGAAACGTTGCATGGAAAACAAAAAAAATTCTACGCACACGCAAGATCTATTCATGGAGATGCATAGTAACGAGAGGGGAGAGTGTTTCTATGTACCCTCATAGACCATAAGAGGAAGCGTTTAACAACGCGGTTGATGTAGTTGAACTTCTTCATACTCCTACCGATCAAGTATCGAACGTACGACACATCAGCGTTCAGCACACGTTCCGCTCAGTGACATCCTCGCCTTCTTGATCCATCAAGACGGGCGAAGTAGTAGATGAGTTCCGGCAGCACGACGGCGTGGTGACGGTGGTGGTGATGCTATCTCCGCAGGGCTTCGCCTAAGCACTAGGGAAATATTACCGAGGGATGAAAATGTGAGAGGGCGCAAGCATCGCTAACACAATGTTCGCAGTATTGTGGCGCCTCCCTCATATATATATATATATATATATATATATATATATATATATATATATATATATATATATATATATATATATATATATATATATATATATATATAGGTGGGGAGGAGAGGCAGACCCTAGGGCGCCCCAAGTGGTCGGCGGCTGCCCTAGGGCACCTGCCTAGCCCCCCCCCCTCCCTCCTTATTTGAACAGAAGGGGGAAGGAAAGGGAGATGGCTGCGTTAGGGCGCCTCCCCTTTCCTTCCCTCCGTCCTTTGGTGCATGGCAGGGGGTAGAGGGGCGCACCAGGCCCTTGTGGGATGGTGTGCTCTTCCCCTTTGGGCCCATAAGGCCCAATGGCCTATCAAGGCTGCCCGGAACCCCTTCCAGTGACCCGATAAGTACCCAGTACCACCCGAAACACTTCTGGTGTCCAAATACCATAGTCCTATATATCAATATTTACCTCTGGACCATTCTGGAGCTCCTCGTCATGTTCATGATCTCATCCGGGACTCCGAACAACGTTAGGTCACCAAATCACATAACTCATATAATACTATATCATCATCGAACGTTAAGCGTGTGGACCATATGGGTTCAAGAACTATGGAGACATGACTGAGACACCTCTCCAGTTAATAACCAATAGCAGAACCTGGATGCCCATATTGGTTCCTACATATTCTACGAATATCTTTATCAGTCGAACCGTTATGACAATATACGTAATTCCCTTTGTCCATCGGTATGTTACTTGCCCGATATTCGATCGTCGGTATCTCTATACCTAGTTCAATATCATTAACGGCAAGTATCTTTACTCTTATTTCGTAATACATCATCCTGCAACTAACTCATTATTCACTTTGCTTGCAAGGCTTCTTATGATGTGTATTACCGAGAGGGCCCACAGACACCTCTCTGATACTCGGAGTGACAAATCCTAATCTCGATCTATACCAACTCAACAAACACCTTAGGAGATACCTGTAGACCATCTTTATGATCACCCAGTTACGTTGTGACGTTTGATAGCACACAAGGTATTCATCCGGTATCCGGGAGTTGCATAATCTCATAGTCGAAGGAATATGTATTTGACATTAAGAAAGCAATAGAAATAAACTGAACGATCAATATCAGATGGGTCTTGTCCATCACATCATTCTCCTAATGATGTGATCCCGTTATCAAATGACAACTCATGTCGATGGTTAGGAAACCTTAACCGTATTTTATCAACGAGCTAGTCTAGTAGAGGCTCACTAGGGACATAGTATTTGTTTATGTATCCACACATGTATTTAAGGTTCCAGTCAATACAATTATAGCATGAATAATAAACCATTATCATGATTTAGGAAATATAATAATAACCATTTTATTATTGCCTCTAGGGCATATTTCCATCAGTCTCCCACTTGCACTAGAGTCAATAATCTAGTTCACATCGCCATGTGATTAACACCCATAGTTCACATCACCATGTGACAAACAACGAAAGAGTTTACTAGAGTCAATAATCTAGTTAACATCGCCATGTGATTAACACCCAAAGAGTACTAAGGTGTGATCATGTTTTTCTTGTGGGAGAAGTTTAGTCAACGGGTCTGTCACATTCAGATCCGTATGTATTTTGCAAATTTCTATGTCTACAATGCTCTGGATGGATCTACTCTAGCTTATTGCTCCCACTTTGAATATGTATCCAGATAGATACTCATAGTCATCTGAATCGGTGTCAAAGCTTGCATCTACATAACTCTTTACGACGAACTCTTTATCACCTCCATAACTGAGAAAATATTTCCTTAGTTCCCTAGGGATAATTTTGACCGTTGTCCATTGATCTACTCCAGGATCACTATTGTACGCCCTTGCCAAACTCATGGCAAGGTACACAATAGGTCTGGTGCACAACATGCCATAAATCATAGAACCTATGGCTGAGGCATAGGGAATGACTTTCATTCTCTCTCTATCTTCTACTATGGTCGGGCTTTCGGTCTTACTCAACTTCACACTTTGTAACACAGGCAAGAACTCTTTCTTTGACTGGTCTATTTTGAACTTCTTCAAAAACTTCTGCCAAGGTATGTACTTTGTGAAACTCCTATTAAGCGTCTCGATCTATCCCTATAGATCTTGATGCCCAATATATAAGCAGCTTCACTGAGGTCTTTCATTGAAAAATTCTTATTTCAAGTATCCTTTTATGCTATCCAGAAATTTATATTATTTTCAATCAACAATATGTCATCCCCATATAATATCAGAAATGCTACAGAGCTCCCACTCACTTTTTTTGTAAATATAGGCTTCACCGCAAGTCTGTATAAAATCACATGCTTTGATCACCTCATCACAGCATATATTCCAACTCCGAGATGCTTTCACCAGTCCATAGATGAATCGCTGGAGCTTGCACACTTTGTTAGCACCTTTAGGATCAACAAAAACCTTTTGGTTACATCATATACAACTCTTCTTTAAGAAATCCATTAAGAAATGCAGTTCTGACGTCCATTTGCCAAATTTCATAATTATAAAATGCGGCAATTGCTAACATGATTCGGACTGACTTAAGCATCGCTACGTGTGAGAAGGTTTCATCGTAGTCAACCCCTTGAACTTGTCGAAAACCTTTTGCGACAAGTCGAGCTTTGTAGATGGTGACATTACCATCAGCGTATGTCTTCTTCTTGAAGATCCATTTATTCTCAATGGCTTGCCGATCATCCGGAAAGTCCACCAAATTCCATACTTTGTTCTCATACATGGATCCTATCCCAAATTTCACGGCCTCAAGCCATTTATCGAAATCTGGGCTCATCATAGCTTCTTCATAGTTCCTAGGATCGTCATGGTCTAGTAACATGACTTCCAGGACAGGATTACCGTACCACTCTAGTGCGGAACATATTCTCTGTTTGACCTACGAGGTTCAGTAGTAACTTGATCTGAAGTTTCATGATCATCATCATTAGCTTCCTCTCTAGTTTGTGTAGGCATCACGGGAACGGATATCTCTGATATGCTAATTTCCACATTGAGAGAAGGTACAATTACCTCATCAAGTTCTACTTTCCTCCCACTTACTTCTTTTGAGAGAAACTCCTTCTCTAGAAATTGGGTAGAAAGTGTACCCAATTGTTTCCTTAGGGCATCCTATGAAGTTCGAGAGAAACTCCTTCAGTACCTTATGATCTTCTCCCTCTTTGATGGACCCCGGTGGCTGGTTCGCATAAACCTTTCCTTCTAACTCTCCGTTCAAAAACGCGGATTTTACATCCGTGTGATGTATCCTCCATGATTCCTGAGCCGCAAGAGCTATGAGTAATCCCACCGATTCCATCATTGCAACGGGAACGAACACTTTTTCGAAGTCCACACCTTCCTCTTGCATGTACCCTTTGGCCACTAGCCTCGCTTTGTGCTTCACGGACCCTTCGGCATCTTTCTTTATCTTGAATTCCCACTTGACATCCATGGTTTTTTCATTGTTAGGAACCATGCATTGTTGTCGTGCATCGACCTCAACTCCTCCAAAGATTGACGCCAACACTCCTTCGTATTTGCGTCCTCAAATTCCGCCGAGTCGGCGCTTGCTAGACACCGACGCCCACTCCTTTTCTCCTTTACCGGGTCAAGCATCCGAAGAGAATTCTCCGAATATGGGGGTAACACCGGTCGTAGATGTTCAGTTGTAGGTGATAATGTCCTTTCCTCCTTCACGGGCACCGGCATTACCTTGCCGTTCCTGCCTACCAGCGTTGCAGTGCCCAAATTTAGCAAAACTACACTTGACAAGACCTCTGATCTCCCTGATAAATCACCAGCTCGAACTGGGCCACCAAGACCGGCCTCAGCTACCCTGCGCATGGACTTGAGCAGGCCAGAAGTTAGCTTCAATTAGCTGGTATATATATAGTTACATATCCCCTTGTAAACACCAGACCGTGAATTAAGTTGATCAATAAAACACAAGGCTCGACTCCTCGTGTGCGTACGTGTGTGTAGTCCAGGGGCCAGCTGGATCAATCAGCCGGCTGCTGTATACGTGCGTGTTCGGCATAGGAGTTCATGTGCGAATGCAACTCGCCGGGTTACGTAGCTAGCTGTGCTAGCTTCGATCGATCGGGACGGATCAAGTCAGCTTGTGTTAGAATTGTGTCGAATATTATTGTACAAGGTAGGTTACAGTTGGACTTGGTTTTGGACTGTGTGTAGACAGGGTAGGAGTTGTGTCCTAATAGGACACCTGTATCTTAGGCCTCTCATATATATCAGAGGTAGACACACGATGTAACATATGTTAACATAATAGCACGGGCACGCGGGGGAGCCGGCGGCGTGTGCCGGCGCCCGGGCGGCCAGGGTGCGGTATTGTGATGGTGTCATGGGGAGGAGCGCCCGTAGTCATATGCACCGGGGATGTAGCCATATCGGTGAACCTCATGAACAAATCTTGGTGTCGTGCTTGTGTGATTGCTTGGTCCTCGGTAGATCGACGGAGCGCCTCGGATTTATTCTAACAAGTGATATCATGAGCAAGGTTACGAAGAGGCTGCGGATATTTGATCTAGAGGAAGAAAACGGAAGATTTTGTCAGGTTCATAATGCGGGAATCAACCACGAAGAAATTGCGTCGGTTTTAGGAGCCGAGGAGAGCAGCATCAGTGGCGGTTAGCAAGATGGATCGGTGACATGGATTTCATTCATGGAGGCGATCGGCTGTTTCGAAGCATCGGCGGCAACGCGTGTGCGTGAAGACGTACGGCGATTGATCCGTAGATCGATCGGGCGAGCGTACATACGGCGTGTCTTCAGCGAAATTCCTGGCGAGGTTGGATCGAGCAGGCAATGTGTTTTGGTGTTCTAGATTTTTTCGGTTTCGACGAGATCGATACACTGATCAAAGGAACCTGGACACAAGGCGGCCCAGTCTGAGGCGCGCACGGGTGGCAGAAGCAGCAGTGGGCCAGGCACGCGTGAGGTCCAGATCACGGGGCAGACGTGGCCGCTGCACCCAGGAGCGTCGCGTTGAAAGCCCTAGAGTTGTTGCACTGCGCTTGGAGCTGAGTCACGGAAAGAGTACACGGAAGCTTAGCCGAAGGCAAAGCTGATACGTGAGATTTGTTTGGTTAAAAAAAAAGAGGAGTTGCTAGGTCCAACGCGTGTGCATGGGAGTAGTTGGGATGGATCATTGCGATCTGATTTTCTGCTGGGTGCACAGAGAAGTTAATATATCAAACATGGGCAAGATAATTTGCAGACAAGGGATTTGTCCGTTCAAGTTTGCATGGAAGTTTTGCTAGGTTGGTTTGTTCGGATGGCTTGTAGCGTGTGGACAGGCAACGGAGCACGCGGACAAGCGCGTCGTCAGAATCATGCAGACACAAGGCGTCGAGCAATGCACGGAGATGTGCGGGTGGACATGATGCAGGGTGGAGCATGTTTGCAGTCGGATATTTTCGGCTGGGTCGGACTGGACTGTCTGACGGATCGACGGGGATGTCGGTCAAAGCAGAAGACGGCGGTGATTTCAGGGACGACGACATAGGAGCGTGATGCTGATGGTGACTGACTTTTGGGGCGTGGAAACACGTGGTGCAGGCTTGAGGGCTTGTGCGGCTTCGACAAGACTATGATGCTGGGTTGATTCAAGGTTGTGTACACATGAGAGCTTGAGGTCGACGGGGCGTGGAGGTGGCACGTACAACCACAATGGAGTCATGTTGAAGGTGGAGCTGGAGTCCGACGGAAGACTTCACTCTGTGCTGATGGAGGGGCTACGGTGTAAGAATTCGGAGAGTCGAAGCCTATTACAGCGGGATAGCGAGAGACACGTGGATCGGACTGGGTACCAGTGGTCTGATGGAGACGTGATACTCGGCATCGGTCGGTGATGATCGGTGGTTCTCTGCAGTGGGGGTTGAGGCAGTGGGGGCTAGCTACCCGGGAGACTCGACCAGGACAGCAGAGGCTCGACGCGGTGATAGCGGCGAGGCGTGCGGTAAGCACGGGACACAGCGACAGGCCAAGGCACTGGTGGTCAGACATGTGGTCAGGCAAATTGTGCAGGGGGTGCTGAAGCAGTGTTGACGAGTACCAGATTCGAGTTGGTGACTGGGTCTATCGGTGCCGGTTGATGGACAAGAGTTGACCATGAAGAATCTGAGAAAGTGGCGGGAAGTCTGGAATTGTCAAAACAGAGAGAGTACATGGCCGTATATTCTGTGGTGTTCAGTGCACATGGCAAAGTGCGGATGACAAATACAGAAGGAGGCGGAGTGCTATAGCTGTGAGACATGCCAGAGACTATCCGGAAGAAGGGTGAGACAACTGCAAATTTGACTTGGGGTGACACAGGGGGACGGTGAAATTCCTTCAAGTTTCAGACAGACGGTCAAGAAAGAGTGGTGGTGTTGAGTTCAGCTAACTCTTATATGTGGCGTCCAATACGTGAGTTGCTCACTTTCACGCAGACAGTGGTCGGTGTGTGATGGCGTTGAACGGATTCTCCGGAAGTTGGGAGCACGGACTAGAGTAACAAGGAACTTAATTTTGCTTGAGTGTTGACTGTGGTCAAGAAAAGGAGGGACTACAAGTTGCAGGTGGAGTCACATGGAGTCTGGGAGTAGCAGCGGTGCTCATGGCGTATCTCAAGTCCAATGTACAAGGAAGTTCGATGCATGGATGAATTCAAGGTGGTGAAGAATATTCGCCAAGGTGGAGTTTATTAGAATTGTGTCGAATATTATTGTACAAGGTAGGTTACAGTTGGACTTGGTTTTGGACTATGTGTAGACAGGGTAGGAGTTGTGTCCTAATAGGACACCTGTATCCTAGGCCTCTCATATATATCGGAGGTAGACACATGATGTAACCTATGCCAACATAATAGCACAGACACGCGGGGGAACCGACGGCATGTGCCGGCCCGGGCGGCCGGGGTGCGGTATTGTGACGGTGTCATGGGGAGGAGCGCCCATAATCATGCCCCGGGATGTAGCCATATCGGTGAACCTCGCGAACAAATCTCGGTGTCGTGCTTGTGTGATTGCTTGGTCCTCAGTAGATCGACGGAGCGCCTCGGATTTATTCTAACAGCTTGGGGCAGAAACCAAGACAGCCAGTGTTGCTTCATCGGTCGTCGGTCGTCACCGTCGCCGGAAAGTACTCGGCCAACAAAGAAAATAAAGAAAACTAAGCCTCAGGCAGAAAGCAGCAAGATCCTGAAGAACCTAGTCTTGATCTTATATATTAACAAATTTAATCTCATAATTTTGTAATTATTTCCAACAGCTTTCAGAACTAAAATCTGTTATGGAGTTCCATTTACAATCTTCGACTATAGAACTGAAAGCCGAATCGGAAGTAGTATAACAAAAGAAAATCAAACAAGTAATAAATAGAAGGACCATAGTTGATGACATTCATTATGAGCACAAACAACGACATATATATTGGGACTGTGTTTACCTTATTCCATCCATTATTTCAATTTTCAAGTTTCTTGTTGAAACAATTCCTCCCAAACCAGAGCTGCTCCAGAGCATATCATGCGGCAGAGATAAGGTATTCATCAAACCTATATACACACTAGAATTGCTGAAAGCACCATAAGTTGATGCCCTCGTCACAACTAGCTTTTCATAGGAGAGGAAACAAAAACTAGGACAGCACAAAAGCTAGCTAGCTAGGACATCTCGCCCAACTCAGGACATCTTTTTAGGGAAACTCTTAGTTAACAAAGCAGAACTCTTCTACATTTTTAGTAAAAGGAAAAGGAAAAGGGATATGGTGAGTACCTTAAAAACACAACAATCTGACCCCATATTGGATAGAGAATAACTGCTGAAATCATATAAGTAGTAGATCAGCAGGAAAAGAAGGTAAGCCATGACCATATCTTCCATCTGTCTTTGTCTCGCTTAGCTAGATGACTCCACAGTCGTCGTAGCAGGTCAGCAGCAAAAGTATGAATGGATGTTGTACCGCAGCATATGTTTTCAAATACTCGAGCATTTCTGGCGTGCCAGAGGGTGACTGCGCAGGCTGCAAAAAGGATGCACCATAATTTACCCACTTTGTTCACTGTCTCCGTGGAATGCACAAAGTCTGCAATAGTCCGTGAACGAGCTAGCCCAATTTTCCTCCAGACCGCATCAGCGTTACGACAACGAAGGATCAGGAGCAGGGCAGAGATTGCAGCGGTTGCTTCGTGCGATCTTAACCCATCCCTTTTAAAACACATTATTATCCTTTGTGTTCTGTGGGGTTTAACCCCACAGTTCTCAGAATATAATGTGGGGAAATTTTTCAAAAAAAAAAATACAGGACATGTGACTCTTCCTGTTAAAAAAAAAGGTAGATGAGAGGACCGCACTTTTTGATGTTGCTGATTTATTAACGCTGGCCACTCTTTCTTCGATAAAAGAATGCGTCTCCAAATTACTCGCAAAAAAAAGAAACTGCGTCTCCAAATCAGATCAGTACTCCAGTGTTGTAGTACTAAGCTCGTCAAAACTCTCCAATTTTGCAGCAATCAACTGCAGCAACGAGCCTCATATGAAATTAGTGTATCTCTCTCGCGTCCCTCGAGATGTGGTTGGTGCATGTCCTCAGCTCATCGCCATCACGGGGCTGAATCCTTCCCATGTTGGACTATTAGCAGCCTACCTGCAAAGGAGTAATGCTACACGTACAAAAGGATACAGGCTTTTACATAAAGATGGATTTTGATTGGAGATTAAGGGGGAGAAGGGGCCACCCCCATGAAAATCAAGGGGGAAGAGGTTAGTTAGTTTGAAAAGATCCTAGTCAGCGTGTAAAAGCATGTAAATCTTTGTATGTTTAGCATTATTCTCCCCCTTAATCTCCAATCAAAACCCACCTTTATGTAAAAGCCTGTATCCTTTTATACGTGTAGCATTACTCGACCTGCAAAGTGCCGAAGTTGGGACGTGCATGGAACCAACAGGAGACAATTAGGACAGCATGAATAATTGAACCACCTCGACCTCGAGAGTCCAAATCATACTCGCCTCTTCTGTCCTCCATCCTTTTTCCAGGCAGCAGTAGTACAAGAGACATGATGCACACAAATACAAACCTCTCATCCTTATCACCACCTTATGTTGCAGGTGCAATGTTCTTCACCACATGCACATATATTCCATTCCATTTCCATACGCCCGGCCGACATGGATGTGATGTGATCACCCTCATCCATGCCGCTGGGGAATGGATGCAAGTGGATTGAACCAACTGTCTTCACGCACCGGTCAACCAACCAACCTGAACAACTCCTTCTGAAGATAAAAAGGAAAGAAGGGGAAATCCAAATCCAAATCCAAATCCCTGGATGCTCTCCGGAAAGGAAAGGAAAGGCAGCAAGAACAGATACACATAGATCTTCTTCACATCCAGCAGCCAAGTGAAGTGAGAGAGTACTGACCCCATTGGTAATTTGGCCTGGTCGATCCACACCTTTCGCTTGTCAAAGGCCAAGATTCTTTCTTCACTCTAGCTAGCTTTAGCTGTGTCAAACACGATGCCTCGCCGCCAAAAGTCATAGCCCCTACCCTCACCCCCATGGCTCCCGCCTTCTTATAAATACGCATGCCCAGGCAGGACATGCAGGCATCATCACTTAGCTAGTGCACCAGCAAACAGGACACAGGCGAGGGAGGTCTTGCATGGGGTAAGAGGCCATCTTCGATAGCCAAGGATGATTTGCCTGTGAAACTCCCCTGGCAGCCAAGCTCTCTGCCAGAGAGAACGGCGTGCGGCAGTTCCATGGGCAAGTCACCCTGGCTACCCAAGTACCCTTACCAGTTACCACACCCCATGCCAGACCCACGTTCATCTCATTCATCCTAATCTGCTGAACAGAATTCACCCAAGGACCGGCGATCATCATCAAGTAAGCCCCTTACTAATATACATGCATACGTGCAAATAGTACATTTCAGTGGTTACCTTGTCAGCGAGCCTCAGCAAAGGAATCATCAGGCTACACCGGTCCTCTTGTGCTTCGCCTACCATTGCCGCGCTATCGATCCCAGCAGCATGGGCATGTCACTTTTGGCGACTTCACAGTTAGAGCATCTCCAGCCGTTGGCCCCCCGAGGCATAAAAATCGCCTTCTGGGGGCGAGCCGGCGATACAATCGGCGCTGGGGGCGGTTGGGCATCCAGCCGTCGCCCCCAGGTCACCCCCAGGCTCCGATATCGGCCCTTTCGTGGCCGCTTTTCGGCCCATATTCGGCGAGAATCGGCCCATATTTGGCGTGGTTCGGCGTTGAATTCTCAACATAAATAATTTTTTATCACATAGTTCATCACAGAAAATCAAATAGTTCAACAAAATAAAAACTCATATTTCATCATACGTCAAGCCCGGCGTCGCCATTGATCCTCCATAGGTCTCCACCAGATCCTGCTGCAGTTGATGATGCACATGTGGGTCTCGGATCTCCTGACGCATACTGAGGTAGGCAGTCCAGTTTGCCGGTAGCTGGTCATCAACTTCGGCTAGAGGACCCTGCCTGTAGTATGGTTCAGTGTAAAAAACTGGTTCTTCCTGCCCGCTCTCGATGATCATGTTGTGCAAGATGACACAGCAAGTCATGATCTCCCACATTTGATCTTTCGACCAGGTCTGAACAGGGTACCGGACAACAGCAAATTGAGATTGGAGCACACCAAATGCCCGCTCGACATCCTTCCTGCAAGCCTCCTGTATCTTGGCAAAGTGGGACTTCTTGCCTCCTGGCACAGCGTTTGAGATAGTCTTCACAAATATAGACCATCTCGGATAGATGCCATCAGCTAGGTAGTACCCCTTGTTGTAGTGCCGCCCATTGATCTCGAAGTTCACCGGAGGGGAATGACCTTCAACAAGCTTGGCAAAGACAGGGGAGCACTGCAGCACGTTGATGTCATTGTGAGTTCCTGGCATACCAAAGAAGGAGTGCCAAATCCAGAGGTCCTGTGTGGCCACCGCCTCAAGTACCACACTGCAACCGCCTTTGGCGCCTTTGTACATCCCCTGCCAAGCAAATGGGCAGTTCTTCCATTTCCAATGCATGCAGTCGATGCTTCCAAGCATCCCAGGAAATCCTCTTGCTGCATTCTGTGCTAGGATCCGAGCAGTGTCTTCCGCATTGGGTGTTCGCAAGTATTGCGGTCCAAACACTGCCACCACTGCCCGACAGAACTTGTAGAAACACTCAATGGTGGTGGACTCGGCCATGCACCCGTAGTCGTCGAGTGAATCACCGGGAGCTCCGTATGCAAGCATCCTCATCGCTGTCGTGCACTTCTGGATCGAGGTGAATCCAAGTGTGCCGTTACAATCCATCTTGCACTTGAAGTAGTTGTCGAACTCCCGGATGGAATTCAAAATCCTGAGGAAGAGCTTTCGGCTCATCTGATAACGGCGCCGAAATGTTTTGTCGTCGTGCAGTGGAGCATCGGCGAAGTAGTCGGAGTAGAGCATGCAGTAGCCTTTGAGATGATGCTGGTTCTTTGCTTTCATCCACCTTGGCGCCGAGCCACCTCGCTGCGGCTTTTAATTGCTTGCCGGCAGCTGGGCGAGGGTGGCGAGCACCATGAGATGTTCCTCTTCCTGGACGTCGGCCTCTGCTTCCTCCTCCAGCAGCGCAGCGAGCGCTTCCTCGTCGTCCAAGTCCATCGTCGAGGCAGGCAAATCATCGAACACCTTGCGCCGGGCTTCGGCTTCCTCCATCGCTAAACTGCCCCTCCGTGGTCGGAAATGGCGGAAAAACGCCCACCTTATGGTGGAGGGGGTTGCCTCGGCGAACATTTGCTCTTTTTCTGGCGGGGATTGGCTATCTAGCGGTGGCAGGTGCCGGGCGGCGGGCAGCGCCATGATACAGTTGTTGGCGGTCGAGCGCGCGGGGGGTGGGAGGTGAGTCAGGGAAGAAAGACTTGACTTTTCGCCTGACAGTGTGGGCCAGCCGTGCTTTTCCCTTGCGCCGGAGCCTGAAGCGCTTCAGTCGCCGAAGTTCGCCTCGCGATCGTCGGGCCCAAAAACGGGCCGAATCGGCGGCGGCGTCCTGGGGGCGCGACTGGCGCGTTTTTTCGGCGCCGGAGCCGAAAAAGTCGCCTGGGGGGATGTTGGGGGCGCGGCTGGAGATGCTCTTACAGACAACCAAGAGCATACCAAATAATATGTAGAAAAAAACACTAGCACAGAACTAAAGTTACTATCATAGACTTTCAAAATATCTAGTTGCTACGTAAGCATCCTTGGGGGCAACCCTACCGCGCCGCAACTCTTTCCTCGCCCCCGGGCCTCTCTCTCTCCCCCGCCACCGGGCAAAGCCTGGCCGGCGTTGCAAGCGGCGGGAATCTGTCCCCTCTCCTCGCGGACGGTGATGCGGGACAGCGCGACGCGCTATGGCGGCGCTGCATCGAGCGTGCTGGGTGGCGGTAGTGCGGCGCCGCACTGGGGCCTGGAGGCATGTGGCGGTTGAGGAGCGGCGTCCTCTTCTAGCGGTAACGTGAAGGATGGCCCCGACTAGATTTGGCGGATCTAGGGCCAATGGCCTGCCGTGTGGCGGGGCCTGCGTGCGGCCTAGGTCACGGCCCGACGGCATGCGGAGTAGGTGGCATAGCGGCGGCGGTGGATGGTGCGAGTCTAGGTGGGCGAGTTTGACGTGCATCCTGGGAGGTCGAGGATTGGTGTAGTGGCGGTATGGCCTGGCCTGACCTCGCAGCGGCGCGGGCTGAGGACGACAAGGGCTGCGGGCGGCATCCTCTGCCATGGCCATCTCACCTGGTCGAAGTCGCGGCGCGGTGGCTGTGGTACGATCTCTCTCCAATCCTTTGCTTATGGGCCAAGATTACACCTTGCAATGGGGCCCCGAAACCCGCATCCCCGCGGGTTTTTACCCTATTAGGGGACGGGATGGGAATCTTTTCCTCCCCGCGAGGCTGTTGCTAGGTACATTATACAACCCGACATGTTTCGTGGGTAGTCTCTGAACCCGAACCCCGGCAGTACCCAGCAAAATACATTTCAGAACTTATGTATTGGACCGTTTCGTCTCATTTGTGCTCATGATTTGTGAACCACGAATTCTATTTCAGAACTCGTGTAATTGGACATGTTGTTGAACCATGTATGGCTAAAATAAGCCCATGTTTGTTGCTGAAATGGAGTATTGTATTGTGCTAAAAAATGCTCCTTGTAGCTGTTGTTATTGCTCTTTTTGCTCAAGTTATGCTGCTGAAATATGCAACTTGTAGCTGTTGAACCATGTACTATTGTATTATGCTGAAATTTGCTCAAGTTATGCTGCTTAAGATATGCTATTTTTGCTGCTCATGATTTACTTTGTTGCTAGTATGTTTGCTTAATTATGCCGACTTCCCCGTGGATTCCCCGTGGGTTTAGAAAACCTGACGGGTTCAGGGGACGGGCAAAAATCTAGCCCCACGCAAGGTGACGGGGACAGGAAGGGTTTGCGATTTTCTCATGGGGATGGGTTTGGGCAGGAAAAACCCGGTGGGTTTCGTCCCCGTTGCACTGTTGGCCACGATCTGCAATTGGAGCCGTGACCTATGGTCGGGTTCGGCGGCTCACCGCAGGACACACAAGTAGTGGACCGGTGGTGGGAGGGGGCTCCTAGAAGGGAGGAACGGGCCTCTGGGCCTTGCCGTTTCCATGATCTGGACGTGCCAGATCAAAGGGGGGGCCTACTCCTAGTTATCGGTGACTTTCCGTTCCCAGTTCCCGCTAGCTGGGCTCCGGTCTTGCCAAGGGGCGCATTCTGGGGTGGAAGGAGTGGCCTTTCCCCTTTGCCAGTCCGCAGCATCAGTGGTTTATGGCGGGGGTGGTCGAATGGTCGCAGATGCCTGGGCGGCTGCCTTGGTGGTGGGAGCCATGATGCTTGTGGGCGGAGCCCGTGGCTTGGGTGCTGGCTAGCTATCATGGCCGTGAGGGCGGCGTGGTGGCTGGCGTTCGTTGGTCGGTGGTGGTGGTGCGGTAGTGTGCGCGTACCATCTTCCGGGCATGGATCATGCGAGCTAGGGTGAGAACCTTGTCTACATGTGGGTAGGCCGATGGTGACAGCCCCAGTGGACGTCACCCCCTTTTTATGGCACCGTTCGGCTGCACATTTCCCTTTGGGACACTCAGGGTGAAATCCCAGATCACGTCAATCGAGCGGTGGTGGCACTCCGGTGGTGTGCCCTTCTTGAAGGGGCCTCGTATCGTCGATGTTCGGCTTTGTCCCCATTTAGTTCAAGTGGTGCTTTGTTGTTTATCTTTCATTTGCTTGATTGTGTCGGGATGTAACTGATCTTCAGCATCTTCGTATCCAGCCTAGGATGTGTGTGGTGTTGTGTTTGTACGCGGATGGTTGTATGTGGTCATCGCTTTATAATCTAAAGCAGGGAAACCCTTTTTCGGGGAACGAATATCTATTTTGTTTACACCTAAAGTTCAGTCTTAAACTCTAGATCTCTGCCAAGTTATTGGCTAGATTCATATATATACTCTAAACACACACTACCAAAGTTATATGGATATTTAGCGATATAAGATTATAATATATCAACAGTCATAAACAAATTGGTGGTATAATGCAAAATGTTATTTTCCTCGGATTTATGGCCAGCCCATTTTACCAAAGTATTTTTATTAAGCAAACTAAACTAAATAATACAAACCATTTTTGCAAAACAATATTGTTCCAGTTTAGCACTAAAATTAGATTTCAAATTCTAAGTATGAGAACTGCATGAATTTTACATTAGAACAAATGAGATTTTTAGTTGTTAACTACTAGTTATACAAAAAATAGTTCTTTATAAAAGATATTGAAATAATGTGTGAATGAAAAACATGTGTTAATGTGTAGTTAAGCGATGAACAAGTAAAAATGTTTAGTATAAACAGATAAATGGCGGCCAGTAAATTGCAAAATGTCCATGCAAGCTAGAGCTGAGCTCCATGATCTGCAAATGTTAACTGCTGCCACTATACCTGATAGCGTTGTACAAAACGTTTGGACTTGCTGCTGGGGGCGAAAATACACCTCGGCCAAGTAGTACAAGTTCTACTTCGAAAATGTGAATGCAGATGAGGCCTTTAGCTGGATTAGGAAATCCAAAAGCAGAATGAAAATCAAATTATTCACGTGACCACTACTTGCAGACAGGGTCGACACCAAAAATATGCTAAAAAGAAGACACTACAATATAAGGTATGATGTAGAATGTATCCTATGCAACCAAAAATCTGGGGAAATGTTGAACATCTGTTTTGTTGTGCCCTTTCAGCCAGAGATGTGGGGACGCTGGGCATAAATGGGAATTCCGTTGGTGACAGATTGCACCTAGTTCGTGATGGAAGATATGGGTGGTCCTCTCCAATGTTCATGGAGATTTTCATGTTTTCTGCGTGGAGCATATGGAAAAAACGCAATGGAAGGATCTTCCAAGGAATTCCACACTTGTATACATCCTGGAGGGAGAGATTTAAGACAGACTTTTCTGTTTTGGTCCATAGAGTCAAACCCTCCATGGATTTATCACTTAATTTTTAGAGATAATACTGTAACTTTTTCTTTTGCTTTTCCTTTGTCCTTCCCTGACCTATGCCCCCTCCCATCCAACCAATCCCATGTTGGCCTGGTTGAATGGTGTCTTGTGGGTTTAGAGATGGGTGGACAAACATGTATCTTGTGATGTAAAACTTTTGAAGTAAAATTAAGTCAGTAGGAGCCTCTCCTACTATCATTGATCGTTCAAAAAAAGTAAATTGCAAACTTATAAAAGTTCAGCAATTTCATTGCTTATGTCTTCTAGGGAATAAATGAGATTAATGGTTGTTGCGACGCTGGACAACGAAGCCTACTGCAGCTTGGTCATTGTAATCGACTCATCCGACGTCGTTGTCATGGGGGGTATACGTGTGTCGTCTAGAGCCAAGTCATTTGGTGCTGGAATAATAAGCAACTTTCAAATTAATTTAAGATTAAATACACGACCAACAACTATAGTTAATTTTTGCAACATACTATAAACTAGTCATGAAAGTGTGTACGGATCACATGTGCATCAAACACATAAAACAAAAGAATGATGAATCCAATCAAGGAGGATGGGGTCACAGCGGTCACTGGCTACTTTGTGGTATCTTTCGTGTTGTTGCTCATGTCACCTGGTATATCACTCATCTTCTCAGGCTCCAGTGTGATGTGAAAGATAATTCCTTACATATATGTTGATCGAAACTATCCTCAACTTCCCATCTGGGACCAAAACCCATCATGACAGCACAATTGGGCCTCTAAGATTTGTCCAAGTGTTATTTGATATATGGGCCTAAACCACATCTAACTTTCAACAACCTCGACATGATCTCAAAGGCATATTGTGGTGTCCTCTGTTCAAAACATTTTTTGACATACTAACGTTTTCATGGATACAATTTAAGGTTGAATATCGAAAAAGAGCAAGCTACTGAATTTGTCCACAACTAAACAATGGACTATACCTTGAAATGTCTTTTTTGCATCAACAAGTTTTAGTAATCGCCTTACAAATACTAGGTTGGCAAAGGGTAACCCTATGGGTGGAGCATATAGGTCATACCCCTGGCCTATTAACAAGCTTATTAGATATTACCCTATCTCATATATAGTGACTAACAGCCAGGACCATATAGGTATGTTCTTTTAATATTTCTCTATAGGAGACCATCTTAGCTTATGCAAGCCCCTAACACATGAAAACAAAAGTCAGCATGTCATACAGTTTGTGAGAATTCTGCATCTCAAGTGAAATTGGTTAGTATATATACTTGAAAATGCATGTAGCCCTTGTGTGTGGTTTCAGTAATCAATGGTTGTCTCTTTTAATTAATATACACATGTAACGATCGCCACAGCCGCCCCCCCCCCCCCCCCCCCGCGTCGTCTCCTCTGAGGCGACTCGGGGGGCTAACCCTAACCGCCGCCAGCGCTCCCCTTCCTCTGTTGGGGAACGTAGTAATTTCAAAAAAATCCTACGCACACACAAGATCATGGTGATGCATAGCAACAAGCGGGAGAGTGTTGTTCACGTACCATCGTAGACCGTAAGTGGAAGCGTTATGACAACGCGGTTGATGTATTCGTACGTCTTCACGATCGACCGATCCTAGCACCGAAGGTACGGCACCTCCGTGGACTGCACACGTTCAGCTCGACGACGTCCCACGAACTCACGATCCAGTAGAGCTTCGCGGGAGAGTTTCGTCGGCACGACGGTGTGATAATGGTGATGATGATGCTACCGACGCAGGGCTTCGCCTAAGCACCGCTACGATATTACCGAGGTGGAATATGGTGGAAGGGGGCACCGCACACGGCTAAAAGATCAACTGATCAACTTGTGTGTCTATGGGGTGCCCCCTTCCCCCGTATATAAAGGAGTGGAGGAGGGGGAGGGGCCGGCCCTCCTAGGCGCGCCCCAAGGGGAGTCCTACTCCCACTGGGAGTAGGATTCCCCCCCCCCCCCTAAGGAGGGAGGAAGGAAAGGGGGGCTGGCCCACTTCCCAATTCGGATTGAGCTTGGGGGGGCGACCCCTCCGTTGCTCCTTTCCCCTATTTTCCACTATGGCCCAATAAGGCCCATATACCTCCCGGGGGGTTCCGGTAACCTCCCGGTGCTCCAGTATATTCCCGATCTCACCCGGAACCATTCCGATGTCCAAATATAGTCGTCCAATATATCAATCTTTATGTCTCGACCATTTCGAGACTCCTCGTCATGTCCGTGATCATATCCGGGACCCCGAACTACCTTCGGTACATCAAAACACATAAACTCATAATACCGATCGTCACCGAACGTTAAGCGTGCGGACCCTAAGGATTCGAGAACTATGTAGACATGACCGAGACACATGTCCGATCAATAACCAATTGCGGAACCTGGATGCTCATATTGGTTCCTACATATTCTATGAAGATATTTATCGGTCAAACCGCATAACAATATACGTTGTTCCCTTTGTCATCGGTATGTTACTTGCCCGAGATTCAATCGTCGGTATCTCAATACCTAGCTCAATCTGGTTACCGGCAAGACTCTTTACTCGTTCCGTAATGCATCATCCCGCAACTAACTCATTAATCACATTTCTTGCAAGGCTTATAGCGATGTGCATTACCGAAAGGGCCCAGAGATGCCTCTCCGACAATTGGAGTGACAAACCCTAATCTCGATCTATGCCAACTCAACAAGTACCATCAGAGACACCTGTAGAGCACCTTTATAATCACCCAGTTACGTTGTGACGTTTGGTAGCACACAAATTGTTCCTCCGATAATCGGGGGTTGCATAATCTCATAGTCATAGGAACATGTATAAGTCATGAAGAAAGCAATAGCAGTAAACTAAAACGATCAAGTGCTAAGCTAACGGAATGGGTCAAGTCAATCACATCATTCTCCTAATAATGTTATCCCGTTCATCAAATGACAACTCATGTCTATGGTTAGGAAACTTAACCATCTTTGATCAACGAGCTAGTCAAGTAGAGGCATACTAGTGACACTCTGTTTGTCTATGTATTCACACATGTATTATGTTTCTGGTTAATACAATTCTAGCATGAATAATAAACATTTATCATGAAATATGGAAATAAATAATAACTTTATTATTGCCTCTAGGGCATATTTCCTTCAGTCTCCCACTTGCACTAGAGTCAATAATCTAGATTACACAGTAATGATTCTAACACCCATGGAGTCTTGGTGTTGATCATGTTTTGCTTGTGAGAGAGGCTTAGTCAACGGGTCTGCAACATTCAGATCCGTATGTATCTTGCAAATCTCTATGTCTCCCACCTGGACTTGATCACAGATGGAATTGAAGCGTCTCTTGGTGTGCTTGGTTCTCTTGTGAAATCTGGATTCTTTTGCCAAGGCAATTGCACCAGTGTTGTCACAAAAGATTTTTATTGGACACCCGATGCACTAGGTATGACACCTAGATCGGATATGAACTCCTTCATCCAGACTCCTTCATTTACTGCTTCTGAAGCAGCTATGTACTTCGCTTCACACGTAGATCCCGCCACGACGCTTTGTTTAGAACTGCACAACTAACAGCTCCACCGTTCAATATAAACACGTATCCGTTTTGCGATTTAGAATCGTCCGGATCAGTGTCAAAGCTTGCATCGACGTAACCATTTATGACGAGCTCTTTGTCACCTCATAAACGAGAAACATATCCTTAGTCCTTTTCAGGTATTTCAGGATGTTCTTGACCGCTGTCCAGTGATCCACTCCTGGATTACTTTGGTACCTCCCTGCTAAACTAATAGCAAGGCACACATCAGGTCTGTTACACAGCATTGCATACATGATAGAGCCTATGGCTGAAGCATAGGGAACACTTTTCATTTTCTCTCTATCTTCTGCAGTGGTCGGGCATTGAGTCTGCTTCACACCTTGTAACACAGGCAAGAAACCTTTCTTTGCTTGATCCATTTTGAACCTTTTCAAAACTTTATCAAGGTATGTGCTTTGTGAAAGTCTAATTAAGCGTCTTGATCTATCTCTATAGATCTTGATGCCCAATATATAAGCAGCTTCACTGAGGTCTTTCATTGAAAAACACTTATTCAAGTATCCTTTTATGCTATCTAGAAATTCTATATCATTTCCAATCAACAATATGTCATCCACATATAATATTAGAAATGCTACAGAGCTCCCACTCACTTTCTTGTAAATACAAAGCTTCTCCAAAAGTCTCAGATAAAACCATATGCTTTGATCACACTATCAAAACGTTTATTCCAACTCCGAGAGGCTTGCACCAGTCCATAAATGGATCGCTGGAGCTTGCACACTTTTTTAGCACCTTTTGGATCGACAAAACCTTCTAGTTGCATCATATACAACTCTTCTTCTAGAAATCCATTCAGGAATGCAGTTTTGACATCCATTTGCCAAATTTCATAATCATAAAATGCAGCAATTGCTAACATGATTCGGACAGACTTAAGCATCGCTACGGGTGAGAAAGTCTCATCGTAGTCAACCCCTTGAACTTGTCGAAAACCTTTCGCAATAAGTCGAGCTTTGTAGACAGTAACATTACCGTCGTCAGTCTTCTTCTTGAAGATCCATTTATTCTCTATGGCTTGCCGATCATTGGGCAAGTCAACCAAAGTCCACACTTTGTTCTCATACATGGATCCCATCTCAGATTTCATGGCCTCAAGCCATTTTGCGGAATCTGGGCTCACCATCGCTTCTTCATAGTTCGTAGGTTCGCCATGGTCAAGTAACATGACCTCCAGAATAGGATTACCGTACCACTCTGGTGCAGATCTTACTCTGGTTGACCTACGAGGTTCGGCAGTAACTTGATCTGAAGTTTCTTGATCAATATCATTAGCTTCCTCAGTAATTGGTGTAGGTGTCACAGGAACCGGTTTCTGTGATGAACTACTTTCCAATAAGGGAGTAGGTACAGTTACCTCATCAAGTTCTACTTTCCGCCCACTCACTTCTTTCGAGAGAAACTCCTTCTCTAGAAAGGATCCATTTTTAACAACAAATGTCTTGCCTTCGGATCTGTGATAGAAGGTGTACCCAACAGTCTCCTTTGGGTATCCTATGAAAACACATTTCTCCGATTTGGGTTCGAGCTTATCAGGTTGAAGCTTTTTCACATAAGCATCACAACCCCAAACTTTAAGAAACGACAACTTTGGTTTCTTGCCAAACCACAGTCCATAAGGCGTCGTCTCAACGGATTTAGATGGTGCCCTATTTAACGTGAATGCAGCCGTCTCTAAAGCATAACCCCAAAACGATAGTGGTAAATCAGTAAGAGACATCACAGATCGCACCATATCTAGTAATGTACGATTACGACGTTCGGACACACCATTACGCTGTGGTGTTTCGGGTGGCGTGAGTTGCGAAACTATTCCGCATTGTTTCAAATGAAGACCAAACTCATAAATCAAATATTCTCCTCCATGATAAGATCGTAGAAACTTTATTTTCTTGTTACGATGATTTTCCACTTCACTCTGAAATTCTTTGAACTTTTCAAATGTTTCAGACTTATGTTTCATTAAGTAATATACCCATATCTTCTCAAATCATCTGTGAAGGTGAGAAAATAACGATACCCGCCGCGAGCCTCAATATTCATCGGACCACGTACATCAGTATGTATGATTTCCAACAAATCTGTTGCACGCTTCATTGTTCCGGAGAACGGCGTCTTAGTCATCTTGCCCATGAGGCATGCATGGTTCGCAAGTACCAAGTGATTCATAATCAAGTGATTCCAAAAGTCCATCAGTATGGAGTTTCTTCATGCGCTTTACACCAATATGACCCAAACGGCAGTGCCATAAATAAGTTGCACTATCATTATCAACTCTGCATCTTTTGGCTTCAACATTATGAATATGTGTATCACTACTATCGAGATTCAACAAAAATAGACCACTCTTCAAGGGTGCATGACCATAAAAGATATTACTCATATAAATAGAACAACCATTATTCTCATATTTAAATGAATAACCGTCTCGCATCAAACAAGATCCAGATATAATTTTCATGCTTAACGCTGGCACCAAATAACAATTATCCAGGTCTAAAACTAATCCCGAAGGTAGATGTAGAGGTAGCGTGCCGACGGTGATCACATCGACTTGGGAACCATTTCCCACACGCATCGTCAGCTCGTCCTTAGCCAATCTTCGCTTTAATCCGTAGTCCCTGTTTCGAGTTGCAAATATTAGCAACAGAACCAGTATCAAATACCCAGGTGCTACTGCGAGCCTTAGTAAGGTACACATCAATAACATGTATATCACATATACCTTTGTTCACCTTACCATCCTTCTTATCCACCAAATACTTGGAGCAGTTCCGCTTCCAGTGACCAGTTTGTTTGCAGTAGAACCACTCAGTCTCAGGCTTAGGTCCAGACTTGGGTTTCTTCTCCTGAGCAGCAACTTGTTTTCCGTTCTTCCCCTTCTTCTTCCCTTTACCCTTTTTCTTGAAACTGGTGGTCTTGTTGACCATCAACACTTGATGCTCCTTCTTGATTTCTACCACCGCAGCTTTTAGCATCGCGAAGAGTTCGGGAATTGTCTTATCCATCCTTTGCATATTATAGTCCATCACAAAGCTCTTGTAGCTTGGTGGAAATGATTGAAGAATTCTGTCAATGACACTATCATCCGGAAGATTAACTCCCAGTTGAATCAAGTGATTACTATACCCAGACATTTTGAGTATGTGTTCACTGACAAAACTATTCTCCTCCATCTTACAGCTGTAGAACTTATTGAGACTTCATATCTCTCAATCCGGGTATTTGCTTGAAATATTAACTTCAACTCCTGGAACATCTCATATGCTCCATGACGTTCAAAACGTCGTTGAAGTCCCGGTTCTAAGCCGTAAAGCATGGCACACTGAACTATCGAGTAGTCATCAGCTTTACTCTGCCAGACGTTCTTAACGTCATTAGCAGCATCTGCAGTAGGTCTGGCACCTAGTGGTGCTTCCAGGACGTAATTCTGCTGTGCAGCCATGAGGATAACCCTCAAGTTATGGACCCAGTCCGTGTAATTGCTACCATCATCTTTCAACTTAGCTTTCTCAAGGAACGCATTAAAATTCAACGGAACAACAGCACGGGCCATCTATCTACAACAACATAGACAAGCAAAATACTATCAGGTACTAAGTTCATGATAAATTAAAGTTCAATTAATCATATTACTTAAGAACTCCCACTTAGATAGACATCCCTCTAATCATCTAAGTGATCACGTGATCCAAATCAATTAAACCATGACCGATCATCACGTGAAATGGAGTAGTTTTCAATGGTGAACATCACTATGTTGATCATATCTACTATATGATTCACGCTCGACCTTTTGGTCTCAGTGTTCCGAGGTCATATCTGTATATGCTAGGCTCGTCAAGTTTAACCCGAGTATTTCTACGTGTGCAAAAAACTAGCTTGCACCCGTTGTATGTGAACGTAGAGCTTATCACACCGGATCATCACGTGGTGTCTCAGCACGACGAACTTTGGCAACGGTGCATACTCAGGGAGAACACTTGTACCTTGAAATTTAGTGAGAGATCATCTTATAATGCTACCATCAATCAAAGCATAATAAGATGTGTAAAGGATAAACATCCCATGCAATCAATATAAGTGATATGATATGGCCATCATCATCTTGTGCCTTTGATCTCCATCTCCAAAGCACCGTCATGATCACCATCGTTACCGGCGCGACACCTTGATCTCCATCGTAGCATCGTTGTCGTCTCGCCAACTATTGTTTCTACGACTATCGCTGCCGCTTAGTGATAAGGTACAAACAATTACAGGGCGATTGCATTGCATACAATAAAGCGACAACCATATGGCTCCTGCCAGTTGCCGCTCTGTTACAAAACATGATCATCTCATACAATAAAATATAGCATCATGCCTTGACCATATCACATCACAAAATGCCTTGCAAAAACAAGTTAGACGTCCTCTACTTTGTTGTTGCAAGTTTTATGTGGATGTTACGGGCTGAGCAAGAATCGTTCTTACCTACGCATCAAAACCACAACGATATTTCATCAAGATAGTGTTGTTTTAACCTTCACAAGGACCGGGCATAGCCACACTCGATTCAACTAAAGTTGGAGAAACTTACACCCGCCAGACACCTGTGTGCGAAGCATGTCGGTAGAACCAGTCTCGCGTAAGCGTACGCGTAATGTCGGTCCGGGCCGCTTCATCCAACAATACCGCCGAATCAAAGTATGACATGCTGGTAAGCAGTATGACTAGTATCGCCCACAACTCACTTGTGTTCTACTCGTGCATATAACATCTACGCATAAACCTGGCTCTGATGCCACTGTTGGGGAATGTAGTAATTTCAAAAAAAATCCTACGCACATGCAAGATCATGGTGATGCATAGCAACGAGCGGGAGAGTGTTGTCCACGTACCCTCGTAGACCGTAAGCGGAAGCGTTATGACAACGCGGTTGATGTAGTCGTACGTCTTCACGATCGACCGATCCTAGCACCGAAGGTACGACACCTCCGCGGACTGCACACGCTCAGCTCGGCGATGTCCCACGAACTCACGATCCAGTAGAGCTTCGCGGGATAGTTCCGTCAGCAGGACGACGTGATGACGGTGATGA
Organism: Aegilops bicornis; assembly: GCA_021605145.1. Lineage (NCBI taxonomy): Eukaryota > Viridiplantae > Streptophyta > Magnoliopsida > Poales > Poaceae > Aegilops > Aegilops bicornis. Next base: position 813,854,856 of record CM038673.1, read on the forward strand.
TGATGCTACCGACACAGGGATTCGCCTAAGCACTGCTACGATATTACCGAGGTGGATTATGGTGGAGGGGGGCACCGCACACGGCTAAAAGATCAACTGATCAACTTTATTCTCGACCATTTCGAGACTCCTCGTCATGTCCGTGATCATATCCGGGACTCCAAAATACCTTCGGTACATCAAAACACATAAACTCATAATACCGAACGTTAAGCGTGCGGACCCTACGGGTTCGAGAACTATGTAGACATGACCGAGACACATCTCCGATCAATAACCAATTGCGGAACCTGGATGCTCATATTGGTTCCTACATATTCTACGAAGATATTTATCGGTCAAACCGCATAACAATATATGTTGTTCCCTTTGTCATCGGTATGTTACTTGCCCGAGATTCGATCGTCGGTATCTCAATACCTAGCTCAATCTCGTTACCGGCAAGTCTCTTTACTCGCTCCGTAATGCATCATCCCGCAACTAACTCATTAGTCACATTGCTTGCAAGGCTTATAGTGATGTGCATTACCGAGAGGGCCCAGAGATACCTCTCCGACAATCGGAGTGACAAATCCTAATCTTGATCTATGCCAACTCAACAAGTACCATGGGAGACACCTGTAGAGCACCTTTATAATCACCCAGTTACGTTGTGACGTTTGGTAGCACACAAAGTGTTCCTCCGGCAATCGGGAGTTGCATAATCTCATAGTCATAGGAACATGTATAAGTCATGAAGAAAGCAATAGCAGTAAACTAAGACGATCAAGTGCTAAGCTAACGGAATGGGTCAAGTCAATCACATCATTCTCCTAATGATGTGATCCCATTCATCAATTGACAACTCATGTCTATGGTTAGGAAACTTAACCATCTTTGATCAACGAGCTAGTCAAGTAGAGGCATACTAGTGACACTCTGTTTGTCTATGTATTCACACATGTATTATGTTTCCGGTTAATGCAATTCTAGCATGAATAATAAACATTTATCATGAAATAAGGAAAGAAATAATAACTTTATTATTGCCTCTATGGCATATTTCCTTCATCCTCCCCACCTCCCCTCCGCCGCCGCCATAGGTGAGCGCTGGCACGGGCGCGCAGCACCAATGAAGGTGGCGGCGGGGACTCCACACGTCCACCTCGTGTAGAGAGCTTCGGCTTCTGGGGCGGCGGCCCCGGCCGGTGGCACGCGGTGCAGCCGGAGCGGCGGGCTGCGCCGGCGGGTGCAAGTGGGTCGTCCCTCGGCCTTGCGGGCGGCGAGGGACGGTGGTCATTGGCTGCGTGCGTGGTGGCCCCGTGTTGGCCTCCGCTGGATCTTGGAGCTACTCCGTCCTTTGCCCGATCTACTCTGTTTCGTGCCGGCTCCGTCTCCCTGCGGATGTGGTCGTCCTCCCCGTGTGCTGGCTCCATGGATCTGGTGGGAGGGTGTGGATCCGGAGGAAACTTTTGGTCGGTGCGGTGGCAACATTGAAGTCGACGCCTTTGGGTGCCGATCCCCTCCTTGGAGGCTCCGGTGAGGATCCTCCCTTGCCCACCCCCATCCCTGAGCATGGGAGAAATCCCCTGGTCCCCTGCTTTGGCCGGCGACGTCACCGCGGTGTCGTGCCCCTTCCTGTAGGCGTCGGCCGGGATCTGCTAGGTGTTGGGGGAGTTGTGGTGGCTTGGCGGCGGCGCTGTTGGCTTGGTCTTATCTCCAGCACCAAGGGACCTTGTGCTCCTGGTTGCCCCTTTGGCCTGCTCCATGGTTGCGCCTTCGACTGACAGCTCTCGCCCGACGTGATTTCTTCCCGTTGCCGGCAACGGTGCCTGGGTGGTTGGTCTGTTGCTGCTTGCGGGTCTGTTTCTGCTATGTGTCCGTTTGACAGCTTGTGCACCATGGTTCTGGGTTCTGGGAACCATTCTTCTGGCCGCCGGTGTAGCACCCATCGAGCCTGGGTGAAGGGTAGTGGCCCTTTGCTGCGCCAAAAACAGACCATGTTTGGCCCCTGTTTGGTCCTCCAGATACAGTTAGTGACACGATGCAAGCGCGCCGTGCATCCTACTCACGTACCTGTTGGTCTGCCAGTGATGGCATTGCGATGGATGTTGGCACCGGTGCTTCAAGCTCGTCCCTGGGGTTGTCGCTGCCTTAGTGTCTGTTCCACATTGTACCTTGTATCCTTTATTTCCGTCTCGCTGTTTACTTTCCCTGTAATGTTCTGAGCTTGTAATCCTGGCTGGTTGATGGCTTTGTTAATTCAAAGCCGGGCAAGGTTCAAGCCTTTTCTCGGGCTCAGCTGCGCCTTTTCTCTAAAAATATACACATGTAACAATGTTCTACATGTGTGGCTTGAACAATGTTGGACGGATTCGGGGTGAATGCCATCAAGATAATGCCATATTTTGGATTGTGGTAATGAATGCCAATTCCTGTGGGTATGAAAAGAAATGTTCCATATGTAGGTATTTGATGGCTTTCGAATGAATGCCAACAAGATATGCATCAAGATCTCGAGAGGGTGTATTGAAGATTAGAATTTAAGACATGATGTCAAGACAAGGTCATGGTCGGTTCATATGTTGAGCCATGATTGATTAGTCTTGGTGCAAACAATTCAAGTGGAGAATTCTTTATATCTCCCAAGTGAATGTGGTAAACTAAGAAGAAGATCGAGTGATGACCAAATGATGCCAACGTGAGTGCCCTTGATCAATGTAGTAAAAGCTTGTCCTGTAACTCCATCATAGTTCTTCGCATCCGCGCACCAATTATGCACAAGGACATAGAAGATAGATTTATGAGTTCTCACATGCACTCATACCTGAAAAGGCGAGGCCCTCACTACCCCCGTCGCTCGTCGCAAGTTGTGTACCTCAGGAATACCAAGAGGTATTCCACATTGCCACCGTCACTAAGTGTTGTATAGTGGCCCCAAGAAATCTCGCACTCCATGATGGGCAGCCTGATCCAAACATACGGACACCGTGGCTTGAAAGCCAGTCATCTAGCTACTGCTAGTCTCACTAACCCTATCATGCTCCTCCAGGCAAAGGAAGGTCAGACGTATAAACCCGAGCATAACCCACATCTTGTGGCACAGAGTAAATCAGGCCTCACTGTGTCAAGGCGACAAGGAGATGGTTTCAGGTTGATCCATCAAGATAGGACAAACGATACCAAAGCGGTATTTCCTATTTGTCGCTTATTGCAACAAGTTGATGAGATCTCGCATAGAGGAGCGTTGTTATGGGCCTGGATCATGAAGCACTTGCGTCCAGAGAAGCTCTAGCACTATGTGATGACCTCTATACCCATCACATCCATGTTCCTTGGGACTAAAAGATGGTGGTAGATAATATCAAGTAGGGTTCATTTGGAAGTTGTGGTGCTATCATCAAGGATATCAAGGCACGTTCTTCATCTTTGCTCTCATGTAGCTTTGTTCACCACCATATAAACTTCAATTGGGAAACTTATAATCTAGCAAAGCATGCTCTTTATTTAAGGGTATAGGCTACCATGTTTGGTTAGGTCTACCATATGACCCAGTTTCAAGTAAAATGTGTCACTGGTCCATTAATTAAGTCAAACTAATTGCACGCTTTAGGCCAACAACTCAAGAATAGATCAATTTAGGCCATGAACTCATTTATTTGATCAATTAAGGCCATAATTGATTCAGGATAAATAAATAGGCAATGTGTCTTCCATGCCAGCATTCCTTTGATCGCTCGAGAATGGACAAGTAATTACAGGGGTCATTTTGCAGCAACATAGATCAACCAATCACTTTGTTTAGTTGGAAAATAGTATCGAGGAAAAAAACTAAAATTTCTAGTATTTGAACATACATGTTGAGGCAAGAGTAACCAGCTTTCTAACCACTATAAGATCGAATGGTTTGTGTCATTAATTCAGCGCATAGTATATATGCTTCTTTTTATGATTATGTAGAATTCTACTCATAGACTGATTGATTTCCTTTTTTTCTGGTCAAATCGTTTCCTTCCTTCGTTGAAGATCGTATCAAGCCCCTGATGTTTGCTCATTTCCTTCCGAGGACATTAATTGTCTTGAAAGCGTGTTTTAAAAGAAATATAAGCATAATGAGTTATAAGTGCATACTTGGTGTAGTGGTAACAAGCAACCTCCACATCCGGGCATTTATAAGATCGACCCTCCGCTTCTAACTTTTTAATTTAGCTGTATAAATACTATGCATGAGATTTTTAGTTGTTATATGTATTCCTTTTTACTTCTATAAATATTACGTATGTGGTTGGTTTGCAAAAAAAACTTGTATAACTTAACCCTAGTACAAGCCGTCCAACATGGCAGCCACGTGACCGGTTTATCCCGCCCCGTACCGGCTTTGGCCTTAATTGACCAAATAAGTGAGTCCATGGCCTAAACTGATTGGTTTCCGAGTTGTTAGCCTAAAGCATGCAATCTATTTGAGTTAGTCTACCCACAGTGGGAGTAACTTCAGCAGTAACATCGAGTGGACTCGGCAAATTTGCCTATGTGGCAATGAGTTAATGAGGAGAGAGATAGCTTTAGTAACTTAGCTATTTACTCATACTATGAGTCGAAGGAAATATGCCCTAGAGGCAATAATAAAGTTGTTATTTTATATTTCCTTATATCATGATAAATGTTTATTATTCATTCTGTAATTGTATTAACCGGAAACTTGATACATGTGTGAATACATAGACAAAACAAAGTGTCCCTGCTATGCCTCCACTTGACTAGCTCGTTAATTAAAGATGGTTAAGTTTCCTAACCATAGACATGTGTTGTCATTTGATGAACGGGATCACATCATTAGGAGAATAATGTGATGGACAAGACCCATCCGTTAGCTTAGCATAATGATCGTTAAGTTTTATTGCTATTGCTTTCTTCATGACTTATACATATTCCTCTGACTATGAGATTATGCAACTCCCGAATACCGGAGGAACACCTTGTGTGCTATCAAACGTCACAACGTAACTGGGTGATTATAAAGATGCTCTACAGGTGTCTCCGAAGGTGTTTGTTGGGTTGGCATAGATCGAGATTAGGATTTGTCACTCCATGTATCGGAGAGGTATCTCTGGGCCCTCTCGGTAATGCACATCACTATAAGCCTTGCAAGCAATGTGACTAATGAGTTTGTTGCGGGATGATGCATTACAGAACGAGTAAAGAGACTTGCCGTTAACAAGATTGAACTAGGTATAAGGATACTGACGATCGAATCTCGGGCAAGTAACATACCGGTGACAAAGGGAATAACGTATGTTGTTATGCGGTTTGACCGATAAAGATCTTCGTAGAATATGTAGGAGCCAATATGAGCATCCAGTTTCCACTATTGGTTATTGACCGGAGATGTGTCTCGGTCATGTCTATATAGTTCTTGAACCCGTAGAGTCCGCACGCTTAACGTTCGATGACGATTTGTGTTATGAGTTATGTGTTTTGGTTACCGAAGGTTGTTCGGAGTCCGGATGAGATCACGGACATGACGAGGAGTCTCGAAATGGTCGGAAGGTAAAAATTGATATATTGGAAGGTTTTAAACGGACATCGGAATAGTTCTGATAAGGTTCGGGGATTTATCAGAGTACAGAGAGGCTATCAGAACCCCCCGGGAAAGTTAATGGGCCTATTGGGCCATAGTGGAGAGAGGGAGACTGCCACAGGAGGTGGCGCCCCCAAGCCCAAACTGAATTGGACAAAGGGTGGGGGCCGCAGCCCCTCTTTCCTTCTCCCTCTCCCTCCTTTCCCCTTTCCCCCTCTCCGTTGGAAGGAAAGGGGGGCCGAATCCTACTAGGTTTGGAGTCCTAGTAGGACTCCCCCCCCCCCTTGGCGCGCCTCCCCCTTGGCCGGCCTCCTCCTCCCCCCTCATTTATATACGTGGGCAAGGGGCACCCTAAAGACACAACAGTTGTTTCTTAACCGTGTGCGGTGCCCCCCTCCATAGTTTACCAGCTCGGTCATATTGTCGTAGTGCTTAGGCAAAGCCCTGCACGGATCACATCATCAACACCGTCGCCACGTCGTCTTGCTGACGGAACTCTCCCTCGATCTCTACTGGATCAAGAGCTCGAGGGACGTCATCGTGCTGAACGTGTGCTGAACACGGAGGTGTCGTACGTTTGGTACTTGGATCGGTTGGATCGTGAAGACGTTCGACTACATCAACCGCGTTACATAATGCTTCCGCTTTCGGTCTACGAGGGTACGTGGACACACTTTCCCCTCTCGTTTCTATGCTTCTCTTAGATAGATCTTGCATGATCGTAGGAATTTTTTGAAATACTATGTTCCCCAACAGTGGCATCCGAGCCAGGTCTATGCGTAGATGTTATATGCACGAGTAGAACACAAAGAGTTGTGGGCGATAATAGTCATACTGCTTACCACCAACGTCTTACCTTGTTGAAGGCATTGCTCGAACATGCTCAGACTGGTTCTTCAAGGTGAAAACCTAGATTCTGGCCATCGATGGTTGGGTCCGGTGACGGCGGCGATTGAGCGCCACTCTCTTCTTGAAGGCGTTGATGTTGAAGAATTTCATCGTCCGTGTGGTGTCATGAGATGGTCGATGCGGATATGGTCTTTGTAGTTTGCCGACCACGGTTTGTATCGCTTTGGTGTTCTTTTTCCTTTTTTTCCTTGCCCATGCATAGCTTTGGTCTTACATGACTTTGCCATTTGCCGGCGAGTTTTTGTGTGTGTGTGTTGGTGTTGGCTGTGTGCATCTTAACTATGCAGAGGCCGGGTGTGTGCTCATTGTGTTTGTATCCTCTTGATGCTTCATCTTGAGTCAATAAAATCCACCGTTTATCAAAAAAATAGCTTGACGCCAACACTCATTCATGTTTGCGTCCTCAAATTCCGCCAATTCCTCGGCGCTTGCTAGACACCGTCGCCCACTCCTTTTCTCCTTTACCGTGTCAAGCATCCGAAGAGAATTCTCCGAATATGGGGGTAACACCGGTCGTAGATGTTCGGTTGTAGGTGATAGTGTCCTTTCTTCCTTCACGGGCACCGGCATTACCTTGTCGTTCCTGCCTACCAGCGTTGCAGTGCCCAAATTTAGCAAAACTACACTTGACAAGACCTCTGATCTCCCTGGTAAATCACCAGCTCGAACTGGGCCACCAAGACCGGCCTCAGCTACCCTGCGCATGGACTTCAGCAGGCCAGAAGTTAGCTTTAATTAGCTGGTATATATTTAGTTACATATCCCCTTGTAAACACCAGACCGTGAGTTGAGTTGATCAATAAAACACAAGGCTCGATATGAGCCTTTGGCAATAATGGACCAGCCTCCTCGTGTGCGTACGTGTGTGTAGTCTAAGCCGGCCGGATCAATCAGCCGGCTGCTGTATACGTGCGTGTTCGGCGTAGGAGTTCGTGTACGAGTGCAACTCGCCGGGTTACATAGCTAGCTGTGCTAGCTTCGATCGATCGGGACGGATCGAGCCAGCTTGGGGCAGAAACCAAGACAGTCAGTGTTGCTTCGTCGCTCGTCATCGTCGCCGGAAAGTACTCAGCGTCGCACTGGGCCAACAAAGAAAATAAAGAAAACTGGACCTCGGGCAGAAAGCAGCAAGATCCTGAAGAACCTAGTTACAAAGGCACAATATGTCTTGATCTTATATACGCCATCATCTGTTTTCAAATACTCGAGCATTTCTGGCGTGCCGGAGGGTCACTGCGCAGGTTCTCAAAAAAGGGGATGCGCCATAATTTACCCACTTTGTTAACTGCCTCCGTGGAATGCACAAAGTCTGCAATAGCCGGTGAACGAGCTGCAAGCCTGCTGGCTAGCCCAGTTTTTCCTCCAGATCGCATCAGCATCATGGCAACGAAGGATCAAGCGTGCAATGCTTTCAGGAGCAGGGCATAGATCGCAGCCGTTGCTTGGTGCGACCTTAACCCATCCCTTTTTAAACAGTATTATTAGATGAGAGCACGGCATCTTCTGATGTCGCTGATTTATTAACGCTGGCCACGCTTCTTATATTTAAAAAAAAAATAAGAACTCTGCCACTCCGGTGCCTCCACAAGCTGTAACCGCGTCAGCAGATCAGATAAGTACTCCAGTGTTCTATAGTAGTACTAAGCTCGTCAAAACTCTCCAATCTTTCAGTAATCAACTGCAGCAACTCGGCTCGTCTGAAATTCGACTTGTATCTCTCTCGCGTCCCTCGATGTGGTTCGTGCATGCATGCCCTCAGCTCATCGCTAGCAGCATACCTGCAATGTGTCAAGTCGAATTTTGGACGTGCATGTATATGTGACCTGCAGGAGACAATTAGGACGGCATGAATAATTGAACCACCTCGACCTCGAGAGTCCAAATCATACTCGACTCTTCTGTCCTCCATCCTTTTCCAGGCAGCACTAGTACAACGTACAAGTGACCACTCTTCTTATCACCACACATGATGCACACATACAAACCTCTCATCCTTATCACCACTCCACGTTGCAGGTGCAATGTTCTCCACATGCACATATATTCCATTCCATTTCCATACGCCGGCCCGGCCGACATGGATGTGATGTGATCAGTGATCACCTTCACCCTCACCCTCATCCATGCCGCTGGGGAATGGATGCAAGTGGATTGGACCTGCCTGTCTTCACGCACCGGTCAACCAACCAACCTGAACAACTCCTTTTGAAGATAAAAAGGAAAGAAGGGGAAATCCAAATCCAAATCCAAATCCCTGGATGCTCTCCGGAAAGGAAAGGAAAGGCAGCAAGAACAGATACACATAGATCTTCTTCACATCCAGCAGCCAAGTGAAGTGAGAGAGTACTGACCCCATTGGTAATTTGGCCTGGTCGATCCACACCTTTCGCTTGTCAAAGGCCAAGATTCTTTCTTCACTCTAGCTAGCTTTAGCTGTGTCAAACACGATGCCTCGCCGCCAAAAGTCATAGCCCCTACCCTCACCCCCATGGCTCCCGCCTTCTTATAAATACGCATGCCCAGGCAGGACATGCAGGCATCATCACTTAGCTAGTGCACCAGCAAACAGGACACAGGCGAGGGAGGTCTTGCATGGGGGTAAGAGGCCATCTTCGATAGCCAAGGATGATTTGCCTGTGAAACTCCCCTGGCAGCCAAGCTCTCTGCCAGAGAGAACGGCGTGCGGCAGTTCCATGGGCAAGTCACCCTGGCTACCCAAGTACCCCTTACCAGTTACCACACCCCATGCCAGACCCACGTTCATCTCATTCATCCTAATCTGCTGAACAGAATTCACCCAAGGACCGGCGATCATCATCAAGTAAGCCCCTTACTAATATACATGCATACGTGCAAATAGTACATTTCAGTGGTTACCTTGTCAGCGAGCCTCAGCAAAGGAATCATCAGGCTACACCGGTCCTCTTGTGCTTCGCCTACCATTGCCGCGCTATCGATCCCAGCAGCATGGGCATGTCACTTTTGGCGACTTCACAGTTAGAGCATCTCCAGCCGTTGGCCCCCCGAGGCATAAAAATCGTCTTCTGGGGGCGAGCCGGCGATACAATCGGCGCTGGGGGCGGTTGGGCATCCAGCCGTCGCCCCCAGGTCACCCCAGGCGCCGATATCGGCCCTTTCGTGGCCGCTTTTCGGCCCATATTCGGCGAGAATCGGCCCATATTTGGCGTGGTTCGGCGTTGAATTCTCAACATAAATAATTTTTTATCACATAGTTCATCACAGAAAATCAAATAGTTCAACAAAATAGTGAACAACAAATAGTTCAGTACAAATTATATAGTTCAACAAATAAAAACTCATATTTCATCACACGTCGAGCCCGGCGTCGCCCTTGATCCTCCATAGGTGCTCCACCAGATCCTGCTGCAGTTGATGATGCACCTGTGGGTCTCGGATCTCCTGACGCATACTGAGGTAGGCAGTCCAGTTTGCCGGTAGCTGGTGATCAACTTCGGCTAGAGGACCCTGCCTGTAGTATGGTTCAGTGTCAAACACTGGCTCTTCCTGCTCGCTCTCGATGATCATGTTGTGCAAGATGACACAGCAAGTCATGATCTCCCACATTTGATCTTTCGACCAGGTCTGAGCAGGGTACCGGACAACAGCAAATCGAGATTGGAGCACACCAAATGCCCGCTCGACATCCTTCCTGCAAGCCTCCTGTATCTTGGCAAAGTGGGACTTCTTGCCTCCTGGCACAGCGTTTGAGATAGTCTTCACAAATATAGACCATCTCGGATAGATGCCATCAGCTAGGTAGTACCCCTTGTTGTAGTGCCGCCCATTGATCTTGAAGTTCACCGGAGGGGAATGACCTTCAACAAGCTTGGCAGAGACAGGGGAGCACTGCAGCACGTTGTTGTCATTATGAGTTCCTGGCATACCAAAGAAGGAGTGCCAAATCCAGAGGTCCTGTGTGGCCACCGTCTCAAGTACCACACTGCAACCGCCTTTGGCGCCTTTGTACATCCCCTGCCAAGCAAATGGGCAGTTCTTCCATTTTCAATGCATGCAGTCGATGCTTCCAAGCATCCCAGGAAATCCTCTTGCCGCATTCTGTGCTAGGATCCGAGCAGTGTCTTCCGCATTGGGTGTTTGCAAGTATTGCGGTCCAAACACTGCCACCGCTGCCCGAAAGAACTTGTAGAAACACTCAATGGTGGTGGACTCGGCCATGCACCCGTAGTCGCCGAGTGAATCACCGGGAGCTCCGTATGCAAGCATCCTCATCGCTGTCGTGCACTTCTGGATCGAGGTGAACCCAAGTGTACCCTTACAATCCATCTTGCACTTGAAGTAGCTGTCGAACTCCCGGATGGAATTCACAATCTTGAGGAAGAGCTTTCGGCTCATCTGATAACGGCGCCGAAATGTTTTGGCGTCGTGCAGTGGAGCATCGGCGAAGTAGTCGGAGTAGAGCATGCAGTAGCCTTTGAGACGATGCCGGTTCTTTGCTTTCATCCACCCTGGCGCCGAGCCACCTCGCCGCAGCTTTTAATTGCTTGCCAACAGCTGGGCGAGGGCGGCGAGCACCATGAGATGTTCCTCTTCCTGGACGTCGGCCTCTGCTTCCTCCTCCAGCAGCGCGGCGAGCACTTCCTCGTCGTCCGAGTCCATCACCGAGGCAGGCAAATCGTCGAACACCTTGCGCCGGGCTTCGGCTTCCTCCGTCGCTAAACTGCCCCTCTGTGGCCGAAAATGGCGGAAAAACGCCCAGCTTATGGTGGAGGGGGCTGCCTCGGCGAACCTTTGCTCTTTTTCTGGTGGGGGTTGGCTATCTAGCGGTGGCGGGTGCCGGGCGGCGGGCGGCGCCGTGATACAGCTGTTGGCGGTCGAGCGCGCGGGGGGTGGGAGGTGAGTCGGGGAAGAAAGACTTGACTTTTCGCCTGACAGTGTGGGCCAGCCGTGCTTTTCCCTTGCGCCGGAGCCCTGAGCGCCCCCCCAGTGCGCCGAGTTCGGCCTGCGATCGCTGGGCCCAAAAACGGGCCGAACCGGCGGATTTCGGCGTCCTGGGGGCGCGACTGGCGCGTTTTTTCGGCGCCGGCGCCGAAAAAGTCGCCTGGGGGGGATGTTGGGGGCGCGGCTGGAGATGCTCTTACAGACAACCAGGAGCATACCAAACAGTATGTAGAAAAAAAACACTAGCACAGACTAAAGTTACTATCATAGACTTTCAAAATATCTAGTTGCTACGTAAGCATCCTCGGGGGCAACCCTACCGCGCCGCAACTCTTTCCTCGCCCCCGGGCCTCTCTCTCCCCAGCCACCGGGCAAAGCCTGGCCGGCGTTGCAAGCGGCGGGGATCTGTTCCCTCTCCTCGCGAACGGTGATGCGGGACAGCGCGACGCGCTATGGCGGCGCTGCATCGAGCGTGCTGGGTGGCGGTAGTCTTGGCGCCGCCGGGGCTCGGAGGCATGTGGCGGTTGAGGAGCGGCGTCCTCTTCTAGCGGTAACGTGAAGGATGGCCCCGACTAGATTTGGCGGATCTAGGGCCAATGGCCTGCCGTGTGGCGGGGCCTGCGTGCGGCCTAGGTCACGGCCCGACGGCTGGCGGAGTAGGTGGCATAGCGGCGGCAGTGGATGGTGCGAGTCTAGGTGGGCGAGTTTGACGTGCATGCTGGGAGGTCGAGGGTTGGTGTAGTGGCGGTTTGGCCTGGCCTGACCTCGCAGCGGCGCGGGCTGAGGACGACAAGGGCTGCGGGCGGCATCCTCTGCCATGGCCATCTCACCTGGTCGAAGTCGCGGCGCGGTGGCTGTGGTACGATCTCTCTCCAATCCTTTGCTTATGGGCCAAGATTACACCTAGCAATGGGGCCCCAAAACCCGCATCCCCGCGGGTTTTTACCCTATTAGGGGACGGGATGGGCATCTTTTCCTCCCCGCGAGGCTGTTGCTAGGTACATTATACAACCCAACATGTTTCGTCAGTAGTCTCCGAACCCAAAACCCGACAGTACCCAGCAAAATACATTTCAGAACTTATGTATTGGACCGTTTCGTCTCATTTGTGCTCATGATTTGTGAACCACGAATTCTATTTCAGAACTCGTGTAATTGGACATGTTGTTGAACCATGTATAGCTAAAATAAGCCCATGTTTGTTGCTGAAATGGAGTATTGTATTGTGCTGAAAATGCTCCTTGTAGCTGTTGTTATTGCTCTTTTTGCTCAAGTTATGCTGCTCAAATATGCAACTTGTAGCTGTTGAACCATGTACTATTGTATTATGCTGAAATTTTCTCAAGTTATGCTGCTTAAAATATGCTATCTTTGCTGCTGAAATGCTATACATTGTTGCTAGTATGTTTGCTTAATTATGCCGACTTCCCCATGGATTCCCCGTGGGTTTAGAAAACCTGACGGATTCAGGGGACGGGCAAAAAACTAGCCCCGCGCAAGGTGACGGGGATGGAAAGGGTTTGCGATTTTCTCATGGGGATGGGTTTGGGCAGGAAAAACCCGGTGGGTTTCGTCCCCGTTGCACTGTTGGCCACGATCTGCAATTGGAGACGTGACCTATGGTCGGGTTCGGCGGCTCACCGTAGGACACACAAGTAGTGGACCGGTGGTGGGAGGGGGCTCCTAGAAGGGAGGAACGGGCCTCTGGGCCTTGCCGTTTCCATGATCTGGACGTGCCAGATCAAAGGGGGGGCCTACTCCTAGTTATCGGTGACTTCCCCTTCCCAGTTCCCGCTAGCTGGGCTCCGGCCTTGCCAAGGGGCGCATTCTGGGGTGGAAGGAGTGGCCTTTCCCCTTTGCCAGTCCGCAGCATCGGTGGTTTATGGCGTGGGTGGTGGAATGGTCGCAGATGCCTGGGCGGCTGCCTTGGTGGTGGGAGCCATGATGCTTGTGGGCGAAGCCCGTGGCTTGGGTGCTGGCTAGCTATCATGGCCGTGAGGGCGGCGTGGTGGCTGGCGTTCGTTGGTCGGTGGTGGTGGTGCGGTAGTGTGCGCGTACCATCTTCCGGGCATGGATCATGCGAGCTAGGGTGAGAACCTTGTCTACATGTGGGTAGGCCGATGGTGACAGCGCCAGTGGACGTCACCCCCTTTTATGGCACCGTTCGGCTGCACATTTCCCTTTGGGACACTCAGGGTGAAATCCCAGATCACGTCAATCAAGCGGTGGTGGCACTCCGGTGGTGTGCCCTTCTTGAAGGAACCCCTTGGAGGCCTCGTATCGTCGATGTTCGGCTTTGTCCCCATTTAGTTCAAGTGGTTCTTTGTTGTTTATCTTTCATTTGCTTGATTGTGTGGGGGTGTAACTGATCTTCAGCATCTTCGTATCCAGCCTAGGATGTGTGTGGTGTTTTGTTTGTACGCGGATGGTTGTATGTGGTCATTGCTTTATAATCTAAAGCAGGGAAACCCTTTTTCAGGGAACGAATATCTATTTTGTTTACACCTAAAGTTCAGTCTTAAACTCTAGATCTCTGCCAAGTTATTGGCTAGATTCATATATATACTCTAAACACACACTACCAAAGTTATATGGATATTTAGCGATATCTTGGAAAACTATATATATATATATATATATATATATATATAAGATTAAAATATAGCAACAATCATAAACAAATTGGTGGTATAATGCAAAATGTTATTTTCCTCGGATTTATGGCCAGCCCATTTTAACAAAATATTTTTATTAAGCAAACTAAACTAAATAATACAAATCATTTTTGCAAAACAATATTGTTCCAGTTTAGCACTAAAATTAGATTTCAAATTCTAGGTATGAGAACTGCATGATTTTTACATTAGAACAAATGAGATTTTTAGTTGTTAACTACTAGTTATACAAAAAATAGTTCTTTATAAAAGATATTGAAATAATGTGTGAATGAAAAACATGCATTAATGTGTAGCTAAGCGATGAACAAGTAAAAATGTTTAGTATAAACAGATAAATGGCGGCCAGTAAATTGCAAAATGTCCATGCAAGCTAGAGCTGAGCTCCATGATCTGCAAATGTTAACTGCTGCCACTATACCTGATAGCGTTGTACAAAACGTTTGGATTTGCTGCTGGGGGCGAAAATACACCTCGGCCAAGTAGTACAAGTTCTACTTCGGAAATGTGAATGCAGATGAGGCCTTTAGCTGGATTAGGAAATCCAAAAGCAGAATGAAAATCAAATTATTCACATGACCACTACTTGCAGACAGGGTCGACACCAAAAATATGCTAAAAAGAAGACACTACAACATAAGGTATGATGTAGAATGTATCCTATGCAACCAAAAATCTGGGGAAATGTTGAACATCTGTTTTGTTGTGCCCTTTCAGCCAGAGATGTGGGGACGCTGGGCATAAATTGGAATTCCGTTGGTGACAGATTGCACCTAGTTCGTGATGGAAGACAGGGGTGGTCCTCTCCAATGTTCATGGAGATTTTCATGTTTTCTGCGTGGAGCATATGGAAAAAACGCAATGGAAGGATCTTCCAAGGAATTCCACACTTGTATACATCCTGGAGGGAGAGATTTAAGACAGACTTTTCTGTTTTGGTCCATAGAGTCAAACCCTCCATGGATTTATCACTTAATTTTTAGAGATAATACTGTAACTTTTTCTTTTGCTTTTCCTTTGTCCTTCCCTGACCGATGCCCCCTCCCATCCAACCAATCCCATGTTGGCCTGGTTGAATGGTGTCTTGTGGGTTTAGAGATGGGTGGACAAACATGTATCTTGTGATGTAAAACTTTTGAAGTAAAATTAAGTCAGTAGGAGCCTCTCCTACTATCATTGATCGTTCAAAAAAAGTAAATTGCAAACTTATAAAAGTTCAGCAATTTCATTGCTGATGACTTCTAGGCAATAAATGAGATTAGTGGCCGTTGCCACGCTGGACAACGAAGCCTACTGCAGCTTGGTCATTGTAATCGACTCATCCGACGTCGTTGTCATGGGGGGTATACGTGTGTCGTCTAGAGCCAAGTCATTTGGTGCTGGAATAATAAGCAACTTTCAAATTAATTTAAGATTAAATACACGACCAACAACTATAGTTAATTTTTGCAACATACTATAAACTAGTCATGAAAGTGTGTACGGATCACATGTGCATCAAACACATAAAACAAAAGAATGATGAATCCAATCAAGGAGGATGGGGTCATGTACAGCGGTCACTGGCTACTTTATGGATCACGTGATCATTTAGATGACTAGAGGGATATCTATCTAAATGGGAGTTCTTAAGTAATATGATAAATTGAACTTAATTTATGATGAACTTAGTCCTGATAGTTTTTGCATATCTATGTTGTAGATCAATAGCTTGCGATGTAGCTCCCCGGTTATTTTTGATATGTTCCTAGAGAAAACTAAGTTGAAAAATGATAGTAGCAATGATGAGGACTGGGTCCGTGATCTGAGGATTATCCTCATTGCTGCATAGAAGAATTATGTCCTTGATGCACCGCTAGGTGACAGACCTATTGCAGGAGCAGATGTAGACGTTATGAACGTTTGGCAAGCTCGATATGATGACTACTTGATAGTTTAGTGCACCATGCTTTATGGCTTAAAACCGGGACTTCAAAAACATTTTGAACGCCATGGAGCATATGAGATGTTCCAAGAGTTGAAATTAGTATTTCAGACGCATGCCCATGTCGAGAGGTATGAGACCTCTGACAGTACTTTGCCTACAAGATGGAGGAGAATAGCTCAACCAGTGAGCATGTGCTCAGATTGTCTAGGTACTACAGTTGCTTGAATCAAGTGGGAGTTAATCTTCCAGATAAGATAGTGATTGACAAAGTTCTCTAGTCACTATCACCAAGTTACTAGAACTTCGTGATGAACTATAATATGCAAGGAATAAACAAGACAATCCCCGACCTCTTCCCAAAGCTAAAGGCTGCGGAGGTAGAAATCAAGAAAGAGCATCAAGTGTTGATCGTTAATAAGACCACTAGATTCAAGAAAAAGGCAAAAGGGAATAAGGGGAACTTCAAGAAGAATAGCAAGCAAGTTGCTGCTCCCAGGAAGAAGCCCAAGTCTGGACCTAAGCCTAAAACTGAGTGTTTTACTGCAAAGGAAATGGTCACTGGAAGCGGAAATGCCCCAAACATTTGGCGGATAAGAAGGATGGCAAAGTGAACAAAGGTATATTTGATATATAGATTATTGATGTGTACTTTACTAGTGTTCATAGTAACCCCTAGGTATTTGATACCGGTTCAGTTGCTAAGATTAGTAACTCGAAACAGGAGTTGCAAAATGAACAGAGACTAGTTAAGTGCAAGGTGACGATGTGTGTTGGAAATGATTCCAAGGTTGATAAGATCACCATCGCACGCTCCTTTTACCTTCGGGATTAGTGTTGAACCTAAAATAAATGTTATTTGGTGTTTGCGTTGAGCATGAATATGATTGGATCATATTTATTGCAATACGGTTATTCATTTATGTCAAGAATAATTGTTGTTCTGTTTACATGAATAATACCTTCTATGGTCATACACTTAATATAAATGGTTTGTTGAATCTCGATCGTAGTGATACACATATTCATAATATTGATGCCAAAAGATGCAAAGTTGATAATGATAGTGCAACATACTTGTGGCACTGCCGTTTAGGTCATATTGGTGTAAAGCGCATGAAGAAACTCCATACGGATGGACTTTTGGAATCACTAGATTATGAATCATTTGATACTTGCGAACCATGCCTCATGGGCAAGATGACTAAAACTCCATTCTCCGGAACAATAGGAGCGAGCCACTGACTTATTGGAAATAATACATACTGATGTATGCGGTCCGATGAGTGTTGAGGCTCGCGGCGGGTAACGTTATTTTCTGGCCTTCACAGATGATTTGAGCAGATATGGGTATATCTACTTAATGAAACAAGTCTGAAACATTTGAAAAGATAAAAGATTTCAGAGTGAAGTGGAAAATCATCGTAACAAGAAAATAAAGTTTCTACGATCTGATTGTGGAGGTGAATTTTTGAGTTACGAGTTTGGCCTTCATTTAAAACAATGTGGAATAGTTTCACAACTCACGCCACCTGGAACACCACAACGTAATGGTGTGTCCAACGTCGTAACCATACTTTATTAGATATGGTGTGATCTATGATGTCTCTTACCGATTTACCACTATCGTTTTGGGGTTATGCATTAGAGACAGCTGCATTCACGTTAAATAGGGCACCATCTAAATCTGTTGAGATGACACCGTATGAACTATGGTTTAGCAAGAAACCTATTTGGCGTTACGATGCTTATGTGAAAAAGGTTCAGCCTGATAAGCTCGAACCAAATTGGAGAAGTGCGTCTTCATAGGATACCCAAAAGAAACTGTTGGGTACACCTTCTATCACAGATCCGATGCAAGATCTTTGTTGCTAAGAATGGATCCTTTCTAGAGAAGGAGTTTCTCTCGAAAGAAGTGAGTGGAGGAAAGTAGAACTTGATGAGGTAATTGTACCTTCTTTCGAATTAGAAAGTAGCTCATCACAGAAAACGGTTCTTGTGATGCATACACCAACTAGTGAGGAAGCTAATGATATTGCTCATGAAACTTCAGATCAAGTTACTGTTAGGGAACGTAGCAGAAATTCAAAATTTTCCTACGTGTCACCAAGATCTATCTATGGAGAAACTAGCAACGAGGGAAGGAGAGTGCATCTACATACCCTTGTAGATCGCTAAGCGGAAGCGTTCAAGTGAACGGGGTTGATGGAGTCGCATTGCCGTGATTCAGATCACCGATGATCAAGTGCCGAACGCACGGCACCTCCGCTGTTCAACACACGTGACAGCCGGTGACGTCTCCAATGCCTTGATCCAGCTTGGAGTGAGGGAGAGGTTGAGGAAGACTCCATCCAGCAGCAGCACAACGGCGTGGTGGTGATGGAGGAGCGTGGCTATCCTGCAGGGCTTCGCCAAGCACCACAGAAGAAGAGGAGGAAGAAGAGATGCAGGGCTGCACCAACGAGAGGAGAAGTTCTCTTGTGTTATGGGCAGCCCCAGGCCTCTATTTATATAGGGGAGAGGGAGGAGGGTGCGCCCCCTCTAGGGTTCCCACCCCTAGGGGGCGGCAGCCCTAGATGGGAAGGGGGAGGCGTCCAAGAGGGAGGGAGAGGAGGCGCCTTAGATGGGCCTTAGGGCCCATCTGCCCTAGGGTTTGCCCTCCCACTCTCCCATGCGCCTTGGGCCCCTTGTGGGCGCACCAGCCCCTTGGGGCTGGTTCCTCCCACACTTGGCCCACGCAGCCTTCCAGGGTTGGTGGCCCCACTTGGTGGACCTCGGGACCCTCCCGTGGTCCCAGACATTACCGATAAACCCCAAACTTTTCCGTGACCAAAACAGGACTTCCCATATATAAATCTTTACCTCCGGACCATTCCGAACTCCTCGTGACGTCCGGGATCTCATCCGGACTCCGAACAACATTCGGTAACCACATACAAGCTTCCTATATAACCCTAGCGTCCACCGAACCTTATGTGTAGACCCTACGGGTTCGGAGACATGCGTACATGACCGAGACGTTCTCCGGTCAATAACCAACAGCGGATCTGGATACCCATGTTGGCTCCCACATGTTCCACGATGATCTCATCGGATGAACCACGATGTCAAGGACTCAATCGATCCCGTATTCAATTCCCTTTGTCTAGCGGTATTGTACTTGCCCGAGATTCGATCGTCGGTATACCGATACCTTGTTCAATCTCGTTACCGGCAAGTCTCTTTACTCGTTCTGTAACACATCATCCCGTGATCAACCCCTTGGCCACATTGTGCACATTATGATGATGTCCTACCGAGTGGGCCCAGAGATACCTCTCCGTTTACACGGAGTGACAAATCCCAGTCTCGATTCGTGTCAACCCAATGGTCACTTTCGGAGATACCTGTAGTGCACCTTTATAGTCACCCAGATTCGTTGTGACGTTTGATACACCCAAAGCACTCCTACGGTATCCGGGAATTGCACGATCTCATGGTCTAAGGAAATGATACTTGACATTAGAAAAGCTTTAGCATACGAACTACGATCTTTGTGCTAGGCTTAGGATTGGGTCTTGTCCATCACATCATTCTCCTAATGATGTGATCCCGTTATCAATGACATCCAATGTCCATGGTCGTGAAACCGTAACCATCTATTGATCAACGAGCTAGTCAACTAGAGGCTTACTAGGGACATGGTGTTGTCTATGTATCCACACATGTATTGCTGTTTCGGTCAATACAATTATAGCATGAATAATAAACGATTATCATGAACAAGGAAATATAATAATAACTAATTTATTATTGCCTCTAGGGCATATTTCCAACAGTCTCCCACTTGCACTAGAGTCAATAATCTAGTTCACATCGCCATGTGATTAACATCGATAGGTCACATCGCCATGTGACCAACATCCAAAGAGTTTACTAGTGTCTTAAACTAGTTCACATCACCATGTGATTAAGTCTCAATGAGTTCTGGGGTTTGATCATGTTTTGCTTGTGAGAGAGGTTTTAGTCAACGGGTCTGAACCTTTCAGATCCGTATGTATTTCGCAAATCTCTATGTCATATTGTAAATGCTGCTTTCACGCTCCACTTGGAGCTATTCCAAATGGTTGCTCCACTATACGTATCCGGTTTGCTACTCAGAGTCACTCGGATAGGTGTTAAAGCTTGCATCGACGTAACCCTTTAAGCCGAACTCTTTATCACCTCCATAATCGAGAAACATGTCCTTATTTACTCCAAGGACAATTTTGACCGCTGTCCAATGATCCATTCCTGGATCACTCTTTTTCCCCATTGCCAGCCTCTTGGCAAGGCACTCTTCCAGTGCGGTACTCAGGATAGCATACTACAGAGCCTATGTCTGAATCATATGGGTAGACCTTCGTCCTTTCTCTCTTTTCTGCCGTGGTCGCTCTTTTAACTCTTAACTTCATACCTTACATCTCGTGCAAGAACTCCTTCTTTGATCGATCCATCTTGAACACCTTCAAGATCATGTCAAGGTATATGCTCATTTGAAAGTATTATTAAACATTTTGATCTATCTTATAGATCTTGATGCTTATTGTTCAAGTAGCCTAATCCAGGTTTTCTATTGAAAATCATCTTTCAAATAACCCTATATGCTTTCCAGAAATTCTACATCATTTCTGATCATCAATATGTCAACAACATATACTCATCAGAAATTCTATAGTGCTCCCACTCACTTCTTTGGAAATACAAGTTTCTCATGAACTTTGTATAAACTCAAAATCTTTGATCATCTCATCAAAGCGCACATTCCAACTCCGAGATGCTTACTCCAGTCCTTAGAAAGGATCGCTGGAGCCAGCATACCTTTTAGCATCCTTAGGATCGACAAAACTTTCTGATTGTATCACATACAACCTTTCCTTAGGAAAACTGGTAAGGAAACTCATTTTGACATCCATCTGCCAGATTTCATAAATGCAGCTTATGCTAATATGATTCCGACGGACTTAAGCATCGCTACGGATGAGAAAATCTCATCGTAGTCAACTCCTTGAATTTGTGAAAAACTCTTCGCCACAAGTCGAGCTTCATAGACGGTGACATTACCGTTCACGTCCGTCTTCTTCTTAAAGATCCATTCATCTCAATGGCTTGCCGCTCATCGGGCAAGTCCACCAAAGTCCATGCTTTGTCCTGATACATGGATCCTTTCTCGGATTTCATGGTTTCTAACCATTTGTCGGAATTTGGGCCCACCGTCGCTTCTCCATAGCTCGTAGGTTCATTGTTGTCTAGCAACATGACCTTCAAGACAGGATTACTGTACCACTCAGAAGTAGTACGCATCCTTGTCACCCTACGAGGTACGGTAGTGACTTGATCCAAAACTTCATGATCACTATCATAAGCTTCTACTTCAATTGGTGTAGGTGCCACGGGAACAACTTCTTGTGCCCTGCTACACACTAGTTGAAGTGACGGTTCAATAACCTTATCAAGTCTCCACCATCCTCCCACTCAACTTTTCGAGACGAACTTTTCCTCGAGAAAGGACCCGATTCAAGAAACAATCCCTATTGCTTCCGGATCTGAATTAGGGGGTATACCCAACTGTTTCTGGGTGTCCTATGAAGATGCATTTTGTCCGCTTTGGGTTCGAGCTTATCAACCTGAAATTTTTTCCACATAAGCGCCGCAGCCCCAAACTTTTAAGAAATGACAGCTTAGGTTTCTCTAAACCATAGTTCATACGGTGTCATCTCAACGGAACTACGTGGTGCCCTATTAAAGTGAGTGCGGTTGTCTCTAATGCCTAACCCATAAACGATAGTGGTAATTCGATAAGAGACATCATGGTACGCACCATATCTAATAGGGTGCAATTATGATGTTCGGACACACCATCAAACTATGGTGTTCCAGTCGGTATTAATTGTGAAACAATTTGCACAATGTCTTAATTGTGTGCCAAAACTCGTAACTCAGATATTCATCTCTATGATCATATCATAGACATTCTATCCTCTTGTCACGAAGATCTTAAACTTCACTCTGAAATTACTTGAACCATTCAATAATTCAGATTTGTGTTTCATCAAGTAAATATACTCAACATCTACTCGAATCATCTGTGAAGTAAGAACATAACGATATTCATCAAGATGCCACAGCACTCATTGGACTGCACACATCAAAATGTGTTACTTCCAACAAGTTGCTATCTAGTTCCATCTTACTGAAACCGAGGCTTTTCAGTCATCTTGTCCATGTGGTATGATTTGCATATCTCAAGTGATTCAAAAACAAGTGAGTCTAAACGATCCATCTGCATGGAGTTTCTTCATGCATATACACCAATAGACATGGTTCGCATGTCTCAAACTTTTCAAAAATGAGTGAGTCCAAAGATCCATCAACATGGAGCTTCTTCATGCGTTCTATACCAATATGACTTATATGGCAGTGCCACAAGTAAGTGATACTATCATTACTATCTTATACCTTTGGCATGAAAATGTGTATCACTACGATCGAGATTCAATAAACCATTCCTTTAGGTGCAAGACCATTGAAGGTATTATTCAAATAAACAGAGTAACCATTATTCTCCTTAAATGAATAACCGACATGCGATAGACATAATCCAATCATGTATATGCTCAACGCAAACACCAAATAACAATTATTTAGGTTTAACACCAATCTCAATGGTAGAGGGAGCGGGCGATGCTTGATCACATCAACCTTGGAAACACTTCCAACACATATCGTCAGCTCACCTTTAGCTAGTCTCCGTTTATTCCGTAGCTCTTTTATTTCGAGTTACTAACACTTAGCAACCGAACCGGTATCTTAATACCCTGGTGCTACTAGGAGTACTAGTAAAGTACACATTAACATAATGTATATCCAATATACTTCTATCGACCTTGCTAGCCTTCTCATCTACCAAGTATCTAGGGTAATGCTGCTCCAGTGGCTGTTCCCCTTATTACAGAAGCACTTAGTCTCGGGTTTGGGTTCAACCTTGGGTTTCTTCACTGGAGCAGCAGCTGATTTGCCGTTTCATGAAGTATCCCTTCTTGCCCTTACCCTTCTTGAAACTAGTGGTTTCACCAACCATCAACAATTGATGCTCCTTCTTGATTTCTACTTTCGCGGTGTCAAACATCGCGAATACTTCAAGGATCATCATATCTATCCCTGATATGTTATAGTTCATCACGAAGCTCTAGCAGCTTGGTGGCAATGACTTTGGAGAAACATCACTATCACATCTGGAAGATTAACTCCCACTCGATTCAAGTGATTGTTGCATTCAGACAATCTGAGCACAAGCTCAACGATTGAGCTTTTCTCCCTTAGTTTGCAGGCTAAGAAAATCGTCGGAGGTCTTATACCTCTTGACGTGGGCACGAGCTTGAAATCCCAATTTCAGCCCTCGAAACATCTCATATGTTCTGCGACGTTTCGAAAACGTCTTTGGTGCCTCAACTCTAAACCATTTAACTGAACTATCATGTAGTTATCAAAAACGTGTATGTCCGATGTTCGCAACATCCACAGACGATGTTTGGGGTTCAGCATACTGAGCGGTGCAATAAGGACATAAGCTTTCTACTGTCCGCACAATCGCTACTTTCAACTTTCAACTATATTTTCTCTAGGAGCATATCTAAACAGTGGAACTAAAGCGTGAGCTTACGACATAATTTGCAAAAGGTCTTTTTGACTATGTTCATGATAATTAAGTTCATCTTATGAACTCCCACTCAGATAGACATCCCTCTGGTTATCTAAGTGATTACATGATCCGAATCAACTAGGCCGTGTCCGATCAACACGTGAGACGGACTAGTCATCATCGGTGAACATCTTCATGTTGATCGTATCTACTATACGACTCATGCTCGACCTTTCGGTCTCCGTGTTCCGAGGCCATGTCTTTACATGCTAGGCTCGTCAAGTTAACCCTAAGTGTTTCTGCGTGTGTAAATCTTGCTTACACCCGTTGTATGTGAACGTAAGAATCCATCACACCCGATTAACACACTCGGTGCTTAGAAGCGACGAACTGTAGCAACGGTGCACAGTCAGGGGAGAACACTTCTTGAAATTTGTGTAAGGGATCATCTTATTTACTACCGTCGTTCTAAGTAAACAAGATGCATAAACATAATAAACATCACATGAAATTATATAGTAGTGACATGATATGGCCAATATCATATTGCTCCTTTTGATCTCCATCTTCGGGGCTCCATGATCATCATTATCACCGGCATGACACCATGATCTCCATCATCATGATCTCCATCATCGTGTCTCCATGAAGTTGTCTCGCCAACTTATTACTTCTACTACTATGGCTATGTTTAGCAATAAAGTAAAGTAATTACATGGCGTTGTTCAATGACACGCAGGTCATACAATAAATAAAGACAACTCCTATGGCTCCTGCCGGTTGTCATACTCATCGACATGCAAGTCGTGAATCCTATTACAAGAACATGATCAATCTCATACATCACATATCATTCATCACATTCTTCTTGGCCATATCACATCACATAGCATACCCTGCAAAAACAAGTTAGACGTCCTCTAATTGTTGTTTGCATGTTTTACGTGGCTGCTATGGGTTTCTAGCAAGAACGTTTCTTACCTACGCAAAACCACAACGTGATATGCCAATTGCTATTTACCCTTCATAAGGACCCTCTTCATCGAATCCGTTCCGACTAAAGTGGGAGAGACTGGCACCCGCTAGCCACCTTATGCACCAAGTGCATGTCGGTCAGTGGAACCTTTGTCTCACGTGGAAATGCGTGTAAGGTCGGTCCGGGCCGCTTCATCCCACAATACCGTCGAAACAAGATTGGACTAGTAACGGCAAGCATATTGAACATCATCAACGCCCACAACTACTTTGTGTTCTACTCGTGCAAAGAATCTACGCAATAGACCTAGCTCATGATGCCACTGTTGGGGAACGTAGCAGAAATTCAAAATTTTCCTACGTGTCACCAAGATCTATCTATGGAGAAACTAGCAACGAGGGAAGGAGAGTGCATCTACATACCCTTGTAGATCGCTAAGCGGAAGCGTTCAAGTGAACGGGGTTGATGGAGTCGTACTCGTCGTGATTCAGATCACCGATGATCAAGTGCGAGCATACGGCACCTCCGCGTTCAACACACGTACAGCCGGTGACGTCTCCCATGCCTTGATCCAGCAAGGAGAGAGGGAGAGGTTGAGGAAGACTCCATCCAGCAGCAGCACAACGGCGTGGTGGTGATGGAGGAGCGTGGCTATCCTGCAGGGCTTCGCCAAGCACCACAGAAGAAGAGGAGGAAGAAGAGATGCAGGGCTGCACCAACGAGAGGAGAAGTTCTCTTGTGTTATGGGCAGCCCTGTGCCTCTATTTATATAGGGAGAGGGAGGAGGTGCGCCCCTCTGGGGTTCCCACCCCTAGGGGCGGCAGCCCTAGATGGGAAGGGGAGGCGGCCAAGAGGGAGGGAGAGGAGGCGCCCCTTAGATGGGCCTTAGGGCCCATCTCGCCTAGGGTTTGCCCTCCCACTCTCCCATGCGCTTGGGCCCTTGTGGGCGCACCAGCCCCTTGGGGCTGGTTCCTCCCACACTTGGCCCACGCAGCCTTCGGGGTTGGTGGCCCCACTTGGTGGACCCCAGGACCCTCCCGGTGGTCCCAGACATTACCGATAAACCCCAAACTTTCCGGTGACCAAAACAGGACTTCCCATATATATATCTTTACCTCCGGACCATTCCGGAACTCCTCGTGACGTCCGGGATCTCATCCGGGACTCCGAACAACATTCGGTAACCACATACAAGCTTCCTATATAACCCTAGCGTCACCGAACCTTAAGTGTGTAGACCCTACGGGTTCGGAGACATGCATACATGACCGAGACGTTCTCCGGTCAATAACCAACAGCGGATCTGGATACCCATGTTGGCTCCACATGTTCCACGATGATCTCATCGGATGAACCACGATGTCAAGGACTCAATCGATCCCGTATTCAATTCCCTTTGTCTAGCGGTATTGTACTTGCCCGAGATTCGATCGTCGGTATACCGATACCTTGTTCAATCTCGTTACCGGCAAGTCTCTTTACTCGTTCCGTAACACATCATCCCGTGATCAACCCCTTGGCCACATTGTGCACATTATGATGATGTCCTACCGAGTGGGCCCAGAGATACCTCTCCGTTTACACGGAGTGACAAATCCCAGTCTCGATCCGTGTCAACCCAATGGTCACTTTCGGAGATACCTGTAGTGCACCTTTATAGTCACCCGATTCGTTGTGACGTTTGATACACCCAAAGCACTCCTACGGTATCCGGAATTGCACGATCTCATGGTCTAAGGAAATGATACTTGACATTAGAAAAGCTTTAGCATACGAACTACGATCTTTGTGCTAGGCTTAGGATTGGGTCTTGTCCATCACATCATTCTCCTAATGATGTGATCCCGTTATCAATGACATCCAATGTCCATGGTCATGAAACCGTAACCATCTATTGATCAATGAGCTAGTCAACTAGAGGCTTACTAGGGACATGGTGTTGTCTATGTATCCACACATGTATTGCTGTTTCCGGTCAATACAATTATAGCATGAATAATAAACGATTATCATGAACAAGGAAATATAATAATAACTAATTTATTATTGCCTCTAGGGCATATTTCCAACAGTTACTACCAAACCTCGTAGGTCAACCAGAGCACGTTCCGCATCAAAGTGGTACGGTAATCCTATTCTGTAAGTCATGTTACTAGACCATGACGAACCTACGAACTATGAGGAAGAGATGATGAGCCCAGATTTCGCAAAATAGCTTGAGGCCATGAAATCTCAGATGGGATCCATGTATGAGAACAAAGTATGGACTTTGGTTGACTTTCTCGATGATCTGCAAGCCATTGAGAATAAATGGATCTTCAAGAGGAAGACAGACGCTAATAGTAGTGTTAATATCTACAAAGCTCGAATTTTTGCAAAAAGGTTTCTGACAAGTTCAAGGTGTTGACTACGATGAGATTTTCTCACTCGTATCGATGCTTAAGTCTGTCCGAATCATGTTAGCAATTGCCACGTTTTATGAAATCTGGCAAACAAAAGTCAAAAACTGCATTCCTTAATGGATTTCTCAAAGAAGAGTTGTATATGATGCAACCAGAAGGTTTTGTCAATCCTAAAGGTGTTAACAAAATGTGCAAGCTCCAGCGATCCATCTATGGACTGGTGCAAGCATCTCGGAGTTGGAATATACACTTTGATGCGTTGATCAAAGCATATAGTTTTATACAGACTTGCGGTGAAGCCTGTATTTACAAGAAAGTGAGTGGGAGCACTACAGCCTTTCTGATAAGTATATGGGAGTGACATATTGTTGATCGGAAATGATCTAGAATTTTCTGGAAAGCATAAAGTAGTGTTTGAAAGGAGTTTTCAAAGAAAGACCTCGGTGAAGCTACTTACACATTGAGCATCAAGATCTATAGAGATAGATCAAGACGCTTGATAAGATTTTTCAATGAGTACATACCTTGACAAGATTTTGAAGTAGTTCAAAATGGAACAGTCAAAGAAGGAGTTCTTGACTGTGTTGCAAAGTGTGAAGTTGAGTAAGACTCAAAACCCGACCACGGCAGAAAATAGAAAGAGAATGAAAGTCACTCCCTATGCCTCAGTCATAGGTTCTATAAAGTATGTTATGATGTGTACCAGACATATTGTGTACCTCACCATGAGTTTGGCAAGAGGGTACAATAGTGATCCAGGAGTGGGTCACTGGACAGCGGTCAAAATTATCCTTAGTAGAATAAGGAAATATTTCTCGGTTATGGAGGTGATAAAGAGTTCATCGTAAAGAGTTACGTCGATGCAAGCTTTAACACCAATCTGGATGACTTTGAGTCTCAATCTGGATACATATTGAAAGTGGGAGCAATTAGCTAGAGTAGCTCCATGCAGAGTATTGTAGACACAGAAATTTGCAAAATACATACGGATCTGAATGTGGCAGACGCGTTGACTAAACTTCTCTCACAAGCAAAACATGATCACACCTTAGTACTCTTTGGGTGTTAATCACATGGCGATGTGAACTAGATTATTGACTCTAGTAAACCCTTTGGGTATTGGTCACATGACGATATGAACTATGGGTGTTAAGTCACATGGTGATATGAACTAGATTATTGACTCTAATAAACCCTTTGGATATTGGTCACATGACGATATGAACTATGGGTGTTAAATCACATGGCGATGTGAACTAGATTATTGACTCTAGTGCAAGTGGGAGACTGAAGGAAATATGCCCTAGAGGCAATAATTAAGTTGTTATTTTATATTTCCTTATATTATGATAAATGTCTATTATTCATGCTAGAATTGTATTAACCGGAAACTTGATACATGTGTGAATACATAGACAAAACAAAGTGTCCCTAGTATGCCTCTACTTGACTAGCTCGTTAATCAAAGATGGTTAAGTTTCCTAACCATAGACATGTGTTGTCATTTGATGAATGGGATCACATCATTAGGAGAATGATGTGATGGACAAGACCCATCCATTAGCTTAGCATAATGATCGTTAAGTTTTATTGCTATAGCTTTCTTCATGACTTATACATATTCCTCTGACTATGAGATTATGCAACTCCCGGATACCGGAGGAACACCTTGTGTGCTATCAAACGTCACAACGTAACTGGGTGATTATAAAGATGCTCTACAGGTGTCTCCAAAGGTGTTTGTTGGGTTGGCATAGATCGATATTAGGATTTGTCACTCCATTTATCGGAGAGGTATCTGTAGGCCCTCTCGGTAATGCACATCACTATAAGCCTTGCAAGCAATGTGACTAATGAGTTAGTTGCGGGATGATGCATTACGGAACGAGTAAAGAGACTTGCCGGTAACGAGATTGAACTAGGTATAAGGATACCGACGATCGAATCTCGGGCAAGTAACATACCGATGACAAAGGGAATAACGTATGTTGTTATGCGATTTAACCGATATCGTAGAATATGTAGGAGCCAATATGAGCATCCATGTTCCGCTATTTGTTATTGACCGGAGATGTGTCTCGGTCCTGTCTACATAGTTCTCGAACCTGTAGGGTCGGCATGCTTAACGTTCGGTAACAATCACGGACATGCCGAGGAGTCTCGAAATGGTCGAGAGGTAAAGATTGTTATATTGAAAGGTTTTATACGGACATCGGAATGGTTCCGATAAGGTTCGGGGATTTATCGGAGTACTGGGAGGCTATTGGAACCCCCCGGGAAAGTTAATGGGCCTATTGGGCCATAGTGGAGAGAGGGAGGCTGCCACAGGAGGTGGCGCCCCCTCCCCCCCAAGCCCAAACCGAATTGGGCAAGGGGTGGGGGTGCGGCCCCTCTTTCCTTCTCCCTCTCCCTCCTTTCCCCTTTCCCCCTCTCCGTTGGAAGGAAAGGGGGGGCGAATCCTACTAGGTTTGGAGTCCTAGCAGGACTCCCCCCCTTGGCGCGCCTCCCCCTTGGCCGGCCTCCTTCTCCCCCCTCCTTTATATACGTGGGCAAGGGGCACCCCAAAGACACAACAGTTGTTTCTTAGCCGTGTGCGGTGCCCCCCTCCATAGTTTACCACCTCGGTCATATTGTCATAGTGCTTAGGCAAAGCCCTGCGCGGATCACATCACCAACACCGTCGCCACGCCGTCGTGCTGACGGAACTCTCCCTCGACCCTCTACTGGATCAAGAGCTCGAGGGACGTCATCGTGCTGAACGTGTGCTGAACACGGAGGTGCCGTACGTTCGGTACTTGGATCGGTTGGAACGTGAAAACGTTCGACTACATCAACCGCGTTACTTAACGCTTCCGCTTTCGGTCTACGAGGGTACGTGGACACACTCTCCCCACTCGTTGCTATGCTTCTCCTAGATAGATCTTGCGTCATCGTAGGAATTTTTTGAAATACTACGTTCTCCAACATGAGTAACATTACATATATCAATACAATATGAGTCTATAATCTAATAAATAAAGCTTTGCATGACACCACACTTATGTTATTACCCACTATGAAGGTAGTAAACATAGTTTAGGGATATGTTTATGTTATTAGTGTATATTACTCTCCATTGTGGCTAGTCTTAATGGACTAATGACGCATTTCACGTCAGTTTATTGTCCTTAAACATTATTACTGAGTAGATAAAGCATTGGGAGGTTGTTTAAAAAATGTGCTGGAGCAGTCGTTTGGGCTTCTACTGCACTTTTACGAGTGCGCCAATGTCACTTTTTTGACAATAATGCACCAACGTCACTTTGAGTTACAAGGGTAGGAAGGGATCACTCGGCGTCCATCAGAAACCAAAACCGGAACGGTTCGATGAGAGAGAGCACGGCTGCCAACATCACTCTATTGTTGCTGAATTATTAACGCTGGTCACTCCGCCTTTTCTGCACGAGCTCTAACTACTTGCCATATAGTTTGTGAGAATTGTGCATCTCCAGTGGAGTTGGTTAGTAATCCCTGTGTTCCTTTATGTAAGGTATATTATTTTTGGCACAATGACGAAGGCGCATAAATATAGAGGTGTTAGGACAAAATTACCCTTGGCAAATTTGTCCGTCAGTGGCAAGTAAATCAATGAGTGCAGGAAAGTAAGAGATACATGCAATTGAGAGAGAGAGAGAGAGAGAGAGATTCTTTCCTTGATTTGCTAGAAGGAGAGATACATGCAATCAGGACGGAGATACTTTCCTTTTTCTGGAGGGCTACAAAAAGGAATTAGGAGGATTTAGAAGAAATGCACATTACATTGTAAAATTTTATCAAAAAATAAATACACATTATATAAAGGAATGGAGGGAGTATATTTGAAAGTGCATTTAGCCACCATATGTGGTTTGGTAATTAATAGCAATCCCTTCAGACTAATGATTTCATAAGATACACATGTAGGAATGTTCCACATGTGCGGCTTCAATTCCACCAAGATAACTATATGTTTTGGATTTCATTAATGAATGACAATTCCTATGGACTAACGGCCTCATATGAAGAAATGTTCCGTGTGAGGGTATTTGGCGGATTTGGAATGAACTCCAACAAGATATGCATCAATATCTTGAAAAATACACTCGTTGAAAAAATGTATTTGAGAGAAGAATTTAAGACATGGCATCCAGATAAGGTCATGGTGTACTCATATGTTAAGCCATGAATGATAAGTCTTTGTGCAAACGTTTCAACTGGAGAATTTATTATGTCCCACAAGTGATTGTGGTAAAGTATGAAGAGACGGTATTGTACTTACAAATGCACCAACATATGCCGACCGGGGCCGAATACATACATGGTGGCACGAGCTGCTGCGCAAACGCCTCTCCGTCACCAAGTTCTACGACCACTATGTATCTTTGTTGCGCGTGAACAATCGAACATGCCGATCGTCGAGGGAGACCGCGACTAGTGTTCTGTTGCCACAGAAGCACGCGTGGAGCTCACCTTGCGTGCGAGACCAAACCAAACCAAACTGGAAGGATTGGCTGAGAACACTCTTGCCAATGTCGATCACTTTGATATTGCTAAATTATGAACGCTGGCCACTCCTCTTCTCCACGAGCTCCCCTAACTACTTTCTCCAGGTACATTACCGTTCGAATCGACTAAGATTCTCAGAACTCTCATAGTTTTATGAAACTCTTGTTGGACCACGTCTGGACCTAGCATCTCGTCCTTTATTCTGTCGAAGTCTCTGTTGGAAATTTATGTGGCTTTCAACATTTATTCAACATGATTATTATTTATTTAACTCAACATGGAATTACTCGTATTGTTAGTGTTTGTGACGGGGAATAATTAATGCGGAATTTCATTCGAGGAAGTAATACTCGAGGTGCCGAGGACGACTGTGATGGAATACAGTAAAAGAATTAATAGGGATCGACTCGACTGGAATTTATGTGTACGTGCATATTTTTCCCGGGACATCACAGGGTGAAAGAGCTGGGTTTGTTTTGCAGGATCGACTCTGCAGGCTGTTGACCCGCATGATTAAGATTGGAAGTTGATCTCACATATACTCCCTCCATTCCTAAATATTTGTCTTTCTAAAGATTTCAACAAATAACTACATACGAAGCAAAATGAGTGAATTCTACACTCTAAAATATGTCTATATACATCCGTATGTGGTAGTCCATTTGAAATCCTAAAAAGACATATATTTAGGAACGGAGGGAGTACAATCTAATCATGGCACATGACTCACACATATGTGCGAGGGACTAGTATATTTAGACTTGGAAAACTGACATGTTTGATCATGGTTGGTAACATTGTTCAGGAGTCACACGGATTTTTCCGGAAACAGGTGAAATATTAAAACATCTGAAAGTGAAGTCTATAAATAGGTCTCTACCCTCAAGCCTCAATATGCATTGTGCGCAGCACCACGGAAAAGGCAGAGAAATTAGAGGGGAGACCGCATAGTCCACAATTCCTAACAGTCTCTGAGTATGCACGAGTGTGCATCTCGTCCTAACAATACCTCTAACCAAGAGGCATGCTGCATGCAATGCAATTCCAATCTGCACATGTCCTCAGCCCGTCATCGCTATCGATCACGAGGCCGAATCCGCGCCATGGAGAGTAAGCGATGCGATCCCGTGTTGGACTAGTAGCCAGCCTGATGTGTCGAGCTCGGGGCATGGATGGAACCGGGAGACGATAGGACATGATGAATAATTGGGCCGCCCCCTTCTCGACTCCTCCAGTGTCCAAATCCTACTCAGTCTCGGTCGTCTTTGCAACCATCCTTTCCACCCTTTAAGTTATCACGTGCATAGGGAATTTCCGTGCATGATGCATACCCACATCCTTATCACCACCGTGTGCAAGCAGAGCAGTGCAATGTTCTTCTTCACATGCACATATATTCTCATCCATGCCTGGGAATGAATGCAAGTGGATGTGGATGGAAGCCAGCCCGAGTGGTCAACCAACCAACCTGAACAACCCCTTCTCAAATCCAAATCTAAATGAATCCAAATCCAAATCCCTTGATGCCCTCGGAAAAGGAAATAAAGGCAGCAAGATACACATCGATCTTCACATCCAGCAGCAAAGTGAGAGGCAAGAGTGGTTATTTGGCCTGGTCGATCGACGCCTTCCGCTTGTCAAAGGCCAAGATTCTTCCTTCGCTCTAGCTACCTTTAGCTGTGTCAAACAAGATGCCTCGCCGCCAAAGTCATAGCCCCTAACCTCACCCCCATGGCTCCCGCCTTCTTATAAATACGCATGCCCAGGCAGGGCATGAAAGCATCATCACTTAGCTAGTGCACAGGTGAGCGAGGTCTTGCATAGGGGTAAGAGGCCACCTCCGATAGCCAAGGATGATTTGCCTGTGAAACTCGCCTGCCAGCCGAGCTCTCTGCCACGGAGAGAGGCGTCTGGCGGCTCCATGGGCAAGTCACCCTGGCTACCCGAGTACCTCTTACCACACCCCATGCCAGACCCGTGCTCATTTCATTCATCCTACCTAGTGCTCAACAGAATTCACCCAAGGACCGGCCATCATCACCTTACATACAAGACATACATGCTTGCAAACACAACATGTTTACAAACATACATACATGCAAACAAAACATTCCAGTGTGGTTACCTCCGCGCCTGGCGCGGCGCTATCGAGCCCCGGCGGCATGGACATGCCACATTTGCTGCCACCCTGCCACAGTAATCAGTGGCAACCCCCTCAGCCTCCCTCCCCGGCATTTATCCCTAGCATTCCTTTTATGCCTTTAGCCAGTTGACTCGATCATCTTCTCCCTTCTCTTTCCTCTTCTGTATTTTTGAGAATCAATGAGCTTGCAGACCTGCAAGCTTTTACATTTTAATTTACAGGTACACGAGATGTGGGGCAGTCCAGATAGCAAATACAAGCAGATAACAAGCAATGCATAAGTGAATCTACCTTTTATAGCCCGCACATATAGTATCAGAAATCGATCCAACTATGTTGCAGAAATTTACCAGTATTGGAGGCACAACAGAGCTACTGTAAATAAGTGTTGATAGAACACACGTTCCTACTAGGAAGGAACATGTATTTTGGTAACAGGCAGTGGACTACTGGACTTTGTGGTGTGTCCTGGTGCACAAATACAATGACCAGTTGAGGAAAATGTTTGCCATTATCTAACATATCATGCTAAAGATCATTTTTATAAACGAAACCTCAACTTTACACTCTTTATGCACAGCAGCTGCTTGGTTTCAGGTTCTAAACTAGCTCCCACTGTAGCAGGACTGTGGGTGATTAATTAAATCAGCATCCTGAAAGACTATATATTTGAGGAATTAATATGTTAAAACCATTCAAAGCTGTCAGAGTTAATAAGAAACTCTGAGCTCCCTACATACTATGTGCTCATCATGGAAATGATAGTGTGACAACCAAAGTTGAAGAGGAGCAAAATGTGAAATGATAGGTCAGTAGACAGGACATGTAAGGAAACAAATGAATTTGATGTTACAAGGAAGTTTTGAGATGGCTGGAACTGACAAGAACACAGGGACACATAAATGTCAAACTGTAATATCATCGAATCAGCAAAAGACTACCATATGGCTACCATATTTGTGTGGCGTTCAACTCATTATATAATGATCAGCTGTCGATCACTTGCACTAAATGAACCTCATGATGGACAAAAACTACAATTCGCAGATGGCTTCATGCTGCAGAAGCTCAGTATAGGTTTGGTTAGTACCAACAGGGGCAACCATGCAGTAACGGATAACTGATGTAAATTGGCTGAATTGGGAGGACGTGATTTCACAAAATTATAAATCATTCTGTGCACTTGGCGTTGACTTTTTTGTTGGAACTGATTTCAGTGAATAATAATAGTAGTTCCCACTTGATATGGAATAATTCCTCATAGGGGTCATGTGCTGGCCTTCTATAGCCTTTCGGAAGGACATATTCTATGCATGCATCGAACTATGACCTTAAGGGAACTCAAGAGGTGAGCATGTTTCAGAGGAAATCATCTTTAACGTGTTTTGGACAAGAAGATGGGTAAGGTCAAAATAAAGAAACTGGTCCCCAAATGATTTGGAGAATATATATACCTACCATAATCAGTAAAAATTCAAAGGAAAAGATGAGCTGATGTGCCATAAAGAGAACTATGAATGGTGTTCTTCTTATGAGATTTTGCGGTTATAGTTTTGCTTCTGCCGTACCTACTTCTATGCAGCACTATACATATTCAAAATGTCAACCCAGAGGACTGCCATGAAATCCCGCATGGTGAAAGGTGTTTCTCTTTGCTGGCCAAGGACGAGTTGCCCCTTTCGGCCTTTCCTATTCAAAGTTGTAACAATACCTTGCCCTTATAAGGACAAGTATCCATATGTATCCTAATATAATAGGCAGCTTCGAGGCTGTTACACTAGCCCCACGGCTATGAATGTACGGATACAATACAACCATTCCTCTTGCTACCAAGGTTTTTGAGTCGATGAGTCGCTCGGGGGGGAGCGACTCTAGACTAGTCGTGACTAGTCTAGAACTCATGGTCGATGAGTCGACATGCAACGAGTTGACGTGAGTTAAGCAGTAGAAAGTAGGTACAATAAAACCAGCCTTGTTCTTGAGTGGTTCCAATTCAGCCCTCAACTCTTCATCATGCACAACCACCCTTGTTCATGCACAACCAGGGGAGGACCAGACCACCAGCAGCAGCAGCAGCAGCAGCAGCAACAAGGGGAAGAGAGGAGGAGCAGACCAGCAGCAGCAGCAATCAGGGGAGGGGAGGAGAAGACCACCAACAGCAACCAGGGGAGGAGGGGAGGAGCAGACCAGCAGCAGCAGCAGCAACCAGGGGAGGAGCAGACCAGCAGCAGCAACCAGGGGGATGGTTCGATACAGTAAAAAAACATATGACAGGTGGGGCCCAAAAAAATCGAGTCTTTCGACCCAGAAAACACGACTAGTCATGACTAGTCGAGACTAGTCACTCGACTCATCCCATGAGTCGACCCTGCAAGTGCGACTCATAGACTAGTCGCGACTAGTACTCGAAAACAGAGCTTGCTACATTAGCAGGAAACCTGGTTTCGCCCAAACGGTGTTTAGTATAACTGAATTAAATAATCAACTATTACCATACACAAGGAAAGCAACCTAAATAATGTACATTGCAGATCACCTGCTATGACTAATAAGGACATGCATGAAATACAATGAAGTTACTAGATAGTGGCATAGTTCCCTCTAAAATCTAATTAGGCCAAATTTTATGTTCCACCAAACCATAAGAACTTTTTAAGGAAAAACTCTAACTTAACAAAGCAGAACTCTTCCACATTTTTGGTGCAACAGAGAACACCCATATGACAAGGAAAAGGGTTGTGTGACTGAGGAATAACTTTAAAGGTTGACAGTATCGCACCATACCGTAAACTGGACATAGTATAATAGCATCACTATTGTCAATTTTCTTCAACACAGAAATGCAATTGCCATATCTTGGTAGCACAGTTCTTGGATAGTATTGGATCGAATTGCCAAAAGAAAATAAAGAAAACTAGGCTTCAGGCAGAAAGCAGCAAGATCTACTTCTTTGTGGTTATAGTTTTGCTTCTGCCATATCTACTTATTTGCAGCACTGAACATATTCTCACCATAGTTTTTAAGGTGTCCTGCCATGGACGCTTGGGTGGCAAGGCGCCCTGGCAGCGTGTTAGAACTTTGCGCACCTTAGGTGCTTAGTCGTCAGTCGTCACTTAGGCGTCAACACGGTGGCTGCTTGCCTTGGGACGCTTTACCGCCATAAGAACATTGATTCTCATGTGTCATTCCAGAGGACTGCAGGAGGAATCACACATGGTGAAAGGTTTTCTCTTTGCTGGCCAAGGATGAGTTGCCCATTTCCTATTCAAATCAAAGCTCTACGGTATCTTGCCCCTACAAGCAGAAGTTTATATGTATCTAATAGGCAGCTTCGAGGCTGTAACAATAGGCCCTTGCTACGAATGTACGGGTACAACCATTCCTCTTGCTATATTAAGAAGAAATCAGATTTCACCCGAAAAGGCGAAAACAATCAAGGAGAAGATCAATAAGGTAATTTACTATTACCGTACACTAGAAAAGCAAACTTAACAATGTACATTGCAGTAATAGCCCTGATAATCTGCTATACTAATATGGACATGCTATGAAACATGACGAAGTTACTAGATCTTGGCATAGTCCCATTTTGAATGAGTTTCATTCCATACTGACCGACCAGTAAATTTAAGTAATACACGGATAGCTTTGCCCCTATTATAGGAATGTTTCATTCTTACTCTAAATACTCTGAATTTAGCTATTAACCAGTCCAACTTCAAGTTCCATCAAACCATAACATCTTTTTAGGGAAAACTAAGTTAACAAAGCAGAACTCTTCTACAATTTTGGTGCAACAGGGCACACCCGCATGGCAAGGAAAAGGGTAGTGATGAATAACTGAAAAACATGACAATCTGACCCCATATTGGATAGAGGGTAACTGCTGAAAGCATATTAGCAGTAAGCCAGTAAGCCCACCGCAAGATGTGTGCTTTCTCCTCCGACTATGGTAGGATCACTACTGTCAATTTCCGTCAATACAGAAATGCAATTGCAATACCATGGTACCACAGCGCTTAAATAGTGTTGGATAAAATTGTCAAAAGAAAAGAAAGAAAACAAGGCCTCGGGCAGGAAGCAGCTGCAAGACCCTGAAGTATCTAGTTAGAAAGGCACAATATGTCTTAATATTATGTACTATAAACACATTTAATCTCAGTTTGTAATTATTTCCAACAGCTTTCCGAAATAAAATCTGCGATGGAGATCCATCTAAAATCTTCAATTATGGCAGGGAAAGCCGAAGCGGAAGTAGTATAACAAAAGGAAATCAAACGAGTAATGAATAAAAGTAGCATAGTTGATGACATTCATTATGAGCACATAACAACGACATATCGGGACTGCATTCACCTTATTCCATCCATTATTTCAAGTTCCTTCTTGAAACAATTCCTCCCAAAGCACTAGTGCTCCACAGCATATCATTACGACAGAGATAAGGTGATCGATCATCAAGCCTATATACACACTAGGATTGGTGAAAGCACCATAAGCTAATGCCCTCATCACTACTAGCTTTCTATGGGAGAGGAAACAAAAATGGAGAGAGCACAAAAGCTAGCTAGCTAGGAACCGGAGGTCTCACCCAACTCAGGACACGGTGTCGCCGCTGCGGAGCTTCTGGATGGCGGCGAACATCTTCCTCCTGGAGCCGACGGCGCCGATGCCCATGTCCTTGAGGTCCTCCAGGGT
Organism: Aegilops bicornis; assembly: GCA_021605145.1. Lineage (NCBI taxonomy): Eukaryota > Viridiplantae > Streptophyta > Magnoliopsida > Poales > Poaceae > Aegilops > Aegilops bicornis. The sequence goes on from CM038673.1 coordinate 813,893,244, forward strand.
GAGCAGCGGGAGCACCTCGTCGTCCACCTCGTGGATCTCGAAGACGGGGGCGTACCGGGAGAGGCCGAGCCCGTCGAGCCAGGCCCTGACGCCGCCGGCGCCGCCGTAGCAGGCCGCGCCGCCGTTGGGGAGGCCCCAGTCGGCGACGCCGTCGGACTCGTCGACGCTGGCCTCGCGGCTGCCCGAAACCCTAGCGGCCCGGGCGGCGGCGGCGGCGGAGTCGGACTGGTCGGCGTCGTCGTAGTAGTGGTGGTGGCCCTCCTCGTCCTCGTAGCCGTCGGCGCCGCCGTGGGGCGCCGGGATCCAGGCCGTGCGCGGGCGGCGCTGGCCGGGCTTGGGCCCGCGGGCGCGGGCGCCGGGGTCGAGGGCGTCGTCCGGGTGGGAGCGGCGCGGCGGGCGCGGGTGGGAGGACGGCTTGCGGTGGCGGCGCGGGAGCTGCGCGTCGGAGGCCGTGGCCTGCGCGCCAATGTCGCCGAGGCGGACGCTGGGGCGGCGGCGGCGCTTGGAGTAGGGGGCGCGGGGGTCCGCGGCGGCCGCGGCCGCCGCCGCCTCGGCCGCGGGGTCGCCGGGGAGCAGCAGCGCGGCGGCGGAGGCGGGGGCGGCGGCCGCGCCGCCGTTGGTGTCGGGCTCCGGCGGGTGGAGGAGGTGGAGATCGGCCATCGCGGGTGTGGTGTGTGGCGGCGCCGCGTGAGATGCGTAATCCGCGGCTGGCGCTGGCAGCTGATGATGGAACTGCTCGCTCACTCCCCACTCTGCTCTCTCGCCTGCTGGAGCTACGTCACGCACGGCGGTGGGGGGCCGTCGGATCGCGGCGCGTGGCGGTTCGGACGGTGGGGATGGCGAGCTGGGCGCTGGCGGTGCGGGGGGAAGTCAAGCCGCGGCGTTGACCGGGTAGGCCGTGACGTGGCGGATAAGGCTCTGCAGAGGCCACGGGCTCAAGCCCAGTGAGCTCACTGAGATGGGCTTCAGCCTCCTGTGACTTTCTTTCCTAGCCTTCTTAGCCCACCTCGCCTTTTCTTCGGAGTCATTTCGACTCAAAGCTCTCGAAAATAATCATTTGTTTTTCTGAGGCAATATCTTTTTTTCTACTTCTCTTGCAATGATTACTTCTCCTATATGTTTCGTTAGTCACCTTTTAGTTATGTTTTCTTTTAAGATGCTAGTATTTGCTTGAACTTTAATAAAGATGATGTTTTTCTAAAGCGCGACACTAAATCACCATCTTTTCTTCTACTCTCTTGCAATGATTAGTTTTCCTATGTTTTGTCACTCACCTTTATTGTGCACAACTGCTATTTTAGTTATGTTTTCTTTCTTTTAAGATGCTATTTGCTTGACCTTCTTTAAATATCAGGGTTTCACTTCGGAGAGGGTAGTGGCACTCTACATCAAAAATTATGTCATACTCATTGTCGAGGTTTATGATTATTGTTTTTATGCCAGGGAGAACACCTCTACTAGCCGATATGTCAACAAATATGATCAACAAGACACTAGTGGCTCCCGTAGTGGGACCAAAACTCCTCACTCCCCACTATACTCTCCCCTACAGTTGCGCTATGTCTGCATGGTGGGTAGTGTAAGACCGCGACGCATGTCAGTTCAAGCGGGGGGATGGCAAGTTGGGCGCTCAATGCGGGTTTAGGGAAGCAATGAGTTAAACCCGAGGTTGACCGGGTTGGCGGTGGTCAGAAATGCCAACTTTGCCATGCTTTATTTCCTTTCAGATGACCTTTTTAAAGAAAATTATGAATATTTGATCAAAAATCACCCATGAGTGTTATTTCGTTGTAGTAATTGCCTAAAAACCTTGAATTGTATCGCTAAAAAAGACATGTTTTTATGTGGTGCAACCAAAAATCATTGACAAAGCTTAAACCCCGCGGCCGCATTGGAGCATTACCTTTCTTCCACTCATGTTGTTTCGTGAACGTTCGTTTGTTTTTCTTGGTGTTTCTAAGGCCTTTATTGTACCGAAGTACTTTATTTTTATCTTTGTTCTCTCTTTACAGTCTTATTTAATTTGTTTGATGTCCTATGCATGTCTGAGGCTTATGATCCAGTTGTTTTCACTAATTACAATAGCTTCCATTATTTATTACTGATCAACATCTGATGTTTCCTTTAGTTCTAAGCTATATTTAAGGTGGAAGAACGATGCAGAAATTGAACCTGGTCGCCTCCCTATCATCCGTCAGGCACAACACCCAATGTCGTGTGCTTCGGCAACGAACACTAGGTGCACCTATTTTTCTGCCATAGAATTCTCGTTCAACAATTTAGACGGTTAAAACCAAGAGGCGGAGATATGGTCAATCTGAAAAAACCGAGCTGCCCTTCTGGTTTTTCGTTGTGTAAACAGCGGCATTATATCTTTTCGTTTCCCTTTTCTCGTGGACGTGGGCTTGCAGCCAGATCAGCTCGTTACCTCGTCAACACATAAATCTTACATTGGTCAACCATAGGTCAAGCATTATTGGAGGGAGGCCCCTTCGCACAATCGCACGTGTCTGCCTCCCGACGCGAACACCAGCTTCCACTTGCGAGGGACCCCCGGACCGGACGATCATTCCTCCATGGGCATCGGGGAAGACATGTTTCCTTCTTATTAACCTTTGTTAATTTAATTTTGTAAACATTAAAATGATTAGAGTTAGATTTAAATCACCGACTTGAGACACACTATAACTTGAAATAACCTAGAAAAAATGACAGAAAAACAAAAGTGTGTTGCATCTGATGCGCGTGGTGTGTGTCCTCGGTCATGCCAGGGACGCTTGGTGTTGGCATTTGGGTTGGGTGCAGCTGACACGCGGGTCGCGGGTGCCGAATCTAACCTGGTGTAGCTGGATCCGGCTCCTATTTGTGGTGATGAGTGGTCCAACCGGCGGCTTTGCATGGTGCAGGTGGTAGTGGCAGGGCTGTTCTGACCGGTGGCTCCGGGCTTTGGTGGTGCCATGGGTAGTGATCATGTTGGCCTCGCTAGTTGCTGCAATGGTGGTTGTGGCATTGTGGATCATCGCAACCGCCGTGGACTGTTGGTGGTGGTGTTGGCGTCAACTCAGGCGGTCCGCCATGGTGAGCCGGTGGCCATGATGTCCTTATTATTCCGTTTGGTCTAGTTCACCATTGATGCATGTGAGACGAGTCGTGGCTCGTTCTGGAGAGGTTCGCAGTGGACTGGCTCCTACTCAGGGTAAGAGGTGGCGAGGCATAAGGCTCTAGGCAAAAGCCTTGTTCTCCGGCAGGGGTCGTTCCCGGTGATGTTGGCGCATGTGGTTGTCCTCCTGCTCCGCCTCCTGGGAAGCATTGTCAAAGAGTACTTGCTCTCATTGTGCCATGGCCGGACGGAGGGGTAGTGGCGTTAGTGGTTGTCGTTAGTGGTTGTTGGCTTGGCCGGGCCTATCCCGGGTTTTGGTGGGGCGGTCGTGTGTGTGAGTTTGGGCGAAGGCGTTTTGATTGACAGGGATTGATGCAGATGATGGCGGCGTTTTTTAAGCGTCGTTACCTTTTTGAAGGCGTCTTTGAAGGTTTTGCTTATGGACATTCCGAGTTAAGGTCACGTTAAGTGGTGATGGGCTGGTAGGGTTGGCTTCGATGGTTGTTTCCTTTTTTTCGGTTGTTTGTTGGTTTTTGGTCTTGTATGTATTTTCCTCTCTCTTTCAACGAAATCGACAGAACTCTTGCCTTGCTCGTTAAAGAAAATCTTTAAAAAAAAGCGCGCTGCATCTTTGTTTTCAGCACGTGACTTGTCTACACGCCTACACGGCTAGAGAAACAAGGCAACCACATGAGCATGCCCAGTGTGTTCTCGATCAGGTCCTTGGTGACGGCGTGGCACCGCCCGACCGCTCCAGGATGCCAGCGTGGGAGAGCAGCGCCCACAACTGCGTCATGAACTCGCCGCCGGCGCCGAGCATCTCGGCGTGGATGTCCACGTTGTCCGACGGCGCGAGGAACAGTATGAATTCCGCCCAGAACTCCGCCAGCACCTTCCACCGCCGCCCTTCGTCCGGCACGGACACCCTGATCTGCCCGCCGAGCAGCGCGGCCTTCTCGACGATGCTGCTGCTGCCGGCTCTCTCGTACAGGCTGCCGCCCTCCAGGTAACTCTCCTCCTTGCTCTGTATCTCATCTAGTTGGGCAAGTATGTCCCGCGTTGTCCGGCAGCCGGCGAGCTGGTCCGGCAGCATCTCCGGCACGAAGGCCACCAGGTAGGCGCAGTAGTTGGACAGCTTCCTCGCGACTAGCCTGTGGTTGTCGACAACGTCGTCGGTACCATCACCGCCGCTAATCCAGTCGAAGCGAGTGGTGACCACGTGCCACACCAGGATCTGGTCGGTGAGCTTGGGAAACACGCACGCCCATGTCAGCTGCTGCGACAGGCCGTGCCTCTGCACGGTGGCGACGCCATTGGTGAGCTTGCCGCCGCCGGCCTTGAGCGAGTCGAGCACGGCTCGCCTAACCTGCGTAGGCAGATCCTTTCTCCGGCCTCTCTTCTGGCCCTGCCGCCGTGGTTCCACCAGGTAGAGGGTTATCCACGACCGCACGTTCCACGGCCGGTGGTCGTACCAGTGAAGGAGCTCGTACTGGCAGATCTTCTGCTCCCAGTACGTGGTGTCCGGCGGCGTGATGCTCTGTTTCCAGCACCAGAGGTGGCCGTGCCGCTGCGTGGTCCAGGGCCGGTCGTCGCGCACGCAGCGGTACCGCCAGTTGTTGGAGAAGGCGGCCAGCGCCTGGCAGACCTCGAGCGCCGCAGTGATCACCACGAGCACCACCGTGACGGAGCGGTCGAGGTTCTTCACGCCGACGTGAGGACGGCTGTAGCCAGGGCCGAGCGTGCCCACGAATGCCGTCCACATGGTGAGGCTGAGCATGACGACGGCGATGAAGATGTAGGTCCTAACCCCCACCGGGAGGATGTTCCTGGTGTAGAAGAAGTCGTAGAGGAAGGCGAGCTCCGCCTCGACGACCCGGAAGGCGGCGTCGGGGCCAGTGACGGCGAGGTGGATGAGGCCGGTCAGGACGAGGTCCAGCGACTTGGGCGAGCCGGCTTCCGCCGGGGTGTACCCGTAGAACCGCCGCTTCAGCAGCTTGAACAGCGAGAAGGCCAGGCAGAAGTCCTTGGCCATGTCCCTCTCGGCGTCGCTGTATCCCTGGCGATCGATCCACCGGTAAACTTGATCGATGGTGACGACCCCCTTCACCTTGGCGGGGGCGGGGGCGGAGCCCGTCGTCGCCGTCAGTATCGAGCTCGTTGTCCTGGTCAGCGCCGAGCTGGTCGTCGTCGTCATGAGTATCTCGTCCTGGGAAGGACGGGGTTGGTGGCTGGATGGCCTCCTCGCCGTGGAAGAGGTACTTGTACCCCTTCATGGTGGCGGGATCGTGCGGCAGCTGGTCGGCGGCGAGGAAGTCCTCGACCTCCATGTACTCGGCGACGACCTTCACCGACGGGTCGGGGAGGCTGGAGCGGACCATCTCGACGATCTTGGCGACCGTCTTGAGCACGCTGAGGCTCCAGAAGGCCCAGATGGCCGCCCGGTAGCTGGTGTTGGCGCCAATGGCGTTGAGGATGAGCCAGAGCACGAGCGCCGTCTGGAGAGCGTGCTGCAGCAGCAGCTTCTTGCGCTGGTCGACGTCGCGGCGGCTGTGCACAGGCGCCGCGTACGCGCTGGCCTGGATGAGCAGCAGCGCGGACGCCCAGAGCACGAAGGCCTGGCCATGGAAGGGCCCGTCCTGGATGATGCCGACGGCGTAGGTGACCACGACGTAGGAGAGCGAGTAGGCGATCCACATGACGCCCCGGAGCACCCGGTCGCTGCTCCGCCGCTGGGTGGAGCCGTACAGCACCAGCGACGCCAGCACCAGCGCGCTCGCCAGCACCACCACCTCCAGCCGCAGCAGCCGCTCTTCCACCGTGCCGTAGGTCTCCGTGATGCCGCTGCCCCTCGCCCCATTGCTGTCCTTCATCTCCCAGATTCTACGAGCTCGATCTACTCGGCGATTCACGCGCTCGAGTCTTTTTTTATCATCAAAATATCATGGAACGGAAGGCTAGCTAATGGCAGCCAGATGGATGATTTGATCCAAACGACAGGAGGATCGATGAGAAGTCAAGATTGATGAGGACAACAACGATAAAGCAAAAGCAAACCTTCTTTTTTTTACATCAATCAAAAGCAAAAAAGCAAACTTAATTCTGTGTGCGTGATGGAAGGCAAGAATCTTGGAGTCTCACATAGGCTAGCACATCCCCCAAAGTCCTATTTTTGGACCCGGTATGGAGATATGGGGAGCTCCCAGATCGAACCCATCGAACGCCTATGTTCGTGCTAAAAAACAGCTCCGAGCAAACGATCAAACTAAACACATGGACTAAGGGCATCTCCGACAGGCGTGCAACCCGCGCGGCGCGTTAAATTTTTTTTTACAGCGCCGAAATAGCCTTTTTATCGAGCAGCAGGGCGCTTGCTCCAGCAGCCGCCGTAAAATATGACACGCGCGAGCAGCTCCAGTAGGCGCGCTAAATTTACAGTGCGCACGCTTAGCATAAACAACATTTCACACTCAAAATAGAACCAAAAAGATTAAACACATAAAAAATAAATCAATAATAAATAGTTTAATTTATTACAACTCAAACAAATAGTTTATCTTCCGATACAACAAATAGTTCAACAATACAACATCAAACTAGTTTTGTCGGCCATTCCTTGCCCACCACTCCTCAATTTGATCCTTTTGAAAATCATCATGTGTTTCGGCACGTCGAATTGCGTGGTCCTCCTCCTCTTGAATATCAAATTCTTCGTCGGAAGAATCGTAGAACGAACTCATCTACAATATTTAATTTAAATTAGTTTATAAAACTACAAACAACATGCATCAAGTTCATCTACAAAATATAAAGTTGAAGCAATACATATCTTGTAAGCGTTTTGTCAAACACCTTGTGGGCGCCGAGCTGCAATGGGTCGTCGGGCACTGTTCGTCGGAGGAACGGTGCGCTCGAGGAGCGGCGGCGTGTGGGGATAGACGGGGGAAGCGCCGACGGGTCGCCGGAGCAAATGGAAAAGGTGCGGGCGGTGGCGCCAGCGCCTGGAGGTCTCAGATTTGGCGGTCGCTGAAGTCGCGCGTGAGCCGTCACTGTCCAGCGCGCGGGAACGGACGCACGAAATAAGCAACGCGCGATGCCGTGTTCCTCCGTGCACTGAACCCATTATTCCACGCGCGCGTTTACTGCGCGGCTGCTGGAGCGCCCGTTTCGGCTCAGGGCATGCAAAAAAGCAGTTTTTTTCCATCGCGCGGCTAAGATAGCGCGCCTGTTGGAGATATTCTAAAAGCATCTCCAATAGAAGATGCAGATGCAAAAACACCTAACTTTTACATCTTCGAGGCCCAAAAACTTCTCTCCGACCGATGATGTAGATGTAAAATACAACACCTTGAGATGCAAATTTACATCTCCGGGTGCAGGAGATGTAAAACGGCTGGTCGCGCACCAAGTGGCAACCGTCGTTCATTTCATTTCACTTCGCCCCCCCCCCCGCCCCCCTCGCCTCCGACCAATTCCGGCTAAAATCGACGCCGCTGCCGCTCGTGAGCCCCCTTCCGACTCCGCAGTGACTCCACCCGCCTGTCCCTCGTTGTCCGCATGTCGGAAAAGTGGCGGCTGGCCCCAGCAGCCGCCAAATCGAAATCAGCCGCCAATTTGAATCCTAATATCACCGGAGCTCACTGCCCCCATGGCTTCGACGGCGCGGTTGTGGGAGAGATGCCCTTGTTCCTAGCCTCCAAGCACCGCCAAAGCTAGGGAAGGTGCGGCTAGCCACGCGCCCGATGGCCGCCCGCCATCGCCACGACTCCGGTCGCGCGAAACCGCCCCGCCGAGCTCCGACCGCCTTTTGCAGGGCCGCAGTTGTCTCCTGTGCCACTGCCGCCGTCGATTGGGCGAGCTGCCACCGAATGGCTGCCATTCCACCGCCGGCCGAATCCTTCCACCTCGCCCGCAAGTTTTTGACAAAATTCCCCAAAGGTAAAAACCATGGAAACCTTGAGTCTTTTCGGCGGCCGTGATGATATAGTTTGACAGCGATCTTCATATTGTAGATGAGCTCGTGTGACTCCTCTAACGGCCACGATTCCTCCTCCAATGATCTTCATACTGTACAACAGCCGACCGGCTGGTCGCCAATTTACATCTCCATTTGCATCACCTATTGGAGTTGCCCATTTACATCACTGTTTTACATCATCTGTTGGAGTTAGCCCTTTTTCGGATGTAAAAGACACTTTTTCGAGATGTAAATTTTACATCTCTTGCTTTTACATCTCCAAATTCAAATCTTCCATTGGAGATGCTCAGAAACTGAAGTGGCTCACTCTTTCATGCCCCTGCGCTGGAACGAGCGATCCATCCAAAGCAAAGCAAGCCAGCCACCTTTATGCAAAACAAGTTGCATGTCTGTCGGTGGAACCGGTCTCATGAACGTGGTCATGTAAGGTTGATCCGGGCCACTTCATCCAACAATGTCGCCGAATCAAAATAAGACATTGGTGGTAAGCAGTATGATCATTATCGCTCACAACTCTTTGTGTTCTACTCGTGCATATCATGTACGCATAGACCTGGCTCGGATGCCACTGTTGGGGAACGTAGCATGCAATTTCAAAAAATTTCCTACGATCACGCAAGATCTATCTAGGAGATGCATAGCAACGAGAGGGGGAAAGTGTGTACACGTACCCTCGTAGACCGAAAGCGGAAGCGTTAGGTTAACGCGGTTGATGTAGTCAAACGTCTTCGCGATCCAACCGATCAAGTACCGAACGTACGGCACCTCCGAGTTCAGCACATGTTCAGCTCGATGACGTCCCTCGAAATCTTGATCCAGCAGAGGGTCGAGGGAGAGTTCCGTCAGCACGACGGCATGGTGATGGTGATAGTGATGTGATCCGCGCAGGGCTTCGCCTAAGCACTATGTGAATATGACCGGAGGAGTAAACCGTGGAGGGAGACGCCGCACACGGCTTGGAACAATTGGTGTGTCTCCAAGGGGTGCCCTGCCCACGTATATAAAGCAGGGAGAGGAGGAGGCCGGCCACTAGGGGCGCGCCAGGGGGGGGGGAGTCATACTAGGACTCCACTCCTAGTAGGATTCACCCCCTTTTTTACTTCTCATGGAGGGGGAAAGAGGTAAGGGAGAGGGAAGAGGAGAAGGAAAGGGGGGCGTGCCCCCTCCCCTAGTCCAATTTGAACTCCCTATGGGAGGGCGGCGCGACCACCCCTTGTGGGCTGCCTCCCCTCTCCCCTATGGCCCATGAAGGCCCATTACTTCCTCGGGGGGTTCTGGTAACCTCTCGGTTCTCCGATAAATATCCAAAACATCGCGGAACCATTTCTGTGTCTGAATACCTTCGTCCAATATATCAATCTTTACCTCTCGACCATTTCAAGATTCCTCGTCATGTCCGTGATCTAATCCGGGACTCCGAACAATCTTCGGTCACCAAAACACATAACTCATAATACAAATCGTCATCGAACGTTAAGCGTGCGGACCCTACGGGTTCGAGAACTATGTAGACATGACCGAGACACATCTTCGGTCAATAACCAATAGCGGAACCTGGATGCTCATATTGGTTCCTACATATTGTACGAAGATCTTTATCGGTCAAACCGCAATGACAACATACGTTATTCCCTTTGTCATCGGTATGTTACTTGCCCGACATTCGATCGTCGGTATCATCATACCTAGTTCAATCTCGTTACCGGCAAGTCTCTTTACTCGTTCCGTAATGGATCATCCTGCAACTAACTCATTAGTCACATTGCTTGCAAGGATTATAGTGATGTGCATTACCGAGAGGGCCCAGAGATACCTCTCCGATACTTCGAGTGACAAATCCTAATCTCGATCTATGCCAACCCAACAAACACCTTAGGAGACACCTGTAGAGCATCTTTATAATCACCCAGTTACGTTGTGATGTTTGATAGCACACAAGGTTTTCCTCCGGTATTCGGGAGTTGCATAATCTCATAGTCAGACGAATATGTATAAGTCATGAAGAAAGCAATAGCAATAAAACTTAACGATCATTATGCTAAGCTAATGGATGGGTCTTGTCCATCACATCATTCTCCTAATGATGTGATCCCGTTCATCAAATGACAAAACATGTCTATGGCCAGGAAACTTAACCATCTTTGATTAACGAGCTAGTCAGGTAGAGGCATACTAGGGACACTTTGTTTTGTCTATGTATTCACACATGTATCAAGTTTCCAGTTAATACAATTCTAGCATGAATAATAAACATTTATCATGATATAAGGAAATATAATTAACAACTTTATTATTGCCTCTAGGGCATATTTCCTTCAGATACCGTATTATAATAAATACTCATATGCTACTATGTGTCATGCATGAAAATAAATAAGATGATCTATGGTACTCGATGATACTATGCACTATGATGATAGTATCATACACTATACTAGTATATGATACTCCACACTGTGAGTAGCCTAATCTCACCCACTCTATTTTTTTTTGGGGGGGGGGGGGGGACAAAAAATTGCCCAAACCCTCAAATTAATGCTATAAGTGCACTTTCCAAATCAGGTTCAAACGACTTGTTGGCCGAGCGTCTGGGCGGCCGTGCGCGAATTACTAAAACTAGGAACTATCCCCAGTTGCTAAAAAAAACTTTTGCAAGTTCTTCCTACATGGGCTGAAAACAGATTTGCCATGATTCAATAAAGAATAATTGCAATCTAGCCCGATCATCATTTTGCAAAAAATCCAAAAAATTTCCATCTTAAAAGCAGGAGCTAATTTAAATTATCACTAAATCAAGGTTTATGGAAACGTCAATAAGTTTCCCTGATTTTACTCTAAATATTGCCCCCCACCCCAAAAAAAACTTACTCTACAAACGTTTTTTTAAAAATTGCGAGTGTCATGGTATTTGACTAAAAAATATCTATGATTTTTTTCGTGAGATGTTTCATGCCATGTCAATGGGCAAAATTGGCAATGTTTGTGATAACATTTTTTCTCTATTTTTCCCATGGATCAATACAAAATGCCATGTGACAAGAAAACAAATTCTAAAAGTTTGCCATGTTACAATTGCATATTACACACAAAAAGTATTGCCATGATTTAGATCTTTTTATATAAATTTTCCACGTGCCATTGCAATTTTATAAATAATTGACACCACTTTGCGGGAACATTTTTTTTAATTGTGCTATATGAGCAGACATCATTTCTTAAGAGAATGTCATGATTTAGGACACAAAAAGTTATATTTTCAATGTGAAATGAACTAAAATTATGTATTTGTCGTGTAGTGGGAAGCAAAATTACCATTGTGTGTAAAATTAATTTTCCATGCTACATACCATAAAACTACCATGGGCTAATTAATAAATTGGTCATAGTCCAATTAAAAAATTGCCATGCTACCTAAAAAACATACCATGGTCTAAGTAATAGAATTGCCATGGTTTAAATAATATAATTGCCATGCTACCGGTAATAACATGGCTAATTAGAATTTATGTACATTAGCCATGAAGTGATACCATGGTCTAATTTATATATTCTGGATGTTGTAAGGTTGATGGCAAATTTAGGAAACAAAGTAAAATGGACATGCCAATTTCTTAATATTTTGGTTTGTGGGTCATGGCAAAATGTACGGATAAGAAAGAAGACAACAACACTAGGTACTTTCAGAGGATTGATGATGGTATTTTTTTATTTAAAGGGGGGGGGGGGGTGGGGGGAGATAATGTGATCCATGGAATTGCTGGTCTACAGTCTACTCAAAATGTAACTGACTACTAGTACAAACAGTTGTTTGGTCCTAGTGAGGGGTAAAATGGAGACTGAGAAGTGTTGTATGGAGTGAAGGAGAGAGGTTGTCTGAACATGAATTGAGAGATCTTTGTAGTTTGGAGGAAGAGGAAATCAAATATGTTATTGATTATATGGAAAAGAATAAGGCAGCATGTATTGATAGTTTTCCAATGGAATTTTATCAAGCGTGCTGGCCTTTCATAAAGAGCGGTGTGACGGCTTGTTTTGGGGATTTTCACAAGGGTGTGTGTTGGATCCGAGTAGGATCAATTTTGGTGGGCCAACCTTCCATGTCACTATTTGTGAAATATATTACCCGTCTCTTTTCATCGGTTCAAACTTTTAAAGCAATTGGCTAGTACATGAATCGAATATGGTATCAGAGCCAAGAAATCTTAAGTCCAAGACCAATGCAATATTATTTTTCTTCAGCTTACATTGACCTCAGGCCTACGGACTTTTGGAGCATCTGACTGGAGTATTAATTCAAAATCATCAACATATAACAACAGATCACGCGGTGCCTATCTTGCAGCCCAATCCTTTTGATCCTCCAATATGGCATAGGATACCTATTCTCTGCATCAAGTGCAATCCTGGATCGAGAAAAGATCACGAGGTACCTTTATTCCCGAGAGTCTTTTCTTTGTCAGGGGTCTACTTTGTTCCTTTTGTACCATGCATGCGTTGTACCCACTCCATCCATACCATTTCGTCCTCTTCATTGACGCATCGGAACAGTTAGGGATGGGCCTTGTACGATAGACACTTCAATTTGCCGCCCCTGTTGCAAGCTAGATCCGGTGAAGCGCAAGCTATGGAGACGAAGAATGCGAGCCGGGGGTGGGGCAGCGTCACTGAGTGCACGAGTGTTGCCACGATGCAGCGCAGCTTGCTGCAGCTGGAGGCGGCGGTCCTCGTCAGCGGGCTCGTCCTCGCCGCGATGGTGCTGAACGGCATCACCCGCAGCCCGGACAGCGACAGGCTGCTCCGCAGCGTCATATGGGGGGCGTACTCGCTGTCGTACGGGATGGTCGCCTATGCCGTCGGCCTCGTCCAGGAGAGGAGCTTCTTCCATAGCGACACATTCAGCCTATGGGTGACCGCGCTGCTCCTGCTCCAGGCGAGCGCGTACGCGGGCGGCGCCCAGCCGTGACATGGACCAGCTCAAGGCGCGGCTGCTCCACCACGTCCTTCAGACCGGCCTCGTGCTCTGGCTTGTCGTCAACAGCTTGGGCCACAACGCCAGCTACCGGGCGGCCACCTGGGCCTTCTGGAGCCTCAACGTGCTCAAGACGGCCGTCAAGATCGTCGAGGTGTTCAAGGCGCGTCCCCTCCGTCCATCCGCCGAGGTGGTTGCCGAGTACATGGGCGTCGAGGAGGTCCTCGCCGACGCCGGCGACCAGATGCCGACCGATCCAAGGAACATGACGGGCTACAAGTATCTCTTCCACGGTGAGGAAACCATCCAGCTGATGAGCGGCAGCCACGACGAGATACTAACGATGATGAGCTCCACCTCCGCCAAGGAGGTCATCACGATCGATCAAGTTTACCGGTGGATCGATGAACAGGGATACAGCGAAGTCGAGAAAGACATGGCCAAGGACTTCTGCCTGGCCTTCTCGCTGTTCAAGCTGCTGAAGCGGCGGTTCTACGGGTACAATCCGGCGGAGGCCCGCTCGCGCAAGTCGCTGGACCTCGTCTTGACCGGCCTCATCCATCAGGCCGTCACTGACCACACCCGTCGGGTCGTCACCGTCCCCGACGCCGCCTTCTGCGTCGTCCAGGCAGAGCTCACCTTCCTCTACGACTTCTTCTACACCTATTTACTGCCGTCCTTGTGCTAGGCCTGAGCATGTGGGCGACGTTCTTCGGCACGCTCGGCCCCGGCTACAGCCGAATGGTCATCGGCGTAAGAAACCTCGACCGCGCCGTCACGGTGGTGATCGTCGTCATCATCGCTGCCCTCGAGCTGTGTCAGGCGGTGGCCCGTTTGTACGACAACTGGAGGTACATTGAGACTGTGTACCGTTGCGTACGCGACAATCGGCCCTGGTCGAAACGTCCACGGCGCCAACTCTGGTGGAAGGAGAGCATTACGCCGCCGGAGACAATGTACTGGAAGTGGGAGCAGATGACCGGCCAGTATGTGCTCCTTCAATGGTACGACCACCGGCCGTGGAATGTGCTGTCGTGGCTAACACTCGAGATCGTGAAACCACTGAGGCGGGGCCAAAAGAGAGACCGAAGACAGGCCCTGCCTCGGCAGGTCAGGCAAGCCGTGCTCGTCTCGCTCAAGGCCAGCCGCGGCGAGCTCACCAATGGCGTCGCCACCGTGCAGAGGCATGGCCTGTCGCAACAACTGACATGGGCGTGCATGTTACCCAAGGTCACCGACCAGATCCTGGTCTGGCACGTGGCCACCACCCGCTTCGACTGGATTAGTGGTGGTGATGCTATTGACGACGGAGTGGAGAACCACAGGCTCGTGGTGAGGAAGTTGTCCAACTACTGCGCTGCGCCTACTTGGTGGCCTTCGTGCCGGAGATGCTGCCGGACCCGAGCTACAACGCCGAGAAGATGTTCGACATGGCGGTTAAGCAGGCGCGAAAACATCTCATTGGCTGCCGGACCATGCCGGACATACTTGCCAAATTAGATGAGATACAGAGCAAGGAAGAGAGTTACCTGGAGGACGGCGGCCTATACGGCAGAGCCGGCAGCAGCAGCATCATAGAGAAGGCCGCGGTGCTTGGCGGGCAGCTCATGGCGTCCGTGCCCGACGAAGGACGGCGATGGAAGGTGCTGGCCGAGTTCTGGGCCGAGTTCATACTGTTCCTCGCGCCGTCGGACAACGTGGACATCCACGCCGAGATGCTCGGTGCCGGCGGCGAGTTCATGACGCAGCTGTGGGCGCTGCTCAACAATGCCGGCATCCTGGAGCGTCCGGCCGTTGCCACGTCGTCGGCACCGTCGACCTGATCGGAGTCGTAGCTGGGAAACATTTGTCATATGCTCATCTTCTGGAACTGAAACTGCGGGCTCACTCTCTGCTCTCTCGCCTGGAGCTGCCGCAAAGTCTCTTTTACCGGTTTAGGGACGTACCAGCAAACGATCCGCCGTTCGCTTGGTTTGCGATTCGTGCGTTGTCATGGCCCACCTTTTGTATAGCACTGTATTTCTATAAACCACCTCTAGTATATCACTGTAGAGCCCACAGGCCCCGGAGCCTAGAGCCCGGCCGTCGAAGGCGGCGGGTGCTGGCGGCGCTCCCCGGCGTGCCCTCTTCGCGCGGAGACGGGTCGCCTAAGGGGCTGCGGTGGTGGTGGTGGCGGCCTGCGGCGCGAGATCTCGTGCTGCCGGCGCACGGCTGAGAGCGCGGAGGAGCGGCGGTTCCGGGCGAGTTATAGCAGCAGGGAGGCGGAAGAGGGTGCGGTGCCGATGTGAGCCGGTGGCGGCGGCGCGTGCTCGCGACTAGGGAGGCGGCGGCGCTATGGAGACCCAGCCAGGAAGGAGATCCTGGCGGGCAGCGGGCGTCCGGCCACCTCCGCGTTCGTGGGTGGGCGGTGGTGTCCCGGTGGAGTCGGCGCTAGAGTTCGGGGAGTTGGGCGACTCAGATCTGGGCTCTCTGGCTCGATCTGGGCAGAGCGGCTGGATCCCTCGCGTGGAAGTCCCTTGGAGTGGGTGACGCGTCGCAGGGGTCTTGGTCCATGCCCGAGGTGGAGGGAGGATGCTGCTGTACCTTGTCTAGATTGTTGGAGTTTGGGACGCGTTCTTTCCGCTGGTGCGAGGTGTTGGCGGACCATGGCGATGCAGTTGCTTCTCCGTCAAGGTGCTACGGCGACGGCGGTGTGAGGCTTCATGGACGGTGTTGCCCCATACCTTGGAGTGGGGAGATGGGCGGCGATATGGATGAAAATCCTGCCTGGTTTTTGCCGGGCCGGCGGTGATGGCACTTGTGGGTGTCGTTCCCATCCTTGGAGGCGTCGTCGAGGCGTGTCGCCATTTCCTTCGCTCGCTTGGTGTGGGTAGGTTTCTCCGGGCGAAAGCCTAGATTTGGTGCAGGATCGGCACGATGGCGGTGTCTTGGACATCGTTCCTCTATTGAGAGCATCGTGTTTGGAGATACGGTTTGTAGGTCTTTGATGCGCTCCTCCGGTGCTCGTCGTTGTGCATGATCGATCTTCTGAGGCGCAATCACTGGTGGAAAAAAGGCCTTTGGTCGCGGTTCGCAACTGCCATTAGTCGCGGTTGCGCAACCGCGACCAAATAAGCGCGACTAAAGCCCCCCCCCCTTTTAGTCGCGGCTGCTTAAGGACCGCGACTAAAGGCCCGTCCACGTGGGCGCCAGCGGTTGTCAAGCGGAGGACCTTTAGTCGCGGTTCTTCGCCAACCATGATTAAGGCCGCCACAGGTTTAGGGTTTTAGCCACCCCCTAAACCTGTTTTCTGTTTAATTTGTATTGTTTTATTTCTTTTGTGCTTTATTTTAATTTTGAAGGAGTTTCATATATTCTACGGTACTACATACATGCATATGAATGTACAATCTCAAATAAATTTGAAATTAGAACCAAAAAGAATTCAAGAGGAATATACAATATATATTCAATATCATCGGATGACCATATACAATTTTGAACAAGTTTCCATACATGATTTAATCCATATAAAGTTCTACGTCCTCGTAATAGTGTTCTCCTTTAGGATGGAGGACTTCCTGCTGAACCATCCAGCTAGTTCCTCTTGAAGTGGTCGGAAGCGAGCTTCTAGACTAAGCATCAACCGGAGGTTATTCCTCTGAGCATTGGTATCACTCGGAACCCGCTCAGAGGTGTATCTCCGGATCCTCTCACAAACATAGTATCCACATAGATTGGTCTCCGGTGGCTGAATATCCCCAGCATTCTTAGGCTTTAACATTTTGAATTCTAGCTCTTTTTTGAATTCACCGACCTTTGTATCTACGAACCGTCTCCAAACCCTACGAGGCAAAGAAATTTAAGTGAACAAGAGAGTTATTAGTTACTTGATATTAGGAAATGAACGAAATAGGCCGATCGATATAGAGCGCAAATGAATGAAAATAATTACTTCTGCAGCATTCTTCTCATGTCGGCCCAAAGCTTTGGATCCATATTCAGAGAGTCGTGGGACGAGACATTCTGAGGTGTTAACTTTAATTACTAGCAGAATCCAGTGGAACCTGCGGACACGATACATGCACAATACGTCATGCATAACTCATCGATTAGCCAGCCACATACCATGCATGGAGTAAACAAAAGAGAATTAATGTGCTCAAGACAGAAACACTCACCCAAAATGGTAAGGAAATAGAATATCACTTTTGAGTTCCTGCTTTGTAAGAAACTGCCACAGGTCTGCCTCCACGCCGGTGGGGTGACGCTCCAACACATATCCATTAACGATGTGTGGGTCAATGAACCCAACATCATGGATGTTCCTTACTCTGCATTCCTTAATCTTCATTCTGCATGTATAATAGCGGACACAACAATATAGTTAGGACATATATATAGTGCAGGCAATATGAACGAGATGGGGTAGAAATTAATAAATCACTTACGAGCGTAACGTAGCAACCGATGATAGATTTGTCGAGCTCAAGCAGATTGAAAAGCTGGAACAATTCACTCAAAGGCAATTGTTACATAGTAATGTTTGAAGTGATGCTCATGTCTAACTTCTGCATAAATATATTCTTTGGCGTTTTTATTTTTATGTAACCCTTGTACCAATTCAGCAGACCTTTCATTTGGTCGTAGATCATTTTCTCGCGCAGGCTCGACGAGAGGCCCATTCTTGACATATGTAATTACTACATCCTTCACGGGCGCCTCATCAAGGCCTAACAGTTCACGAAGAGTAATACCTAAGCTGGCCGCTTGTTCTCGGCACTCGTTACAGTCAATCCATGTGCTGTCGCAGCTTGTATGATCTCGGGGCATCCGGGCTTCCACTATAAGCGGGCAATCGATTGTTTACTTTGTTCCCCGAGCTGGGCAACTTGTTTCCCGCTTTTTTACTTTCGGCCTTCTCCGCTCTTTGTTCTCCTTGAACATGAGTGCCTGCCTCAAGTTCACGTGCATAGTCGTCAGCAGATTCTTCGCGGCTTGGGACGGTGTGCTCAAAAATGACTTAGCCCACTTCTTTTGCTCATCGTAATATCTTGGCTTGGGCTCGGGCTCTCTTTTCTTCTTGCAGTCCGCCTTCCATTTCTCATAATGAGCAGCCGCGCGTCGACTTCCTCGGCACTACGTTCCCAAGGCCTTGTGGGGAGAGGCTTGATGATGGCTCCGTACCTTTGTGGTCTTAGGTACATAAGGGTCCGGGTTAATAATCCAGGACTGCTTCGCTTCTTTGTCGGAGGTGGATTGGGGCGGCGTCGATCACCCGCCGGACGAGGACTGGGCGGCGGCTGATCACCCGCCAGACGTTAGGATCGGGGGCGGCGTCGGCCGACGTGACGGAGGTGTAGGTGAACCGCCACCACCACCACCACCACCACCACCACCGTAGGGGGTGGACTTGTTGTCCTTGGCGCCTCGCCTCGAAACTTGATAAACTTCTTTTGCCATAGAATGAAATGGCGCTGACATCTCCAAGTCTTTTCTCCCCTTCGTGTAGCAATGTCAATCTCCGTGTCCTCAAACCCTTGGACTATGTCCTCCACCGTGACACGAGCATAGCCATCTTGAATGGGGTTGTTGTGGTGGAGTGCTCCTGTAAACATGGTAAAGCATCGCCGATGGCTACCTTCATGGACATGTTCCCGATAGGATAATACAGATGACATTCTTTCATCTCCTTTATATCGCCCACGGGTAGCGAGGAGGCTCCGGTGCAGTAATTTCGACCACCAGAGGCTCCGGTGCAGTAATTTCGACCACCGGAGGCTCCGGTGCAGTAATTTCGATCGTCGGTGCATCTGCACCAGCCGGTGGGGCCTCCGTGGAAGCCACGCTGCTTCTCCGCTGCTGGCTTCCGAGATCCGCTGGATGATCTTCATGCTGCACCCGAGCTGCATCTCTTTCGCCTACTAGTACACTCATGGTTTTCTTCATCACATCCATTTCCGATGCCAACCGCGCCACAACATCTGATTCCCGATCCATCTTTCTCTTACGGCTTCAGAATCAGACGGGTCATCGTCCTGGGGAACCCTATTTTCCACGGAATGTGCCCCATGCCTCGTGACACGCCCTCCGTGTTCGTGGATTCCCGAGGGCTTTTGTCGCTGCGTCGTTCTCTCTGTTGAACTTGATCTTCCCCTGTTGAGCATCCTTCATTGCGTCAATAAGGGCTTGGGTGGGTTTAATTAATTTGCCCCGTAAACACACTCCCCTGTCTCCGGGTTCAGCGTTCCCCATGCCCGTACCACCAGCTTTTGGCCCTTGGGTCCCATCCTCCGCACTGGACGGATTCCTCGCGCCCTCATCTCGTTCTCCATCTTCTCCAACCTAGGCACCAAAATGCGATACCCTCCTGGCCCCATAACATGATTGTACTCCTTCTTAGCCGCATTTTCCTTATTTTTTTTCGATATTTCAATGAACTGCTCCGATTTCTTTTGCTTCACAAATTCTGGCCAATCATGTTTCAGTTTCTCATATTGTCCTTTGAAATCCGGAGTCTTGTTCTGCTTGACAAAGTCACGGGCTAGATTTTGCTTGAATTTCCGGAATGCGTCGGCCATCTTATGAAGAGCGAACTGTTTGACTAGCCTCCTCCTCTCCTTGTTTTCCTCAATCTTGTTACCCTCCTCATCGAATTTGTTGTATTCCGGAGGTAGAACGAAATGTTCCATAAGCTTCTTGAAGCAATCTTTTTTGTTCTCTTATCGACAAAAGTGAAACCATCAATTCGTGCCTTCTTTGGCTCATTCCACTCTGGGACGGTGATCGAGACGTTGTCTCTAACAATGGCTCCGCATTGGTGACAAACTTGGTGGCGTTCTTGCGGGCTCCAGCTGACCTGCCGGTTGCACTGTCGACAACCTCGATGGTGCATGTTTCTCCTTGTTTCATCGTCTTGGTTGCGCCACGCTTTGACGACGTACTCGATTGTTTCGACGATCCGCCGAGGGCTAAAATAAGAAAGAGAGTCGCGCTGCTAGTGCATACATATTTATTCAAATCAGTTAGTTTGTATCACCAGAGGCTCAATGTATATATATACCTCGGCGCCGGAGGTGGTTGCTACTTCCATTTGAAGATAAATGCGTTTATCGACGCTTTCTTGACATCTTCTTCTTGACGGCGCCCTTCATCTTCACCGTCAAGGTTCAGATAAGAAGAGATATCATCTTCTTCTTCTCCGGTCGGCACATATTGAATATCGCCGTTTATGATGCCGAACATATGTGCTTGACCGTCCGGATCATAGTTGTCCATAATCGGGTCAGCTCTATCGTCCGCCATTATGTCAGTCCTGAAAACATGTAGTAAAAACAAATTAATTAAGTGAAGAAGGGGCGGTGGCGGTGGCGGTGGCGAAAGGGCGGTGGCAAAAGGAGGGGCGAGAAGGGGTGGGAGAGGGTGTCGCGGTAGAGCGCGAGACGGGGCGGCAGATGACGACGTCACGGAGAGGGAGGCGAGGACAACACACACGGAGAGGGAGGCGAGGACAACAGACAACCACGTCTTCACGGAATGGGCGATATCGGGATGGTCAAAGGGGGGCTTGCCTGGTTGCTCGCAAGGAGGGGGTCGTTGTCGGCGTAGTCGATCACAGGGCGGCATCGGTCTCGGGTTCACCGGAGAGAAGAGGGGCAATATGATGTGCCGGAGTGACCTAACATATGGCTACACGATAAAGGTGAAGGGGATTCAACCGAATGTTTTCCGGTTCGGACCTGTGTCAGATAGAAGACCGGAGGGGGAGAATTCCATGTTCAGATAGTTAGAGGCATCTGACATGTATGTGGGTAGCGTATTCGGGTTCGTCTCGTCGTTCTGAGCAACTTTCATGTATAAAGTTTTTTGATCCGACCTACGGTTTATTTAATATGATTTTTCAAAGTTTTAAACAGTTATTTGGAATTAACAGATTTTAATTAATATATTTTAATATATTTTTAATTAATATATTTTTTCCTGCTTTTTTTCTTTACATTTCAGGGGCGCGGGCCCCGTTTGTCAGTGGCCCAGAGGGGCCTAACGGGCGTGCGGGCGTGCGGACTTCAGGGCTCACGGCGCTGCCACGAAGCGCCCACCGGGCGAGCCCAGCGATGGCTCGGCGCTGCCACCGGCGACAAGGAGGCAGCCAGGGCGGCGAGGTAGGTAGCGGACGGCACGGACGTGGTCCCGGCGAGGTGCGCGCGCCGCCGCTGAAGAAGGCGAGCAGCGCACGGGGCTGCGGGCGGAGCGGACGGCGGCGTATGCAACAGCCGCAGGTGGCACGAAGCGGCGACGGGCGCTGGATAACGCTGGCGCAGCCACCGCCTGGGCGAGGGCGACGGGCGGGCGCGCCGAGGGCGAGGGCGACGGCGGGCGGCGTCGAGGGCGACGGCGACGGCGGGCGGCGTCGAGGGCGCGGCAGAGACGAACAGGCGATCGAGAAACGGCGGGCGGCGTCGAGGGCTTGAATTTATAGCCCCACCCTTTAGTCGCGGTTGGCCACGAGGACCGCGACAAAAGGGTACCTTTAGTCGCGGGTCGCCTGCCCAACCGCGACTAAAGGGGTTTTGGCGGTTTTTTGCGATCCCGCCCCCTTTAGTCGTGGTTGGGCGGCGACCATGACTAAAGGTACCTTTAGTCGCTGGTCGCCTCGCCCAACCGCGACTAAAGGCCTTGTGCTGCCCTGCGTCGAAAAGTTTAGTCCCACCTCGCTAGTTGAGAGAGCTCGAGAGTGGTTTATAAGCGCCCTTTGCGCCCACCCTCTCGAGCTCCTCTCAACTGCAGGCTTCAGCCTAATCATCACTAGCTTTGTGCCTGTGGGGCCTACTTGGCCTCAAGGGCCCGAATCCTGCCCATGTAGGGTTTCTAGTCGTATTCAGCCGTGGTGGTCCAAAGAGGGCGGCACTATTTTTTTTCCAGTTTTTTGTTTTGTTTTCTGCATTATTATTTATTTTTTGTTGTTTTTTGCTTTATTTTTTAATTCTTTTTGCTTTTAGTTTTAGAAAAATTATAAACTTTATGTTAGTGCCATTAGTTTTCAAATTTGAAAACACTTTTTTGTTTTCTTTGTTGCTTTATTTATTTTATTTTGTTTCCACTTACAACAAAATACTTATTGTTGCTATTTTAGTTTTCTGCATTATTATTTATTTTTTGTTGTTTTTTGCTTTATTTTTTAATTCTTTTTGCTTTTAGTTTTAGAAAATTATAAACTTTCTGTTAGTGCCATTAGTTTTCAAATTTGAAAACACTTTTTTGTTTTCTTTGTTGCTTTATTTATTTTATTTTGTTTCTACTTACAACAAAATACTTATTGTTGCTATTTTAGTTTTCTGCATTATTATTTATTTTTTGTTGTTTTTTGCTTTATTTTTTAATTCTTTTTGCTTTTAGTTTTAGAAAAATTATAAACTTTCTGTTAGTGCCATTAGTTTTCAAATTTGAAAACACTTTTTTGTTTTCTTTGTTGCTTTATTTATTTTATTTTGTTTCTACTTACAACAAAATACTTATTGTTGCTATTTTAGTTTTCTGCATTATTATTTATTTTTGTTTTTTGCTTTATTTTTAATTTTTTTTTGCTTTTAGTTTTAGAAAAATTATAAACTTTCTGTTAGTGCCATTAGTTTTCAAATTTGAAAACACTTTTTTGTTTTCTTTGTTGCTTTATTTATTTTATTTTGTTTCTACTTACAACAAAATACTTATTGTTGCTATTTTAGTTTTCTGCATTATTATTTATTTTTTGTTGTTTTTGCTTTATTTTTTAATTCTTTTTGCTTTTAGTTTTAGAAAAATTATAAACTTTCTGTTAGTGCCATTAGTTTTCAAATTTGAAAACACTTTTTTGCTCCCATTTTTCCCGCCATTTCTCACTAAATCACTCCAAATTTCATGTATCATCAGTGGTATCTCGAATCATTCAAAATGGACACCAAACACATCACGGGTAATATAATTCACATGATCCATTCAACAAAGTTTGGTACAATAAATTATTACACATCATTTCTTCCCTTGTGTCCCTGCTTGCTTACGATTGTGCCGTATCCATGGAGCATCCTCATCGTTTAACTTAATGCTTGGGTCGGTGTTCACTTTGAAGGGCGGAATTTCAGCAAACATATTATAATCTTCTGACATGTCTGTCTTGTCCTCCACTCCCACGATGTTTCTTTTTCCCTGAAAGAACAATGTGGTGCTTTGGATCATCGCATGATGTACTGATCGCTTTCTTATCTTTCCGCTTTCCTCGGTTTGCTACTCATGTCCTTCACATAGAAAACCTGAGCGACATCTTTCGCTAGGACGAATGGTTCGTCAAGGTAACCAAGATTGTTGAAATCCACCATTGTCATTCCGTATTGCTGGTCCACCTTTACCCCACCTCCTGTTAGCTTGAACCATTTGCACCGAACAAAGGGACCTTAAAGGAGGGTCCATAGTCAAGTTCCCATATCTCCTCTATGTAACCATAATATGTGACCTCTTGCCCATTCTCGGTTGCTGCATCAAAGCGGACACCACTGTTTTGGTTGGTGCTCTTTTTATCTTGGGCGATCGTGTAAAATGTATTCCCATTTATCTCGTACCCTTGGAAAGTCGTTATAGTCGAAGATGGTGTCTTGGCCAACATGTACAGCTGATCTACAACATCATTGTCATTCATTAAATGTTTTCTCAACCAACTGCCGAAAGTCTCCATGTGGGCCTTCCTAATCCAGGATTCAGGCTTCCCGGGTTGTCGAACGTAAAATATTCTTGTGTTTCTCAAAGTACGGAGCCACCAAGCTGGAATTGGTCGATGCAGTGTGGTGTGCTTCAGGAGAATGACCGTCCATACATATCGTTGATTTCATTCCGATCGTGCCTTTTCCACTTAGTCTCCCCTCGTGCCGCGATCGAGGAAGACCAATCGGCTTAAGGTCAGGAACAAAGTCAACACAAAACTCAATTACCTCCTCATTTCCATAGCCCTTGGCGATGCTTCCTTCTGCCTAGCACGGTTACGAACATATTTCTTTAATACTCCCATGAACCTCTCAAGGGGAACATATTGTGTAGAAATACAGGACCGAGAACGAAAATCTCTTCGACTAGGTGAACCAGGAGGTGCGTCATAATATTGAAGAAGGATGGCGGGAACACCAACTCGAAACTGACAAGACATTGGATCACATCGCTCAGAACCGTGGTAGAACTTCCGGATTGATTACCTTCCGAGAGATTGCATTGAGGAATGCACATAGCTTCACAATGGCTACTCGAACATTTTCCGGCAGGAGCCCCTCAAAGCAATCGGAAGCAATTGCGTCATAATCACGTGGCGGCCGTGAGACTTCAGGTTTTGGAACTTTTTCTCCGCCATGTTTATTATTCCCTTTATATTGGACGAGAATCCAGACGGAACCTTCATACTGCTGAGGCATTCAAAAAAGATGTACTTCTCTTCTTTGGTGTGAGCGTAGCTGGCACGACCTTGTAACCTTTACGGATGCCGGTAATGAGGGTCTTTCAAACGTTGCTGGTCATGCAGTTCTTCCTTTGTATCATTTGTATTCCCATACACGCCCAAGAAGCTTAGGAGGTTCACGCAAATATTCTTCGTAACGCGTGCATCACGCCGATTGCAGAGCGGACATCTAGGACTTTCCAATATTCTAGCTCCCGTAATATAGATTTCTTCTTCCACATGGCTGCGTGCCCGTCGGCTCCCTTCGAACTGATTGTCCGCCAGACCCTTTCCAAAGATGACTTTCAAATCCTTGACCATATCAAATACCTCAGCACCAATGCGTTCCGCAGGCTTCGCCGGTGATCTGCCTTGCCGTTGTAATGCTTGCCTTTCTTTCTTCGGATGAATTTTCGGAAGAAATCGGACGATGCCCAAGGTACACGTTCTTCTTACAATTTGGCAAATGTACACTTTCAGTCTCATGTAAGCAGTGCGTGCATGCATTGTATCCCTTATTTGACAGTCCCGAAAGGTTACTAAGAGCAGGCCAATCGTTGATGGTTACGAAAAGCAACGCCAGAGGTCAAATTCCTCTTGTTTGTGCTCATCCCACACACGGACACCACCCCACAGCTGTAAAAGTTCATCAACTAATGGCCTTAGGTACACATCGATGTCGTTGCCGGGTTGCTTCGGACCTTGGATGAGCACCGGCATCATAATGAACTTCCGCTTCATGCACAACCAAGGAGGAAGGTTGTAGATGCATAGAGTCACGGGCCAGTGCTATGGCTGGAGCTCGCTGCCAAAAGGATTCATGCCATCCGTACTTAGAGCAAATCTTATGTTCCTTGCGTCGCCTGCAAAATCTTTGAACCATCCGTCGATCTTTCTCCATTGCGTTCCATCTGCGGTGTGTCTCAACTCCCCGTCCGACTTACGGTCCTCTTTGTGCCATCGCAACAACTTGGCATGCTCTTTGTTCCTGAGCAGACGTTTCAACCGTGGTATTATAGGAGCATACCACATCACCTTGGCGGAACCCTCTTCCTGGGTTTCGGCCCTCAACATCGTCACCGTGGTCATCGCCTCGATCTTATAACGCAATGCGGTGCATACCGGCATTCATTCAAATTCTCGTATTCACATGCGGTAGAGGATGCGATCGTTGATGCATGCATGTATCTTCGTAACCTCTAAACCTAGAGGGCGGACAACCTTCTTTGCTTCAGACGTCTTTGGCGGGCAACTCGTTATCCTTTGGAAACATATTCTTCAACATTTTCAGCAAGTTTTCAAATGCCGAGTCAGCTACACCTGCCTCTGCCTTCCATTTCAGCAAATCCAGCAGTGCAGCCCAGCTTTTTCAGACCATCATCATCGCATCCGGGGTACAGCGCCTTTCTGTGATCCTCTAACATGCGATCCAAATTCTCCCTCTCCTTTTCAGTTTCGCAGCGTCTCCGTGCATCAGCAATGGTCCGACCAAGATCATCAACGGATCATCACGTGCCTCTTCTTCACCTTCCCTTCACCTTCAAAGATCCTCCATGAAAGTATCACCGAAATGAGCAAGATAGCTTTCATCAATGAAATCATCCCCTTCTTCATCTTCTTCCATTATAACCCCTCTTTCTCCATGCTTGGTCCAACAATTATAGCTTGGCATGAAACCCTTCCAAGCAGATGCATGTGAACAACTCTTGAGGAAGAGTAACCCTTCTCATTCTTACAGATAACACATGGACAGATAACAAAACCCCCGCTTGTTCGCATTAGCCACTACGAGGAAATCTTTCAAACCCGTAGTGAACTCGCCGGAGAGTCGGTTACCGTACATCCATTGCCGATTCATCTGCATTATTATAATATAAAATATATAATTAACCATCATGCATTTGTTAAACTAACTAGCTACAAACAATATAAAAATTAAACAATGAACTACACACATGCATATTTTATCAATGACACATCAAAGGTTCATCAAGTTGCTAACCGCGATCGAGGAGTGTGGCTCCAACACTTCATGTCATGTTTGTTTCATGCTCTTGGGGCATTTCATCAAACACCTTATGTGCATAAGAGGAACCAAAAGCAAACCTACACCCACTTGTGAAGAGAATGGCTCCAAATGGCTAAGTGTTGGCTGCTGGATGGGTATATAGGGGAGGGCTTTAGTTGCGGTTGGCACGGCAAACCGTGACTAAAGGTGCCCGAAGGCCTTTAGTCGCGGTTGTCCTGCCAACCGCGACTAAAGCCCCTCACGTGCACCAGCTGGCCACCGAGCGCCCTGGGCCCAGGCCTTTGGTCGCGGTTCACCTCCAGAACCGCGACTAAAGGTCCCATTAGTCGCGGTTCACCTCCAGAACCGCGACTAAAGGTCCCATTAGTCGCGGTTCCTACAGCTTCGCGACTTATGGGGCTGGACGGAAGCCTGTTTTTCCACCAGTGAATGTATGACCGTTGCTAGTGAATCCAAGATGGTGCCTTCCTCGAGGCGGATCGAGTCCTGCCATCCTATTGCCACCTCCTTTAGGCATTAAGGGGGGATGGTGCGTCGACAAGGGATGCTTGGTGGAGATGCTGTTCTTCGGAGGTGACTCACGGTTGAGACGCGGCGAGGTTTTCCTATTTTGGACAGGCTCCTTTGATTTGTAGTTGTGTTGTTGTTGGTGGCTGTCTTTGGACTAACCCGGTTGTGGAGTTCGTGCTACGCTCGTTGTTAGCAGCGAGTGGTAGTCGTCTTGTAATGCAATTCTCTTCTTCTATAAAGCTATGGTACGCAATTTGCGTACTCTTGAAAAAGTATATCACTGTAGTATGTCAGGAGGATGACCCACTATTTGTACTAGTATGTCAGCTTTGCCAGCCCAGCATGCATGCAACCTTTTTCTTCTCTCCCCGCTCCCAAACAAATCGATCTTTTTATTTTTGCTTACAATTTAAGATGGTCAACATATTTCACATTAAAATTTCATTATAGAATTTTTTTATAGATTCAAATTCCTTGCAACATGATCTTCAGAACAAGACCAATCTTGAATATTTTATAATTAGATTTCAAAATAACATGTTTCATAGTCTTCAAAAAATATCTCGTTTCATAGATTTCACTTAGTTCAAAAATAAGTTTCACTAAGTTCATAGATCTAAATTATTTCAAAGAATTGAAACATATATTTTGTAACGAGTGAAATCACTTTTTACAAACAAGTGAAATATAGTATTTCAATTGAATGAGTGTAATATATTTTCTGAAACTAGTGAAATGAGTGAAATCTATCTTTTGTAACAAGTGAAATCACTTTTTTGAAACAAGTGAAATATAGTATTTCAATTGAATGAGTGTAATATGTTTTCTGAAACTAGTGAAATGAGTGAAATCTATCTTTTGTAACGAGCGAAAGCACTTTTTTTTTGAAAGAAGTGAAGTTTAGTATTTCAATTGAATGAGTGTAATATGTTTTCTGAAACTAGTGAAATTTTCTTTTGTAACAAGTGAAATCACTTTTTTAGAACAAGTGAAATATAGTATTTGAATTGAATGAGTGTAATATGTTTTCTGAAACTAGTGAAATGAGTGAAATCTATCTTTTGTAATGAGTGAAATCACTTTTTTAAAACAAGTGAAATATAGTATTTCAATTGAATGAGTGTAACATATTTTGAGATGAGTGAAATAGTCGAAATACAATAATATTGAAATATGATACATAAAATTCAAACTAGTCAAAATGTATCAAGTTCATATTGACTCAGAATCACAGCATCTGCTGACACATTAGTGTTTCCTTTATCCGACTTTCTAGCCCCAGTATCATGCTTGGGAGACTTGCTACATCCCACATCCTCTTAGTTACTTTGCTCTCTCAGTCTTTTCTCTGTAATGTTATGAGATGAGTCAGGACCACTAGGATAGCTAACCAGAATACCACCCTCCATAGGACCACCCTCCTCCACTATGTCTTCCAGCTGAAAGTATATGTTGAAGATAAAACCACTTTCATTTAGAGGAGCACTAGAGGGTATTTTCCTAGGATCTATAACTCCAATCTTAGCCCTGAGAACTCCACATTGCCTATAGAGCTCCAAGTTCAAGACCCTTTCAACGCAGTATTAACAAAAGATTCTGCGGCTTACATTGATCTCATGCCTATGAACTTTTGAAGCAACTGACTGGTGCATGAATTCAATATCACCAATATATCTTTGACAAGGGGAATATATTAATATCGCAGCGATACCAATTACGCCCAGCCTCTGCAACAACGCAATGTATAAAAACATTACGGATGCACACAGCCAAAACACAAAAAGAGGAAGAAGAAAAACTGAGTCTTGCTCTTTTAGGTTTCGTTATGTTGGATTGAATATTGGATTTGACATCACTTGATGTATGTCTTGCATGTGGATACTCGTAGTGACAATGGGGTATTTTATATCAGCAATTGTTTTCCTAGTTGTTCATTATCATCAATTGTTAAAAAGCATTGCGACCAAGATAACAAAGTTCTACCTAGTAGGCATGGAGATAGCATATAGTCATTGATATGAAATATCAGCAATGAAGTTCTATAGTCAGTGGAATGTTCTTAACAATATCA
Organism: Aegilops bicornis; assembly: GCA_021605145.1. Classification (NCBI taxonomy): domain Eukaryota; kingdom Viridiplantae; phylum Streptophyta; class Magnoliopsida; order Poales; family Poaceae; genus Aegilops; species Aegilops bicornis. Next base: position 813,922,332 of record CM038673.1, read on the forward strand.
ATATGAGGGAACATCAATAAATTTACGAGAGTAACCTTGATGGTGTATTAATTTTGCTGACTTCTCCACCCGTTTCACTCTGCTGATGTGTGGACAACTAGGAAAAATACTTGAGGCCCAACGGAGAAATCCAGTTATACCACCCCTCACATGCTCTTCCATTTAAAAAATGTTTCAAAACATTTGGTTTTTAAGTTCACAAGTCATGTGTCTACAAAGCTTTAAAAAGTCAAATCCAAATAAAAAAATGCACATAGGCAAAAATAATAAGTAAATAAAAAGACAAACCCACATGTTAATGGTTTCATTTTTTTCTTTGGTCATTTTTTACACTATTCATGCTGGATTTGTCTTTTTTTTTCTTCTTAATGTGTATTTGAAATTTTGATTTGTGACATGGCTAGAACAATCTGTTTAAAGTAATTGCTAGGGGGAGTACTCCTGTAAGAGACTCGAAGATTCTTGCCTTCCATCATGCACAAAGAATTAAGTTTGCTTTATTTATGCTTGTTCTCTCCATCAATCTGACTTCTCATAGATACTTCTCGTGTTTGTATCAAATCACCACACCATCTATCTTTTCCAAGTTCCATTCCACGATTGATGATGATAAAAAAGGACTCGAGTTAATTAGTTTGCGTACCTGAGCTAGCTAGTGCACGCATGCAGGTTGATTCATGGAGGCCGGCAATGCGGCGAGGTGCGGCGGCATCACGGAGACCTTCGGCACGGTGGAAGAGCGGCTGCTGCGGCTGGAGGTGGTGGTGCTGGCGAGCGCGCTGGTGCTGGCGTCGCTGGTGCTGTACGGCTCCACCCAGCGGCGGAGCAGCGACCGGGTGCTGCGCGGCGTCATGTGGATCGCCTACTCGCTCTCCTACGTCGTGGTCACCTACGCCGTCGGCATCATCCAGGAAGGCCCCTTCCACGGCCAGACCTTCGTCCTCTGGGCGTCCGCGCTGCTGCTCATCCAGGCCAGCGCGTACGCGGCGCCCGTGCACAGCCGCCGCGACGTCGACCAGCGCAAGAAGCTGCTGCTGCAGCACGCCCTCCAGACGGCCCTCGTGCTCTGGCTCATCCTCAAGGCCGTCGGCGCCAACACCAGCTACCGGGCGGCCATCTGGGCCTTCTGGAGCCTCAGCGTGCTCAAGACGGCCGCCAAGATCGTCGAGATGGTCCAGTCCAGCCTCCCGGACCCGTCGGTGAAGGTCATCGCCGAGTACATGGACGTCGAGGACTTCCTCGCTGCCGACCAGCTGCCTCACGATCCCGCCACCATGAAGGGGTACAAGTACCTCTTCCACGGCGAGGAGGCCATCCAGCGGCAGCTGAGCCACCAACCCCGTTCTTCCCAGGACGAGATACTCATGACGACGACGACCAGCTCGGCGCTGACCAGGACGACGAGCTCGATACTGACGGCGACGACGAGCTCCGCCCCCGCACCCGCCAAGGTGAAGGGGGTCGTCACAATCGATCAAGTTTACCGGTGGATCGATCGCCAGGCATACAGCGACGCCGAGAGGGACATGGCCAAGGACTTCTGCCTGGCCTTCTCGCTGTTCAAGCTGCTGAAGCGGCGGTTCTACGGGTACACCCCGGCGGAAGCCGGCTCGCCCAAGTCGCTGGACCTCGTCCTGACAGGCCTCATCCACCACGCTGTCACCGGCCCCGACGCCGCCTTCCGGGTCGTCGAGGCGGAGCTCGCCTTCCTCTACGACTTCTTCTACACCAGGAACATCCTGCCGGTGGGGGTCAGGACCTACATCGTCATCGCCGTCGTCATGCTCAGCCTCACCATGTGGACGGCCTTCGTCGGCACGCTCGGCCCCGGTTACAGCCGCCCTCACGTCGGCGTGAAGGACCTCGACCGCTCCGTCACGGTGGTGCTCGTGGTGATCACGGCGGGCCTCGAGGTCTGCCAGGCGCTGGCCGCCTTCTCCAACAACTGGCGGTACGTCATGACCGTGTACCGCTGCGTGCGCGACGAGCGGCCCTGGACCAAGCAGCGGCACGGCCACCTCTGGTGTTGGAAACAGAGCATCACTCCGCCGGAGACGACCTACTGGGAGCAGAAGATCGGCCAGTACGTGCTCCTGCACTGGTACGACCACCGGCCGTGGAACGTGCGGTCGTGGATTACGCTCTACCTGGTGGAACCACGGCGGCAGGGCCAGAAGAAAGGCAACAGAAAGGCTCTGCCTCAGCAGGTGAAGCGTGCCGTGCTCGCCTCGCTCAAGGCCAGCCGCGGCGAGCTCACCAATGGCGTCGCCACCGTGCAGAGGCACGGCCTGTCGCAGCAGCTGACTTGGGCGTGCAGGTTACCCAAGGTCACCGACCAGATCCTGGTGTGGCACGTCGTCACCACCCGCTTCAAGTGGATTAGCCGCCGTGGTGGTGATACGGTCGACGCTGGCGGTGACGGTGTCGACGACCACAGGCTCGTGGCGAGGAAGTTGTCCAACTACTGTGCCTACCTGGTGGCCTTCGTGCCGGAGATGCTGCCGGACCAGAGCTACAACGCTGAGCAGATCTTCGACACGGCGGTGCGGCAGGCTCGGGTCCACTTCGACGGCTGTCGGACCAAGGCCGATATCCTCGACCGGCTAGATAAGATAGAGTGCAAGGAGGAGAATTACCTGGAGGGCGGCAGCCTGTACGAGAGAGCCGGCAGCAGCAGCATCATAGAGAAGGCGGCGGTGCTGGGCGGGCAGCTCAGGGCGTCCGTGCCGGACGCAGTGCGGCGGTGGAAGGTGCTGGCGGAGTTCTGGGCCGAGTTCATACTGTTCCTTGCGCCGTCGGACAACGTGGACATCCACGCCGAGATGCTCGGTGCCGGCGGCGAGTTCATGACGCAGCTGTGGGCGCTGCTCTCCCACGCCGGAATCCTGGAGCGGACGGCCGCTGCCACGCCGTCGGCACCAGCAAGGACCTGATCGAGAAACACTGGCCATGCTGATGTCGTTGCCCTGTTTGCTCTACCCGTCTAACGTGTAGAGTAGTTCAGTCGCGTGGTGAAAAGAAGATGCAGCCCTTTTGTTCAACATTTCGTTAGTGGAGTACTTTTTTTCTTTTCTTTTGATGATCCAGAGTGAGAGAGAAACACGGACGAAATGCATGCCAACCAAAACTCTCAAATCTCAATCTCAACCATTTTGATGTTTGATTTTATCCGGCAGCCCTCACACCACTCTGTTTCCTCTGTTGGTGTTGGGCAGCCTGAAACTGAACCTCGTGGTGTTTCTTTTTAAATTACGGCCTGGGAATTCAGTTGCTGACTTGTGTAATCGTGTTATAAATCGGCAGGACCTTGCTGGAGTTGCGCATTGCTCACCGTGGATCGTCCAACACGGAGTGAATTGCAAAGAACATCGATGTTGAAGGCTAGGGTTGCAGAAACCACATTTCTACGGTTTTGTGCCAAAACCACTAATTCAAAGTAACATTATTGCAAAAACCACTAGTCACCGGCTTATACCGTTTCGAGCATGATTATGACAGGTGGGTCCCGCCAGACAGGGTGACGTGGCACAACATAATGGTTCGCAAATAGACAGAACAACAGGGACCGATTTGAGAAAGAGCCTGAGAGGATAAGGTCATCTTTTCAAATAAAAAAGAGACCGATGATGAGCTCCGCCATCCTCGGGGAGCTCGAGCTCGCTAGAGTGCGGACCGAGGCCGCCGGGGCGCTCGAGCTCGCCGGTGTGCTGGCCGAGGCCTCCGGGCCATGAGCAGCAGCCCCACCGCGCCTCCCCCTGCACCTCACTGCCGTGCAGCCCATCGGCCCTCGACGATGAGCTCCGCAGCCACCGGTGCCCTCCCCTATCTCTCCCATCTCTATCTGATGCTTGCCGCCGCCGTCGTTCTCCTGCAGCACGCCATTGAGCTCATCCATGGCCGCCCGATGCTCAAGCCGCCGCCCCCGAAGCTCCGTTGCCCTACTGTCCTAACCGACAGTGCTGCTGGTTACATGCCGTCTTGTCCGTCCCCGACCAAGCCGGATCACCCCTCCACCCCACTGCCGGAGCACATCAGTTGCGGCGACCGCGCGCATGGGGGGATTGGCCGCCGACGTCCACCATCGGACTGGAGGACCCGATTGCTTTTTTTAGGGGTCCTTTTGCAAAATAAAATGGTAGCGGGATGTAATTGACTATTTTTTTCCACGTCACCCCTTCTGATGGGACCCACTTGTCATAATCATGCTCAAAACGGCCTAAGCCGGTGACTGGTGTTTTTTGCAAAAAAATAGACTCGGAATTAGTGGTTTTCGGCACAAAACTGTAGAAGAGTGGTTTCTGTAACCCAGACCTTCAATGTCGATATTTTTTACAATTCACTCTCCAACAGGCCATCAACATCCCACTGGGAAGATGATTGGTGTCTGATTTTGGCCTCACGAGGCTGCTGCTACTCGTGGACGATGAGACCCATGTGACCACCGTAGTCGCGGCCTCGCGGGCACCTAGCACTAGGTACTCGTTCTCTCGATACTAGTCCGCGTTCATCACGATGCATTTCTTGTTCCAATGTGTATGAATTGTTTCGACCAGAAACATAGTGCCTCCAAGTTCCTTCCACACCACAGGAATATTGTTTAGCTTATTATTGTCGAGAAATCTCACATGCTCTGAACAATAGTTAGTTAGTTTTGATAGGGGGCCTTACTGCCTATGCTGCTCGGATTTAATTTGACTTGTTAATACTGGCTGCCAGTCAATCAAACACAAGGAAATTAAATTCTTGCTATTTCGTATTGTGCTTGTTGTGCTGTGTATAGTTTTGAATGGTTCAATTATACAGAGCTCTCCATGCACAAGATGAGAAATTCTTGCTGTCAATCTGTTTGATGCCACAATTGGCGTCATTTTCTTACCATCATATTATATGCACTGCCACTAAACATTCATCCTTTAATCTTTGCTTGTGTAAAATCGGGCTTTCTTTTGTTCTGAACATTCATCATCGTTGATTTTACATGTCCAACGATGTGCACAAGCTGCATTTAGCTTCAAGCCAAACTAGCTCTTAGTCGAAGCCTTTTTTTAAGACCAAGCCATCTCCTTTCACTGCGTTTTCGCCTCACTAGCTTTCTATTCTGCTTCTTCAGGTTTTCATGACGGTTTTGTTTAGGACAACCACAGAGAAGAAACAATAAACATAAGCAAGAGGGACGGTAATGATCCTGATGGTACTCGTATCATTTTCTTGTTAAACGAAATGTGCCTCCTGTCAATGCTTGCTCTGGATGCTAGCTAGTCCTACCGGGTAGTAAGTATAGCTAATTCTTTCCGTATCTTCACAGCATTCAATCAATAGCTCTTTAGTCCTGCCAAAACAAGGTTATGATGTTTCATCTTTAACATAAAAACATTGATATTTGGTCCTGCCTGCATGATGCGTATGTGCATGATGGATGGTCACTAACTAGCTTTTCCTATTGAATGAACGACATCTCAGTTTGTACCTCATCTAGTTCACCGCCTAAATAAAATTGCTATGGGATAGGCATTGTTTGGCTCGTACTCCCGTTCTTTGGTGGGCTATACATATTTGTTTGTTTGATTTGGAGCAGCAGACTCTCTCCATCGACGATCGGGACCTCGCGCCTAATCTGTCAATTGCCTCATTTTTATGCATCTTCTCCATATATTAATTTGATTGCCTACTAAATATCCGCTTAAATACTTAGAATGCTACTGTCCAGATTTCTTTCAGTTGACTGACTAGATATCTCTTGGTAAAAATCGTTGTCTTGATATGTGATTAAGGGCAAAAGTGTAGGCGTTTCACTCAGCTTTATAATTGTTAAGATTCTAAAGTGTAAATCAGACCTGACCAATCAAACGATCCCCTTATATACTTAAAATTCCGAATACTTTCAACATTCCAAAGTTTTGTATTTCCTGGGAAACAAACATTAATGATCCTGATGATACTCTTCTCATTTTGTTAAACGAAATATGTGCCCTATCAGTGCTTGTTGCCTACTCTAGCTAGTGCTACTGGGTGGTATAGATAATACCTTGCGTTTCTTCAGAACTTTCAAGAGCTCTCTAGTCCTTGCCAAAACAAGGTTTTGATGTTTCCCTTACACAAAATATTCATATTTGGTCCTGCCTGCATGATGCGTGTGTCATTGATTGACCTACTAGCTATCTAATAAGTTTGTTTTGCTACTGAATGAATGAATGTATCTCTGTTTGTACCTCTACCACTGTTTGGATAGTGCCCCCTTTCTCGGTGGGCTGAACATATTTGTTTGTTTGATTTGGAGCAGCAGGCGCTCTGCATTGACGACCAGGGCCCCACGCCTAAGCTGTTTTTTTGCCTCATTCTATTCATCTTCTCCATGTATTCATTTGATTGCCTGCTACATATCTGGTTAAATACTCAGAAAGCTACTATCTAGATTTCGTTAAGTTGACTGACTAGATATCTCTTGTTAAAAACGTTGTCTTGATCTATGATTAAGGGTAAAACTGTAGGAATTTCATTCGGATTCTAATTGTTAAGACTGTAAACTGTAAATCAGACCTGACCAATCAAGTGACCCCCTTAGAGCATCTTCGATAGGTGATGTACAATAGCAGACAAAAAATAGTGTGATGTAAAATATACATCACCAAAAATGTGATTTATAGGGCACCGAAAGTGTCTAACTCCAATAGGTGATGTATTTTAGGGCACCACATCCCCAGTAGGTGATGTAAAATAGGGCCACCGTGCGGCATCCTCCAAGCAAAAAACATATGAACACAAGACTCATATGGATATAAGTTGAATTCAAACATGATAAAATAACAATAAAAAGTCCAAGGCCATAAGAAGTTCATAATATCCAGCAAGAAGAACATAGTTTAGCGCAAATTATTACAATAAAATCATGCGAAGATGATAAAAGGCTTCATTGATTCCCATGTCATGTCCATCACTCCTCTATGAGATCTTTCTGAAGATCAACATGAATATCGGCATCCCTAATCTAATGATAAACCTACACAAACCGCTGAATTTGGTTTGCATTTCTACAGGGCTACACACCGTGTCCCATGAGGTCAAAGACATTGTAGTCCTGGTTCTCAATAATCATGTTATGCAAGATGACACACGCAGTCATGATATACCAAAGGTTCTCTTGATCCCCAAACCTTGCTGAACCTCGCACAATAGCAATCGGGACCGCAAAATGCCAAAGTCCCTCTCAACTTCTTTTCTAGCAGCCGCTTGAGCATTATGAAAATAAAGTTTTTTCTTACCTTGGGGAATTACAACCAGCTTTGACAAATATTGCCCACTTCGGATAAATTCCATCGGCAAGATAGTAACCATAGTTATACGTGTGACCATTTGCTTCGAACTCCACCTGTGTGTGTTCTCCATTGGCTAACTTGACAAAAAGAGGTGATCGGTTAAGTACATTGATATCATTGCATGATCCAGGCATCCCAAAATATGCATGTCAAAACCATGTCTCCTGATCGGCTACGGCCTCAAGAATAATGGTGGCATCCTTTTTGTGTCCTTTGAATTGTCCATGCCAAGCAGCAGGATAATTCTTCCACTTCCAAGCATAAGACCGTACAAAGATTTTTTGAGGCGACAGACGTGTGTGGGGTGAGTAGAATCAAAAAAACCGGAGGGTTGCTAATAGTAGACGGTCTCAGCGAGATGACCATGGAGGAAGTCATTCTTGACGTCCATATGCCGTATGGCCAATTGCTCGCCGTGGCGAGGCTGAGAACCACACAGATCGTGGCGGGTTTGACAACGGGGCTGAAGGTCTCCCCATAATCAACACCCGATTGCTGTGTGAAACCATGAACCACCAACCGGGCTTTGTAGCGCTCCAAGGAGCCATCATGATGTAGTTTGTGCCGAAAAACCCACTTGCACGTCACCACATTGACACCTGCAGGACATGGCACCAAAGACCAAGTGTCATTCCTAATTAGTGCATTAAACTTGTCTAGCACAGCGTCATGCCAATGGGGATCTTTGAGAGCCGCACGGTAAGAAGAGGGAAGTGGGGATGGCGTGGTGGTGATGGATAAGTCAAAATGTTGCTTAGGCATGGCGAAGCCCATTTTGCAGTGTGTGACCATCTGGTGTGGATTGGCTTGCGGGGTCACGGGAATGGCACGTGGAGGAAGCGGTCGCTGCGGGGGAGAGGGGGTGGAACCGGGGAGTGGGGGGCAGGCGACAATCCCGAGGAAAGGTTGCCGCCTAGCGAGTGGGCGGTTTGCGATCCCGGAGTGGAATCCACGGACCGAGGCATGCAGGCGGGAGGGGAGCGTGGGCTGCATGGATTTGCATGGGTGGCGGGCCCTGCAGGGCTGGGCGGGGGCGACGCGATTGGGCGGGTAGCGGAGGTAGGTGCGACTGGTGCGGCGCAACACGAGCGGTGGGAACGCGCGACAACTGTGGAGCGGCTGGCGGCTAACGTGCGCGCGCAGCCCAGTACGAGGTGAGTGGCTCGAGGGGGATCACGGCAGGTGCGGCAGGAGGCGGGGATCTTTTGTGGCCACGGCTGGGTCTGCAGCAGAGTCATAGGGAAAACCGTTTTCATCGAAAACAACATGACGAGATGTAATGACCTTGCGTGAGGACAAATCGAAGCACCGATATCCTTTCTATTCGCGTGGGTAACCGATGAAAACACATCTGGTGGAATGGGGCGAGAGCTTGTGCGACGCTGTGGCGGAGGTGTTGGAAAAGCATAAGCAGCCGAATGTCCGGGGGTGATCATAGGTTGGGTGGGTGCAGTATAGGAGGAAATGTGCTGTGAAGTAGTGGACTGCGCGCGAGGGGCGAATGTTGAGCAGCGTGGTGGCGGTATGGAGAGCTTCCACCCAAAAGGGCGGCGGGAGGTGTGCTTGAAATAGGAGCGTGCGGACGACATCATTGGTGGTGCGGATGTACCGTTCTGCTTTGCCATTTTGTGGAGAGGTGTGCGGACACGTGAGACGGAAAGCGATGCCGTTAGTGGAGAAGAACTCACGAAGGCTAGCGGTAAGAAATTCACCGCCATTATCACACTGCAAACATTGCACAAGCGCATGAAATTGAGTAAGAATAAACGCAAAGAAACATTGCAAGGTGGCACATGTGTCGGATTTGGCACGGAGAGGAAAGGTCCAGGAGTAGTGAGTATAATCATCCAAAATAACAAGATAATATTTGTAACCCAAAAAACTAACAATGGGAGAAGTCCACAAGTCACAATGTAAAAGTTGAAATGACGCAGTGGTATAGTTTGTCGAGGTGGAGAAGGGAAGGCGGGTGTGTTTGCCCATTTGACAAGCAGTACATAGTGGAGACTTGGGAGCTTTATTACATTGGGATGAAATATCAAAGGGAAAATGAGCTAAAGAAGAGGTGCCCGGATGTCCGAGCCGTTTATGCCAAAGATCCGAAGCGGTAAGTGTGTAAGCCGCCGGTGTGGTGCCGTCATGATTGCCGGAGAAGTGGTAGAGGTCGTCGCCACTATTGGACCTCAGAAGCACCTCCTTGGTGTGAAGATCCTTCACGGAAAAACCAACGGGATCAAATTCCACGGAAACAAGGTTATCGCGTGTAAACTTCCGCACAGAGATGAGGTTTTGCACAATATTGGGAGATAACAAGATGTGAGTGAGGTAGAAAGGGCGAGGGGGGAGGCAAGTATTACCGATGGCGACGACAGGGAGACGAGCCCCATTACCGACGATGATATGACGAGTATTATGCGCTAAAAGGGAATGAGACTCGAGCAAAGTACCCGGGTCCCCTGTGACGTGTGAGGACGCACTGGTGTCCATGATCCAATCGGCGTGGGGTGGGTAGGCGTGCCCCTGACTTGGCGCGGCGTGGAACATCGTGGCCGCATCCCAAGAGTAAGGCGGCGCAGCGGCGTACGTAGGTGGTGGAGGCAGGGACGGGGCAGTGGCGTAGACCGTGGAGTAGGCATGATGAGGCGCTCCTGGACGTGGGCCGAGAACGCCCGCGGAGTTGGGCGGAACCCATTTGGAGCGCGGCGGCGGGAAGGGCATACCCATCGGTGCGAAGTAGCCCAGCTACGGCTGAGGCCTGCGGCCACCGCCAGCGGGATCGCCACGGCCCTAGCCACGCCTGCCACGGCCGCGCCCGCCACGGCCGGCGTTGTGGTTGCCACCGCCCGGATGACCACCGCCAAGATGGCCACCACGGCCGCCATTTGGAGCACGGTCGCCACCGCCAGGGGGAGCGCGGTCACCGCGGTCGGCACCGTGACCGCCACGCCCGTCGGCGCCCCGCTCGTCGTCGTTGCGGACGGCCAGCACCTGCGCGCCCTCGGTGCGCGCGTGCTGGTCGATGGCGAGTTCGGCGAGGAGCAAGCGCGACCGCGCCTAGGCGAACGTGGGGAGCGGCACGACGGATTGGATGATGGCGGCCTGCAGCTCGAACTTCTTGCCGACACCGTCGAGCATCTGCAGGGTTAGGGTTCGGTCGGTGACCGGTTCTCGGATGTCGGCAAGGGCGCGGCGAGACCTTGAAGGCGACGGCAGTACTCATTGATGGTGAGATCGCCGCGGATGCACACCTTGAACTCCTGGCCGAGGTGCATCGCGTGTTCGGCCTCGTTGGCGAGGAAGTACTCATGGAGGCGCTGCCAGATCGTGTAGGCGGTGGAGTCGGGTGGCGCGACGAGATCGAGAAGATCACCTTCGATGGTGGAGAAGAACCAGAGGTGGATAGTGTTGTCATCGTCATGCCACTGGGGATCGGCGAGGCGCGCCGCGGCCCCGGGCCGGACGTGCGTTTTCGCGTGGTACCGCGCGAAGAGGAGGTTCAGGTAGTTGCGCCAGCGGGTGAAGTTGGTCCCGTCCAGGGCCAACTTTAAGTCGACGACCCCGGCGATGCTCGCGGGAAGGCCGCCGGGAGGGGGAGTGCTGGTGGGCACAGAAAGAGGGATCGGGGGAATGGGGTTGGGTGGGGCTGGAGCGAGAGGCAAGCCTCCGGAAAGGGTGGGATCTGGGGTGAGCGATGTGCGAGGACGCTCTGCGGCAGCTGTAGCAGCGGCGAGTTCGTCGGCGGAGGGGGTGTGGCCAAGGCCGCTGTAGATGGGAGAGGGAGGTGGGCTGGTCGACATGGGAGAGAGAGAAACCTAAGCTCTGATTACCAAGAAGAATAACGGAATGACTCAGCGCATCTATTACATTATACACGGAGGCACGTAGCCGATCTCCCTACATGCAAGGAGTGGATGGCGTGAGTGGAGTTACAGGCGTGAGACTAGGACCTAGTTACAACAGCCATCACACACAATACAGGTACATGTAACGTTACAATTCAACAATAAGCACGAGAGATTAGCATCGTCGCCGCTGCCGTTAGTAACAAACCCTATCTTATCTTTGATCTCTCGGTGCCGGTGGCGTCACACAATATTTCGTTCATGTTATACGCACCAGACGTTTTTGCACGGATATTTGCTGATCAGTGGGTCCGTGCATGCACACATGATTTATTCCATTGGCAAACTGGTTGATCACTAAATCCATTTGACCAATACAAGTGTATGCGTTAACGTGACTGGGCCTGCAAATTCATAAATACTATATTTTCCCTTTTTTCCTTGAAGATCACCAACTAATTATATACGAGAGAAATTTGATATTTTTTATCATCAATTATATACTCATTGACATGATCTGACGAGGTTCTGCTCATACAAAACAGATTAAATATATCTATGCATCATATGGTAAAAATGGAGTCAAACAACGGGATTTGGAACAAAATAGTTCTGCATCAATCTATCATGAGCGTCTACCGGTTCTCTCCGCAAGAACTCGCCATGTTTTGGCCGCTTGTTCTTGTGCACCATCGTCAGCATTGCAATATCCTCCTCTTCGGCCAAATCAAATTCTTCATCGGAGGACGAAGAATCATAGTCATAGGAACTCATCTAAACAATTCAAAATCTAAGTCAATGATCTAGTTTATTGCAATATAAAAAAAGATTGAAAAAAGATATTACCTAGACCGGGCAGAGTCACGCTGACGACGGAGCGCGGGGTGGCTGCAGAGATGACGGAACAGATCTACGGAGGACCGGTGACGGCTGATGGCGGTCGGTGGCGACGGAGGTATGCTGGTGTGGCTGCAAATCGGCGAGTGGGTGACGGGGAAGCGGCGGGTCAGGACGGGATTGCGGCGGCGGCATCTAAAAAATGCTCTTTTGCTTGTTCTACTTAAGTTGAATAGAATTATAAATAATGCGACTGTTCTCATATATAATTTTTTTGTGTCGCCATATATTATACATATAAATTCAGATGATAAAGAATATATTGCGTGGTTCCAACTTCTTCATTTAGGGCATTGGTATCAAACACAACATATATATGAAACGAGCTACTTATGACACATGAAATAGCATGCCTGAACGGAAGGCATGATAATAAGCTTGCATGACATAATAGACATCATATATTACCTAAGCACACGATGTGTTACTTGCTTTTTCACAGTAGTATTGCCACACGCCGAGGCGGTGCTGCTGCGCAGACGTCTCAGCGAAGGTCTTGGGCTGGTCGATGACCCACACCTCTGCTAGCACAGAGTCCGTGAGGACCTAGTCTGGCGTGACGTCCGAGGATGTCTGATGATGGCGGTGTCGGACCGCGGTCATGGAGGGACCGCTCGAGCGGAAGCTCCAGTTCTCACCGGAACCCCTCCCCCGTCACAGCGGCCTACTTAAATAGGTCGGGCAGGCGGACTGACGCCTCTTCAAGACAACACAATGTCTGCATTCAATATAAGTAAATCCAACTTGTCAACAGTATTTTGTGGTTCCAACTCTTCCATTTAAATTTTTGGTATTACGCACAACATATCAACACAAGTTGACACGCATGAAATAACATTCCTGAATGGCTCAACATATCAAACAAGCTAGTTATGAAGCACATGAAATAACATGACTCAACGGCAGACAACCGACTTGTCATGTTAAAGGTTCGGTGACAAGCTTACCCAATAATAGGCATTATAGATTGCTTAAGCACATGATGAACTAGATAAAGATCCATATAGATCTACGGACCTCAGTAGTGGACGACATCCCTTCGGCGGAGACCTTACGAACATATCATGCAGGAAACACTTGGACTGATGTAGAAACTATGAAATTTGGGCAAATTTGCTCTTTCATAGTAGTATCACCACACGCTGAGGCGGCACGGACGTCTTCATGGTGGTCTTGGACCGGTCGCTGACCTAGGGGCCCGTGAGGACCAAGTCTGACGAGATGTCAGGCGAGGGCGGCGCCGGACAGCAGTTATGGAGGGACCGCTCAAGCAGGAGCTCTAGTTGTCGTTGGAACTCCTCATATGTAGCGGCAGCCTCGTCGAGGAGGGGGCGGGACTGCTGCTCCTCGTCATCCGAGGAGAGCTCAACAGAGATAACAAGAAATGCACTAGGCCATGATTAATTTCTCTGTTGTAGTACTAGCCTACTACGATAAGGGCTACTAGCTAGCTAGCCAGCTCAGGCTTTAGCTACACAAGCCACTCTGTTAGCACTAATCTTATCATGACGTATCAGCATAGTTTTATGTTTCGTTCTGCATGTAGTTTAGGTAACCAAGTAGCTTGCTATGCGGCTGTACGTGCGTAGGAGTTTTTGTTCAGCAGGGATGCAAGGCGAGATGCCAGAGATGATCGTTTGATGGGACGAAAGCGGCGAGATGCCGGATGCTGCGTGAAATGACTGTGTGTGAGGCGGTGCTGCATGAACAAGTAGAAGCCAACGCACGTTCAGTATTGGTATATAGTATAGTCGGATGGGTTTGTTATGCATGCGTGACTTGTTAGTGTTGCATGCCTAGTCTTGAAGACCCTAGAGAGAATCTAGGAAGGAGATTAGTGCATGGAGTCACCGAGTCAGTGGCCGGTGTGGCATCCTGGTGGTTACTGCTTGAGTGGCATAAAATCAGGGTAGATTGTTGCTCCGGCTGCATGTGTGCGTGGGCTATTTAAGGAGCTGTGTACTCATTTTTGTTTTGACAGGAGAAATATAGATAATAGAAAAGCCAAGTCTGCGTGAGGCAGCAGGCACCAAAACCACTTGTTGAAAATATGGGCAAATTACTACGAGATCTAATCCGAATAAACATAAAATAAATCATGACAGCACTAACAGAGATTAAACTAATCATGTGAACTAGCATAGTAGATGAACAGATCACATTTAGGGCACATACTAGAAACATGAATTCTACCACGATCTCAAACAAGAAGGATAGAATCACATACGTATGCAGCAGGAGCGGCACCGCCGGCGTTGATGTTGTTGCCCATGTCGTTGAGATGAAGTTGCCGAGGTCAGGGAAGAAGTCGTCGTTGGCGAAGTCGTCGCTGCCAGCAGTCGGGCGGGTGCGCTCCCCAAAAACCTGATCGCCCCTCTTCCGTACAGGATCACGAGAGGCGGGGTTCCGGAGGCCTATTGTCCCTTCTCGCGTTGCACGCCGAAAGGAGGGAAGGAGAAGACTTGCTTGGCGGCGCAATGATCTGGAGCGGTGGTGCGAAACCATGAGATACAGCGGCGGTAGGGCACATTGTAGTAGACACCCTCTCGACCCCTCCACGAAGTTTGGGCCGATTCCGACGACTTTGAAGAAAACATCGAATGACACGACCAACGTGTTGGGGAACGTAGCAGAAATTCAAAATTTTCCTACGTGTCACCAAGATCTATCTATGGAGAAACTAGCAACCAGGGAAGGAGAGTGCATCTACATACCCTTGTAGATCGCTAAGCGGAAGCGTTCAAGTGAACGGGGTTGAAGGAGTCGTACTTGCCGTGATTCAAATCACCGGAGATCCTAGTGCGAGCAGACGGCACCTCCGCGTTCAACACACGTACAGCCGGTGGCGTCTCCCACGCCTTGATCCAGCAAGGAGAGAGGGAGAGGTTGAGGAAGACTCCATCCAGCAGCAGCACAACGGCATGGTGGTGATGGAGGAGCGTGGCAATCCCGCAGGGCTTCGCCAAGCACCACGGGAGAGGAGGAGGAGGAGAAGAGGCAGGGCTGCACCAAGAGAGGGAGAAAACTCATGTGTGTTGGGCAGCCCCAAACCCCAAGTATATATAGGGGAGGGGAGGGCTGCGCCCCCATCTAGGGTTTCCACCCCCAAGGGGTGCGGCCAGCCCTAGATGGGGCTTGGGGTGGCGGCCAAAAGGGGAGGGATAGGGAGGCGCCCACTAGATGGGCCTTAGGCCCATCTCGCCTAGGGTTTGCCCTCCCACTCTCCCTTGCGCCTTGGGCCCCTTGTGGGGGGCGCACCAGCCCACCTGGGGCTGGTTCCCTCCCACACTTGGCCCATGCAGCCCTCCAGGGTTAGTGGCCCCACTTAGTGGACCCCCGGTACCCTCCCGGTGGTCCCGGTACGTTACCGAAAAAACCCGAAACTTTTCCGGTGACCAAAACAGGACTTTCCATATATAAATCTTTACCTCCGGACCATTCCGGAACTCCTCGTGACATCCGGGATCTCATCCGGGACTCCGAACAACATTCGGTAACCACATACAAACTTCCTTTATAACCCTAAGCGTCATCGAACCTTAAGTGTGTAGACCCTACGGGTTCGGGAACCATGCAGACATGACCGAGACGTTCTCCGGTCAATAACCAACAACGGGATCTGGATACCCATGTTGGCTCCCACATGTTCCACGATGATCTCATCGGATGAACCACGATGTCAAGGACTCAATCAATCTCGTATTCAATTCCCTTTGTCTAGCGGTATTGTACTTGCCCGAGATTCGATCGTCGGTATCCCGATACCTTGTTCAATCTCGTTACCGGCAAGTCTCTTTACTCGTTCCGTAACACATCATCCCGTGATCAACCCCTTGGTCACATTGTGCACATTATGATGATGTCCTACCGAGTGGGCCCAGAGATACCTCTCCGTTTACACGGAGTGACAAATCCCAGTCTCGATTCGTGCCAACCCAACAGATACTTTCGGAGATACCTGTAGTGCACCTTTATAGTCACCCAGTTACGTTGTGACGTTTGGTACAGCCAAAGCATTCCTACGGTATCCGGGAGTTGCACAATCTCATGGTCTAAGGAAAAGATACTTGACATTAGAAAAGCTTTAGCATACGAACTACGATCTTTGTGCTAGGCTTAGTATTGGGTCTTGTCCATCACATCATTCTACTAATGATGTGATCCCGTTATCAATGACATCCAATGTCCATGGTTAGGAAACCGTAACCATCTGTTGATCAACGAGCTAGTCAATAGAGGCTTACTAGGGACATGGTGTTGTCTATGTACCCACACATGTATCTGAGTTTCCTATCAATACAATTATAGCATGGATAATAAACGATTATCATGAACAAGGAAATATAATAATAACTAATTTATTATTGCCTCTAGGGCATATTTCCAACAGTCTCCCACTTGCACTAGAGTCAATAATCTAGCTCACATCGCCATGTGATCAACAGTGATAGGTCACATCGCCATGTGACCAACATCCTAAGAGTCCACTAGTGTCTTAAACTAGTTCACATCACCATGTGATTAAGTCTCAATGAGTTCTAGGGTTTGATCATGTTTTGCTTGTAAGAGAAGTTTTAGTCAACGGGTCTGCAGTATTCAGATCCGTATGTACTTCGCAATTCTCTATGTCATATTGTAAATGCTGCTTCCACGTTCCACTTGAAGCTATTCCAAATGGTTGCTCCACTATACGTATCCGGTTTGCTACTCAGAGTCATTCGGATAGGTGTCAAAGCTTGCATCGACGTAACAGTTTACGCCGAACTCTTTATCATCTCCATAATCGAGAAACATGTCCTTATTTACTCTAAGGACAATTTTGACCGCTGTCCAATGATCCATTCCTGGATCATTCTTGTACCCCTTGACTGACTCATGGCAAGGCACACTTCCGGTGCGGTACACAGCATAGCATACTGTAGAGCCTATGTCTAAGGCATAGGGACGACCTTCGTCCTTTCTCTCTTTTCTGCCGTGGTCGAGCTTTAAGTCTTAACTTCGTACCTTACATCTCGTGAAAGAACTCCTTCTTTGACTGATCCATCTTGAACACCTTCAAGATCATGTCAAGGTATATGCTCATTTGAAAGTACCATTAAGCGGTTTTGATCTATCCTCATAGATCTTGATGCTCAATGTTTAAGTAGCTTAATCCAGGTTTTCACTTGAAAAACACTTTTCAAATAACCCTTGTATGCTTTTCAGAAATTCTACATCATTTCTGATTATCAATATGTCAATAACATATACTCATCAGAAATTCTATAGTGCTCCCACTCACTTCTTTGGAAATACAAGTTTCTCATAAACTTTGTATAAACCCAAAATCTTTGATCATCCTATCAAAGTGCATATTCCAACTCCGAGATGCTTACTCCAGTCCTTAGAAGGATCGCTGGAGCTAGCATACCTTTTAGCATCCTTAGGATCGACAAAACTTTTCTGATTGTATCACATACAACCTTTCCTTACGTAAACTGGTAAGGAAACTCGTCTTGACATCCATCTGCCAGATTTCATAAATGCAGCTAATGCTAACATGATTCCGACGGACTTAAGCATCGCTACGGATGAGAAAATCTCATCGTAGTCAACTCCTTGAACTTGTGAAAAACTCTTCGCCACAAGTCGAGCTTCACAGACGGTGACATTACCGTTCACGTCCGTCTTCTTCTTAAAGATCCATTTATCTCAATGGCTTGCCGATCAACGGGCAAGTCCACCAAAGTCCATGCTTTGTTATGATACATGGATCCTATCTCGGATTTCATGGCTTCTAACCATTTGTCGGAATTTGGGCCCACCATCGCTTCTCCATAGCTCGTAGGTTCATTGTTGTCTAGCAACATGACCTTCAAGACAGGATCACCGTACCACTCTGAAGCAGTACGCATCCTTGTCACCCTACGAGGTACGGTAGTGACTTGATCCAAAACTTCATGATCACTATCATAAGCTTCGACTTCAATTGGTGTAGGTGCCACAGGAACAACTTCCTGTGCCCTGCTACACACTTGTTGAAGTGACGGTTCAATAACCTCATCAAGTCTCCACCATCCTCCCACTCAACTTTTCGAGACAAACTTTTCCTCGAGAAAGGACCCGATTCAAGAAACAATCCCAATTGCTTTCGGATCTGAATTAGGAGGTATACCCAACCGTTTTGGGTGTCCTATGAAGATGCATTTTATCTGCTTTGGGTTCGAGCTTATCAACCTGAAACTTTTTCACATAAGCGTCGCAGCCCCAAACCTTTAAGAAATGACAGCTTAGGTTTCTCTAAACCATAGTTCATACGGTGTCATCTCAACGGATTTACGTGGTGCCCTATTAAAGTGAGTGCGGTTGTCTCTAATGCCTAACCCATAAACTATTGTGGTAATTCGATAAGAGACATCATGGTATGCATCATATCCAATAGGATGCAGTTATGATGTTCGGACACACCATCACACTATGGTGTTCCAGGCTGTATTAGTTGTGAAACAATTTCCACAATGTCTTAATTCTGTGCCAAACTCGTAATTCAGATATTCATCTCTATGATCATATCATAGATATTTTATCCTCTTGTCACGACGATCTTTCAACTTCACCCTGAAATTACTTGAACCTTTCAATAATTCAGACTTGTGTTTCATCTACTCGAATCATCTTTGAAGTAAGAACATAACGATATTCATCAGATGCCTCAAAGCACTCATTGGACTGCACACATCAAAATGTGTTACTTCCAACAAGTTGCTATCTTGTTCCATCTGACTGTTTGCGAGGCTTTTCAGTCATCTTGCCCATGTGGTATGTTTTGCATATCTCAAGTGATTCAAAATCAAGTGAGTCCAAATGGTCCATCTGCATGGAGTTTCTTCACGCCAGCGTATACACCAATAGACATGGTTAGCATGTCTCAAACTTTTCAAAAGCAGGTGAGTCCAAAGATCCATCAACATGGAGCTTCTTCATGCGTTTTACACCAATATGACTTACATGGCAGTGCCACAAGTAAGTGGTACTATCATTACTATCTTATATCCTTTTGGCATGAAAATGTGTATCACTACGATCGAGATTCAATAAACCATTCATTTAGGTGCAAGAACATCGAAGGTATTATTCAAATAAATAGAGTAACCATTATTCTCCTTAAATGAATAACCGTATTACGATAGACATAATCCAATCCTGTCTATGCTCAACGCAAACACCAAATGACAATAATTATGGTTTAATACTAATCTTGATAGTAGAAGGAGCGTGCGATGTTTGATCACATCAAAATTGGAAACACTTCCAACACATATCGTCAGCTCTCCTTTAGCTAGTCTCCGTTTATTCCGTAGCTCTTTTATTTCGAGTTACTAACACTTAGCAACCGAACCTGTATCTAATACCCTGGTGCTACTAGGAGTACTAGTAAAGTACACATTAACATAATGTATATCCAATATACTTCTATCGACCTTGCCAGCCTTCTCATCTACCAAGTATCTAGGGTAATTCTGCTCCAGTGGCTGTTCCCCTTATTACAGAAGCGCTTAGTCTCGGGTTTGGGTTCAACCTTGGGTTTCTTCACTGGAGCAGCAACTGATTTTCCGTTTCATAAAGTGTCCCTTCTTGCCCTTGCCCTTCTTGAAACTAGTGGTTTCACCAACCATCAACAATTGATGCTCCTTCTTGATTTCTACTTTCGCGGTGTCAAACATCGTGAATACCTCAAGGATCATCATATCTATCCCTGATATGTTATAGTTCATCACGAGGCTCTAGCAGCTTGGTGGCAATGACTTTGGAGAAACATCACTATCTCATCTGGAAGATTAACTCCCACTCGATTCAAGTGATTGTTGCACTCAGACAATCTGAGCACAAGCTCAACGATTGAGCTTTTCTCCCTTAGTTTGTAGGCTAAGAAAATCGTCGGAGGTCTCATACCTCTCGACATGGGCACGAGCCTGAAATCCTAATTTCAGCCCTCGAAACATCTCATATGTTCCGCAACATTTCGAAAACGTCTTTCGTGCCTCAACTCTAAACCGTTTAACTGAACTATCACGTAGTTATCAAAACGTGTATGTCCGATGTTCGCAACATCCACAAACGACGTTTGGGGTTCAGCACACTGAGCGGTGCATTAAGGACATAAGCTTTCTACTGTCCGCATGATCGCTACTGTCAACTTTCAACTATATTTTCTCTAGGAACATATCTAAACAGTGGAACTAAAGCGCGAGCTTACGACATAATTTGCAAAAGGTCTTTTGACTATGTTCAAGATAATTAAGTTCATCTTGTGAACTCCCACTCGAATAGACATCCCTCTGGTCATCTAAGTGATTACATGATCTGAGTCAACTAGGCCGTGTCCGATCATCACGTGAGACGGACTAGTCATCATCGGTGAACATCTTCATGTTGATCGTATCTACTATACGACTCATGCTCGACCTTTCGGTCTCTGTGTTCCGAGGCCATGTCTGTACATGCTAGGCTCGTCAAGTTAACCCTAAGTGTATTGCGTGTGTTCCGAGGCCATGTCTGTACATGCTAGGCTTGTCAACACCCGTTGTATGTGAACGTAAGAATCCATCACACCCGATCATCACGTGGTGCTTAGAAGCGACGAACTTTAGCAACGGTGCACAGTTAGGGGAGAACACTTCTTGAAATTGTTGTAAGGGATCATCTTATTTACTACCGTCGTTTCTAAGTAAACAAGATGCATAAACATAATAAACATCACATGCAATTATATAGTAGTGACATGATATTGCCAATATCATATAGATCCATTTATATCCATCTTGAGGCTCCATGATCATCATCGTCACCGGCATGACACCATGATCTCCATCATCATGATCTCCATCATCGTGTCTTCATGAAGTTGTCTCGCCAACTATTACTTCTACTACTATGGCTACCGGTTAGCAATAAAGTAAAGTAATTACATGGCGTTGTTTAATGACACGCAGGTCATACAATAAATAAAGACAACTCCTATGGCTCCTGCCGGTTGTCATACTCATCGACATGCAAGTCGTGAATCCTATTACAAGAACATGATCAATCTCATACATCACATATCATTCATCACATTCTTCTTGGCCATATCACATCACATAGCATACCCTGCAAAAACAAGTTAGACGTCCTCTAATTGTTGTTGCATGTTTTACGTGGCTGCTATGGGTTTCTAGCAAGAACGTTTCTTACCTACGCAAAACCACAACGTGATATGCCAATTGCTATTTACCCTTCATAAGGACCCTTTTCATCGAATCCGTTCCGACTAAAGTGGGAGAGCGGCACCCGCTAGCCACCTTATGCACCAAGTGCATGTCAGTGGAACCTGTCTCACGTAAGAGTACGTGTAAGGTCGGTCCGGCCGCTTCATCCCACAATACCGTCGAAACAAGATTGGACTAGTAACGGTAAGCATATTGAACAACATCAACGCCCACAACTACTTTGTGTTCTACTCGTGCAAAGAATCTACGCAATAGACCTAGCTCATGATGCCACTGTTGGGGAACATAGCAGAAATTCAAAATTTTCCTACGTGTCACCAAGATCTATCTATGGAGAAACTAGCAACGAGGGAAGGAGAGTGCATCTACATACCCTTGTAGATCGCTAAGCGGAAGCGTTCAAGTGAACGGGGTTGAAGGAGTCATACTGCCGTGATTCAAATCACCGGAGATCCTAGTGCCGAGCAGACGGCACCTCCGCGTTCAACACACGTACAGCCCGGTGACGCCTCCCACGCCTTGATCCAGCAAGGAGAGAGGGAGAGGTTGAGGAAGACTCCATCCAGCAGCAGCACAACGGCATGGTGGTGATGGAGGAGCGTGGCAATCCCGCAGGCTTCGCCAAGCACCACGGGAGAGGAGGAGGAGGAGGAGAGGCAGGCTGCACCAAGAGAGGGAGAAAACTCATGTGTGTTGGGCAGCCCCAAACCCCAAGTATATATAGGGGAGGGGAGGGCTGCGCCCCCATCTAGGGTTTCCACCCCCAAGGGGTGCGGCCAGCCCTAGATGGGGCTTGGGGAGGCGGCCAAAAGGGGAGGGAGAGGGAGGCGCCCACTAGATGGGCCTTAGGGCCCATCTGCCCTAGGGTTTGCCCCCTCCCACTCTCCCTTGCGCCTTGGGCCCCTTGTGGGGGGCGCACCAGCCCACCTGGGGCTGGTTCCCTCCCACACTTGGCCCATGCAGCCCTCCGGGGTTAGTGGCCCCACTTGGTGGACCCCAGTACCCTCCCGGTGGTCCGATGCGTTCTGGGAAAAACCCGAAACTTTTCCGGTGACCAAAACAGGACTTCCATATATAAATCTTTACCTCCGGACCATTCCGAACTCCTCGTGATGTCCGAGGATCTCATCCGGGACTCCGAACAACATTCGTAACCACATACAAACTTCCTTTATAACCCTAAGCGCCATCGAACCTTAAGTGTGTAGACCCTACGGGTTCGGGAACCATGCGCATATGACCGAGACGTTCTCCGGTCAATAACCAACAGCGGGATCTGGATACCCATGTTGGCTCCCACATGTTCCACGATGATCTCATCGGATGAACCACGATGTCAAGGACTCAATCAATCCCGTATTCAATTCCCTTTGTCTAGCGGTATTGTACTTGCCCGAGATTCGATCGTCGGTATCTCGATACCTTGTTCAATCTCGTTACCGGCAAGTCTCTTTACTCGTTCCGTAACACATCATCCCGTGATCAACCCCTTGGTCACATTGTGCATATTATGATGATGTCCTACCGAGTGGGCCCAGAGATACCTCTCCGTTTACACGGAGTGACAAATCCCAGTCTCGATTCGCGCCAACCCAACAGATACTTTCGGAGATACCTGTAGTGCACCTTTATAGTCACGCAGTTACGTTGTGACGTTTGGTACAGCCAAAGCATTCCTACGGTATCCGGGAGTTGCACAATCTCATGGTCTAAGGAAAAGATACTTGACATTAGAAAAGCTTTAGCATACGAACTACGATCTTTGTGCTAGGCTTAGTATTGGGTCTTGTCCATCACATCATTCTACTAATGATGTGATCCCGTTATCAATGACATCCAATGTCCATGGTTAGGAAACCGTAACCATCTGTTGATCAACGAGCTAGTCAATAGAGGCTTACTAGGGACATGGTGTTGTCTATGTACCCACACATGTATCTGAGTTTCCTATCAATACAATTATAGCATGGATAATAAACGATTATCATGAACAAGGAAATATAATAATAACTAATTTATTATTGCCTCTAGGGCATATTTCCAACACAACGAAGAACTTTTGCGCGCCACCATTGCACACATGGAATCCCATGCACGGTCTTGCCTTCCCTCCCGTTTTCGGGAGGCCACGACACGCTGCCGAAGATTTGGCGGTTTTCCCGCCCAAATTTCCGCTCATGGTGGGCCCGATTACCATGCCGGCGTTTTCCCGCCCAAATTGCGCACTATGGCAGTGCATGGTTCCCGGTTGACTCGGATGGAACATCTGCGATGTCGTTCATTGCATCGGCAACGCCAACTCCTAATGATCGTGCCCGCTGATCGAAAACCCCCCTGATGTTTTAGGTAATTCATCCGCGGATCATATTTAAGTCAAACAAATGCTTTTTAAAATCATCCATATCTTTTAAACCGGAACTCCGATTTGAACATGTTATATATGAAATTTTGTTAGAAAAATATATAGAATGCGAATATGAGATTATTTTTACCTTTTAAGTATCTTTAAATATTATTTTGGAATATATTTGAGTCAAACCAAATGATTTTCTAAATTATCTGTATCTTTTAAACTGTAACTTCGATTTTAACATATTATATATGAAATTTTATTAGAAAAATGTGTGGAATCTAAATATGATGTTAATTTTACCTGTTTATTTTTATAATATTGTTATGGAAGCAAACTTATAATTTATAGCGCAAGATCCGTTTTTCATACCGGCGGCGATCCGGATTGCAAATAAACACTCCACTATAACCATATACGGAAAAGAAAACATCGATAACTACACGTGCATACCTCTGAAAAATGTCGCAAGAGAAAACAACAAATTTCTCATTGCGAGAGTGAGAGAAAGCGAGAAAGAGAGAGAGAGAGAGAGAGAGAGAGAGAGAGGGAGAGAGAGAGAGGGAGAGGGAGGAGAGAGGGAGAGAGAGACGCCTTAGGATTAACCATATTCAACACACGTTTTTTGTTGTTTTGTGTGAACACCGAGGCCATCGCCGGCGAGGGTGAGAAGGAGGATAAGCGGCAACACAAATATGATGCCTCACAAAAATAAAGAAGATCGACCTATTGTGGTCTTGAGTGATGGTTGTTGAGTTAAGAGTGTGTGTTATGTTTTCTCTCCCGTTGCAAAGCACAGGCTCTTTTGCTAGTAGGCTATAAAGCACCCCACGTATGGCTGAGCCTGCCCAAGAGGCGGAATGTGTGAGCCTCCAATCATCGGCTCCCCGAGAGCTTTGCAACGGATCCGGAATAGCCTCTATTGGAGCTCATGTGCTTAAGTTGCGGCGTCCTCCCCGAGGCTATCTTTCGACTGGCGTCATAATTGCATATATTCAATAGGAACCGAGGGGTATGTCAAAAGTTAGCGTATTGTTCGTCATTACATGTAGTTCCTACAACAAAACAAAAACAAACATAACACGGAGATCAGAATATGAAAATCATGTGCGAAAGAGAAATCTGGGCGGGAAACGCAATTTCAGACGAGAAAATTTAGGAGCTTTGGAATTTGGGGCTGGAGTCTCGGGTGGGATGGGTTATTGATCAGCCCCCTTCCCAGCAAAAAAATACTACAAGTGGCAGAGATTTTTGGAACATATCTGGAGTCACCGTTAGTACAAACTACTACTAAATGCATAATCTGGAGTCACCAAAAAAAGACTACATGATGTTTATTTATTTATTTGTTAATAATTGTGGACTTGAAATTAAAAATTATTTTACCGTGGCTGATTTGTGGACTTGAATTTAAAAATTGTTTTACCGTGGCTGTTTTGTTAACCAGTACTGAAAAGAGGGGTCGGAAAAAATGTGCCAGAATTGGATGGAAAATTGGACAGAAGAATTCACACCGTCCATAGCCCGGGTGACATGCTCAAACAATCCCCACAAAAACGTGTGTTTTTAATTATCGTTTGAGATGAATGTGCTTAGTATGATAATGCTGTGCACAAATATGTTTGACTTGTCAATATATGCATGAGCTGTCGTTAGAATTTAAACTAATATTACTTGATCGGTTGTGGTTTTAAAATTATGCAGAGTACTATTGCATGTTAGATTAATTATAGTGGTTAGTTCCTTAAATATTGCGGTGGTGGAACACATTCTTTGCGTATTTCTTGGATAGAAATATCAATTTACATGACAACATGTATGTTGGGACTAGAATTTTCTCTCATGAAAACACATAAGAGTAGTGGGCATAACATATATGTTGGAAGCAAGGGCGGGAAAAATAGTCAAAAAAAAAAACTGGCGCGAGAAAATAGCGGGAGAAAACTGCATGGAAAAAGGTGGGATAATTGAGCTGGAAGGAAAGGTGTAAAATGACCGATTCCTTGGTGCATGTTATTAATCAATTATAGTTTAGTGAACGAAACTAATAAGGGTTAGTGCATGTGATTAGGGTGATTAAATTTATAACGACGCTCGCAAATCTTTCTATGTGGAATCATACATCGGCCTCGTCTCACGCTTGTAGCCGCTTCCACTGCCGATCCCTCCGTATGACGGGAGAAAATTACATCTACAGTAACTGAACTTGTCTGTAGGGTTCAATTTGGTCACTGTATTCACGAAACATAAAGTTACGGTCACTGGGCTTGCTGAACCGGGTCAGCGTACGGTAACTCGTACAGTTTGGGCTCGTATTTTGCACACGTGGACGTATTTGACCCAAAAACGGTTTGACCGGCCACCTGGAGCGAGCGACCATGAAGCAGTTTTGCATATTCCCCCCTGCCCGTTCGGGACGGCTCGGCTTCTCCCCAGAATTCACATCGCCGTCTCCAAGGCTAAGGAAAGGAAGGTGAGGCAATCGTGGGAGGTGATCGGCTAGGGTTTCGTCACCGCCGACGGAGCCATACGCTGACGGAGCGACGGCGGCCCGCGGGTTCGCCGACGAAGCGAGCTGAACCATGGCGCCTCGTCGCCGAGCGAAGGGAGACCCGCCCCCTGTCTACGGTAAGCATCTGAAACCTGAAACCATATCTGAAACCATCTGTAACCCCCCCCCCCCCCCACCACCACCACCACCCTTCTCTCTGAAAGTCGTTAATCTCACGATTTAGATGGTGCGCACTCGTATTTCCTTTTAGATTGTTGATATTACAGCTTTTCTTCTGCTAGTGATTTTTGTTGTTTACCTGGGCATTAATACTGTTCTGTTCATGTGCAGAAACAATCGACTATGCATCAAATTTCAGTCTTTGCATCAATTTCGATGGTTATTTCCTTGGAGTTGGTAAAAATCGTGCATATGTGAACAGAAAAAGCATATGGTATGATTATGTTGACGGGGATGCACTAACTGTGGATAAGTTGGAAGATTTAGTAGAACAATTGGGATATGAAGTTCAGGGAAGACTGCATATGTATTACTGTATGCCTGGGAAACCAATGAACGAAGGAGGCCTTGTGAAGATAACTTGCAATGACAATTGTTTGAACATGAGGGCACATGTGACATTTGGACACAAGTATCTGCAGATGTATCTTGATCATGATGACAGTTTCAGACAATTTGACTGGGATGATGTTGTCCAGTTTCCTGTAGCAGATCCGCCCACTATTGTTAGTCCTATGAAACCAATTCAGACCATCAAGGAGGAAGCTCCGGACAAGCAAAAACAGCAGATGAATAAGGAAGCATTGGAGAAGCAGATTAAGGAGGAAGCATTTGAAAAAAAGCCAATGTCAGTTTGTAAGTCATGACACCTTTGGACATGGTGCAGAGCAAGCAATGGAAGAAACACTTGCACAACAACTAGTAGAACAAACAAATGCAGATGAGCATAAAGCCGCGAAGGATTTTGCAATGGAGGAGCAAGAACCAGTAGTACAAGAAGAGGAGTTTGCAGAGGAGGAGCAAGCCGAAGAGGATGTTCCTCAGGAGGTCTCTGATTTTGCAGATGAGTTTGAAGAGGAAAATGATGGAGAACTTTCTGATGTTGAAGATAATGGCAGTGAAGAGGGGTCTGAGTTTGTTGATGATATTGCAGATAGTTACTATGATGTGAGTGATTTAGATGATGATCTCAAAGAGGACACAGTTGAAGAGCCTGCTGATGTAAACATTAAAACAAAGGCTGATCCTATACAAGATTCAGATGAAGAGGAACTGCAGCTACCAGATTCTGATGATGAAGCAGGTGCAAAATATAAATTCAAAGGATTTAGAAAAGTAGATTTGCATGATCCAAAATTTCAGATTGGGCAAGTCTTCCAGTCTCCTGAGTTGTTTAGGGAAGCAGTAAGAGCTTACAGTTGCAAAAACAGATTTGACATTAAAATGCCAGTCAATGACAGGAAAAGAATTTCTGCAAAGTGTCAAGCTCACTGCCCATGGAACATCTGGTGTAGCTACGATAGCAGAACTAATTGCATGGTCATCAAGAGGTATAACAGTGAGCACAAATGTTCCAAGAAATGTAAGGTTAAAGCATTTACTTCCAGATTTCTTGCAGACGAATATTTGGAGTACTTCAGGGCAGATCAGGGCATGAATTTGAGAAATTTTGGCAGGTTAGTTCAAAAGGATTGGAACATGGCAGCTTCTTGCAGTAAACTAAGCAGGGCTAGGAGAATTGCAATGAAAATTATCCATGGAGATGAGGAGGCACATTACAACATGCTCTGGGATTATGCAAATGAAGTTAGAAGATCCAATCCTGGCAACAAATTTTTTATTCAGTTAGACGGTGATTCTAGGTTTAGCAGATGCTACTTTAGTTTTGATGCTTGCAAAAGAGGATTCCTTGCAGGGTGTAGGCCCATTATTTGTCTTGATGGATGCCATTTGAAAACTAAATATGGAGGTGTGCTTCTGTCCGCAGTGGGCATGGACCCTAATGATTGTATTTATCCTGTGGCATTTAGCATTGTAGATGTTGAAGACACTAACACCTGGAGCTGGTTCCTGAGAACATTGAAGCAAGATCTTGGAATTCAGAACACTGCACCATGGACTGTCATGTCAGATAAACAAAAGGCAGGGCCTAATAACTAGCTTACTCGTTTTTTAACTTGCTTACTTGCTTACTTGCTTACTTACTTACTTAACTTGCAGGGCCTAATAAATGCCGTGGAAGAGCATTTCCATGACTCAGAGCATAGATTCTTTGTTAGGCACCTTTGGCAGAATTTCAGAGAACAATTCAGAGGAGATGTCCTAAAAAATCAGTTATGGAAGATAGCTAGGAGCACCACAACTGATCAATATGAACAATACATGGAAGAAATGAGGCTACTTGACAGTGATGCTCATGCTTGGCTGGCAGAGAAGAGACCTAACACTTGGGTTAGAGCTTTCCAAACCGATTTGCCCAAATGTGACATTTTGTTAAACAACAACTGTGAGGTTTTCAATAAGTAAGTGTTAGTAGTACCTCTTGTACATATAATTCAGTAACATGTTTGTTATATGTGGTATATTCATAAACTTGTGTTTGTGTAATACATGCAATTGAGGAACATGTTTGTTATTGTGATGTACTTGCAGGTATATCTTAGAGGCTAGGGACTTGCCAACTATTAGCATGATTGACAAAATCAAGTCACAACTATCAAGTAGGCATTATAGCAAACAGCAAGAGGTCAAGAAGTGGCAAGTGAGGAGCCTGTTGTCACACAGGAACATGACATGCCTCTTATTGGAGTTCTTCATCCACATTCAATGATGGAAATCATGAGAAATGAGGTATGTTCGATGAATTTACATCTTTATGTGCAGGTTATAACCAGTTGGTCTACCTAACTTGTAAGAAAATTACTGCAGGCTCCTAAACAAAATAAAAGGAAGATGCCAGGACCATTGCCTGAAAGTTCTTTCCTCAAAGAAGCTAGAGCAGCAATGCCATCTGCAGGAACCAGCACTGCAACAAGACTAGGTAGTCTTACAACTAGAGTTGAAGTGATGAGGGAGGCCGAGCAGCATGCCAATGAAATTTTGCATGAACAAAGAGAAGCAGCTGCTTTGCAAAAAGCAGGTGAAGCCCTTGCCAAGAAAGAAGCACAAAGGGCTAAAAAAGCACTTGAAAAAGAATCACTCAAGGCAGAGGCAAAGAAAAAGAGAGAGGCAGAAGCTGAAGCAAAGAAGGTTGCAGCTGTAGCAAAGAAAGAGGCACTACAGGAAGCAAAGAAGAGGGCTTTAGAAGAGAAGAAAGCAGCAGCTGAAGCAAAGAAGAGGGCTTTAGAAGAGAAGAAAGCAGCAGCTGAAGCAAATAAGAGGGCTTTAGAAGAGAAGAAAGCATCAGCTGCAGCAAAGAAGCCCAGGAAAGTTAACATGTTTGATGAATTCAGGTCTTGAATGACCATTTCATGTAATGGATTAAGTATTTTGCAATTTGTTCACTTAGGAACTTGTTTCTGGATGTTAAACTGTGAACCTTACTTTCAACTTTCAGTTCAGTACTCTTTTGAACCATTTGTGTGTTATGAAGCTCTGTTCATGTTCAGTTTTTATCAACTCGGTTCATTTGTGTGTTATGAAGCCCTGTTCATTTTCATGTTCAGTTTTTGTCAGTGTTCAAATGTTACAGGAAGCTCTGAATTTTCTAAATGTTAGGAAGCTCTGAACTTTCTTATTTAATTCACTGTCCGACTGAAGAAATGGTGCTGATTGTTCATTGATGTACTGAAAATGTGTGAATGCTGCTATTAAGTTTAGTTTTTGTCAACGTTGAACTATCAAATCCATACTGTAAATGATGTGAATTACGTGGTGCAAATGGTGCTATTTAAGTTCAATTTTGCAGCTCTATATTTTAAAGTGTTAATGTTCACAAATATATACTGTAATAGACCTGTAATCTTGAAAATTGCAGACTGCAAATATCCAATGATCTCATAAACATTTTCTCTCACCACAAAAACTGCGCCGTGGCCACTCGCTTCTTTATGAGATGGACGAGGTGTCCTGTCCAGGTGGCCGGTCAAACCGTTTTTTGGGTCAAATACGTCCACGTGTGCAAAATACGAACCCAACCTGTACGAATTACCGTACGCTGACCCAGTTCAGCAAGCCCAGTGACCGTAACTTTATGTTTCGGGAATACATTGACCAAACTGAACCCTATAGACAAGTTCAATTACTGCAGATGTAATTTTCTCGTATGACGGCCATGTGTACACCTCCACCACCTCCTCCACCCGAGCGTGGCCATGTAGGCGCCCTCGACGATGCCTCTTCGGCCAGGTGGCCATGTTTGCACCTCATCTCCCCACTCCGTTGACGGCCGCTCAGGCCCTTCACCCCAGCGCCATCGTGCGCGGAGCTTCCCCTGCCCCGGCCGCCGCTTCACCTCTCTCGTCCCTTGCTAACATCTACATAAACCAGCATGTTTCGTTCATGTTCTCCCTGAATCCGCCCAACTTCTCCAATGGTGTACTCTGTTCGAGGTGACGTTACAGGAGAGTGGTGCCATCGACCACATTGCCGGTGCTCCCCGTCCCTACGACCCGTCATGGATCCAGGTGATGCATTTCAGGGAAGCTAGCTTGGAGGTGATCAACGCGCGGAGCATTGGCCACGCATACCGTGCTTGTTGAAGTCGTGAGATGTAGGTTACAACGACGCTGTGGTGGATCACTGGCCGTTGTAGTCTCCACCTTTGACGTAACGAGTAGAGAGGCACGTGTAGCTGAATGGTTGACGGATAGCAGGAGACTCAAACCAGTCTTAGATTATAGAACCAAAAAATAATACCTATAAATTGATCGTCAAGAGAGAAAACCCACAATCAGCAGATCAGGAAAAAGACTGTCTAGGCCAGTTGATCAACATGATCGATGAATGAACTGTAGCTATGGGTTGCGCAGTCCCCGATGGAGATCATGGAGATCGACCTCTCCAGAAGTGATGCGGCACGGAGGTTGTGGCGGAGCTCGGTCTAGGTCTTAGGATTAGAGAGGAGTGCGGCATGTGTATTATTGAGCCTCGAGGGAAAATATGTATCGAGTACAAGACTGTTTGTTGTTGAACACAATACATACGCAAGCACTCATGTATACGCGCGTACACTCACCCATTTGAATGCACACACACACACCTTGCCCTATGAGCACCTCTAAAAGACTGAGACAACATATCATCTTGAGATTTTACAAAGTCACCGAAGGCGCCTAGTAATCGACGGGAACGTCTTCTCCCACTGAAGAATTGGAGGGCAAGAAGGCTCTCCTACATACTCCCTCTGTTCCTAAATATTTGTCTTTTAGAGATTTCAAATGGACTATCACATACGGATGTATGTAGACATATTTTAGAGTGTAGATTCACTCATTTTTCTTCGTATGTAGTCATTTGTTGAAATCTTTAGAAAGACAAATATTTAGGAACGGAGGAAGTATAAGTTAGGAATCAGAGATATAACAAAAACAATCTTAATAAATTCTGACCTACCATAATCTATACTCTAACATGAATTAATAGATATAAGGTCTTAAAAAACCCAGGGACAGTGCTTAGCATAGCTAGTCTCTTTTTTCTTGACAAAGGGTGGTTTTACTGACTCATAACATAGGATCGAGGGATGCAACTACAATGAGTTACACCCGGCCTCTGCAACCTAGGATGCACCCATCTCTCTGATGCCCTACTAGAGTTTCAAAATAAGTTTAGAAAACACATGGACGAGTTTAGTTCAAAAATGATATATCTATGTCTTACGAGAGAATGGAATCGGTATATAAAGATTTGTGTATGTGTGTTTGTGTGTGTGTGTTTCTTGTTAGCCACGAAAAGGCCGATTGCCCACACTTTGCTATTTGGCAATACGATGGGAGAGTAAAAAGAAGTTGCTTCGAAACCATAATTATAGATAAACAAAAATTCAAAGGTGACATGGTCATATGCTTTAGTAGCACACGTATGACCAGTACCATTCACAGCGCGACCCCTCCATAGCTGTGGAGAACTACTCCCTCGCCGACGACCGCGAAGCTCTGGATGGCGCCCCAAAATGAATAAGGGGAAGGAGAGGAAATATAGTAGAAGGTTAGTTTGTCAGTCAATCAATCAATCAGTGCGCATGTAGCTTGCTAGGATACATGTTGTACGCGTTTTTTCTTACGGGTGCATGCGGGTGTGCACGTAATATAGGCAGCCAGGCAGCTAGCTAAGGAGTGGGTAGGCAGTACCTGCGGACGGGTACCGGCGTGCCGTTGACGTTTCAGAATCCCATGACAGGAAAATAAGGTGACAGGTCCAAGTAAAAGGAACGAAGAACCAACGTGGTGAGAAAAGCGACTAGAGATGACCTCAAGTCAGGCAAACAACTATAAACTGAATATCGTCCCCTGTTTACTGATGCTATTCTCTCCATATATGGGATGCAACGGCCTCCACTAACTTTTTGTTTCAACTAAATCCATATTGTCTTGTCCGGCCACTTCGAGTTGCACTAATTGAACACGCAACATATTCTAGCTTTGTACTACGAGGGAGGAAACCAACTGCCTAATATTTCGCGAATAGGACATGCTGATAGCAGGCAAGGCTGTTTTCAGTACCAAATACAGATGGTTCATGTTCAGTACTGTGGGGGCAAGAAGGTAGGGTTGATGTCAGAACACATGGTGACTTCGGTTTTCGAGTACCAAGTCTGAAACTCCAGGCTGAAAAACCTAGGTTAGGTTTGACAATAGTTTGAGATAGCTCGGACATGCTTTAATAGGTGTGAACACCTGATCTGGCCTTTAGTGCTATTTTCGACCATGCGTGGAGGCGCTTGTGTAAGCATCATTTCTTTCCTATAGGCGTTGTTTTTGTGAACCTTCCTTGCAGTCAGCGTGCTTTTTTGGGGGCAGCGGAGAGTGATGTTGATGCGTGTGTTTTTAGTGTCAGATATCCTCGTTCGGTGAATTGTGCCTCATACATGAGGGTAATAAAAAACATCAACCGATGGGATAATAGCTTCTCCCATGTATAGAAAACTCATTTAATAGTTAGAAAATAATCCCCTAGTAGCACGCCATTATTTATTCTATTTTCCCTGTTAGGTGCTCCACATGCAGCCGCGTTAGTTACGTATGAATGGAACCTAATTTTCCGTTTCCTTGAACACCAGATTTGCCTTTTGTAGATGAGAAAACCTATAGTAATACAAGAAGTTCATAGTTGCTTTTCTAGGGAAGGTCATCATGGCTAGTTTTATTAATAACCAAACAAATATACAACCCTCGTTCCTTGAAATATGGTGCACAATAAATTAAATCAGGCAGGTTCACTCACAAGTCTGTGAGCCTTTTAAGCATGGTACATTCCTCGGCCATTATTTTACTTGGTATTCATTACATATATAGAAGTTAACATTTAGATAATTGGTTTGACTACTTTTTCTTCTTCTTGGTAGCTGCAGTTATTTTTTACCCCTAGGGCTTTTCCTTCATGAGGTGATGAGCGCATCATCAAATGGCTTCAGCCAATCTTCTCCATCCACGTATGATGAGTTCAAGTAAGGCCGGACTTCATCATCGGTGAGGCTTCGAGAATATGAAACTCTTTCTGTACGCTTAGCACCTTCTCCTGTACACATGTATTCTCCATAGAATACGGTGCTGACAAATGAATGCAGTAAATATTAATACATTCTAAATTGCACACATGGGCAAAAATAATTGATAATAATAGAAATTAGTACTTCCTAATGTTACACATTAGAATGGCAGCGATATTATTGATAAAATATGTACCGTTGATTTGATGGTTTACCAAAGTCGCTCCACCCTTGAGAGGCAACAATGTTGGACATGTAAGTGTGAGCGAAGATAACACGCGAGTACGGTCGATAAGCCCTTCCAAGCAATATTTCACTAGTGCCTTTAATGGTGCAATTTACGAATGAGAAACCTGTATGGTTTGCTTCGGATTCTCGGGCTTGCGCCGTGATTGCAGCTTCCACATTCTCATTTCTGGTAGGCTTTGCTTCTGCTATTGAATTCAATATGCAGTTCTGGAAGTGCAGGTGATATAATGATTAGAGACTCATTCAAAAATATTTTGCAATTATGGATGAACTCATTTAATCACCTCAAAAAGTGATCTTGCATTTCCAAATATGAAGTCCACATAGCCTTCGATGAAGCAGTCTTTGAAGTAGTGGCGGCCAACAGCATCAAACAAGGTATCTTGTGCACCAAAGAATCCACATCCCCATAATGCTGCTTGGTCACCACTGAGCCTAATGGCAAGTGCTTGTCCGCCCTCATCGCCAGGTTTTGGCACTGGGGCTGAATTCTGAAAACACAAACCACGTTAAGGGCCCATCTGGATAACCAAAACTGAAAGTACCGGAGACGGAAATAAGTAGGCATAGACTATCATGTATTATAGAAACTGATGGAACTTCAAAGTATATAAAAGAATTTTCAAGGAGTTGAATTTTGAAGGTTCACCAAATTGGAACACAGAAACTTTGGAGGAAAAATCCTTGAGAAAAGAGAAGATAGAGAATGCATCAGACATCTAAAAAAAATATAGGTTTGAGCTCACGTCTATATTCAGATGGAATCAGGGGAATAGGCAATCAACATAAATTTGGCAAATCCAATCCTATGGTCAGAATAAAATAGCAGAGTAGGAAAAAGATCCAAGGATTAGAATCCTCTAAAATTCCATACAAATTGAACAAATCAAAGCAGACCCAAGGTTGCACTAATAGAGAAGGTTCCTGAATGGATAAGTAGCTACATGATAATATTATTATTTTTACCTTGAAGCTTATGTTCTTGGCGACGAACCCTGCTGCCTCGATATCCACTGAACCACTCTTAGTGGTGCCACTTGAGGTCTTCGCTGTGTCGTTCCACACAATAACTGTGTCCATAAATCCTTGCCCTTGAAACGTGATGTTTGGCTTGGTGACTCTTACTTTTTCACTGAAAATGAAAGAGAGATAATGCTTTGAATTAGCAATTGTATAATGCGAGAACATAATAAATAAAGAAACAAGTTTCTTGCTTACAAGTATGTGCCCTTGTTAATCCAGAGTATAGTTCTCTTTGAACTATTTTCTGGAATAGCATCAATTGCTCTTTGCACCTTCGTAAACCTGCAACACCCACTTGCATCAACGCACAACACGGAAGTGGACATCGTGTCAGGCGGTGGAAAGTTGGCTGGGATTTTGGCATGACAATCAGGCATGGTACTTGCAGCACTGAAGAGCAAAGATGTGGCGCAGAACTGCGAAAGCAACAAAGCTAAGGAGGCAAACATAGTGGAACGCATTTCAATTGGAAGAGGAGAATGCCCTACTGACGAATGTTGATGAAACAAGTTGAGATGGGCTTGGTGCTCTCAATGGATGGCACGGCCTCCTTTTATATTGAGAAAACATGTAGCAGTTGCAAGAAAACAGATTGGGTTTTCTTGTGCTCAAAAGGTTGTTCGACCGACCATGTGAGCAAGCTTATCAATTTTCCTAATTATGTTCTGAAAAAACTTATATATACTGCATGATAGCAGATTTAGCTTTCTTGTGTTTGATATGTTCCACTGACCATATATGTGAGCATATTTGGCTATTTTGTAGCTAATTTTGTTCTGAGAAAACGTGTGGGTACTGCAAGATAGCAGATTCATTTGAGTTTCCTTGCAGACCACATGTATTGAATTCCGCATTATCTTATCTATCTATCTATACCTATGCCTGTACAAATTAGATACACCCATGAAATTCCCGTATTAACCGAATTTTACGAGCAAATAATCTGGTGGGACCAAATTATTACGGCATAGATCAACACTTGAAATCCTCCATAAAAAATCTTGATTTTCAATAACTTCTATGTCAATCTATCTAAATTAAAAAAAATTGATTTTATAGAACTTCTACCTCAATCTATCTAAAACTCCTGGCCTCTTTTCTTTCTTATCTAAAAATAGAAGAAGACCTACAAAATCCCACTTCTCATGTATATCCTTTTTTTGGCTCGCTTAATCTCTCACGCTTCTCTCTTTGTATTTCACGCAACTCTCTCTCTCTCTCTCTCTCTCTCTCTCTCTCTCTCTCTCTCTCGCTCTCTCTCATGTGTTTCACGCTTCTCTGTTTCTATCTCACGGACCTCTCTCTCATGTGTCCCATCCAAACTCTCGCAAAAAATAAAATAAAATTAATCACACAAAAACGAATAGAAAAAAACTTTGGTTTTGTAGGTCCAAATTATAACTGTTCAGATATATCTGAATTATATTACTTAGACGGGAAGTAACATAAGGTAGCACACTGGCGTTTCTAGGAATATGCCTTGCAGGGTCCTGTAGCAGTCCCGTAAGTGATGTGCATGTTCGTGGTAATTTCTAGTGTGTGTGTGCACTGTGCACGCCCAGCCCTATAAAAGGACCCCCAGGTCCTTCAGTTTTAATCAGGCCGATCCAAAGAAGGTAACAAGCATTCAGCTAGCTTCAGTGCAATAGAAGAAACGATCAGCCTCCAGTTGTACTAGTACTCCAGCTCATGTGTATGCGTGTGTGTTCTTCTAGTTCATACTAGTTGCAGTCTAGATCATCATTCCACTGCTTCGTTTGATCCTCGGAGCTTGCTAGTCGGTAGTTTGGGCAAACAATTTTTGCCGGGCAAACCTTGCCTCAAAAGCCAGGCAGCAAGACCACATAGTTGGATCTCAGGGGACGAGCATGTGAATGCAAACTATGAAACCAGTTAGTTTTACTCTTGAAAACAGGCAAGGACAGAGAACACGCAGCATTTCATTTGGAGTACAGAGATTGGACCATGAATAATGCATCTTTTGAGAAAGCAAAAGAGAAGACACTTGCTCATCTTCAAGTCATCAAGCCTCGTTTATCAATCTAACTATAAACTGAATATCGTCCTCTGTTTACTGATGCCATTCTCTATCCATATATGGGATGCAACAGCCTCCACTAACTTTTTGTTTCAACTAAATCCATATTGTCTTGTCCGGCCACTTCGAGTTGCACTAATTGAACGCACAACATATTCTAGCTTTGTACTATGAGGGATGAAACCAACTACCTAATATTTCGCCAATAGCACATGCTGATAGCGTGCAAGGCTGTTTTCAGTACCAAATACAGATGGATCCTTTTCAGCATTGTCGGGGCAAGAAGGTAGGGTTGCTGTCAGAACACATGGTGACTTCGCTTTTCGAGTACCAAGTCTGAAACTCCATGCTGAAAACCCTAGGTTTGACCGTAGTTTGTTGTACCTTGGAACGCGATGTTACGTGCCACTTTCTTTCCTAAAGGCTTTGCTTGGAGATCCCTCGGACATGCTTTACTGTGTGTGAAAACCTGATCTGGCCTTTATTGGTTATTTACAATGATGTGTGGCGGCGCTTGTGTAAGCATCGTTTCTTTCCTATAGGCGTCGTTTTAGCAGAACCTTCCTTGCAGTCACCGTGCTTTTTTTGGGGCAGCACGGGTGGGGGCGAGGGTTGATGTTGATGGTTTTGTTTTTAGTGTCAGATATCCTTGATCGGTGAATTGTGCCTCATACATAAGGTGAGTATAAAACATCAACCAAGGGCATAATAGCTTCTCCCATGTATGGAACACTCATTTAGTAGTTAGAAAAGAAACCCCTAGTAGTACGCCATCGTTTATTCTATTTTCTCTGCGGAGTTCTCCACATGCGATCACTTTAGTTACCTATGAATGGAACCTAATTATCCATTTTATAATACCATATTTTCCTTTTGTAGATGAAAAAACCTGTAGTTCTAAAAGAAGTTGATAATGGCTTTTCTAGGGAAGGTCCTCATGGCTAATTTTATTAAAACCAAACAAATATACATCCCTCGATCCTCGAAATATGGTGCACAATAAATTAAATCAGGCAGGGTCACTCACAAGTCTGTGAGCCTTTTAAGCATGGCACAGTCTTTGGCGATTACTTATACTTGGCATTCATTACATTTACAGAAGATAAATCAACCGGTTAACATTTAGATAACTAGGTAATTTCCCCGCGCTTGTTGCGGGAATATAATGATTAATTACAGATGACTTATATATGAAGGAAAAGATCTAAATCAAAAGCTACTAATTTTAACATATAAATATTCCATACTTGCATTTTGTGTAAATCAGGGCATTTCACAATCTTTAGGAAGTAAAATTAAATAATTATCTATTCTACTACATATGCCCAGTGACAAAAATAAACATATTGGTATGGTTTGCATGGGCTGAAAAAAAATGTAGTGTATTGTGAGGTGGGATGCTTGCATGTTGAGAGAATTAGTGATAATGGAATAAGGTTTGCATGGGCTGAAAAAATATTGTTAGTGGATGCTGACGTGGCACACTTGGTGAGGTGAATGTGGCTTGCATGTTGAGAGAATTAGAAGTAGTGGGGATCAACTATTTAGGTATTATAGATTTGTTTGACTACATTTTTTGCTTCTTGGTAGCTGCATTTATTTTTACCCCTAGTGCTTTTGCTTCATGAGGTGATGAGCGAATCATCAAATGGCCTAAGACAGTCTTCTCGATCCATGTATGATGAGTTCAAGTAAGGCCAGACTTCATCATCCATGAGACTCCGAGAATATGGAACTCTTTCAGTACGCTTAGCACTTTCTCCTTGCCGACCACAATATAAAATTGTTCATTACCTTATCTATCTATCTATACCTATGCCTATACTAATTAGATATACCCTAGAAATTCCATTATTAATCGAATTTACGCGCAGATAATCTGCTGGGGCAAAATTATTATGGCGTAGATGAAGTCTTGAAATCCTTCGTAAAAATTCTTAATTTTAAATAACTTCCATGTCAATCTATCTAAATTTAAAAAATTGATATTATATACTCCCTCCGTTCCACAATGTAGTGCCTATAGATTTTTTGAAAAGTCAAACATTACAAACTTTGACCATATTTATGGAGAAAAGTAGGTACATCTAGAATACCAAATGCACATCATTGGATACATCATAAGTTATATTTTCAGAATATACATGTTCGGTATTGTAGGTGTAGAGAATTTTCTCTATACACTTGG
This sequence comes from Aegilops bicornis, assembly GCA_021605145.1. Classification (NCBI taxonomy): domain Eukaryota; kingdom Viridiplantae; phylum Streptophyta; class Magnoliopsida; order Poales; family Poaceae; genus Aegilops; species Aegilops bicornis. Next base: position 813,961,640 of record CM038673.1, read on the forward strand.
TCAAAGTTGACAAAGTTTGACTTTCAGAAAAATCTATAGGCACTACATTGTGGAATGGAGGGAGTAACTTCTTCCTCAATCTATCTAAAATTCCCGGTCTCTTTTCTTTGTTATGAAAATAGAAGAAGAGCTACGAAATCCCATCTCTAACGTATATCCTTTTGATGGCTGGCTCAATCTCTCACGCTCTCTCTCTCTCTCTCTCTCTCTATCTCTCTCTCTCACAGGTCCGTCTCTCTTCTATCTATCTATCTATTTATTATCACAGAAAAATAAAAAAAACGTTGGTTTTGTAGGTCCAAATTAACGGTTCAGATCTACCTGAATTCTATTACTACAAGGTTTGTCGTTCAGATCTATCCAAATTATATATTAGTATAAATAAGGTTTACCATTAACACATATCTATACCTCTATATATATGTGAGCATATTTGGCTATTTTGTAGCTAATTTTGTTCTGAGAAAACGTGTGGGTACTGCAAGATAGCAGATTTGCAGACCACATGTATTGAATTGTGCATTATCTTATCTATCTATCTATACCTATGCCTGTACTAATTAGATACACCCATGAAATTCCCGCATTAATCGAATTTTATGAGCAAATAATCTGGTGGGACCAAATTATTACGGCATAGATCAACTCTTGAAATCCTCCATAAAAAATCTTGATTTTAAATAGCTTCTATGTCAATCTATCTAAATAAAAAAAATGATTTTATAGAACTTTTACCTCAATCTATCTAGAACTCCTGGCCTCTTTTCTTTCTTATCCAAAAATAGAAGAAGACCTACGAAATCCCACCTCTCACATATATCCTTTTTTTGGCTTGCTTAATCTCTCACGCTTCTCTCTTTGTATCTCACGCAACTCTCTTTGTATCTCACGCAACTCTCCCTCTCTCTCTCATGTGTTTGACGCTTCTCTGTTTCTATCTCACGGACCTCTCTCTCATGTGTGATGTGTCCCATCCAAACTCTCAGGTCTGTCTCTCTTCTATTTATATACCTATCTATCTATCTTTCTATTTTCTATTAATTAATCACACAAAAACAAAAAACAGAAAACTTTGGTTTTGTAGGTCCAAATTATAACTGTTCAGATCTATCTGAATTCTATTACTTAGATGGGAAGTAACTTAAGGTAGCAGACTGGCGCAAGGAAACTTGACCAGAAGTCTCCTTAGTGTACATGCAATTGAAAGTACTCCCTCCGTTCCTAAATATAAGTCTTTGTAGAGATTTCACTATGGACTATATACGGAGCAAAATAAGTGAATCTATACTCTAAACTATGTCTATATACATCCGTATGTGGTTTATAGTGAAATATCTATAAAGACTTATATTTAGGAACGGAGGGAGTAGCAGTTTCCTAGTAGTTTCTAGGAATATGCTTCGCAGGGTAATGGTAGCAGTCTCGTAAGTGATGTGCATGTTCGTGGTAATTTCTAGTGTGTGTATGCACTGTGCACGGCCAGCCCTATAAAAGGACCCCAGGTCCTTCAGTTCTAATCAGGCCGATCAAAAGAAAGGTAACAAGAATTCAGCTAGCTTCAGTGCAATAGAAAGAAATGATCAGCCTCAAGTTGTACTAGTACTCTTGTGTTCTTCTAGTTCATACTAGCTGCTGTCAAGATCATCATTCCACTGCTTCTTTTGATCCTCGGAGCTTGCTAATCGGTAGTTTGGGCAAACAATTTTTTCCTGGCAAACCTTGCCTCAAAAGCCGGGCAGCAAGACCACATAGTTGGATCTCAGGGGACGAGCATGTGAATGCAAATTATGAAACTAGCTAGTTTTACTCTTGCAAACAAGCAAAGACAGAGAACACGCAGCATTTCATTTGGAGTACAGAGATTGGACCATGAATAATGCATCTTTCTGAGAAAGCAAATGAGAAGACACTTGCTCATCTTCAACACATCAAGCCTCGTATATCAATCTAACTATAAACTGAATATCGTCTCTGTTTTCTGATGCCATTCTCTATCTATATAAGGGATACAACGGCCTCCACTAACTTTTTGTTTCAACTAAATCCATATTGTCTTGTCCGGCCACTTCGAGTTGCACTAATTGAATGCACAACATATTCTAGCTTTGTACTATGAGGGATGAAACCAACTACCTAATATTTCGCCAATAGCACTTGCTGATAGCACGCAAGGCTGTTTTCAGTACCAAATACAGATGGTTCATGCTCAGTACTGTGGGGGCAAGAAGGTAGGGTTGATGTCAGAACACATAGTGACTTCGTTTTTCAAGTACCAAGTCTGAAACTCCATGCCGAAAAGCCTAGGTTTGACCGTAGTTTGTTGTACCTTGGAATGCGATGTTACGTGCCGCTTTCTTTCCTGACGGCTTTGCTTGGAGATCGCCTGGACTTGCTTTACTGTGCTTGAAAAGCTGATCTGGCCTTTAGTGGTTATTTACGATGATGCGTGGCGACGCTTGTGTAAGCATTGTTTCTTTCCTATAGGCGTCGCTTTAGCAGAACCTTCCTTGCAGTCAACGTGCTTTTTTTGGGGCAGCGCGGGTGGCGGCAGGGGTTGATGTTGATGGTTGTGTTTTTAGTGTCAGATATCCTGGATCGGTGAATTGTGCCTCATACATAAGGTGAATATAAAACATCAACCGAGGGCATAATAGCTTCTCCCATGTATGGAACACTCATTTAGTAGTTAAAAAACAATCCCCTAGTATAATACGCCATCATTTATTCTATTTTCTCTGCTAAGTTCTCCACATGCAATCACTTAGTTATGTATGAATGGAACCTAATTATCCGTTTTCTTGAATACCATATTTTCCTTTTATAGATGAAAAAACCTGTAGTTTTAAAAGAAGTTGATAATGGCTTTTCCAGGGAAGGCCCTCATGGCAAATTTTATTAATAACCAAACAAATATACATCCCTCGATCCTCGTAATATGGTGCACAATAAATTAAATCAGGCAGGGTCATTCACAAGTCTGTGAGCCTTTTCAGCATGGCACAGTCCTTGGCGATTATTTACACTTGGCATTCATTGAAGATAAATCAACTGGCTAACATTTAGATTATCTGTTCGACTACTTTTTTTGGGTCTTGGTAGCTACATTTATTTTTATCCCTAGGGCTTTTGCTTCATGAGGTGATGAGCAAATCATCAAATGGCTTCAGCCAGTCTTCTCTCCATCCACGTATGATGAGTTCAAGTAAGGCCATACTTCATCATTAGTGAGACTCCGAGAATACGGAACTCTTTCTGTACGCTTAGCACTTTCTCCTTGCTGACCGCCCTAAAAAATTGTTCATTATCTTATCTATCTATCTATACCTATGCCTATACTAATTAGATACACCCTAGAAATTACATTATTAATCGAATTTACGAGCAGATAATCTGCTGGGACCAAATTACTATGACGTAGATCGAGTCTTGAAATCCTTCATAAAAAATCTTAATTTTAAATAACTTCTATGTCAATCTATCTAAATAAAAAAAATTGATATTCTGTAACTTCTTCCTCAATCTATCTAAAATTCCCGGTCTCTTTTCTTTGTTATCAAAATAGAAGAAGACCTACGAAATCCCATCTCTCACGTATATCCTTTTGATGGCCGGCTCAATCTCTCATGCTTCTTTGTATCTCACGCAACTCTCTCTCTCTCTCTCTCTCTCTCTCTCTCTCTCTCTCTCTCTCTCTCTCTCTCTCTCTCTCTCTCTCTCTCTCTCTCTCTCTCTCTCTCTCTCTCTCGTGTCTCATGCTTCACTCTTTCTATCTAACGCACCTCTCTCTTCTGTGTCGCATCCAAACTGTTAGTTCTGTCTCTCTTCATCAGAAAAATGATTAACTTCCAACCGTGCTATTATTTGTTTCTGTTAACCAATTTAAAATTCTGTTCAGGGCATGAATTAAATTAACATAATTAATTGGTATGGTGTATTTGAGAAATGCTAACACACAATATAACTTATATATTTTTTTGAGGGGTAAAGCTAGATTTTATTGTTCAAAATCCGCATGTAGTGGGATACAAAACCGATTATGGGGTTGGATCAACCACGAGTGTCTCCCCTGATCTAAAGAATGAGAAAATCTAGCTAGTCTATCAGCTTCATAATTTGCCGCTCTTCCTTAAAAAAAACTTGCAATTGACGCCCGCTACTCTCTCTCTCTCTAATCTCGCTGATTATAGGTCCATAAGCTCCATGCGTGCCTTTTATGATATCATTGACCACTTGTTTTGCATCCGAAGCAACAACAAAATCTCTTAGATGAAGATCCTGCGCTAATGACAATGCCTCGCGACAAGCTTCGCTTCCAATGTGGGCACATCAGTAACGCCATGAATACTATTGATGAGCTGCCCAAGAAGTTGCTATTTGAATCACGACACACCGCCGCCGCAGACCCTCCTAGCCTTGATCTTGCCACTCCCGTGTCCACGTGTATCTTAGCGTATCCAGCCGGTGGTGCTTTGGGTCTGGCTCAAGCTGAGCTAGCAGCCGGTCTTGTCTCCACTTTTTACTTTGACAATGAATCCATATCAGCGATAAATCTTTCGATAAACTCATTTGTAGGAGACGCACTTTGGGAAATCGCATCATGAATAGCACTCCGGCGCGCCCACCATATTGCCCATAATGTGACTGCCAATCTGATAAAAGCTGCATGTGATAATGAGTCGAGCATCGCGAACAGCCACTGTTTTGTGATTGGCTCCGTCGTCTCGCAGAAATGTTGAGCGAGTTCTCCATCTACCAAGGCCCAAACACACCTGGTCATAGAGCCTTCAAGGAGGGAGTGTCTCCATGAATCTTGTGCTCCACATAGAGCGCACTGTTTTGTTGTTAACATATTACGTTGAGCCCTAATATCCTCCGTGGGCAAGGATTGTTTTGCCAGGTGCCACAAAAACATCCGTACCTTACCAGGAACTTTCGTCTTCCACAAAGTTTTCACGACCCCTCTTCCCTGTTGTTACTTGATGATCCGTTCGTGCCATCTAACCAGTTTTCCATCCTTTTTTTCGTTGCCACCATCATACGATAAGCTGATCTAACCGAGAAAGACCCATTCTTTTCGAAATTCCAGGCCCAAGAGTCAGAAATATTTGATGTGCAGAGAGGTATGCTCAGTATCGCATGTATATCAATAGACAAAAATACTTCTTCCAGTTTACCTCTATCCCAAACTGCAGCAGTGTGGTCAATAAGCTCTGAAACAAAGTTTGGCGGGTTATTACAGCGACACCCATACGGTATCATCATGACAACTCGCGGAATCCAACTGTGTGCCCATATATCTGTAGTTGAACCATTGCCTATTCACCTAATTAGTCCCTGCTTTAGCACATCTCTCCCTTCGATTATAGCCATCCAAATCTGACTTGGGTGGTTGCCAAGTTGTGCCTCCAAGATGCAAGTATTCCGGAAATAAATACTCTTTAAAATTCTCGCACTGAGAGAATCCGGTATTTTAAGAATCCTCCATGTCTGCTTAGCTAAAAGTGCAAGATTGAATAGTTCAAAGTCCTTGAACCCTAACCCACCTGCACTCTTCGGTTGAGTCATTACTTCCCAAGAAACCCAACTCGGTTTTCGGTGTCCATCTTTGTTCCCCCACCAAAACTTAGGGATCAGCATATTCAGGTTCTCGCAAAGGCCTCTGGGTAACTTAAAGCAAGACATAGAAAAAACTGAAACAGCCTGGCAACAGCTTTAACAAGTACCTCCTTCCCTACCGTGGACATAGTTTGTTGAAGCCACCCATGGACTTTGCTGCATAAATAATCCTTCAGATACTTGAAGGCCCCATTCTTAGAACAACCAAAATCAGATGGCATACCCAGATATTTCTCGTTCAAAGTTTCATTAGGAACATTCAGCAAACATTTAACTTCCTGTCTCGCCGTTTCAGGACAACCCTTTCCAAGAAAATTGTTGACTTTGCATGATTTATACGCTGACCTGTAGCCTGACAATAAACATTTAACAATTGGTTTAACTCAACTACACCACTTGCACTCGCCTTGACAAACAACAAGTTGTCATCTGCAGATAATAAATGGTTAACCGGCGGCGCCGTAGGTGCCACTCTTAGACCACTTAAGTTTGATGACTCGTCTATAGGTTTTAGGTTGCACGAAAGGCCCTCTGCTGCAATTAAAAAAAGGTAAGGGGAGATTGGATCACCCTGTCATATTCCACGTGACGGTGAAAATTCCTGGAGCTTCTTCCCATTGAACAAAACCGAGAACTTCACAGTTCTGACTAGGCTCATCACAATACTTACCCATCTGTCAGAGAATCCCAGTTTCAACATTATAGCTTGCAAATAATCCCACTACACTCTGTCATAAGCCTTCATCATATCAAGTTTAATAGCACGATGTTGATTCCTCTTGGACCTATTCCTTTTCATAAAATGCAGACACTCATATGCAGTAATGATGTTATCTGTTATCAGCTGACCAGGTACAAAAGCAGACTGTTCTTCAGAAATAATGTTAGGCAAAACTATTTTCAATCTGTTCACTATCACCTAGAAGCAATTTTGTAGAGCACATTACATAATGAAATTGGTCTAAATTGAGACAAAAGCATGGGAATTTTTACCTTTGGTATTAATACCAAAATCGTCTCATTAATACACTCCGATGTCTCTGTGCCATCAACTATCCGCAGCACTGCATGGTAACATCATCTCCACAAGCATCCCAGTGGTGCTGAGAAAAATGAGCTGGTAATCCATCTGGACCGGTGCTTTAGTCGGAAACATCTGAAATAGGTCATTTTTGACTTCCTCCTGCGAGTAAGGCACATTTAAGGTTTCATTCATTTCTTGTGTGACCTTACAAGGAACTGTGTCGAGAACGCGGTCCATATCCACAACCCCCTCTGATGCATACAAATTACTGTAAAAATTCGTGGCCAAATCCTCCATAACTGCACTGTTCTCCGTCATTCTACCATCTGGGAGCTGTAGCGCCTTTATTTGATTTTTCCGGCCGCGTCTACTTGCACGCAAGTGAAAGAAATACGTGTTCTTGTCTTCATGGGCTAACCATTCGATGCGTGCACGTTGCTTCCATAGTATTTCCTCTCGGTTGTACAGTTCAACCAGTTTGTCACATACCTTTGTTTCCACGCGTGACGGCCCCTGTCTTCCTGGAGAACTGCTACACAGACGATGGCCTGTGCCCGATCTCTGGACGACAAGATACAACAACCATTGATCACCTCAGTTCACGTGGGCTATAGACATCGATCACAAGGTCGTCCGTAGATCGTCTTCCAAATTGTCGTGTGTAGAGTAATTTCGGTCTTCCTGGAAGAGCTCGGTGCAGTGCTAACTCCCTTTGTAGCTTTTGAATTTCCTTCCGTACATTACCAACACTACCAGAAACAACAATATTTCTGTGGGTCGGAAACCGACAGGAAAAGGGCTAAACCCGACAGGGAAAGTATTTCCTGTCAGTCACCCGTCAGGGAAAGCCGACAGAGATAGCTTGACAGGGAAACTTGTTTTTGCCTGTCGGCCCACCGAGAGGAAACATTTCCCTGACCGGTCACTCTTGATGGTGACCGACAGGAAAATATGATTTCGTCGGGTATAGGGTAGCCAGGAGTATACGTTATTTCCATGTCGGTCCGGACCGACAGGAAAATTCGCAACATTTCGCTGTCAGTTCATCACCGACAGGAATACTCAGTACATTTCGCTGTGAGTTCGTGCTCGACAGGAATTTGTACATGTCACAGCCAGAATTATTAGTCCCGTCGGCCCAAAAACCGCCAGCAATGGATGGTGCAGCTTAATGATCCATTTAAATTTGTATACTGCATCTATCAACACAAATTATACCATGATGATCCTTGTGTCAACCACTACCATAAATTGGACTGATAAGATTCAGTTTTGCACATCTAAGTACATAACAGTTCTCGACAACAAAAGATAAATTGTTCAACTTACAAGTTGCATGGATAAGCTTCAGTGCATTACAAACAAAATACAGCATACTTCACAGAAGTAGATAACCTGCCTCTAGTGTTTATTGCAACTTCCAGAATGCTACTCTATTAACAACACCACCATTAGTTCCAAAGTTGTGTTACCATGCTCTAAGTCAACAAAGGCACTCCCCAGGTTACTACCACTCTAAGTCTCGCTTTCCAGGTTGTTGGAGTGAAGGTTAGTTGCACCAATATCCATGTCGCTGATATTCCCATTGGAGTTGTCACCGTGAACAGTTTCACCCAAATCACCATCACCGGTGTTGTCATCAAGCGCTCGGATTCCAATATGAGATGAATTGGTGCCCCCCTACATAAGATTATTTATTTAGACAAACCAGGAGAGGTTATGAAGCAAACCAGAAAAGGCTTCTCAATTAAAAGTTGCAGTAAACCATCGGGTAGAAAATATAAATTATAATAAAACCAAATGGCCATTTGTGAGTAAACCATCAACACATCCATTTTGGACAGATTTGGCCAACAACGTTAGTAGTAATTTTAACTAAGAGAGGATGATCAGAATAAACAATGAACATCTACCACAAATGGTGTTTTGAACTGATTTGGCCAAGAACTTAAGTATGATAAATTTAACTAAGTGAGTGTGACCAAAAATTGAGATCCTAGAAAAATAAAATGAATCATGGTGTAAATTCACTTAAGTTGGGACTACATGTGCATGCAGGAATCAAGATGCACTCCCACAAGAAAATCTCAACATATTTTTTGGGGGGGGGGGGGGGGGGAGAGAAAGTCGTGCCATCTATCAAGCTAAATCTGTATAAAGTACCTTACAAATCAATAAGATCTAAGATATTCATGATATGGCTAATGGCTACTCAAATAACATAATACTCTTTATTTGCAATGGTTGGCTCACCATCAGTTTGAGAAAAAGTTTCAGGAAGTAATGTACTTACATGTGGTTGGAAACTTTCTCCTTGGCGTAGCTCCTCTGGTACTTCTTTTCCCATCTCCTTAAAAAGGGCCTATGAACAAGTATGCAACATTAGAATAGCTGGTTTGAACAATTAATCCGAAACATGTACACAGATTTGCAAGTACCAAGAAAAGTCTTCCATGCATATCCACTATCTTTTGAAGGTTCTCATTACGTCGCTTCAGTTCTTCATTTTCTTGAATAGCTCGTCGCTTCAGTTCCTCGTTTTCTTGAATAGTTCGTCGAAATGATGATGAAGATAACGGACTCAATTTCTTCTCTCTAGCTATTGAGATAACATCAGCCTTCTTAATTGCTCCATCCGCTATTGCTAGTCGCCCATGAGGAATGCCACCTGATGACTCATATAACATTTGCCCATCTAACTCTCGCTCCTCCCAATCATCAGGATGTGCAGCTCTAGCCAAATCACAGTAATCATCCTAGAACAATAGTAATTTTAACTTATAAACATGCAAACAGAACAAATAGTTGGTGATAAGAAGATGAGAGAGAACATACGTGGCGTTTTTTTGCCTTCCCGCTGAGGGTGGAAGTGATGCTGCCACTGCCATCCCAATTCTTTAATTCAGATTTCATTGCAGCATACGTATTCAGGGTGGTAGCCTTCTCAGGCCCATATTTCTATGCCTACAAGACCAACTAAATGAAATACAAAATAACAAGAAACAATTTGCGAAAAATCTCATACAAGTGTGACATACCAGAATTTGTCGAGCCTCCACAAATGGCAGTGAACCTCCCCGATTTTGACATATTTTACTGAGATTTCAGTGCTAGCAAGCGGGCTACTGCAGAAAGACGCGAGTGTGTTGTGTTCTCATGGACAATTTCATCAGCACTGCTAACCATCCTATAGAAAGCCTTGGCAGAGGAGGTTGGTTCTTCATCAATTGGTGGAGGACAGTTGCCACCTAGGTCAACTAACATATTGTCCATTCGGTCAATTTCATCATGCCTCACAAAATTTGTGGCAGAGGAAGGCCCCTCTTGGCTAGGAACATACTTCTCACCATGTTCTATCCATGTTTCATAGTTTTCCCTAAACCCGTATTTATACAAGTGTTTCTCTACCTCATCCCTACCGCGCTTATTATAATTACGACACTTGGCACATGGACACTTGATTTTACCACCTTCAGCTACGCCGGGAAAGGAGAATGCATGCTCTAGAAATCGGTTGGTTTGTTCAAGCCATAGGTTAGAAGGAATTTGACCATACTGCCAACCATTATACATCCATGCACGATCTGCCATTTAACAAATTCTGTGTTGAAAATGGAATAGATCAGCTATTTGCTTATTTAACCTCAACACATCATACTTAATATGAGCTATTTAGCAACAACAATACATATATAGCAATTGGAAGCAAACAGATGTACACATAAGATATAAATGTAATGCTGAAAGTTTAATGCTTACCAAAGACTTGCTGAAATAGTCTTAAACGCCTCCTGACAGATTGACCCATTTGCTTACGTTTAAGAATTTCTGCCGGAAAACTCCTCTCTAAATGGAAGGTCCTTACGTTATCGAGGAGGTCTGTCGTTCCTGTGCCATAAAAATCAACAACTTTGAAGGCACAAATCCAAAGGTGGTGAACGGTCAAAGAATCAAACATTATATCTCAGGTAATCCCATAAATGTTGAAACCAATGTTATTGACACCGTAACCCCGGAGGAGTACATAAGGGACACTTTCCAGAACGTTTCAGACTCCGAAAAGGAATAGGTATGTGGTACAGTAAGTAAACCGACTCCAAAACAGTTCTAATGGCAATTTTTGTCCGTTTTGGAATATTTAAGATAATAGGAAAATAAGAAGTAGTCCAAAAGGGACACGAGGCATCCACGTGGGTGGAGGGCACGCCCTAACCCCCTGGGGGCGCCCCCTGCCTTGTGGGCACCTCTTGTGCCCTCCGGACTACGTTTTCTTGCACAATACTTCTTTTGGTCGGCAAAAACTTATTATATAATCTCCCGAAGGTTTTGAATACCGTACCACGACACAATCCTCTGCTTTTGTTTCGAGCTGTTTTTCTGACAGATCTAGATCACCATGATGTCTTCAAGCGCCCCCAAGGACAAATTTTTCGAGAAGATCATCAAGCCCTACCTCGCGGAGGTGCTGCAACACCCTCAAACCATTGAGATGTGTGAGGGGGTGCTGCACATCCGCGATGTTGAGGGACTAAGGAGGACCGGAAGCGTGGAGACAAGACTCAAAGCAATGGAGCAACAAGTTTTCAAGTGCCAGGGGATGGTGGAACGTGGACTCAATGCCAACCACATGATGATCGCGGAGTTCACCAACAACCACAAGATGGATGCAAAGAACATTGGGGAGACCATCTTCAAGCTTCATGAGGAAATCGAGCACCTCCAAGCCCAGATCTATGACCTGCAAAACCAAAACTGTGAGTATGAATATAGATTCAAGAGGATGAGTTTGGCTGCAGATTTGAGGATCTCGGAGACTCGATCATCCTTCTATGATGGTGAGCCGATGCCTTGGAAGATGGACGACAAGCCTACATCATCAACAACTCCATCATCACCACCTCCGAAGAAAGAGACATAAATACATGGGTATGGGCACTCCCCTTGGCAACTGCCAACCTTGGGTGAGGTGCCCCGGTATCGTATCACCATCACACTTCTATCTTTACCATTTTCTTAGTTCGATCCTTTTGAGTTTTTGTTTTGATCCTTATCTATGTAATCGAGTCTGTGAGCTATATATAATAAAGATTAATCTTGAGTCGAGGGCTTGGTTATCTTGCTATGATCTTGAGGGAATAAAAGAAAAAAAGGGAAAGAATAAAAAGAAATAAAGATCTCATATTGATCTTATGGAGAGTAATGACTTCACATATAAATAGTATGATGAATAAAAGCTGTTGAGAGCTGACAGACATAGTTTTGGTCATCGTTGCAATTAATAGGAAGTAATTGATGTCTACTACGCAACCTTCTTCTTGTAGACGTTGTTGGGCCTCCAAGTGCAAAGGTTTGTAGGACAGTAGCAAACTTCCCTCAAGTGGATGACCTAAGGTTTATCAATCCGTAGGAGGCATAGGATGAAGATGGTCTCTCTCAAGCAACCCTGCAACCAAATAACAAAGAGTCTCTTGTGTCCCCAACACACCCAGTACAACGGTAAATTGTATAGGTGCACTAGTTCGTGAAGAGATGGTGATACAAGTGCAATATGGATGGTAGGTATAGGTTTTTGTAATCTGAAAATATAAAAACAGCAAGGTAGCAAGTGGTAAAAGTGAGCGTAAACGGTATTGCAATGCTAGGAAACAAGGCCTAGGGTTCACACTTTCACTAGTGCAATTTCTCTCAACAATAATAACATAATTGGATCATATAACAATCCCTCGATATGCAACAAAGAGTCACTCCAAAGTCACTAATAGCAGAGAACAAACGAAGAGATTATTGTAGGGTACGAAGCCACCTCAAGTTATCCTTTCTGATCAATCTATTCAAGAGTCCGTAGTAAAATCACACGAGGTTATCCTTTCTGTTCGATCTATCCTAGAGTTCATACTAGAATAACACCTTAAGACACATATCAACCAAAACCCTAATGTCACCTAGATACTCCAATGCCACCTCAAGTATCCGTGGGTATGATTATACGATATGCATCACAGAATCTCAGATTCATCTATTCGAACCAACACAAAGTACTTCAAAGAGTGCCCCAAAGTTTCTACCGGAGAGTCAAGATGAAAACGTGTGCCAACCCCTATGCATAAGTTCACAAGGTCACTGCCGCAAGTTGATCACCAAAACATACATCAAGAAGATCACGTGAATATCCCATTGTCACCACAGATAAGCACATGCAAGGCATACATCAAATGTTCACAAATCCTTCAAGACTCAATCCAATAAGATAACTTCAAAGGGAAAACTCAATGCATTACAAGAGAGTAGAGGGGGAGAAACATCATAAGATCCAACTATAATAGCAAAGCTCGAGATACATCAAGATCGTGCCAAATCAAGAACGCGCGAGAGAGACATCAAACACATAGCTGCTGGTACATACCCTCAGCCCCGAGGGTGAACTACTCCCTCCTCGTTAAGGATGACAATGGGTCGGGTTCGGTTCGGGTTGAACAATGTTGAATCCATATCCATGTCCATGAAAGCATCCTTTGTCCACCCACGAAAAAACCCACGGGTAGAAAACTACCCGGTGGATATCCAACGGGTATGGATATCCATCGGGTGCTCTCAAGACTTGTACGTAATACCTCAAGAAACAACAAAAAGGTGTATCAATTCTTAGATTAGCAATTTAGATACTATCAAATAAGCTGAAGTGCACAACACGTCAGTTCCCATTCTACATTTCTCACAAGAAGGCTTAGCACAACATCAAAAGGCCCTCAAATTCTCAGAAAATAACATAGCACGAGAACACATAGCCATGTAGGGAGCTGGATTAACATTTCCAAGCACAGCCACAATGTAGCCTTGTGCTCCATCTTGAGAAGACATTGACCTGAAATGATGAAACATGTCGATATACCAATAATAAATTCCAGGAAATACTTTGCATAAAGCCACAAACGAGCATATGTTTGTAATTCTTATGGTCAAACTTGTACGTATAATGCATGGGACGAGAGAGAGAGAGAGAGAGAGAGAGAGAGAGAGAGAGAGAGAGAGAGAGAGAGAGAGAGAGAGAGAGAGAGAGAGAGAGAGAGAGAGTGCTTGGATATAGAGGACAAGAAGCTAACAAATTCTAGGAATTCTTTGGACGAACAAGTATCTCCATGTACAAAAAATAACGCACGGAGATAGAGGACTAGGAGCTATCAAATTCCATGAATTCTTTGGACGAACAAGCATCTCCATGTACAAAAAATAGACGAACATTACTAACAGGAAGAAGATTACCCAAACGCAAGATGTTGGTGCGGCCGTCGACTACTCCACGTGGTCCTGCTCCTCGCCCTGGTCTCCGCCGGCCTCCCCGCTATCGTCTACCCATGAGGCCTTTCTCGTGGTCCCGCATGCCGCATGGCCGTGTTGTGCCTCCTAGGTCGCAGCTTGTACCGCCGTGCCGCCGCATTGTGTTCTGCACTCCTGCTTTAGGAGTAAACTCAAGGAGACGAAAGGGTGAATATTTAATGAGAAATGGGAAGGGAAGATGAGTCGACAGATCGATTAACGAGAGAATGGGATGGGGTCACTGAGTAAATTATCGGATGGAAATTTGCTTTTCTTTTCTTATTTAGATTAAAGAAAATTTTGATGGGGTAAAGCATGGTAGTGCGGTGTGGGAGAGCATCAGATAATATTGCTCCACCTGTCACAATATTGGGTCAGGTTCAGGCATGCCCACGGGTACAGAACTATGTCCATACCCTACCCATGACTAATCGGTTCGGGTTTGGACACTGCCATGGACACAAAAGCGCATCCAAACCCTGTCCATTCGGATTGGGTATCCACGGGTATCCATGTCCATGGATAAAATTGCCATCCTTACTCCTCGTCATGGAGATTGCCGGGATGATAAAGATGGCCACCGGTGAGGGATCCCCCCCTCCGGCAGGGTGCCGGAATAGGGTCCCGATTGGTTTTTGGTGGCTACAGAGGCTTGCGGCGGCGGAACTCCCGATCTAGGTTTCTTTCTGGGGGTTTATGTATTTATAGGAATTTTTGGCGTTGGTTTCACGTCAGGGGGGCCTCCGAGTCGTCCATGAGGCAGGGGGCGCGCCCAGGGGGGTAGGGCGCGCCCTCCACCCTCGTGGACTGCTCGGGACTCTTCTGGCCCAACTCTTTTACTCCGAGGGCTTCTTTTCGTCCATAAAAAATCGTCAAAAATTGGTACGTCAATTGGATTCCGTTTGATATTCCTTTTCTGTAAAACTCAAAAACAAGGAGAAAACAGACACTAGCCCTGGGCTACACATTAATGAGATGGTTCCAGTAACTGCTACGGCCTTAGATCCGGAGCAGAACACGCCATCCGAGGCCACAGAGTCCGCGGCGTTGGAGCTGCACGCAGGCTCAATACCTTGCAATATCTGCGCCAGCGGAATTCCGGACTCGTTCCCGGCTATAAGTTCTGAACCACGTATGCATGCGGACACCGAGTTGGATCGGTTATCGATCTTCGAGTTCAGCGCCGCAGGCATCTTCCAACACTCGCCCTTGGGCGATGTGCTAAATTCATTAAAGAACCTGTCCTTGGCGGGGGACTCACAGCCGAACTATGTCCTTGGCAGTACCCAAGCACCGGTCCACCCACATATCAAAGTATCAAAGTGACGAACGTGAATCATATGAGCATGATGAAAACTAGCTTGACGATAATTCCATGTGTCCTCGGGAGCGCTTTCCTTTATATAAGAGTTTGTCCAGGCATGTCCTTTTCTATAAAAAGGATTGGGCCACCTTGCTGCACCTTGTTTACTTTTGTTACTTGTTACCCGTTACGACCTTATCACAAAACTATCTGTTACCGATAATTTCAGTGCTTGCAGAGAATACCTTACTAAAAACTGCTTGTCATTTCCTTCTGCTCCTCGTTGGGTTCGACACTCTTACTTATCGAAAGGACTACGATAGATCCCCTATACTTGTGGGTCATCAAGACTCTTGTATGGCGCTGTTGCCGGGGGGTGAAGCGCCTCTGGTAGGTGGAATTTGGTAAGTAATAAATTTATATAGTGTGCTGAAATTTACTATCACTTGTTACTATGGAAAATAATCCTTTGAGGGGCTTGTTCAGGGTATCTTCACCCCGACTAGTAGAGCAAAGAGTTGCTCCTCAACTTACTGAACCTACTGAAAATGTTTACTTTGAAATTCCTTCGGGTATGATAGAGAAACTGCTAGCTAACCCTTTTACAGGAGATGGAACATTACATCCCGATATGCACCTAATCTATGTGGATGAAGTTTTTGGATTATTTAAGCTTGCAGGTATGCCCGAGGAAGTTATCAAGAAGAAGGTATTCCCTTTATCTTTGAAGGGAAAGGCATTGACATGGTTTAGGCTATGTGATGATATTGGATCATGGAACTACAACCGATTGAAATTGGAATTTCATCAGAAGTTTTATCCTATGCATCTGGTTCATCGTGATCGTAATTATATATATAATTTTTGGCCTCATGAAGGAGAAAGTATCGCTCAAGCTTGGGGGAGGCTTAAGTCAATGTTATATTCATGCCCCAATCATGAGCTCTCAAGAGAAATTATTATTCAAAAAAATTATGCTCGGCTTTCTCTCAATAATCGCTCCATGCTCAATACTTCATGTACTGGTTCTTTTATGATGAAGACTATTGAATTCAAATGGGATTTATTGGAAAGAATTAAATGCAACTCTGAAGATTGGGAACTCGACAAAGGTAAGGAGTCAGGTATAACACCTAAGTTTGATTGTGTTAAATCTTTTATGGATACCGATACTTTTCGTGAATTTAGCACTACTTGACTCTGAGATAGTAGTTTCTTTCTGTGAATCATTTGCTACTCATGTTGATCCCCCTAAGGAGAAGTGGTTTAGATATCATCCTCCCATTGAGTAAAAGTAGTTGAACCTATTAAAGTTGAAGAAAAGACTATCACTTATAGTGTTGATCCTATTGTTCCTACCGCTTATATTGAGAAACCACCTTTCCCTGTTAGAATAAAGGATCATGCTATAGCTTCAACTGTGGTTCGTAAGAATAATGCTAGAACACCTACACCCCCTGAGCAAATTAAAGTTTAACCTATTATTGCTATGGTTAAAGATCTCTTGGTCATTAATATTAATGGGCATGTTATTTACTTCTGTAATGAAGCTGCTAGAATTGCTAGACCTGATACTAAAAATAAACATAGACCTGTTGTAGGCATGCCTGTTGTTTCTGTTAAAATAGGAGATCATTGCTATCATGGCTTATGTGATTTGGGTGCTAGTGCGAGTGCAATACCTCATTCCTTATACGAAGAAATTATGCATGATATTGCACCTACTGAGATAGAAGGTATTGATGTTACAATTAAGCTTGCAAATAGAGATACTATTTCACCAATTGGGATTGTTAGAGATTTGATGTCTTGTGTGGGAAAGTTAAATATCCTATTGATTTTCTGCAGGAGACGGGCATAGTCTTAAACGCCTCCTGACAGATTGACCCATTTGCACTTAAACAAAGGGACCTTAAAATCATGTCCGTAGTCAAGTTCCCATATGTCCACTATGTAACCATAATATGTGTCCTTTCCCCTCTTGGTTGCTGCATCAAAGCGGACACTGCTGTTTTGGTTGGTGCTCTTTTGATCTTGGGCGATCGTGTAAAATGTATTCCCATTTATCTCGTATCCTTCGTAAGTCAATACAGTCGAAGATGGTCCCGTGGACAACGAGTACAACTCATCACAAACAGTGTTGTCACCTCTGAGACATGTTTCCAACCAACTGCTGAAAGTCCTGATGTGTTCACATGTAATCCAGTCGTCGCACTACTCCGGGTGTTTGGAGCGCAGATTGTTCTTGTGTTCATCGACATACGGGGTCACCAAGGTAGAGTGCTGTAGAACTGTGTAGTGTGCTTGAGACCAATAATGCCCATCCCTGCATATTATTTACTCCCCTCCAAGCGCCTTTTCCAGTCAGTCTCCCCTCATACCGCGATTTAGGGAGACCTATCTTCTTAAGGCCAGGAATGAAGTCCACACAAAACCCAATGACATGCTCTGTTTGATGGCCCATGGAGATGCTTCCTTCTGGCCTAAGCTGATTCTGGACATATTTCTTTAGGACTCCCATGAACCTCTCAAAGGGGTACACATTGTGTAGAAATACGAGGCCCAGAATGACAATCTCGTCGATTAGATGAACTAGGATGTACATCATGATATTTAAGAAGGATGGTGGGAACACCAGCTCGAAACTGACAAGACATTGCGCCACATCACTCCTTAGCCTTGGTATGATTTCTGGATCGATCACCTTCTGAGAGATTGCATTGAGGAATGCACATAGCTTCACAATGGCCAATCGGACGTTTTCCGAAAGAAGCCCAATCAGTGCAACCGGAAGCAGTTGCATCATAATCACGTGGCAGTCATGAGACTTTAGGTTCTGGAAGTTTTTCTTTGGCATATTTATTATTCCCTTTATAATCGACGAGAAGCCAGTCAGGACCTTCATACTGAGTTGGCATGCAAAGAAGATTTCCTTCTCTTCTTTGGTAAGAGCGTAGTTGGCAGGACCTTCATACTGCTTTGGAGGCATGCCGTATTTTTCGTGCAAACGTTGCAGGTCCTCCCGTGCCTCAGCTGTATCTTTTGTGTTCCCATACACGCCCAAGAAGCCTAGCAGGTTCACGCAAAGGTTCTTTGTCCCGTGCATCACGTCGATTGAAGAGCGGACCTCTAGGTCTTTCCAGTAGGGTTGGTCCCAAAATATAGATTTCTTCTTCCACATGGGTGCGTGTCCCTCAACGTTATTCGGAACAGCTAGTCTGCCGGGACCCTTTCCAAAGATTACGTGTAAATCATTGACCATAGCAAGTACGTGATCACCGGTACGCATGGCGGGCTTCTTCCGGTGATTTGCCTCGCCTTTGAAATGCTTGACTTTCTTTCGACATTGATGGTTGGTCGGAAAAAATCGACGATGCCCCAGGTACACATTCTTCCTGCATTTGTCCAGGTATATACTTTCGGTGTCAGCTAAACAGTGCATGCATGCGTGGTATCCCTTGTTTGTCTGTCCTGAAAGGTTACTGAGAGCGGGCCAATCGTTGATGGTTACAAACAACAACACATGCAGGTTAAATTCCTCCTGTTTGTGCTCATCCCACGTACGTACACCGTTTCCATTCCACAGCTGTAAAAGTTCTTCAACTAATGGCCTTAGATACACATCAATGTTGTTGCCAGGTTGCTTAGGGCCTTGGATGAGAACTGGCATCATAATGAACTTTCGCTTCATGCACATCCAAGGAGGAAGGTTATACATACATAGAGTCACGGGCCAGGTGTTGTGATTGCTGTTCTGCTCCCCGGAAGGATTAATGCCATCCACGCTTAAACCAAATCATACGTTCCTTGGGTCACCTGCAAACTCAGCCCAGTACTGTCTCTCGATTTTCTCCACTGCGACTCGTTAGCGGGTGCTCTCAACTTCCCGTCTTTCTTACGGCCCTCACTGTGCCATCGCATCAACTTGCATGCTCTTTGTTTCTGAACAGTCGTTTCAACTGTGGTATTATAGGAGCATACCACATCACCTTTGCAGGAACCCTTTTCCTGCGGGGCTCACCGTCAACATCACCAGGGTCATCTTGTCCGATCTTATACTGATGCACCGCATACCGGGCATGTGTTCAAATCCTTGTACGCACCGCGGTAGAGGATGCATGTATCTTCTGCACCTCCAATCCTAGAGGGCATACGACCTTCTTTGCTGCGTACGTACTGTCGGGCAATTCGTTATCCTTTGGAAGCTTCTTCTTCAATATTTTCAGTAGCTTCTCAAATCCTTTGTCAGGCACATCATTCTTTGCCTTCCATTGCAGCAATTCCAGTACGGTACCGAGCTTTGTGTTGCCATCTTCGCAATTGGGGTACAACCCTTTTTTTGTGATCCTCTAACATGCGATCGAATTTCAACTTCTTCTTTTGACTTTCGCATTGCGTCCTTGCATCGACAATGACCCGGCGGAGATCATCATCATCGGGCACATCGTCTGGTTCCTCTTGATCTTCAGCAGCTTCCCCGTTCTTGACATCATTGGGCACATCGTCTGGTTCCTCTTGATCTTCAGCAGCTTCCCCCGTTGCAGCATCACCGTATTCAGGGGGCACATAGTTGTCATCATCCTCTTCTTCTTCGCCGTCTTCCATCATAACCCCTATTTCTCCGTGCCTCGTCCAAACATTATAGTGTGGCATGAAACCCTTTTAAAGCAGGTGGGTGTGAAGGATTTTCCGGTCAGAGTAAGACTTTGTATTCCCACATTTAGGGCATGGACAACACATAAAACCATTCTGCTTGTTTGCCTCAGCCACTTCGAGAAAATCATGCACGCCTTTAATGTACTCGGAGGTGTGTCTGTCACCGTACATCCATTGCTGGTCCATCTGCGTGCATTATGTATAATTATGTGTGTCAGAAGTAAGAAAATTAGACAAGTATCTATGTAAAGTAAGAACTTTTTCTTTCAGAAAGAAGATAAGAACAAGAGGCTCACCACGGTGGTGCCGGCGACGAGATCGGCGCGGGCGATTGACGGCGGTGAAGACGGGGACGGGGCGTGACGGAACGCTAATATAAACCTACAAATCTCGGGAAAAATGGAGCTCGGAGATCGAGCTTCGAGAGGAGAAAGCTTAACTAGTGTGGCTCGGGCATTTCATCGAACACCTCATGTGCATAGGAGGTGAGCTAGAGCACCCAATGCCCTCCCCCTCGCCGGCCAGCAAAAAACAGAGCACTGTGGAGTGCTCTGCCGCGGCGATGGGGTATATATAGGCAACTCATTTGTCCCGGTTCGTGGCTCGAACCGGGACTAAAGCTCCACCTTCTGTCCTGGTTCGAGCCACGAACCGGGACCAATGGCTGTGGGCCAGGAGCGAGGCCCATTGGTCCCGGTTCGTGCCTAGAACCGGGACAAATGGGTCCACACGAGCCGGGACCAATGCCCACGAGGCCCCGGCCAGCCCCTGGGCTCATGAACCGGGACGAATGCCCCCATGGGTCCCGGTTCGTGACTGAACCGAGACTAATGGGCTTGCCATGCCCGAACCAAAGCCCTGTTTTCCACTAGTGGTTGCATGGAAAACAAAAAAAAAATCTATGCACATGCAAGATCTATCCATGGAGATGCATAGCAACGAGAGGGGAAAGTGTGTCTACGCCCCTCGAAGACCGTAAGAGGAAGCATTTATTAATGCAGCAGATGTAGTCGAAGTTCTTTGCGATCCAACCAATCAAGTACCGAACGTACGACACCTCCATGTTCAGCACACGTTCAGCTCGATGACATCCTCGCCTTCTTGATCCAGCAAGATGGGCGAAGTAGTAGATGAGTTCCGGCAGCATGGCGGCATGGTGATGGTGGTGGTGATGCTATCTTCGCAGGGCTTCGCCTAAACACTCCGACAATATGACCGAGGGACGATACTGTGGAGAGGGGCGCCACACACAGATACGAGATTATCGTGGCTTTGTGTGCGCCCCCTTCCTCATATATATAGGTGGGGAGAGGGGAGGCAGCCAGGAGGTGCCCCAAGGGTGTCTGAATCCCCCTTGGGCTCCTGCCCTTGGTCGCCCCCCTTCCCTTGTTTGTGCGCGATAGGAAGGCAGGCGGAGGTGCCCCCCCTTTCCTTTCTCTCATTAGGAGGGCAAGGCAGGAGGGGCCAACCCTCCCCCTTTCCTTCCCCTAGGGCCGGCGGCCAAGGAGAGGGGCATACCAGCCCCTTGTAGGCTGGTGTGCTCCCCTTTTGGCCTATTAAGCCCATATAGCCTCCCGGGGCTTCCCGAAACCCCTCCGGTGATCCGATGACTACCCGGTACCTCCCGAAACTCTTCTGGTGTCCAAATAACATCATCCTATATATCAATCTTTACCTCCGGACCATTCCAGAGCTCCTCTTCATGTACGTGATCTCATCCGGGACTCCGAACAACATTCAATCACCAAATCACATAACTCATATAATACTATATTGTCAACGAATGTTAAGCGTTCAGACCCTATGGGTTCGAGAACTATGTAGACATGACCGAGACACCTCTCCGGTCAATAACCAATAGAAGAACCTGGATGCCCATATTGGTTCCTACATATTCTACGAAGATCTTTATCGGTCGAACCTTATGACACCATACGTAAATCCCTTTGTCTGTCGGTATGTTACTTGCCCGAGATTCGATCATCGGTATCTTCATACCTAGTTCAATCTCGTTACTGGCAAGTCTCTTTACTCATTCCGTAATACATTATCTCGTCACTAACTCCTTAGTCACTTTGCTTGCAAGCTTCTTGTGATGTGTATTACCGATAGGGCCCAAAGATACCTCTCCGATACACGGAGTGACAAATCGTAATCTCGATCCATGCCAACTCAACAAACACCTTCGGAGATACCTGTAGACAATCTTTATAATTGCCACCTATTGAGCACTGCGTTGGTTTTCCCTTGAAGAGGAAAGGGTGATGCAGTAAAGTAGCGTAAGTATTTCCCTTAGTTTTTGAGAACCAAGGTATCAATCCAGTAGGAGGCCACGCTCAAGTCCCTCGCACCTACACAAACAAATAAAAACCTCGCAACCAACGCAATAAAGGGGTTGTCAATCCCTTCACAGTCACTTACGAAAGTGAGATCTGATAGATATGATAAGATAATATTTTTGGTATTTTTATAATAAGAACTAAAACTAAAGAAAGCAGAATAAATAGCGCCAAAAATAGTTTGTTGATGGGAGATTAATATGATGGAAATAGACCCCGGGGCCATAGGTTTCACTAGTGGCTTCTCTCAAGAGCATAAGTATTACGGTGGGTGAACAAATTACTATTGAGCAATTGATAGAATTGAGCATAATTATGAGAATATCTAGGTATGATCATGTATATAGGCATCACGTCCGCGACAAGTAGACCGACTCCTGCCTGCATCTACTACTATTACTCCACACATCGACCGCTATCCACCATGCATCTAGAGTAATAAGTTCAAAAGAACAGAGTAACGCTTTAAGTAAGATGACATGATGTAGAGGGATAAACTCATGCAATATGATATAAACCCCATCTTGTTATCCTCGATGGCAACAATACAATATGTGCCTCGCTGCCCCTACTGTCACTGGGAAAGGACACTGCAAGATTGAACCCAAAGCTAAGCACTTCTCCCGTTGCAAGAAAGATCAATCTAGTAGGCCAAACCAAACTGATAATTCGAAGAGACTTTCAAAGATAACCAATCATACATAAAAGAATTCAGAGGAGATTCAAATATTGTTCATAGATAAACTTGATCATAAACCCACAATTCATCGGTCTCAAAAAACACACCGCAAAAGAAGATTACATCGAATAGATCTCCACGAGAATCGTGGAGAACATTGTATTGAGATCCAAAAAGAGAGAAGAAGCCATCGAGCTAATAACTATGGACCCGAAGGTCTGAGGTAAACTACTCACACATCATCGGAGAGGCTATGGTGTTGATGTAGAAGCCCTCCGTGATCAATGCCCCCTCCGGCAGGACGCCGGAAAAGGCCCCAAGATGGGATCTCACGGGTACAGAAGGTTGCGGCGGTGGAATTAGGTTTTCGTGGATGCTTCTGTTGGTTTGGGGGTACGTAGGTATATATAGGAGGAAGAAGTACGTCGATGGAGCAACATGGGCCCCACGAGGGTGGAGAGCACGCCTGGGGGGGGGGGGGGGGTCGGCGCGCCCCCCTACCTCGTTCCCTCCCGGTTGATTTCTTGACGTGGACTCCAAGTCCGCTGGATCATGTTTGTTCCGAAAATCACGTTCCCGAAGGTTTCATTCCGTTTGGACTCTGTTTGATATTCTTTTTCTGTGAAACTCTGAATTAGGCAAAAAACAACAATGTGGGTTGGGCCTCCGGTTAATAGGTTAGTCCCAAAAATAATATAAAAGTGTATAACAAAGCCCATTAATCATCCAAAACAGAATATAATATAGCATGAAGCAATCAAAAATTATAGATACGTTGGAGACGTATCAATAATCACCCAGTTACGTTGTGATGTTTGATAGCACACAAGGTATTCCTCTAGTGCCTGGGAGTTGCATGATCTCATAGTCGAAGGAATATGTATTTGACATTAAGAAAGAAATAGCAATAAACTGAACGATCATATGTAAGCTAACGGATGTGTCTTGTATCCACACATGTATTTAAGTTTCTGATCAATACAATTCTAGCATGAATAATAAACCTTTATCTTGAATAAGGAAATATAATAATACCAACTTTATTTTTGCCTCTAGGGCATCTTTCCATATGTATCCCACTTGCACTAGAGTTAATAATCTAGATTATATTGTAATGAATCTAACACCCATGGAGTCTTGGTGCTGATCATATTTTGCTCGTGGAAGAGGCTTAGTCAATGGGTCTGCTACATTTAGATCCGTATGTATTTTTTAAATTTCTATGCCTCCATCCTTTACCTTTTCACGAATAGATTTGAAGCGTCTCTTGATGTGTTTGGTTCTCTTGTGAAACCTGGATTCCTTCGCTAAGGAAATTGCTCCAGTGTTGTCACAAAAGATTTTTATTGGACCCGATGCACTGGGTATTATACCCAGATCGGATATGAACTCCTTCATACAGACTCCTTCATGTGCTGCTTCTGAAGCAGCTATATACTCCGCTCCACACATAGATCCCGCCATGACGCTCTTCTTGGAACTGCACCAACTGACAGCTACACCATTCAATATAAATACATATCCGGTTTGTGACTTAGAGTCATATGGATCAGTGTCGAAGCTAGCATCGACGTAAGCATTTACGACGAGCTCTTCGTCACCTCCATAAACGAGAAACATATCCTTGGTCCTTTTCAGGTAGTTCAGGCTGTTCTTGACCGTTGTCCAATGATCCACTCCTGGATTACTTTGGTACCTCACCACCAAACTTATGGCAAGGCACACATCAGGTCTAGTACACAACATAGCATAGATGATAGAACCTATGGCTGAGGCATAGGGAATGACTTTCATTTTCTCTCTATCTTTTGCAGTGGTCGGGCTTTGAGTCTGACTCAATTTCACACCTTGTAACACAGGTAAGAACCCTTTCTTTGACTGATCCATTTTGAACTTCTTCAAAACTTTGTCAAGGTATGTGCCTTGTGAAAGTCCTATTAAGCGTCTTGATCTATCCCTATAAATCTTGATACCAAATATATAAGCAGCTTCACCGAGGTATTTCATTGAAAAAATCTTATGCAAGTATCCTTTTATGCTATCCAAAAATTCTATATCATTTCCAATAAAAAATATGTCATCCACATATAATATCAGAAATGCTATAGAACTCCCACTCAATTTCTTGTAAATACAGGCCTCTCCGTAAGTCTGTATAAAACCATATGCTTTGATCACCTCATCAAAGCGTATATTCCAACTCCGAGAGGCTTGCACCAGTCAATAGATGGATCACTGGAGCTTGCAAACTTTGTTAGCACCTTTATGATTGACAAAATCTTCTGGTTGCATCATATACAACTCATCTTTAAGAAATCCATTAGGGAATGCAGTTTTGACGTCCATTTGCCAGATTTCATAATTATAAAATGAGGCAATTGCTAACATGATTCAGACAGACTTAAGCATAGCTACGGGTGAGATATTCTCATCATAGTCAACCCCTTGAAACTGTTGAAAACCTTTCACGACATGTCGAGCTTTGTAGACAGTGATATTACCATCAGTGTTTGTCTTGCTCTTGAAGATCCATTTATTTTCAGTGGCCTGCCGATCATCGGGAAAGTCCACCAAAGTCCATACTTCGTTCTTATACATGGATCCTATCTCAGATTTCATGGCCTCAAGCCATTTATCAGAATCTTGGCTCATCATAGCTTCTTCATAGTTCGTAGGTTTGTCGTGCTCTAATAACATGACTTCCATGACAGGATTACCGTACCACTCTGGTGCGAAATGTGTTCTGGTTGACCTACAAAGTTCAGTAGTAACTTGATCTAAAGTTTCATGATCATCATCATTAGCTTCCTCTCTAGTTGGTGTAGGCATCACAGGAACGGTTTTCTCCGATGTGCTACTTTCCAATTTGAGAGAAGGTACAATTACCTCATCAAGTTCTTCTTTCCTCCCACTCACTTCTTTCGAGAGAAACACCTTCTCTAGAAAGGACCCATTCTTGGCAAGAAAGATCTTGCCTTCGGATTTGTGGTAGAAGGTGTACCCCATAGTTTCCTTAGGGATTCTATGAAGACACACTTCTCCGATCTGGGTTCGAGCTTATCAGGCTGAAGCCTTTTGACATAAATGTCGCATCCGCAAACTTTAAGAAACAACAGCTTAGGTTTCTTGCCAAACCATAGTTCATACGGTGTCGTCTCATCGGATTTAGATGGTGCCCTATTTAACGTGAATGTGGCTGTATCTAATGCATAACCCCAAAACAATAGTGGTAAATCGGTAAGAGACATCATAGAATGCACCATATCTAATAAAGTATGGTTATGACGTTCGGACACAACATTACGCTGTGGTGTTCCAGGTAGCGTGAGTTGTGAAACAATTCCATATTGTTTTAAATGAAGGCCAAACTCCTAACTCATATATTCGCCTCCGCGATCAGATCGTAGAAACTTTATTTTCTTGTTACGATGATTCTCCACTTCACTCTGAAATTACTTGAACTTTTCAAATGTTTCAGACTTGTGTTTCATCAAGTGGATATATCCATACCTACTCAAATCATCTGTGAAGGTCAGAAAATAACGATAACCGCTGCGTGCTTCAACACTCATTGGACCGGATACATCGGTATGTATTATTTCCAATAAGTCATTAGGTCGCTCCATTGTTCCGGAGAACGGAGTTTTAGTCATCTTCACCATGAAGCATGGTTCGCAAGTATCAAATGATGCATAATCAAGTGATTCCAAAAGTCCATCCGTATGGGGTTTCTTCATGCGCTTTACACCGGTATGACCTAAACGATTGTGCTACAAGTATGTTGCACTATCATTATTAACTTTGCATCTTTTGGCATCAATATTATGAATATGTGTATCACTACGATCGATATTCAACAAAAATAGACCATTCATCAAGGGTGCATGACTGATACGTCTCCAACGTATCTATAATTTTTGATTGTTCCATGCTGTTATATTATCATTCTTGGATGTTTTACAATCATTTTGTAGCAACTTTATATCATTTTCTGGGACTAACCTATTGACATAGTGCCCAGTGCTAGTTGTTGTTTTTTGCTTGTTTTCTACTTCGCAGAAAATCAATACCAAACGGAGTCCAAACGCAGCAAAACATTTTGGAGATTTTTTCTGGACCAGAAGACACCTATTGGGCTAAAGAAGTAACAGAGGGGGTGGACGAGGTGGGCACAAACCACCAGGGCGCGCTTGGGGGCCTAGGCACGCCCAGGTGGGTTGTGCCCACCTCGACCGCCTCCCGCACCACCTATTTGCTCTATAAATAGCCTGGAAATCCAAAAACCCTAGGGGAGTCGACGAAACACAATTCCAGCCGCCGCAGGTTCCAGAAACCACAAATCCAATCTAGACACCATCACGGAGGGGTTTATCATCCTCTTTGGTGCCTCTCCGATGATGTGTGATTAGTTCATTGTAGACCTACGGGTCCGTAGTTAGTAGGTAGATGGCTTCCTATCTCTCTCTTTTGATTCTCATTACAATGGTCTCTTGGTGATCTCTTTGATGTAACTCTTTTTGTGCTGTGTTTGTTGGGATCCGATAAACTTTGAGTTTATGATCAGATCTATGTTTTTATCCATGAAAGTTATTTGAGTCTTTTGATCTCTTATATGCATGATTACTTATAGCCTCATATTTCTTCTTCGAATCTATGGTTTAGTTAGGCCGACTAGATTGATTTTTCTTGCCATGGGAAGAGGTGCTTTGTTATGGGTTCGATCTTACGATGCTCAATCCCAGTGACAGAAGGGGAAATGACACGTATGTACCATTGCTAGTAAGGATAACAAGATGGGGTCTATTCCTACATGAATAGATATTGTCTACATCATGTCATCGTTCTTATTTCATTACTCCATTTTTCCATGAACTTAATACACTAAATGTGTTGGGAATCGTTGCATGGAAAACAAAAAAAAATCTACGCACACACAATGATCTATCCATGGAGATGCATAGCAACGAGGGAGAGAGTATGTCTACGAACCCTCGGAGACTGTAAACGGAAGCGTTTTAACAATGCGGTTGATGTAGTCGAACTTCTTCGCGCTCCAACCGATCAAGTACCGAACGTATGTCACATCTGCGCTCTGCTCACGTTCAACTCGGTGACGTCCTCCTCCATCTTGATCCAGCAAGACGGCGAGATAGTAGATGAGTTACGGCAACACGACGGCATGGTGAAGTGATCTTCACTGGGCTTTGCCTAAGCACTACGAAAATATGACCGGGGGTGTAAACGGTGGAGGGGCCGCCGCACACGGCTAGGCAATTGTCTGGTGTGTGCTAGGTGCCCCCTCCCACATATATATAGGTGGGAGGTGGTACATCTCTGTCATATCTATAATTTTTGATTGTTTCATGCCAATATTATACAACATTCACATATTTTTGGCAACTTTATATATGATTTATTGGACTAATCTATTGATCTAGTGCCCAGTGCCAGTTCCTGTTTGTTGCATGTTTTTGTTTCGTAGAAAATCCATATCAAACAAAGTCCAAACGTGATAAAAATTGACGGAGAATAATTTTGGAATATATGTGATTTTTGGGAGGTGGAATCAACGCAAACGGGGCCCCACAGCCCCCAAGATACACTAGGGCGCGCCAGGGGGTGCTATGCTTGCCCAGGTGTCTTATGCCCTCCACGTAAGGCAGATGGGGCCTTTCATCTGGCACAAGAAAGATAATTTATGGAAAAAATCATGTAAAAATTTCAGCGCAATAAAAGTTACGGATCTCCGGGAATTTAAGAAACCGTGAAGGGCCAGATCTGTAGCGCGAAACAGAAGAGAACAGGGAGGGAGATCCAATATCGGAGGGGCTCCCGCCCCTCCGCCGCCATGGTGGGCATGGACCAGAGGGGGAACTCTCCTCCCATCTAGGGAGGGGGGGGGGGGGGCAAGGAAGAAGAAGGAGGGGGGCTCTTGTTGGCGAACGCAGTAATTTCAAAAAATTTCCTACGCACACGTAAGATCATGGTGATGCATAGCAACGAGAGGGGAGAGTGTTGTCCACGTACCCTCATAGACCGTAAGCGGAAGCGTTATGAAAATGCGGTTGATGTAGTCGTACGTCTTCACGATCAACAGATCCTAGTACCGAAGATACAACACCTCCGCGATCTGCACACGTTCGGCTCGGTGACGTCCCACGAACTCACGATCCAGCAGAGTGTCGGGGAAGAGCTTCGTCAGCACGATGGCGTGATGACGATGATGACGAAGCTACCAGCGCAGGGCTTCGCCTAAGCACTACGACGATATGACCGAGGTGGATTATGGTGGAGGGGGCACCGCACACGGCTAAGAGATCAAGGATCAAGTTGTGTGTTCACGGGGTGCCCCCTGGCCTCGTATATAAAGGATGGAGGGAGGAGGAGGCCGGCCCTCATAGGGCACGCCCAAAGTGTGGAGTCCTACTAGGACCCTAGTCCTAGTAGGATTCTGTTTGCACATGAACACGTCACCGTGTACGTTCGACGCCGGGGGTGATGCACCGCAGCTCACGTCGAAGGAGACCCGTCCGGAAGTGCGGTACGCAAGCAATCCGGTAGGCGCTTTTGTAGACCCGAAACCCCACACGCCCGGGGGGGACCCCGGCAGGGCACACGGTGGCTATGGGCTGCCCTTGGTCGACCTGATCGCCCCTAGGGCCTCGAGGTTCGCCGCCCTGCAATGAAGAAGAACAGACGAAGAACGAGAAAGAAGAAGAACAAGGGAGAGAGATAAAGGTAAAGGGTAAAAACTGGTAGATGATTTGATCGATTGTGTGTTGTTCAATCGGCCGTCACCCCTTATGTATATAAGAGGCGGCTAGACATCCCGTGCAAGGAAAAGGTTTGGATTCCCGTCAAAAACCCTAGTCAAATTCAGAGTGGTTTTATCCGAACTTTCCAAAACTGTTCGATCTAAAACTGGCTGCACCTTGCGGGTCTTTTTTTGGTGGTAAACGACCTTGGATGGAAACGAGTCCAAAAGCAATCTTGACCGTTTCGACGAGACAAACAACTTTCATTTTGAACATTTTTTCATCACAGGTCATCTCGAAGGTCAAATCGCTCGCGCAAAATAGCTAATTATTCACGCAGCTCATCAGACATACCCACATATGTGTCTGGTTCCGGGCGTCATATTTTGCTCACTGAAGGGTCGAGTTGTGCAGGCTCTAACTTTTGCATAATACCTCAGATTGAGACGACCTTTATATCCAAATTGATCGTTTCGACGAGGCGCACAACTTTCATGTTGAAACTTTCTCCATTCGAAGCCATCTTCATTGGGTTTCGTGCCATTCTTTAATCTGGTGTCGACATAAGCATCTATGAACTTGTCATAACTTTTACATTCATCTTCACATTCATCTTTATATTCATCTTCATCTTCTCGAAGAGATCCATCTCATGGTGACTTTCAATAGTAAGTTTGAATTAATCTTGACATAGCTTCAAGCCACTCTTTATAAGCGTGCCATATTTGAGCGTCAACACATGCCCCCCTGTTTTTCGGCAAAGCTAGCATGCCGAAAAATAACTTGTACCAAGTTTGTTCTAAGGACGATATCAACACTCCATCGGCCATTTATATGTTCTTAGGACGATAAGTATATATCAGCCATGTCTTGTGTGAACTTTCGGATGCAAACTTGGGTGAAACCTTCTCAGCTTCATTAAAAGTCCGGTGATAAAGTTCCATACATATGTATCTCAAGGTTATCCTCCAAACCATATTGTTCGCCGATTTTCTAGGATTTTGTAGATAAGCAACAATAAACTTTCTCCAATCCTTACTTTCGCCTGCATAAAAATTTCATCAGTGGCCGAATCTGTGGACTTGGTTCGGCCTTACCTATGTTGACGAGACTAAGCATCGGCTATTGAGAGAAATGCCATACAACATGATGGACATGGTAGCCGGATGCTTGCTATGACAACTCTCTCCAATTGTCATGTCTAAATATATGAACAATTTTAATGCAACCCAAGCCTGAGATTCTTGTCCACCAGGTTTCGGACGCCTGTTTGGAGTCCGGATAGCTCATCCAAATCCCCCCACTTCAGGCCCGTCTCTTTCCATGACGAGAGCCGTGTGGGGAATCCAGATCTGAATTCGGGGGCCGCTGCCCAATCAGGGTCACGCGGCTCGGTGATGTAGAACCACCCCGATTGCCACCCCTTGATGGTTTCCACGAAAGTACTCTCCAGCCACGTAACGTGGGACATCCTGCCCACCATGGTGCCTCCGCACTCCGCTTGGCTGACCTTCACAACCTTTGGCTTGACACCAAGGTCTTGAGCCTGGCCGAAGTGGGGCTGGATGCGAAGGAATGCCTCGCTGACGATAAACGCCGAGATGTTGAGGATGAAATTGGGCCAGATCATGGAAATCTAGGCCGTAGTAGAACATGAGCCCTCGGACAAAGGGATGAAGCGGGAAGCCCAGTCCGCGGAGGAAATGGGGAAGAAATACTACCCTCTCATGGGGCACAGGGTTGGGGACGAGCTCTCCCTCATCGGGAGCCGATCTGTGATGTTGCAGGGCAAGTATCCGGCGTCAGCAGCTTCTGGATCTGCCCCTCCGTGACGGAGGAGGCCATCCAGACATAGTTGGAGAAGGTTGAGGTGAGAAGTGCGGACTTGGGCGCTGGAGCTCGAGTTCGCGGAGATGGATAAGCCAAGGAGGAAGGCGCAGGTAAAAGGGTTGGATCTTTATCCCCTTATATGGGCGGACAAAAACATGTGTCCCCACTGGCCTGGTAAAACTCGCTTATCCCCCAAGCATCACAATCAATGGCGCAGTTGGGTTACCCACGTCCGTATTGATGGGAATCCCGGAATAAGGGGAACACGATCTCTGCTTCGACAAGACGTGCCAAGGAAACCGCCGCTTAAACGCTACCGAGGTGGAACAAGAAAAACAAAGTGAGTAAAGGCTTGGTAGTGGTGCGACGTCACGCCACAGAATACGTCAGCAGATTGATCTTGTGTAATATTATTCTCTCTACGGTGGTATGTGGAATTTATTTTTGCAGAGTCGGACACTATCCTGGTGTTCACAATCTTCTATAAATTATTCGGAGGAGGAACCCGCCTTGCAATGCCGAAGACAACATGTGCGCCGGACTCGTCGTCATTGAAGCCTGGTTCAGGGGGCTCTTTGAGGGAGTTCCGGACTAGGGGTGTCCGGATAGCGAACTATCATCATGGGCGGGACTCCAAGACTATGAAGATACAAGATTGAAGACTTCGTCCCGTGTCCGGATGGGACTTTCCTTGGCGTGGAAGGCAAGCTTGGTGATACGGATATGTAGTTCTCCTACCTTTGTAACCGACTCTGTGTAACCCTAATCCTATCCGGTGTCTATATAAACCGGAGGGTTTTAGTCCGTAGGACAAACAACAATCATACCATAGGCTAGCTTCTAGGGTTTAGCCTCTTTGATCTCATGGTAGATCTACTCTTGTAACACACATCATCAATATTAATCAATCAGGACGTAGGGTTTTACCTCCATCAAGAGGGCCCGAACCTGGGTAAAACATCATGTCCCTTTCCTCCTATTACCATCCGCCTAGACGCACAGTTCGGGACCCCCTACCCGAGATCCGCCGGTTTTGACACCGACACCCTTGTTCTGTTTCGAGTCTGCTCAACAGCTCAAGCGGTCGCGTCGAGATTGGCAGGGTAGCCTTCCGCACTAGGCAACGCTCTCAATTCTGACACGAGTCAAGCTCGACAGGTCAAGCGGCCGCGTTAAGGGCGGTAAGGTGGTTTGCCCTGCAGCAAGCACACCCGACAGGCCAATGGGGATCCGTCCTCAAGACGCCGCCCTGGGTTTACGCACCGGCAAGCCTACCCAGTTAACGTAGGGTGGATATACAAAAGAAAATCGAACAGGAAAATAACATGCATTGTATCAAGAGTACTGCAGAGTTATATTACATCAAATTGTTGCCGCGGTTCTAACTAAAGATAGAAATTGTCTTGGTCATGAGCCTGCAGCCGCAATAAGAAATGGGGTGCCTAATCCCAGCGCTGGCCCTCCACCCTTTGAATTCCATCGATGAGGCTGATGATGGGCTCGATACGCTCCTTGAGCAGTGCGAGGTCAGTGCCCTCCGGCAAGCTCTCCAGCGCAGCGTCGAAGTCAAGGGTGGGGTTCTAGTACGCCACCTTGGTAAGGACCTTGGTCATGCCGCCCCGGAAGAGCCTTCGTTTCTCGTCGGCCAGTAAAGCCACCCTGTTGGAGTGGAACTGCTCTAGTGCCCCAAGAACACCCTCGAAGAACAGGGTCAGCTTTGCGTTGGTAGTCCCGCTGCGCTCTGGGGCGTACCTCACATTTGGCATCCCCATGGTAGCCAGCTGCATGGTGATCCTGCCGGCGACGTCCTCGAGGCGGCTGATCCAGTGATTCTCGCCCTCCACAAAATCCTTGTGGCTAGCGGCTTCGTTCTTCCGCTGCAGCTTCTCGGCCTCCAGATCCTTGGCCAGGATCTCCTCTCGGGCCTTGATCTCTGATAGCATCCCCTCGAGACCCTCTAGCTTCAACTTGACGTCTTTGATTGAGTTGGTGGTCTCGGAGAGCTCCCCGGCCCTGCAGATGGCCGCGCCCTGCGCCTCCGTCAGGGCGCCGTTGAGCGTGTCCTTCTCCTGGGACAGCTTCAGGGCCTGGCCCTTCAGCTCGTCCCGCTCCACCTCCAGTTTCTTCACCTTGCCGGCGTGAATCAGGGCCTGGGCATCGAGCGCCTCTGTGTGCCTCTGCTCCAGCTCCTGGGTCTGTTGCATGACGAGCTTTTCCACCTCTTCATCCTTGCCGAGGAGCGTTGCGGCAAGCTTCTCCTCACGCGCAGCAAGGTCTTCTTCCTGGGAGTTCAGCGTGGCCTGGTGCTGGGTCCGAGCGGCCTCAGCTGCGGCGGCCAAGCTCTCCGCCGTCTCCTGGGCCTTCTCAATGTCGGCCAGCTTCATGGTGAGCTCCACGTCGCGCTTGGCCAGCTCGCCCTGGGCGGCCTTCAGCTCTTCGCTAGCTTGGCGGAACCAAGTCTGCGCCTCGGTGATGCACACCTTGAGGTCCACCTCCGCCTTGTCCACCCTTGCCATCCTGGACTTGGCCTTGTCCAGGCGGGTGCGGTGGAGCACCTGGAGCTTCCGAAAATTGGCGCCCATGGCCTGGAGAAGCCGCTCCTCCTGAGAGTCGTCGCCACCGGCGCTCGGCTCTTCGACGACCTCGAGCCCGTCGGCGGCAAGCACCTCTTCATCGAACACCTCTCCCTCGATGGGCGCCCTGGAGCTGGACGCCCCTAGGAGGTGGACGAAGAGGTTGTCGGTCATCCTCAGATACCTGCCGGAGCCGGAGGCAGCGGAGGAGGAAGGTTGGACATCGACCACCTCCTACTCAGTGGCAGCCTTGCCGGCCTCCTCGGCAAGCCCCTTGCCGGGCTCCCCGGCAGGCCCCTTGGCGGCGTCTTCGGCAGCACCCTTGGCGGACTCCTCGGCAGCGACCTTATCGGCCTCTGCCACGGCGTCCTTGGCGACATCCTCGATGATGGCGTCTATGTCCTCCTGGTCCGCAATGGACGATCTGGTCACCAAGAAGGGGATGAGACAAAGCCAAGACCAAGAGTCAGCAAGAAAAGAAAAAGAACAGGGACGAAAGGCGAGCGGCTTACCAGTGCCAGGCTGGGAAGCAGAGGTCCCCTCCCCGCCAACATTTGGCACCGAGGCAAAGCCACCGGTGCCCGAGTTCTCCACCTCCTCCTCCTCCTCCTCCATGTGCATGGGCTCGGTGCTTGGCGCCCTTGTCGGGGACGCCCCTCGGGGCGGCGTGATCGATGGGGGCGGCGTGTTGGGGGTAGCCCTCTGTGGCTCCTCCTGCTGCTGTCCTCCTCCTACGACCACAGATGCGTCAGCACTAGGAGATCGTGCCCCTAACACATGTTGACGAGGGGTGAATGATGAACTTACGCTGGGGGTTGTGCCGGGGGCTGCTGTCTGGACTGCTCAACACCACCAGCGGTGCGCCAGCAGTGCCCGCCGAGGGCTGGCCACCCGCCGAAGCCTTGGCCCTCTTCACCCTCTGGGCGAGCGTCTCCGCGTCCCTGCAAAGATGAACCCAAATCGAGATAAGTGGCACGGTCTGAGGGGGGTGGAGATGGCAGAAAGAAACAGTAGTTACTCATCCTCCACCTCCTCCTCTGTTGCTTTCCTCTTCCTCCTTGGGCTGAGAGACCCGAAGTCGAAGGTGATCCCTGCATCATCGTCTGCAGGAGGAGGGGAAGCTGATGGAGTCCGAGGGCGTTTGGACGAAGAAGAGGCGGCCGCCCTCTTCTTCGCCGCCGCGGCCTTCACCGACTTCTTCGCTGCCGCGGCCCTTGTCTGGCACCCGGATCCCTCCTGGTCTTGCCGCGGTGGTACGGCCCTGCCGGGCCGGACCGGCTCACCAGAGGTGGCCCACCGCAGGACCCGCCCTCTCCCGGTGGCTGGAGGATCGACAACCTCAGCCTCCTCCTTCAACGACTCATCGAACACGTCCTCAACGAGAGGAGCCCCGGTGCCGGCGCTGCTGGCCTCCCCAGCGGCCTTCGCCCACTGTGCGATCTCCTTCTCCTTCGCTTCCGCCGTGGCCTTGTCCTCCACACCACCGGCACTGCCGGCCTCCTCAGCAAGCTTCGCCTCCATCGCCCTGGCGGCGATGTAGTCCAACTCCGCCTGGGTGGTGTCTTGGACGAGCCGCGGCTCAGCGGTGACGTACACCTCATACAAGGTGTCGAAGAACTCCATCACTTGAATATCCTCTGGCTCGACCCAGCTCAGGTCAAGGCCATGCGTGTTGAAGTCCGGCATCATGGCGATGATGTCAGTCCGGCGTGAGTTGTTGCTCAACGGGACCACTCCTGCCGGCAAATTGAACAAGGGCCCCTTGGCGAACTTGCCGGCCTTCGCGGCGGCCCTCGCAGCCTTGCCAGTCCGCTCGACCTCGCTGTCGCGGTTCACGTCGAGCTGGAAGAGCCGCTGGTAGAAGTGGGCGTGCCCCATCACCGTGAAGTTGTGGTCGAGGCTGAGGCGAAGCCTCATGATGTCGGCGACGTTCGTGAAGAGCCAGGCCGGCCTCCCCTTGTTGTGCAGCGGAGCGATCCGGCGGCGGATGAAATCTGCCCCGATCATCTCAAGGGTGAGCCCGGCCTCGGTAAGGCGAAGGATCCTGGTGGTGGCAACCGTGAGCTTTGCGTCGTCGGGGTCGACGTCGATCCATTCGCCCCGGCGAACCGGCGGCGCGTCGTGGACCCGGCAAAAGTCCGGCGGGTCCGTCTCCTCAATCCAACACCACCGGCCCCGCCATTCTTCCCACCTGTCCTTCATGGCGCCCTCCGGGTATGCCCCCTTGGCCCGTGGGATCCAGGCGACACAACCAGAAATGGCACCCCCCGGTTGGATCCAAGGGAAGAAGTAGTGGCGGAAGCGCGCCGTGTTGGGGTGCACCCCGGCAAAGCCCTCGCAGAGGTGCGCGAAAACAGCCATGCACGCCACGGCATTTGGAGTGAAATCCAAAAGGCGGAAGCCCTAGGTGTGCATGACATCACTGAAGAAATCGGAGAAGGGGGGATAGAGCCCGCAGGAGAAGTAGTCGACAAAGAATGGATACCGATTTGGGGTGGCCTCGGCGCAATTGGCGGGGATGACGCGCGTGGCTGGATGCCCCGTTGTCTCTCCTCCCGTTTTGTACCCCCACAGGGGTTTGATGGCCTCTCGGAGCTCGAACACGTCGACCGTCGAGGGGAAGTAGGCGAGCTGCGTCCGCTGCGCTGCCAACGCACTCTCCGGCGGCTCCGTCGCTCCGGCGTCCTTGGCCACTCCCTTGCCCTTGGTGGATTTGGGCGCCATGGCGGCTGGGGGGAGCAAGGGACAGAAGACAGCAGATACGCAGCGATGGCGAGCAAAGGTGAAAGCTTAGGAAGGAAGGAGAAAGGGGCGGCGGCTCTGAGATTGGAGAAGACGCAGGAAGGGAGGGGGTAAAGTGAGCAGCGCGCCCGCGGTTACTCCTTTTTACGGGGAAGGCGCGGGCCGCCTCCTTTCCCTTTAACTACGATGTGACGCATGCGTGCGGGAATCGCCCCATGCATGCCCCCCACGTCACGCCCGATCCTCCACGACGCGCGTTCAACGCGGGTCATGGAGAAGCATAGCGGACGAAGAGTTACTGCGGTAAAAATCTGCCCCACCTACCCGCGCACCGTCCTGGGCATGGCCCAACAACATGTCGCGCTTATGTGTGGCCCAGGCCTAGGGGCTCCTGTCGGTGTACAAAAGTAGGGGCACACCTTTGTACCCCTTTACATGTGCAC
Source organism: Aegilops bicornis (assembly GCA_021605145.1). NCBI lineage: Eukaryota > Viridiplantae > Streptophyta > Magnoliopsida > Poales > Poaceae > Aegilops > Aegilops bicornis. Next base: position 813,998,914 of record CM038673.1, read on the forward strand.
GGGCAGTCGGAGCCGCGCGCCACGGCCACACTAGGCAGGGCAGAAGAGGGGAGCCGGAGAGAAGTCAAAGCACAAGACAACCAGCACAACGCCAAGACCAGAAACACAAAGAGCGAGAGGGCGAGGTGGACTCCCCGGCAAGATCCTTGCCGGGGCGGACTCCGTGGCCCTAGCAAGAGCCTTGCCAGGGCAACTTGCCCGATGCCAACAGAGTGAGCCACCGTTGAGCCCACGGGTTCCAACCCAACCAACTACATTGGAACTAGGGCTCGGGAAGGCACCTCCGTGGTGGCATGCAAATCTTTGTCAAGACCATAGAGATGTGAGATCAGATGAGAACCAGAAGACAACGACCCTCGGCAGGATCCTTGGTGAGGAGATCCACAAGACCCCCGGCAAGCGCCTTGCCGGGACAATCATGACGCATACGGCCCTTGCGGCCCCCTCAAAGGCCCTTGCCGAGGCGCCGGCTGGCCACAGCTAGACCCGCGTCGACCAAGACTCCACCGCTGTCCCCAAGCAGCTGCTAGCTCAAGCAGCTGCTAGCTCAACCAGCTGGGCAGGCACCTGCGTGGCGACGGGAGGGCTCTATGCCAACTCAGCAAGCAGCTACGTGGTGGCATGCAGATCTTCGTGAAACCCTACCACCGCGCCACCTCAGCTGCCTGCCTGCCTACATGGCGCCGCATGCATCACTGGCTTGGGCACGTGTCGAAGCAAGGCGAGGCGACAACGGACGGGACGGGCCTCGTTCCCGTCCCCGATAAAGCTAAGGGACACCTAAGCTATGCATTAAATGCGTCTTGTCCTGTAACACGAGCGATAAGCTCGCAGCACTGTAGGCCTTTCCACCTCCTGTGTGCCACTGTGGCAGCCCTTTCGACTAGAAAAGGAGGCCCATGGCATACTGGAGAGGGATTTGGCTCTTTTGAACTACGCAACCACCATAGATAGTACGTGAGCTCAAGAACTCTCTCAAATACACAGCAAAGCAGGACTAGGGTATTACGCATCCTCGCGGACCGAATCTGGGTAAACGATCCTTGTGTTGACTGCTAATCCTGCTCTTCTCACAACCCCATGCCCCGGCAACCGTAGTAGAGATTCTTGTGATCCCATAGGTGTCGTTCTCCACTGACACTTTGTTTCTCAATACCATGTTCTCCTCGATGTTCTTGGATATCTATCTGATGTAATCTTCTTTTGCGGTGTGTTTGTCGAGATCCGATGAATTGTGGATTTATGATCAGCTTATCTATGAATATTATTTGAATCTCCTCTGAATTGTTATATGCATGATTTGATATCTTTGTAATTCTCTTCAAACTATCGGTTTGGTTGGCCTAATAGATTGGTTTTTCTTGCAGTGGCAGAAGTGCTTAGCTTTGGGTTCAATCTTGCGGTGTCTTTTCCCAGTGAAAGTAGGGGCAGCAAGGCATGTTTTTTATTGATGCGTTACTCTGTTCTTCACGTAATACTCTATATGTAGGCAAGAGTCGATCAATGTGTGGATTAATAGTAGTAGATGCAGGCAGGAGTCGGTCTACTTGACACTGACGTGATTCCTATATTTCATAATCATTGCCTTAGATATAATCATAACTTTGTACTTTTCTATCAATTACTCGACAGTAATTTGTTCACCCACCATATCATATGCTGTCTTGAGAGAAGCCTCTAGTGAAACCTATGGCCCCGGGTCTATTTTCCATCATATAAGTTTCCGATCTACTATTTTGCAATCTTTTACTTTCCGATCTATAAAACAAAAACCCAAAAATATTTACATTATCGTTTGTTAGTTTCATCTATAACTCTATCAGATCTCACTTTTGCAAGTAATAGTGAAGGGATTGACAACCCCTTTATCGTGTTGGGTGTAAGTTGTTTGATTGTTTGTGCAGGTATTTGGTCATTTGTGTGTTGTCTCCGACTGGATTGATACCTTTGTTCTCAAACTGAGGGAAATACTTATCTCTACTTTGCTACATCACCCTTTCCTCTTCAAGGGAAAAACCAACGCAAGCTCAAGAAGTAGCACCTTCGTCCCCGTCACCGACCACCTCCGACCTTGATGTGAGAAAGAGCGCTATCCCCATGTCGATGATGATGTAGATTTTTTGATAGTTGTAGTTGAGTAGTAGCTACATGAGTGGCTTATGTTTGCAGGGAACACCTGACAGTGGCCTATGTTTTACTGGAGTATTGATTAATTTCCATTCTGGCAAATTTCAGGCGCTCGATGTATGTCGTTTTTAGCAAAGGTCATGCAGGATTTTTTTGTGAATTTTGGCATGACTTGTGCTAGAATATGTAGGAAATATCGAGTCACCAGGATTTTGTAGAAAGATAATTAAACGATATTTTGGGTTGACTTTAAGTCTGTCGAGGCTCCATACATGATAGTCAACACATGAGTGACTGAGAATGTCTGCTCCATATATGAGAGAAGAAGAATCCCGACTGTTGTCGTGGAGGTCGTTTCTCCTTCTCCTTGTTCTAGACCTTTGTTATGCACTAGGGGAAGGAGGAGTAACGACCATCACCGATGGTCAAAAAATCAGTGAGGGAGTGTGTCCACCATATATGAGAGAGGACGAAGAATCCCGAATGTTGTCGTGGGGGTCGTTTCTCCTTCTTCTCCTTGTGCTAGACCTTTGTTATATATGCACTAGGGGAAGGAGGAGTAAGGACCATCACCGACAGTTGCAAATGTCAGAGAGGAATCAGTGAGGAAGAGTCCCCACCATACATGAGAGAGGAAAAAAATCGCGACGGTTATCGTGGGGGTCTCTTCTCCTTTGTTCCCGTGTGCTACACATTTTAGTGTATCTCGGGAACGAAGGGAGGAGCGACCATCACCAACGGTCAAATATATACACCACGTGAGCTGAGAGTTTTCAAGAAAAGACTCGACAGACCGATAGTCAACCCGTGCTGAATAATAATGATCTAATTTAGTTTTTGTAGTACATATATTGAATTTTACAAGTTTATTCTTTTAATTATGAACTTAGGAAAGGTCTGACGACGACGGTATGCTCCCGGAGTGCGACTGTCACAACTAGGGAAATGCTTATACACAGGAGCTCACCAGTAGCGCTTGTTCAAAGCAAGCGCTGCTGCTAAATAGCAGTAGCGCTTGGGCAGCACGGGCGCTGCTACTATGCGCACAGCAGTAGCGCTGAAGCTAGAAAACGCGCTACTACTACAATTGACAGACCGTTCCAGGTATGTTAGGGATACTAGTAGCGCTCACTCTTTGGAAGCACTACTACTATTGATCTTAGAAATAACGCCTTTTCCCTAACCAGCGCTACTGATAAATTCAGTCCCCTCCTAATAAGACCAAAGTTTAGTCCCACATCGCTCCGCGAACAGAATTTTTACCACCTTAAATATGGTGCTTCCCAAACCATCACAACCACTTGGTCTTCATTGAACTCTATGTGTCGGATCTGTGGCCGCAATAGGAATCTTCACCGGTTCTTAAACCGGGGAAGATTCCTATTGACAATTTAGATTCTACACAAAAAGGTCATTGATGACCAATGTATTTTTGATTTTTTTTAGATGCTTAGACTTAGCAGTAGCGCTTTTCTTCAGAAAGCGCTACTACTATGGGCATAGTGAAGGAAATATGCCCTAGAGGCAATAATAAAGTTATTATTTATTTCCTTATATCATGATAAATGTTTATTATTCATGCTAGAATTGTATTAACCGGAAACATAATACATGTGTGAATATATAGACAAAACAGTATGTCACTAGTATGCCTCTACTTGACTAGCTTGTTAATCAAAGATGGTTATGTTTCCTAACCGTGAACAAGGAGTTGTTATTTGATTAACAAGGTCACATCATTAGTTGAATGATCTGATTGACATGACCCATTCCGTTAGCTTAACACTTGATGCGTTTAGTATGTTAATGCTTTCTTCATGACACATACATGTTCCTGTAACTATGAGATTATGCAACTCCCGTTTACGGAGGAACACTTTGGGTGCTACCAAAGCGTCCTGGCGTGAATCTGGGTGATTATAAAGGAGTACTACAGGTGTCTCCAAAGGTACTTGTTGGGTTGGCGTATTTGAGATTAGGTTTTGTCACTCCGATTGCTCGGAGAGGTATCTCTAGGCCTTCTCGGTAATACACATCACTTAAGCCTTGCAAGCATTACAACTAATGAGTTAGTTGTGAGATGATGTATTACGGAACGAGTAAAGAGACTTACCGTAGCGAGATTGAACTAGGTATAGGATACCGACGATCGAATCTCGGGGAAGTAACATACCGATGACAAAGGGAACAACATATGTCGTTATGCGGTTTGACCGATACAGATCTTCAGAGAATATGAAGGAACCAATATGGGCATCCAGGTTCCGCTATTGGTTATTGACCGAGAATGGTTCTAGGTCATGTCTACATAGTTCTCGAACCCGTAGGGTCCGCACGCTTAACGCTTCGATGACAGTTCATAATGAGTTTATAAGTATTGATGCACGAAGGTTGTTCGGAGTCCGGATGTGATCACGGACATGACGAGGAGTCTCGAAATGGTCGAGACATAAAGATTGATATATTGGAAGCCTACATTTGGACATCGGAAGTGTTCCGGGTGAAATCGGGATTTTAATGCAGTACCGGAGGTTACCGGAACCCCGGGAGGTCCATGGGCCTTAATGGGCCATAGGAGAAGAGGAAGGGCAGGCCAAGGTGGGCTGCGCTTCCTCCCCTCTAGTCCGAATAGGACAAGGAAGGGGCGGCGCCTTCCCTCTTTCCTCCTCCAATCCTAGTCCAACTAGGAGAGAGTCCTACTCCCGGTGGGAGTAGGACTCCTCCTTGGTGCGCCTCCCCCTAGGGCCGGCCACCTCCCCCTTGGCTCCTTTATATACGGGGGCAGGGGGCACCCCAATACACACAAGTTGATCTACGGATCTTTCCTTAGCCGTGTGCGGTGCCCCCTTCCACCATATTCCACTTCGGTCATATCGTCATGAGCTTAGGCGAAGCCCTGCGCCGGAGAAGTCATATCGTCAGCGGAGCTTAGGCGAAGCTTCTGCGTCGGTGGAGCATCATCATCGTCCACGCCCGTCGTCTTGTGGAACTCATCCCGACACTTTGCTGGATCGGAGTCCGGGATCGTCATCGAGCTGAGCGTGTGCAGAACTCGGAGGTGCCGTCACGTTCGGTGCTTGGATCGGTCGGATCGTGAAGACGCATCTGACTACATCAACCAGCGTTGTTATAACGCGCTTCCGCTTTCGGTCTCACGAGTGCGTGGACGGACACTCTTCCCTCTCGTTGCTATGCCATCACCATGGTCTTGCTTGATCGTAGGAATTTTTTTAAAATTACTACGTTCCCCAACAGTGGCATCCGAGCCTGGTTTTATGCGTTGATGTCATATGCACGAGTAGAACACAAGTGAGTTGTGGACGATACAAGTCATACTGCCTACCAGCATGTCATACTTTGGTTCAGCGGTATTGTGAGATGAAGCGGCCCGGACCGACATTACGCGTCGCTTCACGAGACTGGTTTCACCGCTCCGAGCACTCGTTGCTTAAAGGTGACCGGCGGGTGTCTGTCTCTCTCACTTTAGTTGAATCGAGTGTGACTACGCCCGGTCCTTGAGAAGGTTAAAACGGAGTCTATTTGACGAAGTATCGTTGTGGTTTTGATGCGTAGGTAAGAACGGTTCTTGCTCAGCCCGTAGCAGCCACGTAAAACTTGCAACAACAAAGTAGAGGACGTCTAACTTGTTTTTGCAGGGCATGTTGTGATGTGATGTGGTCAAGACGTGATGCTATATTTTATTGTATGAGATGATCATGTTTTGTAACCGAAGTTATCGGCAATGGCAGGAGCCATATGGTTGTCGCTTTATTGTATGAAATGCAAGCGCCATGTAATTGCTTTACTTTATCACTAAGGAGTAGCGATAGTCGTAGAAGCAATAGTTGGCGAGACGACAACGATGCTACGATGGAGATCAAGGTGTCGCGCGCGGTGGCGATGGTGATCATGATGATTGCTTGGCGATGGAGATCACAAGCACAAGATGATGATGACCATATCATATCACTTATATTGATTGCATGTGATGTTTATCCTTTATGCATCTTATCTTGCTTTGATTGACGGTAGCATTATAAGATGATCTCTCACTAAAAATTATCAAGAAGTGTTCTCCCGAGTATGCACCGTTGCGAAAGTTCTTCGTCTTTGAGACACCACGTGATGATCGGGTGTGATAGGCTCTACGTTCAAATACAACGGGTGCAAAACAGTTGCGCCACGCGGAATACTCAGGTTAAACTTGACGAGCCTAGCATATAACAGATATGGCCTCGGAACCACGGAGACCGAAAGGTCGAGCGTGAATCATATAGTAGATATGATCAACATAGTGATGTTCACCATTGAAACTACTCCGTCTCACGTGATGATCGGACATGGTTTAGTTGATATGGATCACGTGATCACTTAGATGACTAGAGAGATGTCTGTCTAAGTGGGAGTTTTTTAATATGATTAATTGAACTTAAATTTATCATGATCTTAGTACCTGATAGTATTTTGCTTGTCTATGTTTACTGTAGATAGATGGCTCGTGCTGTTGTTCCGTTGAATTTTAATGCGTTCCTTGAGAAAGCAAAGATGAAAGATGATGGTAGCAATTACACGGACTGGGTCCGTAACTTGAGGAGTATCCTCATTGCTGCCGCAGAAAAATTAAATCCTGGAAGCACCGCTGGGTGACAGACCTGCTGCGAGATGCTTGAGCGAGAAGTTGTGAACGCGTCGCAAAGCAGAGCTGATGACTACTCTATAGTTCAGTGTGCCATGCTTTACGGCTTAGAACCGGGTCTTCAAAGACGTTTTGAGCGTCATGGAGCATATGAGATGTTCCAGGAGTTGAAGTTAATATTTCAAGCAAATGCCGGATTGAGAGATATGAAGTCTCCAATAAGTTCTATAGCTGCAAGATGGAGGAGAATAGTTACATCGGTGAGCACATACTCAAAATGTCCAGGTATAACAATCACTTAATTCAGCTGGGAGTTAATCTTCCGGATGATAGTGTCATTGATGAAATTCTCCAATCACTGCCACCAAGCTACAAGAGCTTCGTGATGAACTATAATATGCAAGGGATGACTAAGACAATTCCTGAGCTCTTCGCGATGCTAAAAGTCATGGAGGTAGAAATCAAGAAAGAGCATCAAGTGTTGATGGTCAACAAGACCACTAGTTTCAAGAAAAGGGCAAAGGGAAGAAGAAGGGAAACTTCAAAAAGAACAGCAAGAAAGTTGCTGATCAAGAGAAGAAACCCAAGTCTGGACCTAAGCCTGAAACTGAGTGTTTTTACTGCAAGCAGACCGGACACTGGAAGCGGAACTGCCCCAAGTATTTGGCGGATAAAAAGGATGGCAAGGTGAACAAAGGTATATGTGATATACATGTTATTGATGTGTACCTTACTAATACTCGCAGTAGTACCTGGGTATTTGATAATGGTTACATTGCTAATATTTTCAACTCGAAACATGAACTACGGATTAAGCGAAGATAGGCTAAGGACGAGGTGACGATGCGCGTTGGAAATGGTTCCAAAGTCGATGTGATCGCGGTCGGCACGCTACCTCTACATCTACCTTCGGGATTAGTTTTAGACCTAAATAATTGTTATTTGGTGCCAGCGTTGAGCATGAACATTATATCTGGATCTTGTTTAATGCGAGGCGGTTATTCATTTAAATCGAGAGAATAATGGTTGTTCTATTTATATGAGTAATATCTTTTATGGTCATGCACCCTTGAAGAATGGTCTATTCTTGTTGAATCTCGAAAGTAGTGAAACACATATTCATAATGTTGAAGCCAAAAGATGCACGAGTTGATAATGATAGTGCAACTTATTTGTGGCACTTTGCCGTTTAGGTCATATCGATTGTAAAACGCATGAAGAAACTCCATCTTGATGGGCTTCGGAATCACTTGATTATGAATCACTTGGTACTTGCGAACCGTGCCTCATGGGCAAGATGACCAAAACGCCGTTCTCCGGAACTATGGAGCGAGCAACTTATTTGTTGGAAATCATACATACCGATGTTTGTGGTCCAATGAATGTTGAGGCACGCCATGGTATCGTTATTTTCTCACCTTCACAGATGATTTGAGCAGATATGGGTATATCTACTTAATGAAACACAAATCTGAAACATTTGAAAAGTTCAAAGAATTACAGAGTGAAGTGGAAAATCATCGTAACAAGAAAATAAAATTTCTACGATCTGATCGTGGAGGAGAATATTTGAGTTAAGAGTTAGGTTTACATTTGAAACAATGTGGAATAGATTCGCAACTCACGCCACCCGGAACACCACGGAGAAATGGTGTGTCCGAGCGTCAGAATCGTACTTTACTGGATATGGTGCGATCTATGATGTCTATTTCCGATTTACCGCTATCGTTTTGGGGTTATGCTTTAGAGACGGCCGCATTCACGTTGAATAGGACACCGTCAAAATCAGTTGAGACGGCGCCTTATGAACTGTGGTCCGGCAAGAAACCAAAGTTGTCGTTTCTTAAAGTTTGGGGCTGCGATGCTTATGTGAAGAAACTTCAACCAGATAAGCTCGAACCCAAATCGGAAAAATGTGTCTTCATAGGATACCCAAAGGAAACTGTTGGGTACACCTTCTATCACAGATCTGAAGGCAAGATTTTCGTTGCTAAATTCGGATCCTTTCTAGAGAAGGAGTTTCTCTCGAAAGAAGTGAGTGGGAGGAAAGTAGAACTTGATGAGATAATCATGTCTGCTCCCTTATTGGAAAGTAGTTCATCACAAGAAATGGTTCCTGTGACAACTACACCAATTAGTGAAGAAACTAATGATGATGATCATGAAGCTTCAGATCAAGTTACTCTTGAACCTCGTAGGTCTACCAGAGTGAAATACGCACCAGATTGGTAATGCGGTAATCCTATTCGAAGTCATGTTACTTGACCATGGCGAACCTACAAACTATGAAGAAGCGATGGTGAGCCCAGATTCCATAAAATGGTGGAAGCCATGAAATCTGAGATGGGATCCATGTATGAGAACAAAGTATGGACTTTGGTTGACTTGCCCGATGATCGGCAAGCCATTGAAAATAAATGGATCTTTAAGAAGAAGACCGACGCCGATGGTAATATAACTGTCTACAAAGCTCGACTTGTTGCGAAAGGTTTTCGACAAGTTCAAGGGGTTGACTACGATGAGACTTTCTCACCCGTGGCGATGCTTAAGTCTGTCCGAATCATGTTAGCAATTGCCGCATTTTATGATTATGAAATTTGGCAAATGGATGTAAAAACTGCATTCTTGAATGGATTTCTAGAAGAAGAGTTGTATATGATGCAACCAGAAGGTTTTGTCGATCCAAAAGATGCTAACAAAGTGTGCAAGCTCCAACGATCAATTTATGGTGCCGTGCAAGCCTCTCGGAGTTGGAATAAACGCTTTGATAGTGTGATCAAAGCATATGGGTTTGTATACGGACTTTTGGAGAAGCCTGTATTTACAAGAAAGTGAGTGGGAGCTCAGTAGCATTTCTGATATTATATGTGGACGACATATTATTAATTGGAAATGATATAGAATTTCTGGATAGCATAAAAGGATACTTGAATAAAAGTTTTTCAATGAAAGACCTCGGTGAAGCTGCTTACATATTGGGCATCAAGATCTATAGAGATAGATCAAGGCGCTTAATTGGACTTTCACAAAGCACATACCTTGATAAAGTTTTGAAAAGTTCAAAATGGATCGAGGCAAAGAAAGGTTTTTGCCTGTGTTGCAAGGTGTAAGATTGAGTCGGACTCAATGCCCGACCACAGCAGAAGATAGAGAGAAAATGAAAGATGTTCCCTATGCTTCAGCCATAGGCTCTATCATGTATGCAATGCTGTGTACCGGACACGGCGTATGCTTAGCTGTAAGCTTGGCAGGAAGGTACCAAAGTAATCCAGGAATGGATCATCGACAGCGGTCAAGAACATCCTGAAATACACGAAAAGGACTATGGATATGTTTCTCGTATATGGAGGTGACAAAGAGCTAGTCGTAAATGGTTACGTCGATGCAAGCTTTGACCGATCCGGACGATTCTAAATCGCAAACCGGATCGTGTTTTTATTAAACGGTGGAGCTGTCGGTTGGTGCAGTTCTAAAACAAAGCGTCGTGGCGGGATCTACATGTGAAGCGGAGTACATAGCTGCTTGAAGCAGCAAATGAAGGAGTCTGGATGAAAGAGTTCATCTCCGATCTAGGTGTCATACCTAGTGCATCGGGACCAATGAAGATCTTCTGTGACAATACTTTGGTGCAATTGCCTTGGCAAAGGAATCCAGATTTCACAAGAGGACCAAGCATATCAAGAGACGCTTCAATTCCATTCGGGACCAAGTCCAAGTGGGAGACATAGAGATTTGCAAAATACATACGGATCTGAATGTTGCAGACCCGTTGACTAAGCCTCTTCCACGAGCAAAACATGATCAGCACCAAGACTCCATGGGTGTTAGGATCATTACTTTGTAATCTAGATTATTGACTCTAGTGCAAGTGGGAGACTGAAGGAAATATGCCCTAGAGGCAATGATAAAGTTATTATTTATTTCCTTATATCATGATAAATGTTTATTATTCATGCTAGAATTGTATTAACCGGAAACATAATAAATGTGTGAATATATAGACAAAACAGTATGTCACTAGTATGCCTCTACTTGACTAGCTTGTTAATCAAAGATGGTTATGTTTCCTAACCGTGAACAAGGAGTTGTTATTTGATTAACAAGGTCACATCATTAGTTGAATGATCTGATTGACATGACCCATTCCGTTAGCTTAACACTTGATCGTTTAGTATGTTAATGCTTTCTTCATGACACATACATGTTCCTGTAACTATGAGATTATGCAACTCCGTTCTGGGAGGAACACTTTAGGTGCTACCAAAGCGTCACAACGTAATCGGGTGATTATAAAGGAGTACTACAGGTGTCTCCAAAGGTACTTGTTGGGTTGGCGTATTTCGAGATTAGGTTTTGTCACTCCGATTGTCGGAGAGGTATCTCTAGGCCTTCTCGGTAATACACATCACTTAAGCCTTGCAAGCATTACAACTAATGAGTTAGTTGTGAGATGATGTATTACGGAGCGAGTAAAGAGACTTACCGTAGCGAGATTGAACTAGGTATTGGATACCGACGATCGAATCTCGGGTAAGTAACATACCGATGACAAAGGGAACAACATATGTCGTTATGCGGTTTGACCGATAAAGATCTTCGTAGAATATGTAGGAACCAATATGGGCATCCAGGTTCCGCTATTGGTTATTGACCGAGAATGGTTCTAGGTCATGTCTACATAGTTCTCGAACCCGTAGGGTCCGCACGCTAACGTTTCGATGACAGTTCATAATGAGTTTATAAGTATTGATGCACGAAGGTTGTTCGAGTCCCGGATGTGATCACGGACATGACGAGGAGTCTCGAAATGGTCGAGACATAAAGATTGATATATTGGAAGCCTACATTTGGACATCGGAAGTATTCCGGGTGAAATCGGGATTTTACCGGAGTACCGGGAGGTTACCGGAACCCCCGGGAGGTCCATGGGCCTTAATGGGCCATAGGAGAAGAGGAAGGGCAGGCCAAGGTGGGCTGCACGCCCCCCTCCCCCCTCTAGTCCGAATAGGACAAGGAAGGGGGGGGGGGCGGCGCCCCTTCCCTCTTTCCCCTCCTCCAATCCTAGTCCAACTAGGAGAGGGGGGGAGTCCTACTCCCGGTGGGAGTAGGACTCCTCCTTGGTGCGCCTCCCCCTAGGGCCGGCCACCTCCCCCTTGGCTCCTTTATATACGAGGCAGGGGGCACCCCAATACACACAAGTTGATCTACGGATCTTTCCTTAGCCGTGCGGTGCCCCTTCCACCATATTCCACTTGGTCATATCGTCGCGAGCTTAAGGCGAAGCCTGCGCCGGAGAAGTCATATCGTCATGAGCTTAGGCGAAGCTTCTGCGTCGGTGGAGCATCATCATCGTCACCACGCCGTCGTCTTGTGGAACTCATCCCGACACTTTCTTTGGATCGGAGTCCGGGATCGTCATCGAGCTGAGCGTGTGCGAGAACTCGGAGGTGCCGTCGTTCGGTGCTTGGATCGGTCGGATCGTGAAGACGTCTGACTACATCAACCGCGTTGTTATAACGCTTCCGCTTTCGGTCTACGAGGGTACGTGGACGGACACTCTTCCCTGTCGTTGCTATGCCATCACCATGGTCTTGCTTGATCGTAGGAAATTTTTTGAAATTACTACGTTCCCCAACACATAGCTGTAGTGCTGCTCTGGTAAAAGGCGCTACTGCTATGGCCTTTAGCGGCAGCGCTCAAAGCGCGCTACTTCTATGGCCACCCTATCTTCTTCAACCGACATCTCACTCTCCCCTCTCCACCCCCAGTCTAACTCTCCCGTACGTTCTGCCGCCAGCGACGTTCGGCCCTCCCCCGCCGCAGCATTGCCGTCGCCCCCAAGGTATTCTCTCTCTGCCCTCCTTCCTCCTCCTCCTCCCTCCGGTCGCCCTGCTCTCTCCTCCCTCCGGCGGCCCTTACTACAAAAAAGACACATTCGTGACATTTTGGGCTGAACGAATTTTTTTCTGTCATACTTATGACACTTCTATGACGATAATTGTGACAAAACCCGGTATCATGATAGATGTGGTGGGCTCCTACTTCTATGACAAAAAATCATGACAAAAAATGGGCTTTTTGTCCTGGGCGGGCCAGAGACGCAGCTGCATGACATTCTTTGGGTCGTCCATGACGGAAAAAACCGTGGTAGAAGCGAGGGCCGGGAAAATTTCGAGGAGTTCCCGGTTACGGTGGGTACATGGTCGGGGGCCGAGCGATGCATGTTTCTCTCGTACACATACGCGCGTGTGTGCAAGGCGTTGGGCTCTAACTGAACCCGAGCGAGGCGTTGGGCTCTAACTGAACTCGAGTGATTGCACTGCAGGCTACGCGTTACTGAACCCGAGCGATCGATCGATGGCTGTTAACTGAACCCGACCGAGCGATTCCTTCGCTACTGCTGCTAACTGAAGCCGATCGATGCTGCCTCTGGATGAACAGTGAGCGTTGCTGGGGGGTTTGGATGAACATTTCCTGGTGGGGGTGGATGAACAGGACCCCGATCAATCAAGCCGGTTGGGGCTGGATGAACAGGATAGCGTGGAGGGCTGGATGAACAGGACCACCCCGTGGAGGGCTGGATGAACAGTAGATGGTGGAGGGCTGGATGAACAGTAGCCCGTGGAGGGGTGGTTGAACAGGAGCCCGTGGAGAGGGCTGGTTAAGCGATGGCCGGTGGAGTAGCGCGCGGTGGAGGCTGGATGAACGGGAGCCTATGGATGAACAGTCGCAGGTGGAGGCTGGAGGAGGTCGACGGTGGATGAACAGTAGCCCGTGGAGGCTGGAGGGGGTCGACGCTGGAGATGAACAGTATCTCGTGGAGTCCCATTTTGCGTTACGCCACAGCCCTCCCGATGAACAGGACACCCATTTCAACTGTAGCGCTCCAACACAAGTCCGTTTCCTCCGTTTAGCGGTACGCCACACCCCTCCCGATCAACAGGACCCCCGTTTTGACCGTAGGAGGTCTGTTTCCTCCGTTTTGCGGTACACCAGACCCCTCCCGATGAACAGGATCCCGTTTCGAACCTGGTCGGTCGAACACAAGGCCGTTTCCTCCGTTCTGCGGTACGCTAGGCCTCCTTTCCATCGGCTGTTCCGTCCAAGCCAGTTGGCTCCCACGCGTTCCGTTGCCCCCGATGAACTCGACGCATGCCGTTGCCTCCCAATGACCACGACGACGACGCAGTTTCTCCGTTCCTACCCAGCCATGTACATGAGCCCTGGCCGTAGATATGCGCGAGTAGGCGTTCGAGACCCCGCCCGTATGTAGGTAGGTGGCTGTGTTTTCTTTCTTGCACATTGGCCGCTGTACGTATGTGTACATGCTACATGCCCGCCTCTACTACGACACGTGCGCTGTAGCGACCCGACCTCAGACGGTCAAGCCTGCGTATTCTTGTGCCATCCACTGGATCAAGATCTTTGGCACACACAGTACATCAATGTATATATCATAGAGAAATCACATTTATAAATAATATAAACTGATATATAACTCATAATACTCAGCGGAAACAATCAAGCGGGTGTGGAGTCCCATCAACGCCATCGGCAGGTTGAGTGTAGACCGTAACCACTGCATCGTATTCTTACTCGTCGAGGAAAATATCTGCAACATGATACGTTGCAGCCGTGTAGGTCAGTACATTGAATGTACCGGCAAGATCACAACATGAATAAACAGATAATAAACTATACTATATGCAGTATGGCTGTATGGCTCTGTATCTGAGTTTTGTTTGCGTAAAAGCTGGTTTTATTTTACCTACATCAAAGGAATAAATGAAATCTGTACTAAGGAGTTTTCTATCATGACATGGTTCCGCCAACCGATGTCTCATAGCCCAAAATTCATCATATGTTGCCCACAATTAAGTTATCAATCCGGTGTTGAGAGTTCCGAGATAGATCCAAGTCCAGATGCTCAAATTGTCCGTAACCGGGGACACGGCTAATCGATTAGGTTATAACCCTCTGCAGAGGTTTGTACACTTTACCCGCAAGATTCGATCCCTCTCTTTACGTTCTCGCACTTCAGGGTGTTTGAGAACAAGATGACCGAAACATGGTCTTCCAAAGAGTTCCTCTCGACCACCGTCCGGTACTCAACCCATCCTACCGTAGTTCTACATCTGCTAGTACCGTCCCAGCCAGAGTCACAACTAAGGTCAACCAAGCGAGCCCATAATGACTTGCGGTTGCAGGTAAGCTTCGGGCATGAAGTATTCTTCCGTCTCTTTGAGTCTGGGTGAAGCTTTTCGCAAGATGTCATGGCGCTTCTCCATGCATCCCGGCCAACCACTGGGTTCTCCAGGGTGCCCGTCAACCGTCCTTCACCCAGTAGTGTGTATTGAATTCCTGTCTCGAGTCTTGAAGTCTTGAGGTCTTGAAGATGCAGTCCTTGCAGCTTTCATCATGGTGTTGTCGTCATTGACGTAGATCCTCCATTCTCACACCACTCTTGAGCACTCATACCAAACCCCGTCTACTACAGCGTAGCATTAAAATAAATAACGTCCCGGGGCTTGGTAACAGGGTAATGGGTTCCTACCTCATGCATACTACTCAACTACAAGAATTTCAATAACACTCTTGAGGGTGGTTTCAAAGATGCCACTAAATGCAATAAAAACATAGGTATGAAAGCATGGTCAAAGTGAACTTGCCTGGTGATGTTGACGAAGAAGAATTATCGTTCTCAAGAAATAACTTGATAGACTACTCGTCACTCTCTGATGAAATCTATATAACAAACATATCATTCACATAAGCACTCACACTAACAATCAAAACAAAAGAGAGAGTGAATAAGAATCAAGGAACTTCAAATAAAACTAGGAGTCTTCTTCTACAACATTCACAAAAATAGTTTTGTCTAACGGAAAATAAAACACTGAAATAACAGAGAATAAAATATAAATTTAGTTAAGACAAAAAAATAAAGTATTTTTTTCATAAAGCTATTTTGAAAGTATTTTCAATTGGGAGTTAAAACAGTAGAAATCCATTGCAAGTTATTAGCGAACTTGAATTGATTTCACGATAACAAAATAAAATAAATATAAAAACTTGTTGAACACCTACTGTTTAACTAATAGAAACCAAACATAAACTTTCTGAAATATAAAATAAAATAATTTAAAAACAACTATAGAAAAAGAAGTAGCTATAATTGAATAGAACTAAAACAGAATTTGTTTTACATGAAATAATAAGCTAAAATACTCAAACAATTTTGAAGTTTTTACCACTGGTAAATATGATCACTAGTGATCAGTAGAAAAAAAGAATCAAATAAAAATCTATTTTAAACTCCCGGAATAAGCAAAACAAGCTTTAATTGAAATCTGATCTAACTCAATTTTTATAAATCCAAACATAGACAAATTATATATTTTTGGAAACTACAAGAAAATTGTGATCTAACGCAAAACGAATCAGCATCATTGGACTTCTAGATCAAAAGTTATAAGCTAAACAAGAACGGAACTAAATCTGTTACGGAAATAAATCTGAAAACGAAAACGGCGACGTGGCGAGATTTGATTGGTTGTCGGGTGTGCGCGTTTTAGGCTATCTAGAGGACGGCCGCACATTTGAAGAAAACGGTTTGGCTATGAAGTGATCTATTTGGGGCCTTAGGATCAAGATCTAACGGTGGTACGGGAATAGACAAAAGAAAGAAAGAAAAAACAACAAGGGAGTTACCTGTACGTGAGGTGTTGGGGAACGTAGTAATTTCAAAAAAATTCCCTACGCACACACAGGACCATGGTGATGGCATAGCAACGAGAGGGGAGAGTGTCTGTCCACGTACCCTCGTAGACCGAAAGCGGAAGCGTTATAACAACGCTGTTGATGTAGTCAAATGCGTCTTCACGATCCGACCGATCCAAGCACCGAACGTCGGCACCTCCGAGTTACGCACTGCGTTCAGCTCGATGGCGATCCCGGACTCTGATCCAGCAAAGTGTCGGGATGAGTTCCGTCAAGACGATGGCGTGGTGACGATGATGATGCTCCACCGGCGCAGGGCTTCGCCTAAGCTCCATGACGATATGACTTCTCCGGCACGGGGCTTCGCCTAAGCTCATGACGATATGACCGAAGTGGAATATGGTGGAGGGGGCACCGCCTGCAGCTAAGGAACGATCCGTAGATCAACTTGTGTGTCATGGGGTGCCCCCTTGCCCCCGTATATAAAGGAGCAAGGGGGGGTGCGGCCAGCCCAAGGGGGGCGCGCCTGGAGGAGTCCTACTCCCACCGGGAGTAGGACTCCCCCCCCTTTTCCTAGTTGGAATAGGATTGGGGAGGGGGAAGAGGGAAGGGGGCGCCGCCCCCCCTCTCCTTGTCCTATTCGGACTAGAGGGGGAGGCGCCTGCCTGCCTGGCCGGCCCTTCCTCTTCTCTCTTGTGGCCCATTAAGGCCCATATACCCCGGGGTTCAGTAACCCCGGTGATTCGGTAACTTCCTGTTTTCATCCGGAACCCTTCCGAAGTCCAAACATAGGCTTCCAATATATCAATCTTTATGTCTCGACCATTTCGAGACTCCTCGTCATGTCCGTGATCACATCCGGGACTCCGAACAACCTTCGGTACATCAAAACTTATAAACTCATTATGAACTGTCATCGAAACGTTAAGCGTGCGGACCCTACGGGTTCGAGAACTATGTAGACATGACCTAGAACCATTCTCGGTCAATAACCAATAAGCGGAACCTGGATGCCCATATTGGTTCTTACATATTCTCTGAAGATCTTTATCGGTCAAACCGCATAACGACATACGTTGTTCCCTTTGTCATCGGTATGTTACTTACCGAGATTTGATCGTCGGTATCCAATACCTAGTTCAATCTCGTTACCGGTAAGTCTCTTTACTCGTTCCGTAATACATCATCTCACAACTAACTCATTAGTTGTAATGCTTGCAAGGCTTATGTGATGTGTATTACCGAGAAGGCCCGTAGATACCTCTCCGAGCAATCGTGAGTGACAAAACCTAATCTCGAAATAAGCCAACCCAACAAGTACCTTTGGAGACACCTGTAGTACTCCTTTATAATCACCCGATTACGTTGTGACGTTTGGTAGTACCAAAGTGTTCCTCCGGTAAACGGGAGTTGCATAATCTCATAGTTACAGGAATATGTATAGGTCATGAAGAAAGCATTAGCAATATACTAAACGATCAAGTGCTAAGCTGACGGAATGGGTCATGTCAATCAAATCATTCTCCTAATGAGGTGATCCCATTAATCAAATGACAACACATGTCTATGGTTAGGAAACACAACCATCTTTGATTAATGAGCTAGTCTAGTAGAGGCATACTAGTGACTATCTGTTTGTCTATGTATTCACACATGTATTATGTTTCCGGTTAATACAATTCTAGCATGAATAATAAACATTTATCATGGTATAAGGAAATAAATAATAACTTTATTATTGCCTCTAGGGCATATTTCCTTCAGTCTCCCACTTGCACTAGAGTCAATAATCTAGAGTACATCGTAATGATTCTAACACCCATGCAGTCTTGGTGCTGATCATGTTTTGCTCGTGGAAGAGGCTTAGTCAACGGGTCTGCAACATTCAGATCCGTATGTATTTTGCAAATCTCTATGTCTCCCACTTGGACTTGGTCCCGAATGGAATTGAAGCGTCTCTTGATATGCTTGGTCCTCTTGTGAAATCTGGATTCCTTTGCCAAGGCAATTGCACCAGTATTGTCACAGAAGATCTTCATCGGTCCCGATGCACTAGGTATGACACCTAGATTGGAAATGAACTCTTTCATCCAGACTCCTTCATTTGCTGCTTCCGAAGCAGCTATGTACTCCGCTTCACATGTAGATCCCGCCACGACGCTTTGTTTAGAACTGCACCAACTGACAGCTCCACCGTTTAATAAAAACACGTATCCGGTTTGCGATTTAGAATCATCCGGATCAGTGTCAAAGCTTGCATCGACGTAACCATTTACGACTAGCTCTTTGTCACCTCCATATCTGAGAAACATATCCTTAGTCCTTTTCGTGTATTTCAGGATGTTCTTGACCGCTGTCGATGATCCACTCCTGGATTACATTGGTACCTGCCTGCCAACCTTACAGCAAGGCACACATCAGGTCAGGTACACAGCATTGCATACATGATAGAGCCTATGGCTGAAGCATAGGGAACATCTTTCATTTTCTCTCTATCTTCTGCTGTGGTCGGGCATTGATTACGACTCAATCTTACACCTTGTGTCTGAGGTAAAAACCTTTCTTTGCCTGATCCATTTTGAACTTCTTCAAAACTTTATCAAGGTATGTGCTTTGTGAAAGTCCAATTAAGCGTCTGGATCTATCTCTATAGATCTTGATGCCCAATATGTAAGCAGCTTCACCGAGGTCTTTCATTGAAAAACTTTTATTCAAGTATCCTTTTATGCTATCCAGAATTTCTATATCATTTCCAATCAATAATATGTCGTCCACATATAATATCAGAAATGCTCTGAGCTCCCACTCACTTTCTTGTAAATACAGGCTTCTCCAAAAGTCTCATAAAACCATATGCTTTGATCACACTATCAAAGCGTTTATTCCAACTCCGAGAGGCTTGCACGGACCATAAATTGATCGCTGGAGCTTGCACACTTTGTTAGTACCCTTTGGATCGACAAAACCTTCTGGTTGCATCATATACAACTCTTCTTCTAGAAATCCATTCAAGAATGCAGTTTTACATCCATTTGCCAAATTTCATAATCATAAAATGCGGCAATTGCTAACATGATTCGGACAGACTTAAGCATCGCTACGGGTGAGAAAGTCTCATCGTAGTCAACCCCTTGAACTTGTCGAAAACCTTTCGCAACAAGTCGAGCTTTGTAGACAGTTATATTACCATCAGCGTCGGTCTTCTTCTTAAAGATCCATTTATTCTCAATGGCTTGCCGATCATCGGGCAAGTCAACCAAAGTCCATACTTTGTTCTCATACATGGATCCCATCTCAGATTTCATGGCTTCCAGCCATTTCGCGGAATCTGGGCTCACCATCGCTTCTTCATAGTTTGTAGGTTCGCCATGGTCAAGTAACATGACTTCCAGAATAGGATTACCGTACCACTCTGGCGCGTATTTTATTCTGGTTGACCTACGAAGTTCAGTAGCAACTTGATCTGAAGTTTCATGATCAACATCATTAGTTTCCTCACTAATTGGTGTAGTTGTCATAGGAACCGTTTCTTGTGATGAACTACCTTCCAATAAGGGAGCAGATACAGTTATCTCATCAAGTTCTACTTTCCTCCCACTCACTTCTTTTGAGAGAAACTCCTTCTCTAGAAAGGATCCGAATTTAGCAACGAAAATCTTGCCTTCAGATCTGTGATAGAAGGTGTACCCAACAGTCTCCTTTGGGTATCCTATGAAGACACATTTTTCCGATTTGGGTTCGAGCTTATCTGGTTGAAGTTTCTTCACATAAGCATCGCAGCCCCAAACTTTAAGAAACGACAACTTTGGTTTCTTACCAAACCACAGTTCATACGGTGTCGTCTCAACGGATTTAGATGGTGCCCTATTTAACGTGAATGCGGCCGTCTCTAAAGCATATCCCCAAAAGCGATAGCGGTAAATCAGTAAGAGACATCATAGATCGCACCATATCAAGTAAAATACGATTCTGACGTTCGGACACACCATTTCTCTGTGGTGTTCGGGTGGCGTGAGTTGCTAAACTATTCCACATTGTTTCAAATGTAAACCAAACTCGTAACTCAAATATTCTCCTCCACGATCAGATCGTAGAAACTTTATTTTCTTGTTACGATGATTTTCCACTTCACTCTGAAATTCTTTGAACTTTTCAAATGTTTCAGATTTGTGTTTCATTAAGTAGATATACCCATATCTGCTCAAATCATCTGTGAAGGTGAGAAAATAACGATACCCGCCGCGTGCCTCAACATTCATTGGACCACAAAGATCAGTATGTATGATTTCCAACAAATCAGTTGCTCGCTCCATAGTTCCGGAGAACGGCGTTTTGGTCATCTTGCCCATGAGGCACGGTTCGCAAGTACCAAGTGATTCATAATCAAGTGATTCCGTAAGCCCATCGAGATGGAGTTTCTTCATGCGTTTTACACCGATATGACCTAAACGGCGATTACCACAAATAAGTTGCATTATCATTATCAACTCTGCATCTTTTGGTTTCAACACTATGAATATGTGTGTTACTACTATCGAGATTCAATAAAATAGACCATTCTTCAAGGGTGCATGACCATAAAAGATATTACTCATATAAATAGAACAACCATTATTCTCTGATTTAAATGAATAACCGTCTCGCATCAAACAAGATCCAGATATAATGTTCATGCTCAACGCTGGCACCAAATAACAATTATTTAGGTCTAAAACTAATCCCAAAGGTAGATGTAGAGGTAGCGTGCCGACCGCGATCACATTGACCTTGGAACCATTTCCCACGCGCATCGTCACCTCGTCCTTTGCCAGTGCTCGCTTATTCCGTAGTCCCTGCTTCGAGTTGCAAATATTAGCAACAGAACCAGTATCAAATACCCAGGTGCTACTACGAGCTCTAGTAAGGTACACATCAATAACATGTATATCACATATACCTTTGTTCACCTTGCCATCCTTCTTATCCGCCAAATACTTGGGGCAGTTCCGCTTCCAAAGGTCCATGCTTTGCGGTAAAAACACTCGATTTCGGGCTTAGGTCCAGACTTGGGTTTCTTCTCTTAAGCGACAACTTTCTTGCTGTTCTTCTTGAAGTTTCCTTCTTCTTTCCTTTGCCCTTTTTCTTGAAACTAGTGGTCTTGTTGACCATCAACACTTGATGCTCTTTCTTGATTTCTACCTCCATGACTTTCGGCATTGCAAAGAGCTCGGAATTGTTTTGGTCATCCCTTGCATATTATAGTTCATCACGAAGCTCTTGTAGCTTGGTGGCGATGATTGGAGAATTCTGTCAATGACACTATCATCCGGAAGAGTAACTCCAGTTGAATCAAGTGATTATTATACCCGGACATTTTGAGTATATGTTCACCCTTGTAACTATTCTCCTCCATCTTGCAGCTATAGAACTTATTGGAGACTTCATATCTCTCAATCAGGGCATTTGCTTGAAATATTAACTTCAACTCCTGGAACATCTCATATGCTCCATGACGTTCAAAACGTCATTGAAGACCCGGTTCTAAGCCGTAAAGCATGGCACATCGAACTGCTCGAGTAGTCATCAGCTTTGCTCGCCAGACGTTCACAACTTCGGCGCAGCCTCTGCAGAGGCACAGCACCCACCGGTGCTTCCGGGGCGTAATTTTTTCTGCAGCAATGAGGATAATCCTCAAATTACGGACCCAGTCCGTGTAATTGCTACCATCATCTTTCAACTTTGCTTTCTCAAGGAACGCATTAAAATTCAACGGAACAACAGCACGAGCCATCTATCTACAGTAAACATAGACAAGCAAAAATACTATCCGGTACTAAGTTCATGATAAATTTAAGTTTAATTAATGATATTAAATACTCGCTCTTAGACAGACATCTGTCTAGTCATCTAAGTGATTACGTGATCCAAATCAACTAAACCATGTCCGATCATCACGTGAGATGGAGTAGTTTCAATGGTGAACATCACTATGTTGATCATATCTACTATATGATTCACGTTCGACCTTTCGGTCTCCGTGTTCCGAGGCCATATCTGTTATATGCTAGGCTCGTCAAGTTTAACCTGAGTATTCCGCGTGTACAACTGTTTTGCACCCGTTGTAGATGGACGTAGAACTTATCACACCCGATCATCACGTGGTGTCCGGGTACTACTGAACTTTGGCAACGGTGCATACTCGGGGAGAACACTTCTTGATAATTTTAGTGAGAGATCATCTTATAATGCTACCGTCAATCAAAGCAAGATAAGATGCATAAAGGATAAACATCACATGCAATCAATATAAGTGATATGATATGGTCATCATCATCTTGTGCTTGTGATCTCCATCGCCGAAGCACCGTCATGATCACCATCGTCACCGGGCGCCGACACCTTGATCTCCATCGAAGCATCGTTGTCGTCTCGCCAACTATTGCTTCTACGACTATCGCTACTGCTTAGTGATAAAGTAAAGCAATTACATGGCGTTTGCATTTCATATAATAAAGCGACAACCATATGGCTCCTGCCAGTTGCCGATAACTCGGTTACAAAACATGATCATCTCATACAATAAAATATAGCATCACGTCTTGACCACATCACATCACAACATGCCCTGCAAAAACAAGTTAGACATCCTCTACTTTGTTGTTGCAAGTTTTACGTGGCTGCTACGGGCTGAGCAAGAACCGTTCTTACCTACGCATCAAAACCACAACGATAGTTTGTCAAGTTGGTGCTGTTTTAACCTTCGCAAGGACCGGGCGTAGCCACTCAGTTCAACTAAAGTGAGAGAGACAGACACCCGCGGTCACCTTTAAGCAACGAGTGCTCGAGCGGTGAAACCAGTCTCGCGTAAGCGTCTGGCGTAATGTCGGGCGGGCCGCTTCATCTCACAATACCGCTGAACCAAAGTATGACATCTTTGGTAAGCGGTATGACTTATATCGCCCACAACTCACTTGTGTTCTACTCGTGCACATGACATCAACGCAAAAACCAGGCTCGATACCACTGTTGGGGAACGTAGTAATTTCAAAAAATTTCCCTCGCACACACGTGACCATGGTGATGGCATAGAAACGAGAGGGAGAGTGTCTGTCCACGCACTCGTAGACCGAAAGCGGAAGCGTTATGACAACGCGGTTGATGTAGTCGTACGTCTTCACGATCCGACCGATCCAAGCACCGAACGTACGGCACCTCCGAGTTCAGCACACGTTCAGCTCGATGACGATCCCCGGACTCTGATCCAGCAAAGTGTCGGGGATGAGTTCCGTCAGCACGACGGCGTGGTGACGATGATGATGTTCTACCGACGCAGGGCTTCGCCTAAACTCCGCGACGATATGACTTCTCCGGCAGGGCTTCGCCTAAGCTCATGACGATATGACCAAGTGGAATATGGTGGAGGGGGCACCGCCTGCAGCTAAGGAACGATCCGTAGATCAACTTGTGTGTCATGGGGTGCCCCCTGCCCCGTATATAAAGGAGCAAGGGTGCGGCCAGCCCAAGGGGGCGCTGGAGGAGTCCTACTCCCACCGAGTAGGACTCCCCTTTTCCTAGTTGGAATAGGATTGGGGAGGGGGAAGAGGGAAGGGGGCGCCGCCCCCCTCTCCTTGTCCTATTCAGACTAGAGGGGGGAGGGGGGCGCGCGGCCTGCCTGGCCGGCCCTTCCTCTTCTCTCTTGTGGCCCATTAAGGCCCATATACCCCCCGGGGGGTTCCGGTAACCCCCCGGTGTTCCGGTAACTTCCTGTTTTCATCCGGAACCCTTCCGAAGTCCAAACATAGGCTTCCAATATATCAATCTTTATGTCTCGACCATTTCGAGACTCCTCGTCATGTCCGTGATCACATCCGGGACTTCGAACAACCTTCGGTACATCAAAACTTATAAACTCATTATGAACTGCCATCGAAACGTTAAGCGTGCGGACCCTACGGGTTCGAGAACTATGTAGACATGACCTAGAACCATTCTCGGTCAATAACCAATAGCGGAACCTGGATGCCCATATTGGTTCCTACATATTCTCTGAAGATCTTTATCGGTCAAACCGCATAACGACATACGTTGTTCCCTTTGTCATCGGTATGTTACTTACCCGAGATTTGATCGTCGGTATCCAATACCTAGTTCAATCTAAATTGCGGTAAGTCTCTTTACTCGTTCCGTAATACATCATCTCACAACTAACTCATTAGTTGTAATGCTTGCAAGGCTTATGTGATGTGTATTACCGAGAAGGCCCAGAGATACCTCTCCCGCAATCGGAGTGACAAAACCTAATCTCGAAATACGCCAACCCAACAAGTACCTTTGGAGACACCTGTAGTACTCCTTTATAATCACCCGATTACGTTGTGACGTTTGGTAGTACCCAAAGTGTTCCTCCGGTAAACGGGAGTTGCATAATCTCATAGTTACAGGAATATGTATAGGTCATGAAGAAAGCATTAGCAATATACTAAACGATCAAGTGCTAAGCTAACGGAATGGGTCTTGTCAATCACATCATTCTCCTAATGAGGTGATCCCATTAATCAAATGACAACACATGTCTATGGTTAGGAAACACAACCATCTTTGATTAATGAGCTAGTCTAGTAGAGGCATACTAGTGACTATCTGTTTGTCTATGTATTCACACATGTATTATGTTTCCGGTTAATACAATTCTAGCATGAATAATAAACATTTATCATGGTATAAGGAAATAAATAATAACTTTATTATTGCCTCTAGGGCATATTTCCTTCATGAGGCAGAGATGGCAGGAAGGAGACGGCGATGTGGAGGGCTGCTCCGGCGAGGGGGCGAGGTCGCCGGCGAGGGTGGGGGTGGCGGAGGAGGGGGTCGGCGCTTGGGGAGGTGGCGCCGGGCGCCCTCAGGTGCTGCTCACTCCTGGCGTCGGGCTCCTGGGAGAGCTCCTGGTGAGCATTTCTAGGCAGGAAAAGGAGGACGGTGGCGAGGAGGCTACGGGCAGGGAGGGGGCTTGGTGATGGGAAAAATGGAACGAGGAGAGGGAGGGGGTTTTATAGGCGGTCTCGGGAGGCGCTGGGATGGAAAGACGAGGGAGATCGGGAAGGTGGAGTTTCCTGTCTCCATGGATATGGAAAGCTTCAGAACGTGAGAGGAAACAGAGGAAGGAGATGATCTCTTGTTGGGCTAGAATAGGAAAGTGCTTAATGGGCCAGCAGGTTTTTCCTAATAAAAGCGATTCCATTCCTATTTTTAAAATTAGGAAACTAAAACAATAAAAAGGAAATCAAATCAATTCGAATAAAGAGTTTTCATATACTAAAATTATCAGAAAAATAAAATGTAGATGATGAGCATTATTCCACGGCCAAAATAAAAACTTAAAAAAATGTTTTTCAGAAAATCCCTAAAGGATTTATTTCTTTTTGCAAATAATTTTTAAATAAAAACTTTGGTTTTTCTTGGCTCAAATATTTTCAAAAATGCCCTGATTTTGGAGGGTCATTTTCCTCCGCTCTTTCTTGCTTGCAAGAATTTATTTTTGGGGTATTTCTCGGGAAGAAAAATAGAGAAGCAAGTGCAAATATTTGAAAGAATTAAATTGCAAAACTCCGCTCAAATTCTTTATAGTTGAAGAAGTCATGTCATCTTCTCTCATTGATTTTAATAGGATGAATTTGAATTTACGGAGAAGGGAAAGTCATTTTATTCCCTCTCATTCAAAAGTTTTTGAAAAGGTTCAAATTTCACTCAAGTTTAATTCACTCAAGCAAACAAACAAACAATTCAATTAATTATATTAACATTCCAAAATTTGGGATGTTACAAACCTACCACACTTAGAATGAATCTCGTCCTCGAGATTCGAAGAGGCTAACAAGAAAAGGTTAGGGTTGGGGTCTTCTAGCAAATGTCTTGGTCGAGAAAGGTCGTGGGTGCTACCACACTTAAAAACAAGGTCATGGTTCCAATAAACTCAGATATTTCCTCCGGAGGGCTGACAATGTATGTCTCTTCACATATCTTACAATAGCTCCTTCATTAAAGCTCTTACATCGAAGCATAGAGTTTTCCTCAAAAACTTGGGTCGGTTCGTCAAAGTTGAAGTTCGTCCGAGACTGGATCTTCTTAGCTGATGGGTCTGTGTCCATTCTAAACAACTATCGAAACACTCATGGTGGTCTACAATTTATGGTTTTCTCCTACAGAAAACGGGTCCAGGTTGAACCTCACCGTATAACCTACGCTTGGCAACGGTTGCCTGTAATGGGGTTCCATCGTCCTACCATTTTATGGTTTTATGGCTTATCGCGTCGACACTCTTCTAAGGTTTTCGAGGCTCTCGATTTTCCATCAACATATGATAGTTCATGATAAAAGTCTTCGTATGGGGGCAATCCATCCCGCATTTGAATCATTACCACATACGTAAATATCGAATCACGTATTCTAACACTTGGGCATACTCACAAGCATTGCAGAAATTTCTCTTGTTCCCGAACTGGTTTCGAGTAAATCCTTGGTTTCTGCAAGCCAAACAAAACATCTATCGTTACTTCACCACTCTTAGGTTTTTTTTTGCGTAACCTCCTATGAAACGTATGCTGATTGGATCACTGATTCTTCCAAGTGTATTCCTTTATCAAGGTTACAACTGTTCCTTCTCAAAATCCTGGGCCTGTGGGTTATGGCCCACTTCAGCACTAGTGCAGCTTTAACTCATCCTTGGAGTAACTCTCATGTTACACCTCCTTAAATCCAGTAGTACTCTGTTTCTTCATACCATCATATCAAAACAAAACTCCAACTTATTTTGTTCAGCTTCCTTCTATGGACCGTCATGAATAACACATTTCTTTCTTCATTGATCATGTGGCTTTATAGAGTACTATGAACAAAAGAAGTGCACAAGTTTATCCATAAAATCTCATTATTTTCATATCAATCCTTCATTACATCCTTAATCATTTTCAGAATCCAAATTCCAAAAGTACTTTGTTACAAATGCTGCCACCCACATGATTTGGTATGGTCAGACATTACTTCCAACTTTATTTATTTATCCTCCTCGAGGATTCTTCAGTCCCACTGGAAATGTGCGACATGAGCCTTGAAATCTTCAATCTTCTCTTTCATCATGGTGGTCTTGAGCTTCGTCACCATCATCTCTGCACGCACTTCGCGTAGGTATTCCTGAGTATAACGGAGTCTTGCTTCAAGTATTTCTCCGATCTGGCGTATGGCTTCCATGGCTGCTTCACGAACGGCATCGAAGAAAGTTGCTTGTGGCACACGTGAGATGAAAAAGTAATGCCCCATCCTCTTTGGGCAAACTCCTTTCAAACGGTGGAGGTGTACCTCCACATACCAAAGTTCCACTCCCTTTGCATGAAAGGGTAGCCTTTGTAGACTGCATCTCCTTTAAGGTGAATATGCTTCATCATGTCCTTCAGATCTTCGTAATCATGATCACTCGTCAAGGTCATGATCGCTTCAGGCCCTTAAGGAAAGACTCGTAAAGTGTCATCATCTGCAGTTTGTGAAATGTAAATGATGCTCGTAGTAAGGTACTTATCTCCGGGGCACACATTCATATCATCCAAACAAAACTTCAAACTCAATTTCCAATCTCCTGTTTATGCATCACAACTCACCTTCTTCCATGTTCATCAAGAATATTAATTTCCAAGATAGAATATGACAACTCCTTAAAGTCTTTTCAGCATGTGACATTACAACTTTATTGAGTCATGAACTATTACAATCTCATAGTACTCTATTACATAACTCAACTCATTGAGCTCATGAAAATGAAATTGCTTTCTACTACTCTTATTATCCATATCAAAATTCCAACTACTCAACTCCAGTTTTCATCTTGTCGGGACATTTAATAGCATAATGTCCTGCCTCCTTGCAGCGAAAACAAATGACTTCCGACATGTCTCGGGGCTTCTTTGTGATTATGCGGGCTCCTTGGATTCTTGGCTTCTTTTCTGGGCATTTACTAGTGAAATGACCTAAATCCTTGCACCTGTAACAAGTGATATGACTTAGGTCCTTCTCTGCAAAAATTGTGTTGTTCTCGGGTTGCCTTCTTTTTCTCTTCCTGGAATTCTCTGTAATGATCAGAGTTTCTATCTCCGTGAGGGTCAAACTTCACTTCATTGCCGGGAAATATCCTGGATACTCTTTTCTTTCCTTGGTGCAATCTTGTGAAAAATGTCCTTCTTCTCCACATGAATAGCGTGCATTGGAGTAAAATCTGTCGAGACCTTCTCCTCCGTGTCTTCAACACTTTCATTCATTACTGGTTCTTCTAGATCTTCCTTGAGGGCTTCTTTCATTCCATCTTCCCGCTTCGAATAGTTTGTTGCACCGTGGAGTAAATGTGACACGCACCGGTAGTGGGTGGTTCCTTCACACAGAAGCAAGTCACCGGCTAGTTGGGCATTCCTCACCGGGTGTTTCTCCTCACAATGAGGGCATCCATCTTTGTGTTCCTCCCTGGTGTGTCCTATTTCTCCGCAAATCTTGCAGCACAAGGTTTTCTTCTTGGTGTATCATTGTGCTTCCGGATAAGACGTGATCTCATCGTGGTCTTCTTGAATTCCTCCCAAGTTCTTGCTCCTTTAAATCCTTGTATGGATTGATGCATTCTCCACCAGGTTGCAGCACTTTCTCGTAAAGTAATCAAGAGCGTATTGGACCTCATACTTCCTTGAAACCAAATTGTTCCTCAAGTGATTCTCCATGTTCTCGCATCCATAGCTCCGCCTCCTACCGAAGTCTTCGGTCCAGAGAATATCAGTCCAACTTCATTCATCATCTATGGGGTTCAAGGGTTTTAAGGTGAGATGAGAGAGAGGTGGGGAGGGATACACACAATACAAACAATAGTTTTTTGAAGAAACAAGTTTTACTTTGTGGCTGTCGGAAAACATCAACAAATGACAGCTCACAAATCGTCGCATCTAACGTAAGTGTGTAACAGGGGTTTGGTCTTCTAAAGGTCAAATATTTCTTTAGGAACTTCAAATCTTCGGAGTCTTCAACTGTTGTAGCTTCTAATACATGGTGAAATCCTCTCTACTTGGAAGAGGTCATCAGTCCTCCGATATCTTTCTTGGAGTGGCTTCAGTTGATCCTTCATGTGGTCAAAAGGGAAAAGGGGTATATTCTAACTATTTTGAGGTGAGAGTGTCTATTCGATAAAATCAGAAAGAGATGAGAAGTAATAGTCTTTTTGAAAATAAAGTTTTAGAGATATCCTGTCCTAGGGCTTTCCGATTTCTAGGGTCATGTCCTACAGTCAACATGTGCTCTGATACCATCTCTGTAGCGACCCGACCTCAGACGGTCAAGCCTCTGTGTTACTGTGCCATCCTCGATCAAGATGTCTTTGGCACACAGTACATCAATGTATATATCAAAGTGCAATCACATGTATAAATAATATAAACTGATATATACCTCATAATACTCAATGAAACAATCAAACGGGTGTGGAGTCCCATCTACGCCATCGGCAGGTTGAGTGTAGACCGTAACCCTGTACCGTATTCTTACTCGTCGAGGAAAATATCTGCAACATGATACGTTGCAGCCGTGTAGGTCAGTACATTGAATGTACCGACAAGATCACAACATGAATAAACAGATAATAAACTATACTATATGCAGTATGGCTGTATGGCTCTGTATCTGAGTTTTGTTTGCGTAAAAGCTGGTTTTATTTTACCTACATCAAAGGAATAAATGAAATCTGTACTAAGGAGTTTTCTATCATGACATGGTTCCGCCAACCGATGTCTCATAGCCCAAAATTCATCATATGTTGCCCACAATTAAGTTATCAATCCGGTGTTGAGAGTTCCGAGATAGATCCAAGTCCAGATGCTCAACTTGTCCGTAACCGGGGACAAGGCTAATCGATTAGGTTATAACCCTCTGCAGAGGTTTGTACACTTTACCCGCAAGATTCGATCCCTCTCTTTACGTTCTCGCACTTCAGGGTGTTTGAGAACAAGATGACCGAAACATGTTCTTCCAAAGAGTTCCTCGACCACCGTCCGGTACTCAACCCATCCTACCGTAGTTCTACATCTGCTAGTACCGCCCCAGCCAGAGTCACAACTAAGGTCAACCAAGCCAGAGCCCATAATGACTTGCGGTTGCACAGTAAGCTTCGGGCATGAAGTATTCTTCCGTCTCTTTGAGTCTGGGTGAAGCTTTTACGCAAGATGTCATGGCGCTTCTCCATGCATCCCGCCAACCACTGGGTTCTCCAGGTGCCCACAACCGCCCTTCACCCAGTAGTGTGTATTGAATTCCTGTCTCGAGTCTTGAAGTCTTGAGGTCTTGAAGATGCAGTCCTTGCAGCTTTCATCATGGTGTTGTCGTCATTGACGTAGATCCTCCATTCTCACACCACTCTATAAATTTAGTTAAGACAAAAAAATAAAGTATTTTTTTCATAAAGCTATTTTGAAAGTATTTTCAATTGAGAGTTAAAACGGTAGAGAAATCCATTGCAAGTTATTAGCGAACTTGAATTGATTTCACGATAACAAAATAAAATAAATATAAAAACTTGTTGAACACCTACTGTTTAACTAATAGAAACCAAACATAAACTTTCTGAAATATAAAATAAAATAATTTAAAAACAACTATAGAAAAAGAAGTATCTATAATTCGAATAGAACTAAAACAGAATTTGTTTTACATGAAATAATAAGCTAAAATACTCAAACAATTTTGAAGTTTTTACCACTGGTAAATATGATCACTAGTGATCAGTAGAAAAAAAGAATCAAATAAAAATATATTTTTAAACTCCCGGAATAAGCAAAACAAGCTTTAATTCAAATCTGATCTTACTAAATTTTTATAAATCCAAACATAGACAAATTATATATTTTTGGAAACTACAAGAAAATTGTGATCTAATGCAAAAAGAATCAGCATCATTGGACTTCTAGATCAAACGTTATAAGCTAAACAAGAACGGAACTAAATCTGTTACGGAAATAAATCTGAAAACGAAAACGGCGACGTGGCGAGATTTGATTGGTTGTCGGGTGCAAAGCGTTTTAGGCTATCTAGAGGACGGCCGCACATTTGAAGAAAACGGTTTGGCTATGAAGTGATCTTTTTGGGGCCTTAGGATCAAGATCTAACGGTGGTACGGGAATAGACAAAAGAAAGAAAAAAAAACAACAATGGAGTTACCTGTACGTGAGGCAGAGATGGCAGGAAGGAGACGGCGATGTGGAGGGCTGCTCCGGCGAGGGGGGGCGAGGTCGCCGGCGAGGGTGGGGGTGGCGGAGGAGGGGGTCGGCGCTTGGGGAGGTGGCGCTGGGCACCCTCAGGTGCTGCTCACTCCTGGCATCGGGCTCCCGGGAGAGCTCTGGTGAGCGTTCTAGGCAGGAAAAGGAGGACGGTGGCGAGGAGGCTACGTGCGGGAGGGGGCATGGTGATGGGAAAATGGAACGAGGAGAGGAGGGGGTTTTATAGGCGGTCTCGGGAGGCGCTGGGATGGAAAGACGAGGGAGATCGAAGGTGGAGTTTCCTGTCTCCATGGATATGGAAAGCTTCTGTAACGTGAGAGGAAACAGAGGAAGGAGATGATCTCTTGTTGGGCTAGAATAGGGAAGTGCTTAATGGGCCAGCAGGTTTTTCCTAATAAAAACGATTCCATTCCTATTTTTAAAATTAGGAAACTAAAACAATAAAAAGGAAATCAAATCAATTCGGAATAAAGAGTTTTTATATACTAAAATTATCAGAAAAATAAAATGTAGATGATGAGCATTATTCCACGGCCAAAATAAAAACTTAAAAAATGTTTTTCAGAAAATCCCTAAAGGCTTTATTTCTTTTTGCAAATAATTTTTAAATAAAAACTTTGGTTTTTCTTGGCTCAATTATTTTCAAAATGCCCCTGATTTTGGAGGGTCATTTTCCTCCGCTCTTTCTTGCTTGCAAGAATTTATTTTTCGGGTATTTCTCGGGAAGAAAAATAGAGAAGCAAGTGCAAATATTTGAAAGAATTAAATTGCAAAACTCCGCTCAAATTCTTTATAGTTGAAGAAGTCATGTCATCTTCTCTCATTGATTTTAATAGGATGAATTTGAATTTACCGGAGAAGGGAAAGTCATTTTATTCCCTCTCATTCAAAAGTTTTTGAAAAGGTTCAAATTTCACTCAAGTTTAATTCACTCAAGCAAACAAACAAACAATTCAATTAATTATATTAACATTCCAAAATTTGGGATGTTACATGCGCGCTCTACATCGACCAGTATGTACGTACAGGTTCGCGACCAGAATGACAACGCTACGTACGCTTCGACCAGGTGGGTCCCGACTGTCAGGCACTTCCTTGCGTGCGAAGATATAGCTGGTAGGTCCTAGTAGTCAGGGGGCGAATCGTTTTTTTGCCCGGACGCACTTCCTTGCATGCGAAGATGTAGCTGGTGGGTCCCAGCTGTCAGGGGGAAACATTTTTTTGCGAAATATGGTGGCCCGTCCAGTGGGTCCCCGCTATCAGGTGGAGGAATAATTATTTTGCACGTAATAAGGAGGCACTTCCTTGCGGCTGCCGTGGACCCAGCTGTCAGCCTCTCCACGTACAGTACTCTTTCGATGGAAGTCGGTCGTTGACCACATTGACCACGCCGCGCCGAGAGCACCAAGGCGGTGGACGACGGCGAGGCCTAGGAAGGGGACGACGCGGAGCCAGGGAAGACGCGACAGTGGATGCCCACGCGGAGAGGAGTACGAGGGTTCACTGGTTCGGCTGCGGTGTGAGGCTGCCGTCGCCGCAGAATATCAGGGGGGTGTGGGTGATTAGAGGGATAGCCTGGCTAACGGTGGGAGTAGTAGGTGGCGGTGAAGCCTCCGAGCCATCGCAGCCGGCCACGGGAGGTAGGAGCACGAGGCACGACAGGCGCTGGTTTGGGCGGCTGGAGCAAGAAGACCAGAGGTTGAAAGAAGCACTACGGCCATTGGATGGACACTAGTCGTCAACCCGTGCATCCGCACGGCCTAGCTACTTCATATGCATTTTATATCGAAATAAATATGTGACAACCTATATTTTGTTTGTAATGATAGTACTATTTTATTTCAAATACACATTTGAATTCCTTTTGGAATACTCGTTTCAAATATTTTGGGAGATGTAATAGCCTACTGTGTTTGAACGAATAGGAATAACATTTCTCCAAAGAGTTTGCAAAAATATGATTCCCATGTCTGTGTTTCATAATCTTAAAGGAGCATGCGGTTCATAAGTAAACTCAGCACATGAAAAATAATAATCTGTAAACCAAATGTGAAATGTTACCTGATGAAATTTCTTAAGATCAATAATATTGGACAACATTCAGTTACTAATCGATTATATGCGGGATGTTTAGAAAGTATATTGTAGATATGTTTTCATAAAGAATTGAGATTAAGATGTTTGTTATATATATATGACACATTTGTATATGGCATATATAGTTAGCATGTGAATGAGATCTTTGTGACACATAATACTCTGCGTAATATTCTCATGGAATTCCTATACTTGATGTTGTTTTAAGAAAACACATCTCTCCTTATAAGTCCAGCATAAGGTAAAGACAATTGTGGCGCTATATTACTTCATAGAATAAATAATTAATGTACTACCCAATTTTGTAAAACTCTAATCATAAAAATTGAGATAATTCTAAGAAAATTTTGTATGTGAAATTTTAGGCCAAAAAACTATTTAACTGTCACTCAGAAGAAGTTACGATTATCTCTAAGAAACATCTCATGTGCCTTGGTTCTCCTCGCTTTGGCTTTCATGCTCCAAGACATAACTGAGGCATATATCAATCGATTTAGCAATCCGCATGTCTCCTTGATGTTAAAGAACTATGTACGCATATACTTAGGTTATTTCCTATTCCCTATAGGACCATTTATAAGGGGCAGTAGGCAACACTCTGGATGGTGCAAAATCTAAACTTTTACAAAGACTACCATCTACCTCCTTTTAGATTGATTCCAGTGGTTGATGGAACAATAAAGGTGGCGCCGATGGCCTGAAGAATAGGCGACGCGGCAAAGCAGATGATTAGGATTAGCGGCGGTAGGGACTCTAGATGATGCCCCATCAGGACGGGCGGCGGACCGAAGAAGGATTTTTGCAGCAACATGATGATGTGTTTTTCTTTGTTTGCAATTGAAATAAATCAGGAGAGTTTTTTTAGTAAAGGAAATCAACTTTTCTTTACTCGACGCTGTACCTTTTTTTAATCCGTTGTACATATTTTAAAGGGACATTGTTCATCTTTTCTTTTGACACATGCGTGTATGACTTTTTAAAAGAAACGAAACGTGCTTGTGGGAGAACATGATAGGACATTGTATATTTTATTGATGGGACGTTGTAGTTTTATCTTCATGTGTGATTTTCTGTCAATGACATTTGATATACATTTTTCTAGTAACACTATAATTACGTGATTTCACATATTTAACAAATAGATTCGGTCTGGCTTTATTTAGGTGATTTCACGGATTAAAAAAATCTACAGCGAATTTATTTCATAAGGTTGGATTGATTTTTCTGAGCATCTACACACACTTTTTTCTGAGCCGGCATTGTCTTTTTTTTTGTATTTTGTAACATGATGCTCGGACTGTATTTAATTGTACATGTTTTTTTTCAAGGAACATGTACGTCAATGACTTTTTGGGAATATAGGGTCGTGGACCCTTTTTCTATGGTGGGGAATTGGGACGTGGACACTTTCCTTTTTTTCTTAAAAAAGACTTGGACTATTTTTTTTTCTTGATTCACGTGGACTCTTTCCTTTTTTTGAAATACGTGGACTTTTTCCTGATGGTACAAATTGTGACTGTGACCTGGCTCTTTCCCTTCTTTTTATTGAAATGGATGTGGACTCTTTCCTTTTTTTTTGTTGGAACGGACATGGACTCTTTTCTGATGGTACAAATTGTGGTTCTAGGTATCGTGCAGGTTGTCCATATTTCTTCCAGCTGTGCAATGTAAATCGTAGGGTTAAGATACATCATTATATAGATTGAATGGTTAAGATATTTTTAGTGATGTGGATTAATATGGACGCTCGTTTGGTGCCTCCAATTAGTAAATATAAGATTGTACGGTCACTGGAGCTAGAATCATGCATATTGACTAAGTTGACAAAGCCCTCCGTCCGCGTCAACTTAGTAGGCCCACAAGTCAGCCTCCCACTATACTAGGTCCCAGCTAGCAGGGGGAGTATTCATTTTTTGTGCGTAATAAGGAGGCACTTCCTTGCTTGCGAAGATATAGCTGGCGGGTCCGAGTAGTCAGCGGCGGTAATGTTTTTTTCATGAAATACAGAGGCCCTTTCGGTGGGTCCCAGATGTCAGGTGGAGGAATCATTATTTTGCGTGTAATAAGGAGGCATTTCCTTCCGTGCGGCCGTGGAGCCAGCTGTCAGCCTCTCAATGTACAGTCCACTTCAGATGCATGTCAGTCGTTGACCATGTTGACCAGGCCGCGCTGAGAGCACCAGGGCGATGGACGACGGCGAGGCCTAGGAAGGGAACGACACAGAGCCAGAGAAGACTCGGCAGTTGTTTCCCACGCGGAGGGGAGTACGACTGTACGAGGGTTTACTGGTTCGTCTGCCGTCGCCGGAGAATAACAGCAGGTGTGGGTGAGTAGAGGGATGGCTAGGCCAGCGATGGGAGTACGGTGGGGCGGTGAGGCCTGCGCGGCAGCACAGCCGGCCGCGGGGAGGAGGGAGCAGGCAGTCCCGCCAGCGCTTGTTTGAGCGGCTGGAGCAGGAAGAGCAGAGATTGAAGAAGCACGACGGCCGTTGGATGGACATCCAACAGTCACTGCTTGTGCGTCAACCTTTTTTTAGGAAAGCCTCAAATTTGTGGAAAACAGCATACAACCCATCCGCCATTATTTTTAATAATTTACATCCCATTTGCTATTTCTTAAGGTTTTTTTAGCCTATGTTCTTTTTGTTACCATTGCAGCCCATATAGTGGCCACGGTTAAAAAATTATACGAAATTTTGCATATTTCGGTGCGGTCCGAACTGTTTTTAATCCCAAAATCTCGAGTCACATTCAAACTGATTTTAAAAATAAATGTATATCAATATAAAATCCAACAAATTGTCTACGCATAAAAATCAATGCAATTTAAAATCTTGAAATGAAAAAAAGAAATTTGAAACTAATTGCCGGTTTGATGTGTTTTAAAAATATACAGCCCATTTCTCATTACTGATAGGCCATTTTCTCGGCCAGCCGAATGAAGCTCTCCTCGTCTTGAAAGATTTGTAGCCCAACAGGCCTGACAAAGCGACTTACTTGGCAAATCACAAAAAAAACTGGGCTGTGGCCGTGGACCCACTGTCACCTCTCCATCGCACAAGATTCTTCCGATGGAAGTCGGTCATTGACCACATTGACCATTCCGTGCTGAGGGCACCAAGGCGGTGGAAGACGGCGAGGCCTAGGATGGGGACAACACGGATCCCGGGAAGACATGGCAGTGGATGCCCACACGGAGGAGTACGAGAGTTCACTGGTTCGTCTGCGGTGTGAGGGTGCCGTCGCCGCAGAATAACAGGGGGTGTGGGTGAGTAGAGGGATGGCCTGGCCAGCGGTGGGAGTAGTAGGGGGCGGTGAGGCCTCCGCGGCATCGCCGCCGACCACGGGAGGCAGGAGCATGAGGCACGACCCGCGCTAGTTTGGGCGGCTAGAGCAAGAAGACCAGAGGTTGAAGAAGCACTACGGCCGTTGGATGGACATCGTATGGTCACTGGAGCTAGAATCGTTCATATTGACTAAGTTGACAAAGTCCTCTGTCCCCGTCAACTTTGTTGGCCCACAAGTCAGCCTCCCACTATTGTGGGTCCTAGCTAGCAGGGGGTATTCATTTTTTTGTGCGTAATAAGGAGGCACTTCCTTGTGTGCAAAGGTATAGCTGGTGCGTCCGACCTGTCAGCGGTGGGAACGTTTTTTTGACGAAATACAGAGGCCCTTCCGGTGGGTCCCAGCTGTTAGGTGGACGAATCATTATTTTGCGCATAATAAGGAGGCATTTCCTTGCGTGCAGCCATGGACCCAGCTGTCGGCCTCTCCACGCACAGCATACTTCCGATGGTGTCGTTCGTTGACCACGTGGACAACTCCGCGCCGAGCGCATCCAAGGTGGTGGACGACGGCGAGGCCTAGGAAGGGGACGACACGGAGCCGGGGAAGACGCAGAGCCGGGGAAGACGCGGCAGTGGATGCCCACGCGAAGAGGAGTACGAGGGTTCACTGGTTCGGCTGCGGTGTGAGGCTGCCGTCGCCGCAGTGGATGCCCACGCGGAGAGGAGTAGTACGGGGCGGTGAGGCCTCAACGGCAGCACAGACGACCACTAGAGGCAGGAGCAGGCGGTCTCGCCGGCGCTGGTTTGGGCGGCTGGTGCAAGAAGAGCATCGATTGAAGAAGCAGCAGGACCGTTCGATTCAAATCCAACGCCATCGCTGCTAGAATCGTTTGTTGACTAAGTTGACAAGCCTCACAGACGTCAACTTAGTAGGCCCACAGGTCAGCCTCCCAACCGGTGCGCCCCAGATGTCAGTGGGAGGAATCATTTTTTTCGCATAATATGGAGGCAGTTGATTGCGTGCGTCCAGGCCAGCGGAGGGAGTAGGGTGGGCCGGGGAAGCCTGCGCGGCATCATAGCGGGCCACAAGAGGAGGGAGCAGGCAGTCCCGCCGGCGCTAGTTTAGGCGGCTGGAGCAGGAAGATCAGAGATTGAAGAAGCACGTCGGCCGTTGGATGGACATCCAACAGTCACTGCTGCTAGAATCATGTGTTGACTGACAAAGCCTTGCGTAAACAAGTCAGCCTCGAAATCTGTGGCGTGTACAGCCCATTTGCTATTATTTTTATAATTTTACTCATTTTCTAATTCATATGGAATTTATTGCAGCCCGTTTTCCATTTTTAGAATTGCTGCCCATTTTCTGGTCAGTACCAGGGTTAAAAAATTAACTAAATATGTGGGAAATTTTGAAAATTCACAAATTTTTGCTGGGGAACAAAATATTCTTAATCCAAAAATTAGTAGCCATACTAAAACAAATTTAAAAATAAATTAGTACTATGTCATGTTAAATCCAATGAAATACTCCCTCCGTCCCAAAATTCTTGTCTTAGATTTGTCTAAATACGGATGTATCAAATCACATTTTGGTATTACATACATCCGTATCTAGACAAATCTAAGAAAAGAATTTTGGGACGGAGGGAGTATAAGATACCAGTGAAGAACAAAAACAAAAAAAAGAAACTAATATCCCATTTGCTATAATTTTTTTTTGGAATTTTCAACCCCTTTTGATATTACTTTTAACAGACACTGGCCATACTCTTTGGCCAGGCCGGAATGCATCCCTCCTCGTCTTGAAAGATTTGCAGCCCAGTAAGTCAGAGAAAACCAATAGGCCTAGCTTGGGTATTCTTCAAAAAGAAATACTGGGCTACCTATTTTCCCAAAGAAAAAACTGCTGGGCTGGTCATGTTGTTAGACGGGCCACAGAGACCGCACAACCCAGTTTATAGCCTGCTCCTCCGAATTACTACTCAAAAAAAGTTGTGCAATTCTGTCGTTAATTGACTATACGTTGAAAATGATGTGGGTCCCAGATATCAGCAGGATGTATTAGAGTAAAAAAACGAGGAGTTCATCTGAGTAGTAAAATAGGCGCTTGCTTGTGTTCGGGAGTGGACCTGGTGGGTCCATACTGTCATACTCACAACTACAGTCCTCTCCCGATTCACTATGTTAACAGGGATCGTTTCAAAAAAAAACTATGTTGACAGGGCCAGACGGCGGCACCGCGGCGACCGCACCAAGGCGGAGGATAAAGTGCTGTCGCCAATGTGCTGGGCTGGCTTGGACATTCTTATTGAAAAAAAAATGGACCAGAACTATTTATGACGTTGACTACGATTTGCATGGGTCCACTGGTTGCAGGAAGAAAATGCTGGGAGAAAGAAGACTGGTCGCTATCTTTGCCTAAGAATAACATTGCCTGAATGTAACGACACTATCATAAGAAATAATATCCTCCTGTTCAATCGTGAATTTAAAGAACTGATGCATGAGCATTTAGCTTTATTTATTTACTTACTTATTTATGTTTAGGGGACCATGAGCATGTACCTGGGCCGGATTCATGTGAGAGCCTCCCTTCCAGTTAATTACGGGCTTCTCTATTGAGCCTTCATCAGTGTGCTGCATGTTATCAACAAGTGGAAAATGTGTTCCGTACAGAAAATAGTATGCGCGTACGGTATGGGGCACTAAAGGATCAAACCATGCAATGACTTTCAAAACATTGTGTTTGTCGTTCTAACAACACATTTATTCAACCAACAGACAAAATATACTACTGATTGTACATTGAAAACAGCAGCAGTAGCAACCTGGGCTGGGGGTGCAACAGAAGCAGTAAGCAGGCCAGAAGAGTGAAGACGCGGCTCTCTCTTCCAAACCAAACAGCAGCCATCATTACAAAAGGGCTACGAAAAAAGAACAAGTTATGCATCAAACTAAATAAAGATCCTACTACACCAAGTGTACGCATCTAACTAACTGGCTCAGTTAGAGCTACTATTTATTAAGCTGTAGAGATTGGCTGACGGCTTGAACCAGATGGGTGCCTGACGGGGGAAACTCCAGCCACCAGGTCGAAGTCTGATACTTGCGACCCTCTCTCCTACTTTGGGCTGCAGAGAGTAGCAGCACATATCAGGGTATGGTGCATGCAGAGACGCATGGTACGCTGTGTACACACAGTTTTGCCTGATGAACGAAACTGCGCTGCCATCATGATCCTTGCCGTCGGTTATCTCCTGGTTAATCAGATAATTCCGTCCGAGAAACAGAGAGCGTGTACCAAGGCTACTTACCAACCTCCGGTCAAAAATTCCTGAAGGCCCCAGAGAAGCTGGGATCCTGCTCAAAGACCTTGCAGTGAATGTGATTGTATTCCGCGAAACAACACGTCCGGTACGTGCGAACAATCATCAATCATTCGCCATCGTCTGATCGAGCCAGGAACCACCTGCAACTACCAAGCCGCTTTTCTTTGAAAGGTTCTGGGATTAGAAAGGGTAGGGACACCAGGCGGCGTACAACATCATATCAAGTTGGAGTCAAATAACGCTAAAAAAAGTTGGAGTCAAATAAAAAAGGGCTCTTTATGTAGTCAATCTTAAGAACAGCATGTTATGAGCATGAATATTTTTTCAGTAAATGTTGACAGTCATATAAGCAAGTTGTCATGATATCATAGGAAAGTAACATACTGTTGTAACAGCCGTTTGTAGCGATGACTGGAGTAGGCCAGCAATACGTCCAGCCATAGCAGGACTCGACGGCGTAAATGAAGCCCTTGAGTTCAATGGCATCAGAGAACCATGGAGGATGTATGATCCTCCGATGGACGTGCAGATTTATGCACTTACCGCAGTGACCTGTCAGATAGGCGAGACCGCGGTTGAAGAACGCAATTAGCCTGTAGTAAATTCTAATCTAAAATAGTTACAAACTTCAATGCCCGAGCGTGGAACAACTACGAACCGCCATCGGCGCTAACTCCAATCCACAGCAAACATTCGCTGGGAGACATGGCAGTTGCAAACACCCGCGACGCACTTACAGTATGTGTGTAAGGGTGGCTGTTTTGTCAAATACTATGGCTTAAAAACAGGCCACCATCAAATGGAAATCTGACGGTTACGTGGGATTCGCCAGGATTGAGCTCGTGCCAAACAATCGCCAGATATCATTACTAAAAAAAGGTTAAAACACCCAGGGCTATAATTTGCACCGGCTGACCACTAACAACGATACTAACATAGTTGTAAAATGGTCAAAGAGCGTGTCTACGTGGTGTTTGGAATTATATGCAAAAACAATTACAAGATTCCCATGCATTGCACTGAATATCAAGATGCATTTTTTAAAAAACACCTGTTGTGATTGACCCATGCAGGAGTAATCCCATGTGTAAAAACTAATGATATCTTGAGAATTTTACCGGTAAATGGTATATCGACCATTTCATCGAAAAAATGATATGTCGAGAAAGATGATAGAGGTGAGGAGGAGTGGGGCGTGGTGGTGACTGGTGGTCGGACTGGGCGGAGGCATGGGGATGGACGGCGCCGGCAGCGGCCACCATGCCAGATTGTTCCAGAGACTTCCTTTTGTAATTGCTCAGCAATGAGGTTGTGGGAGATAAGGATGAACGAGGCAAGTACTTATCTGTAAATGTGGAGAGAGGTGCGGGTATTTTTTGTAAAATTGTCATAGTTTACTTTCTATCCATCATATATAGATCGGACAGTCTATATTTTAAGATGGCAAGCACACCATCACCACCAACTCGGTTTTTCTCTACTCCTACTCCTATAGAAGACTCAGTTGGTGATGATGGTGTGTCTGCCATCCGCCATTTCTGACAATTAGATCTGCATCTAACGGCTATGGTGTAAGTTGTGGCCTTTTGCAACAATTCCCACTTCTCTGCTCCACTTTACACAAAACCCCTTAGTATCTTGAAACCAACCACATTCCTCCCTTACTTCATCAAAACAGCCCAAAGAATATACTTGGAGTGAAACATAGGATATTTTTAGTGATATGTATATCAAAAGTAAACTGTTTTCTTTCAAATTTGTGAATGTGTATTATTCTACTTTGGATCCGTTGCAACGGACAGGCTCATTGTTATAAAGGTTTATCTCTTGCATTCTCCGCAACCAACACCTAGTGTACTGGTCCAGGCCAGATGCTCACAGCGCGATGACCTGAGTTTGAATTCTGGCCTAGACTTTAGCTTTTTATATTTTTAATATATAATTCTTTCGCTACTATACTGGCAGTGGAACCCACAGAGTACTTAGAATACAAGATTAAGGATGGATTTGTTTCTTTTTAACTTTATGTACGAATCTGTAGCCAGCCTGCAAGTCATGTACACTGTACTGATAGTGGAACCCACAGAGTACTTAGAATACAAGATTCAGGATGCAATTAACTTTTTATAGAGGGAAAATCATACACGCAATTAACTCAAGTGGATTGGATGTGTCTCTATTATTCTCCAACGGAAACCGGAATATTTCCTCCCGCGGGCCGAAGTAGGTTTCTCGGTTTGCATGCGGGTTTAACGGAGGGGTTTGATGGAGGCGAGGAGGCGTGTTCAGCCGGGCGTGCAGTGGACGGTGCAGTACTATTTGATTTGACAACTACAACTAGTATATTATAAAAAACAAAGAAGAGTAGTAGAGATAGAGATAAGAATAGAGACTAGGGAGGAGCACCATCTAATACTTCGTGGGCTACTCTTGCGCTCCATTTGGCGGCTGCAACGTCCCCTACAGCCACTCCCTCCCGCGCTCCATTCAATAGTGGACGCCAACTGTCCTGGAATTGTCACGACAGATGTCCTAGTGAAAGTACTTAAGCGTGGAGCCATCGCAACTAGGAAGTTTAAAGAGGTTAAAACGGGACAAAGGACATGAGGGTTTATACTGGTTCGGCCCCTTGCAGTGAAGGTAAAGGCCTAATCCAGTTGATGTGGGATTGCTTATGCTTCGACCGCCAGGGAGCGAATTCACTTGACCTAGCTTTCGATCTGATGTTACTTGCCCTGAACCGCCACCGGGTCGTCCCTTTATATACAGAGTTTGACGCCCAGTGGCTCACAAAATCCCGGCCGGCTCATAAACAGTGTCCGGCACGGTTTCTAACTATCCCTACCTTACAATACAAGTTACGTACATATGCAGTTTATCTCTACGGGCCTTAAGTCGCCTTTGGGCTTTGGGCCCTTATCTTGAACCGCCATCTTCCAGAGCTGTCTTGGGCTTCATGAATCGCCATAGGTATAACCTGGCCCCTCCTGGGCGTGTCATACCTAATAGTTATATTCCCAACACATGGTGAAGTGAACTATTGGTGTTAAATCTCATGGCGATGTGAACTAGATTATTGACTCTAGTGCAAGTGGGAGACTGAAGGAAATATGCCCTAGAGGCAATAATAAAGTTATTATTTATTTCCTTATTTCATGATAAATTTTTATTATTCATGCTAGAATTGTATTAACTGGAAACTTAGTACATGTTTGAATACATAGACAAAACAAAGTGTCCCTAGTATGCCTCTACTTGACTAGCTCGTTTATCAAAGATGGTTATGTTTCCTAACCATAGACATGTGTTGTCATTTGATGAACGGGATCACATCATTAGGAGAATGATGTGATGGACAAGACCCATTCGTTAGCTTAGCATTATGATCGTTATAGTTTCATTCCTGCTGCTTTCTTCATGACTTATACATGTTCCTCACACTATGAGATTATGCAACTCCCGAATACCGGAGGAACACTTTGTGTGCTACCAAACATCACAACGTAACTGGGAGATTATAAAGGTGCTCTACAGGTGTCTCCGTTGGTGTTTGCTGAGTTGGCATAGATCGAGATTAGGATTTGTCACTCCGTGTATCGGAGAGGTATCTCTGGGCCCTCTCGGTAATACA
Source organism: Aegilops bicornis (assembly GCA_021605145.1). Classification (NCBI taxonomy): domain Eukaryota; kingdom Viridiplantae; phylum Streptophyta; class Magnoliopsida; order Poales; family Poaceae; genus Aegilops; species Aegilops bicornis. The sequence goes on from CM038673.1 coordinate 814,043,006, forward strand.
CATCACTATAAGCCTTGCAAGCATTGTGACTAATGAGTTAGTTGCGGGATGATGCATTACGAAATGAGTAAAGAGACTTGTCGGTAACCAGATTGAACTTTGTATAGTGATACCAACGATCGAATCTCGGGCAAGTAACATACCGATAACAAAGGGCACAACGTATGTTGTTATGCGGTTTGACCGATAAAGATCTTTGTAGAATATGTAGGAACCAATATGAGCTTCTAGGTTCCGCTATTTGTTATTGACCGGAGATGAGTCTCGGTCATGTATACATAGTTCTCGAACCCGTAGGGTCCGCACGCTTAACGTTCTGTGACGATTTGTATTATGAGTTATGTGATTTGATGACCGAAGTTTGTTCGGAGTCCCGGATGAGATCGGGACATGACGAGAAGTCTCGAAATGGTCGAGACGTAAAGATCGCTATATTGGAAGGCTATATTCGGACATCGGAAAGGTTCCAAGTTATTCGAGTATTTCTCGGAGTACCGGAGAGTTACGGGAATTCGTATTGGGCCTGAATGGGCCATACGGGAAAGGAGAGAAAGTCCTCAAGGGTGGTCGCGCCCCTTCCCCATGGACTGGTCCGAATTGGACTAAGGAAAGGGGGTGCCCCCTTCCTTCCTTCTCCTTCTCCCTTCCCTTTTTCTTATTCCATGTGGGAGGTGGAATCTGTTGACGCTCAAATATGGCACATTTATAAAGATTGGCTTGAAGCTATGTCAAGATTAATTCAAACTTACTATTGAAAGTCACCATGAGATGTCTCTCTTCGAGAAGATGAAGATGAATATAAAGATGGTCTAAAATGGAGCTCGGATGTAAAAGTTATGACAAGTTCAGAGATGCTGAAGTCGACACCAGATTAAAGAATGGCTAGAAACCCAATGAAGATGGCTTCAAATGGAGAAAGTTTCAACATGAAAGTGGTGCGCCTCGTCGAAACGATCAATTTGGATATAAAGGCCGTCTCAATCTGAGGTCGTATGCAAAAGTTAGAGCCTGCACAACTCGACCCTTCAGTGAGAAAAATATGACGCACGGAACCAGACACATATGTGGGTATGTCTAATGAGCTGCGTGAATAATTAGCTGTTTTGCACGAGCGATTTGACCTTCGAGATGACCTGTGATGAAAAAATGTTCAACATGAAAGTTGTTTGTCTCGTCGAAACTGTCAGGATTTCTTTTGGACTCGTTTCCATCCAAGTCGTTTACCACCACAAAAAAGACCCGCAAGGTACAACCAGTTTTAGACCGAAAGTTTTGGAAAGTTCGGATAAAACCAATCCGAATTTGACTAGGGTTTTTGACGTGAATCCAAACCTTTTCCTTGCACGGAATGTCCAGACGCCTCTTATATACCTAAGGGGTGACGGCCGATTGAACAACACACAATCGATCAAATCATCCACCACTTTTTACCCTTTACCTTTATCTCTCTCCCTTGTTCTTCTTCTTTCTCGTTCTTCGTCTGTTCTTCTTCATTACAGGGCGGCGAACCTCGAGACCCTAGGGGCGATCAGGTCGACCTAGGGCAGCCCATAGCCACCGCGCTCCCTAATGGGGTCCCACCCGGGCGTGTGGGGTTTCGGGTCTACAAAAGCGCCTGCCAGATTGCTTGCGTACCGCTCTTCCGGACGGTTCTCCTTCGACATGAGCTGCGGTGCATCACCCCCGGCGTCGAAGGTACACGGTGATGTGTTCATGTGCGAACACACTTTTTGGCGACTCCGCTGGGGACGAAGCTTTGAACGGTCTCCAGCCCGTTCTTGCTACGAAGAGATCGTCATCAAGTTGCTGCAATCTACAAAGGTAATATGAATACCCAATTCCCCTTTGTAGATGCAAATAATCCATATGTTGTTGCTGGATCACCTAATGAGCATAATGTATCGGCTAGCCCTAGTTTTATCAATCATGCATCTAATTATGCGCAAGAGCCGATGCAAAACAATCGTCATGCTTCAAATTCTTATGATTTTAGGAACGTACAACATATGTATCCAAACTCTCATGCATCGGCAATCACACAAATCCATATGCCGATGAATAACATGATGGGTTTGGTTAATCAATTTGAAACACCTCATGTTAAAATTACCAATGCCATGCAAGAAAGTGTTTCACCCTTTTATTCATCGGCAACTAATGTGCAATATAATAATCCAACCATGCCGTTGAATGAGAGAATTGGCCATGCTACTACTAGCTATTCGGCCAGTTACCCTCAACTGTCATATGCTACACCTTATATTAGTAATTTTTCGGCACCATACACAACTGTAGATGCTCATAATTCGGCTTCACACCTTTCTGGTCATAGCCGAATAAATGTAATTTTACAGAAGCGGTTGTGCCAATAGAAGATGAGGTAGTGGTGGCCGCATTGAAGAGTTTAGCCCAGAATAAGAGGATTAGTGCTATTTGCCTTGAACAATATGAAAAAGGGCTATTTCCTGATTATGCCGCAATAAAAGCTAGAGTTTTGCAAGAAGACGAATCTTTGCCAATTGATAAAATTGGCGAGCAAAAATATGGTTTTACAACTATGCATATGCCTTCACCTAGTACTACATCATAATATACACCCCCTACACAATTGCAAAATTTCGGCAACACCCGTGTGTCATTGCTGAAAGAATCTAAAAGCATTGGGGGGCAATCATATCCGGAGTGGTCTGAAATTGAGAAAAAGCTTAAAGCCAATTTTGCCGCTCGCCACCAGAAACAAATAGAAAAAGAATTGGCTTAGATAAAAGAAGCATTGCCAATTGGTAGTATCAGTGAAAATAAGGATAATTCGGAACATGAAAGTGCTTCGGTTGAAAAAGCCGAATCAAGTAGTACATATTCTGAATCCATCAAATCCAATGAGGCGACCATTATTGATAAAGGGCATGGCAAGCATAGGAAAACAACGGTGCTTGATTTTCTGAAGTTAACGGAACCTACTTCCTGCCCTATGAGTTCCCTGTTGTAGAAATTGACAAGCTTCAAGGACAAGAACAAGTAGCCGAACAAAGTTTGGCCGACAAAAATCTTCAGTGTAATGATGCACGGAATCAAGAAAAAGATGATGAAGAGGCGTTGGGGAGCCATCCAAAGGCAGAGCAAGATATCGTTCAAGTCGCACCACCATCATGCTCTCCTAACATATTTGAAGAGGTAAGTTTAGCAAGTAATTTACCTATTATCAGATTTGGTCAAAACTTTATTGTTGATGCATCTATGAGAAAAATCCTCTTAAGTTATGTTGAAAGACCAATGAAGAAGGGTAATTTACTTGTTAGCAACAAAATCGTTATAGAACAAATCGGTCAACCCATTGCGCCATTTATAAAGATCGATAATGACTTATTGTTGCAGCCAAAGCTTTCCCCGTTGCTTTATTTAAAGTTCTTATCTACATGGGTAGCTTTGCTTGTTTCATACTTGGCTTACTCTTGGTTTAAATTGAGGCATGCATGTTCTAACTATTTTAGTTACAGAAACATAAAGCCAAGGTTAGATTCTTTTCAGAAAAACGATGCTAGTATAATATCTTATCCAATGACATCGGTAAAAGAATGCAAAATAAAAATCATAGCCGAATGGGGCATGCATGTTCTAACTATTTTAGTTACAGAAACATAAAGCCAAGGTTAGATTCTTTTCAGAAAAACGATGCTAGTATAATATCTTATCCAATGACATCGGTAAAAGAATGCAAAATAAAAATCATAGCCGAATGGGGCGATACAAAATCTGAACCATTCATTTGCTTAACTCCAAAGCCGCTTTCACAGCAAGATCGACTAGAAAATAAAAAAATTACCTTCAATTCAAACATGTGTGAACAAAATCTTTGATTTGTTGTTGAGAAATAATTATATTAGAATTTTTTATCACCATGTTGAGCCATCTGTTCATGGACGAATGTATTGTAAGTTGCATGATTCATTCAAGCATAATTTTGAGGATTGCAACATGTTTCGTCAAATAGTTAAATCGACCATTGATAAAGGACGATTGAAATTTGTTAAGGCACCAAGAGATGACCAGTCTATTCCGGTTGGTCTCGATGGCAGAAAGTTTTTGCATCGACTACTTCAAGCCGATCCATTTAAAGAGAAGGTAAAAACTGTAGGTGATGGGATTAAGCTTTCAAATAAAGAAGTTGTTGAAGAGCATAATGAACATAATCTTGAGGGAGAGAATTCCATCGAAGCTACAATGGAGACGCCAAGGACCTGGGGGCAGCAAGAAAATCCAATGATCGATGAAAGCAAACCAAAAGAAAACAAAGGCGAAATAAGCGCCAAATGTAAGAGATCAAAATCACCTTCGCTGAACTATTGGATAAATATCAAAAGAAGAGTGAAGAGAAGAATGCTTATCGCCCAATCATGCAAAGAAACCAAGATCACCCCCAAGGCGCAAATATGAGGATTGGTATTGGCAAAGTGAGAATTTTAATGCAACATATTCATATCCTTATTTTGGGCCGCCAATGCCAATACGTGGATGTCTTCCTATGCTCATATAGATCCATATTCATCATGGGACAGGTATGATACAAGGGCACATTCTCCATCTTATTTTAGACCATCTCACCAATACTATGCAGCTCCAAGAAGATCAACATTTGAGCGATCACGCGTCAAAGACCGTTTCAATCATAAGGAATCGATCCAGAGCTCAAGGAAGAAGAAAGAGGTGTTCAAGCAAGTTTACGTGTTAAAAGAGATGGTCGTAAGAGTGCAACTTCAGATTTGATCTCAAATGAAAAAGAGCCAATTAATGTGTTGACATTGGCTACTAAAGACAATGAGACAAAGCAACCAAAGACAATGAGACAAAGCAACCAAATGAAAAGATTCAAGTGCCAAATCTGAAGAAAAGAAGTTGAGAGTGCACAAGGCCAAAAAGGAATTGCCATTGGTCAAAACAGAATCACAGCCGAGATGCCTGCCGGGCTAATCGTATTGGAAAAATCGGAAATTACAAAAACTTAGTGCACAAGAACTTGAAGAAAGGAACATGGCATGGGATCCCAAAGGAAGTGCTCAAAATAAGAATTATGTGCAAGCTTCCATTACAAGAAGTGTGGCAAAGGTGAAGAAGGAAAAGAGTAAAAAACTATGAAGGACCAAGCCGATGGTTTTCAACATCTTTGGTCTACATATTATCCATATTCTTCAACTATGCCATTAACGCCTATGCCATGGAATTTGTCATCAGGTATGATTGGTAACCCTCAATGGGCTTGTTTTAATCCATGGATGCAACATAATTTCTTACGTCATGAAAGGGTATTACCAAGTCACTATACATTTGATTAGCTACAAGTTTGCTGCTGATCCAAAGGGCTGAAATACTTGATTTGTCATTTCATTTGTTTATTTTGGCTATATGTGCTTTGAATGAAGTTTACATGGTAATGGTCGATATTTATCTATCATCCTAAGAGTATGTCAATGCATGGCCGGTGTAGTATTCTAATCGTCCTTAGTTTGATTGGAGAGCGAGACAAGGTACGTGCTCATGGAAATTTATATGTATGCCTATATTATGATTGAATGGAGTTGAGACATCATGACCGATGTCATTGAATATATGCTGCATAGACCAATTCATAGCTGCAAAATTGGTTAGTGGGCTTATACTTTGTTTGGATATGATTTGGCTTATGCATCTTTGAGATCTATAAGAGGCCAAATCATAGTTGATTTTATTACTCAACATCGGATTAATGTCATGCATAATATTAATATTAGCCATGTCTCTCTAGTACTATAGAGATCATGTTTTGATGGTTCAATTCATAGCAATGGCCAAAGTTTTGGTGTTGTTTATATATATCTTTATGGTACTATTTTTGAAGCCTCGTGCCGCTTAGAATATTTTTGAGTTCGATCCGCACAGACCGGAATTTGAGCCGGCTCTTCGATACTACGCATTTAAGATGCCTGGAAGGTGCTATTCAAGGGCGCCGAAGCCCCCGTATCCGCTAACAAAGATCGCGGATACAGCTCACGGCGTCAAGCCGGCGAGGTAAGTTATTTTACCCTTTACGGGACTCTTTTTTTTCATAGATTGACTCTACGTGGGATCTAAAAACTCCCTAATCTTCGACAGATCGGTCAAGACGTCCCGACATATTAATCGTCCGGCTCCTTTGCCGAAGACCCAGCGGATGCCCGATTGATGGGGTTAGCTGGCTCCGGCACCCCATGTGGTGCCGGAGAAGAAGGCTAAGAAGGAGGCCACGGAACTCAAGGAGCTCCCACGCCAAAAGCTATCGGACTCAAGCGTAATATTCTCCCAAGACGCAGGAGGAAGAAGAAGAAGCTTCTCCCCAGCGGGGAGGAGAGGAAAAGGAAGGCCACCCCAATCGGGAGGCCGGAGGGTCCAAGAAGGAGGAACCCTTCCTCCGGACTTCTCCACCAACGCTGATTTACGACGACGGGGGATTGGCCTACAAGAGCCAAGCACCTGGCGAGATCGTAAGTACCCGGACTCCCGAATAACTTCAAGGTTTTTTCTTTTCGCCACATAATGTATTTCTAATGCTGCATACAAACCTGCAGTCCGCCCAAGGATGATCTTCCCGTTTCGTCGAGCGGGTCCTTGGGTGCGTCGGATATGGATTCCCTTCCGACTGCCTCCACCCCCCGTGCCGCGGACGACGCCGAGGTGGGATCCCAGAAAAGGACCCACCAGGAGGAGGAGGCCCCGGAGGTGTCACAAGACACCCTCCCGGACTGTGCACCGGACTCAGCCCCGGAGGCCACAGTGGCTCCGGAGTCCGGCGGGCGACCCCTTCGTAAGAACGGCAAGACCGCGACCCCGGCTGCCTCCGTCCAACCGGAGGTGCCGGACAATTTGCTGGAGGCGCTCAACGTCGCCTCCATCGAAGAGGAACACCACACTGTTATGAGTGCGGTGATTCAGAAGGTTCAGCTCGCCAAGAGCGGGCTGACCGAAGCCTGCAGCAGCCTTCTAACAGACTGTTCATGGACGAATGTATTGTAAGTTGCATGATTCATTCAAGCATAATTTTGAGGATTGCAACATGTTTCGTCAAATAGTTAAATCGATCATTGATAAAGGACGATTGAAATTTGTTAAGGCACCAAGAGATGACCAGTCTATTCCGGTTGGTCTCGATGGCAGAAAGTTTTTGCATCGACTACTTCAAGCCGATCCATTTAAAGAGAAGGTAAAAACTGTAGGTGATGGGATTAAGCTTTCAAATAAAGAAGTTGTTGAAGAGCATAATGAACATAATCTTGAGGGAGAGAATTCCATCGAAGCTACAATGGAGACGCCAAGGACTGGGGGGCAGCAAGAAAATCCAATGATCGATGAAAGCAAACCAAAAGAAAACAAAGGCCGAAATAAGCGCAAATGTAAGAGATCAAAAATCACCTTCGCTGAACTATTGGATAAATATCAAAAGAAGAGTGAAGAGAAGAATGCTTATCGGCCCAATCATGCAAAGAAACCAAGATCACCCCCAAGGCGCAAATATGAGGATTGGTATTGGCAAAGTGAGAATTTTAATGCAACATATTCATATCCTTATTTTGGGCCGCCAATGCCAATACGTGGATGTCTTCCTATGCTCATATAGATCCATATTCATCATGGGACAGGTATGATACAAGGGCACATTCTCCATCTTATTTTAGACCATCTCACCAATACTATGCAGCTCCAAGAAGATCAACATTTGAACGATCACGCGTCAAAGACCGTTTCAATCATAAGGAATCGATCCAGAGCTCAAGGAAGAAGAAAGAGGTGTTCAAGCAAGTTTACGTGTTAAAAGAGATGGTCGTAAGAGTGCAACTTCAGATTTGATCTCAAATGAAAAAGAGCCAATTAATGTGTTGACATTGGCTACTAAAGACAATGAGACAAAGCAACCAAAGACAATGAGACAAAGCAACCAAATGAAAAAGATTCGAAGTGCCAAATCTGAAGAAAAGAAGTTGAGAGTGCACAAGGCCAAAAAGGAATTGCCATTGGTCAAAACAGAATCACAGCCGAGATGCCTGCTCGGCTAATCGTATTGGAAAAATCGGAAATTACAAAAACTTAGTGCACAAGAACTTGAAGAAAGGAACATGGCATGGGATCCCAAAGGAAGTGCTCAAAATAAGAATTATGTGCAAGCTTCCATTACAAGAAGTGTGGCAAAGGTGAAGAAGGAAAAGAGTAAAAAACTATGAAGGACCAAGCCGATGGTTTTCAACATCTTTGGTCTACATATTATCCATATTCTTCAACTATGCCATTAACGCCTATGCCATGGAATTTGTCATCAGGAATGATTGGTAACCCTCAATGGGCTTGTTTTAATCCATGGATGCAACATAATTTCTTACGTCATGAAAGGGTATTACCAAGTCACTATACATTTGATTAGCTACAAGTTTGCTGCTGATCCAAAGGGCTGAAATACTTGATTTGTCATTTCATTTGTTTATTTTGGCTATATGTGCTTTGAATGAAGTTTACATGGTAATGGTCGATATTTATCTATCATCCTAAGAGTATGTCAATGCATGGCCGGTGTAGTATTCTAATCGTCCTTAGTTTGATTGGAGAGCGAGACAAGGTACGTGCTCATGGAAATTTATATGTATGCCTATATTATGATTGAATGGAGTTGAGACATCATGACCGATGTCATTGAATATATGCTGCATAGACCAATTCATAGCTGCAAAATTGGTTAGTGGGCTTATACTTTGTTTGGATATGATTTGGCTTATGCATCTTTGAGATCTATAAGAGGCCAAATCATAGTTGATTTTATTACTCAACATCGGATTAATGTCATGCATAATATTAATATTAGCCATGTCTCTCTAGTACTATAGAGATTATGTTTTGATGGTTCAATTCATAGCAATGGCCAAAGTTTTGGTGTTGTTTATATATATCTTTATGGTACTATTTTTGAAGCCTCGTGCCGCTTAGAATATTTTTGAGTTCGATCCGGCACAGCACCGAACCTTGAGCCGGCTCTTCGATACTACGTACGAAGATGCCTGGAAGGTGCTGTTCAAGGGCGCCGAAGCCCCCGTATCCGCTAACAAAGATCGCGGATACAGCTCACGGCGTCAAGCCGGCGAGGTAAGTTATTTTACCCTTTACGGGACTCTTTTTTCATAGATTGACTCTACGTGGGATCTAAAAACTCCCTAATCTTCGACAGGACTGGCTGAAGACGTCTGGACATATTAACTGTCCGGCTCCTTTGCCAGAAGACCCAGCGGATGCCCGATTGATGGGGCTGCTGGCTCCGGCACCCCATGTGGTGCCGGAGAAGAAGGCCAAGAAGGAGGCCACGGGAACTCGAAGGAGCTCCCGACGCCAGGTGCTATCGGACTCTGAAGCAGAATCTTCTCCTGAAGACGAGGAGGAAGAAGAAGAAGCTTCTCCCCCAGCGGGGGAGGAGAGGAAAAGGAAGGCCACCCCAACTGGGGAGGCCGGAGGGTCCAAGAAGGGAGGAACCCTTCCTCCGGACTTCTCCACCAACGTTGACGACGACGAGGGGGATTGGCCTACAAGAGCCAAGCCCCTGGCGAGATCGTAAGTACCCGGACTCCCGAATAACTTCAAGGTTTTTTCTTTTCGCCACATAATGTATTTCTAATGCTGCATACAACCCTGCAGTCCGCCCAAGGATGATCTTCCCGTTTCGTCGAGCGGGTCCTTGGGTGCGTCGGATATGGATTCCCTTCCGACTGCCTCCACCCCCCGTGCCGCGGACGACGCCGAGGTGGGATCCCAGAAAAGGACCCACCCGGAGGAGGAGGCCCCGGAGGTGTCACAGGACACCCTCCCGGGACTGCACCGGACTCAGCCCCGGAGGCCACAGTGGCTCCGGAGTCCGGCGGGCGACCCCTTCTTAAGAAGGGCAAGACCGCGACCCCGGCTGCCTCCGTCCAACCGGAGGTGCCGGAAAATTTGCTGGAGGCGCTCAACGTCGCCTCCATCGAAGAGGAACACCACACTGTTATGAGTGCGGTGATTCAGAAGGTTCAGCTCGCCAAGAGCGGGCTGACCGAAGCCTGCAGCAGCCTTCTAACAGGCTTTGAGGTAAGAATTTCAATAGATGTAAAATGGTACCGCATAGACAGTATCCCCTGATGCTCGGTTCGGTGTTCGGAAAGAAAAGCCGGACTGAGGATCTTTTAAAAAGATAAACGCAGGAGTCATATAAAAAATATGTCAATATGGGATTGCAGGCTGCGCTGCTGACCTCCGCCGCACTGACTGTGGAGGTCAATATTTTGAAGGGAAACCTCAAGAGGTCCGAGAACGAGCTCGGCCATGCCAAGAAGCAACTCGAGGAAAAAGAAGGTGAGTAATACCTTATGAAAATTGTACCTTACAGAAAAGGATTTGGTTGCAAAAAATGACAAGGATAACGTGGGTATTGCAGGGGCCACTAACGAGGTGGCGACCCTGAAGGAGGTGGTGGCCGCGGCCGAATGTAATGCGGCCGCGGAACGCACCGAGCGAGAGAAGCAGGAGGCGCGGGTGCACTACAAGAAATATGTCAACTTATGACCTTCTGTCAGTGACCCTGGAAGAATTGGTCGTAGATTTATGACCATTTGAGACCAATTGGTCAAAAGCTGTTCGAGGGGCTCCAAACCCTAAACCATTGCGACCATTTTGGTCGAAGGTCATAATTTCCTTACATGAAATGGTCATAAAGCTAACAGCGCTAGTCCGCTGCCTTATTTCTAGTTGTTAACGACCAATATAGATGGTCATAGCCTTGTAAATTGTGGTGGGTTGCTATGACTAGGCGCCACCTCATCAGTTTTGCCTATGTGTCATGTCCATGTGGCAATTTTTGCCCTAGGTTGTGAAGCAACCTATATTTCTGTCATTCCCAAAATTCCGAAACAAATCTCATAAATTCTTTGTGTCATATCTTCGTCAAATATGTAAAAACCTTCCTTGCCTAGTTCAAAAATAATTCAAAAATATTCATTTTCCTATTCTCGCTCGTGAGTAATGCTTGTGAAGGAAGTACCACTTTGGCATGTCCAAATAGTATCCATTTTCTACAGTGCTTTCCTATGCCCAAATAACCATCCTCCACCAAATGCCAGCTCAATCCATTCATTATTTTGAGCCGAGCTTCAACATTCAGATTTATGTCCAAAGTGTGGTGGTTTGCAAAGCAAGTACCACCTAGGCTCCTCCTTTTGAGCTGAAAATTTGTGAAAACGGTCTTCTTAGTAACTGATCATCCTCAGCCAAAACTCACGCCATTAGCCATGTACATTTCCCGTACCGCTAATCAAACACTTGGCTGCTAATTCATGTTTGATCATCGATTGGTCTCCTCGTGAGAATCTTATGTGGTAATTTTCTTCCTAGCACCAACCTGGGGAGTGCCCAACCCACTAGACATGCCTAGGCCGCCCAGAACATATGGCAACTTCACGGTCACGCGGTGACCACGCGGCGGGCATGCGAGTTTACGCGCTATAGAGTTGGGGCCCTCGGCCACCGCCCAAACCTCGACGTATCGCCACCAAACCTTGTATTTATGATTAAATAGGTCCTTATGTAACTAGAAATGATTTTTGGAAAAAATAAATAGCAAACTATGAGGCATTGCAGTTCAAATTTGACCCGCTTCAACCGAATCGGCGGAATTTGTCTTTTTCACCAGAGGTGGATCAAAAATTTTGACACCCAACCATTTTGTCAATTGCGCATTAAATATGTCCTAGTATTTTATAAAAATGATTTGGTCCAATTTTGCAACAATTATTTGGTAGTTCCTTCACAAAAAAACCTCCTTTCGGGCACTCGAAAAATGAAAAATGGTTTTTTCATCCAAAGAAAATGAAAACTTCCTTTGGCAACATTGTTTGCCATTCCAATATGCACCCTTATGCACAATATGAGATCATTTGAACAAACTATGCCACGAATGTGGCCATAAGTTTGATCATTTGCCTTGAAAGCCATGAATCTTGAGAGATGATAGCTCATTTCTGAGAACACTTTTTAAAATAATTGCCGTATTACAAGTTCGTTATTTTTCCTGGGAACTTGGCCACATATAATGACACAATGTGAAGGTTTCCCAATTTTTTGATTTTTTTTGAATTTTTTATGCCTGTTTCAAAATGCGGCCAAAACGGCGGGAATGACCGTTCCTAGCTAGTTGTTGAATCTTGGAATTTTTTTGGTGTTTCTCTGATTAAATATATACTTACGTACCTAGAAATGATTCTTGGAAAAAATAAATAGCAAACTATGAGGCAGCTGCAGTTCAAATTTGACCCGCTTCCAACTGAATCGGCAGAAATTTGTCTTTTCCACGAGAGGTGGATCAATACTTTTTACACCCAACCATTTGGTCAATTGTGCATTAAATATGTCCTAGTATTTTATAAAAATGATTTGGTCCAATTTTGCAACAATTATTTGGTAGTTCCTTCACAAAAAAACCTCCTTTCGGGCACTCAAAAAATGAAAAATGGTTTTTTCGTCCAAAGAAAATGAAAACTTCCTTAGGCAACATTGTTTGCCATTCCAATATGCACCCTTGTGCACAATATGAGATCATTTGAACAAACTATGCCACGAATGTGGACATAAGTTTGATAATTTGCCTTGAAAGTCATGAATCTTGAGAGATGATAGCTCATTTCTGAGAACACTTTTTAAAAATAATTGCCGTATTACAAGTTTGTTATTTTTCCTGGGAACTTGGCCACATATAATGACACAATGCGAAGGTTTCCCAATTTTTTGATTTTTTTGAATTTTTTATGCCCGTTTCAAAATGCGGCCAAAACGGCGGGAATGACCGTTCCTAGCTAGTTGTTGAATCTTGGAATTTTTTGGTGTTTCTCTGATTAAATAGATACTTATGTACCTAGAAATGATTTTTGGAAAAAATAAATAGCAAACTATGAGGCAGCTGCAGTTCAAATTTGACCCGCTTCCACCTGAATCGGCGGAAATTTGTCTTTTTCACGAGAGGTGGATCAAAACTTTTTTGTAACATCCCAAATTTTCAATTTGGAATGTTATACATTAGGTCATCATGCATATCATATTTTCTCGCATTTTTCCAATCCTAGAAAATTTCACGCAACTCAAGGACCTTCGGAGAGAGTTGGAGATTTCATTATTTTCATATTTGGGATTTCTCAAATTTTGAAAATAGGATCATTGGATTTATTTAATTATCTCCATAAAGTTTTTCCGATACAAAAATTTAAGAGAGGGAATAATATGACTTTCCCAACATTTAGGAAAAATGAAGATTTTACAAATAAATCAAATTTTGGTTTTGAAGATTTATTTGCTTTAGGCAAAAAATGAGCATTTTAAAAAAATATGCATTTTGCCCGTTTTAAAGTTCTTTTTGTTCGACTCATTTTTAGGAGTCGGGGAAAATTAATTTTATTTAATTTGGAGTTCGTTTGGTTTGACTTTATTTTCGTTTAGTTTTGTTTAAAAAAAACAATCGCCGCCCTTCACTTTGGGCTAAGGGCCCGGCCGCGCCCTTGACCCATCTCCCTTCCCCTCGCGCCCATGAGGAGTCCCGCCGCCGCCGCCCGACCGTGTCCGGCTCGGACTCGCCGCCGCCCCTGGCTTGCCCCCTCCCCCCAGGAACCGACCCCCCCTCCTGATAACCCTGCCGCCCCCCTCCCCTCCCCTCACCCCGAGCCGCCGCCCCGCCCCTCAACCCGAGCCGCCGCCCGCCCGCCCGAAGGCCGCCGCCCGTCGCCAGCGCCGCCCCCTCGGCCCGCCACCTCACCCGCCCGACCCGCGGACCCCGCCACCATCCCGCCGGAGCCCCGGAGCCCCGCCGGCGACCTCGCCGGAGGTAGCCGACCTCGCCGCCCCGTCCCGATCCGGTTTTGTTTTAAAACCGATCCGGTTTTCTCGCGTTGTTCGGTTTAAAAAAAAACCTAGATGGTTTTATTTTTTTCGGTTTTATTATTTTATGAACGTTCACCGACCCGTTCGTTTTAATGAACGTGTTCGTTGAATTAGTTCTGTTAACGAACGTCCGTCTTTTTAACCGTTCGTCGTTTTTCTTTTAAACAGACTTAATCCGTTATTTTCTGAATTCGATTTCCGATCAAATTTTCAAATCTGTTTATTTTCTCGCTCGTTTATCGGAATCAGGTGATTCAAGCGCCTGGAGTTTCGTTACGAAACCGCCGTTCCGACTAACCTACTTACACAGAGTTTTGCTACTGTAAAATTTTGACCTAGTTTCAGATTGCTAAAACCGAGTCGTTCTCTCTCGACTTTCGACTTCCGATGTTTATTTGATTCGATTCTTTTTGCAACCAGGGTTCTTAAGTTGAACTCTCTGGTTAGATCTTTTATTCGAGATTTCCCTGTGCATTAGATGAGTACTTATTGTATGCTTGTTGTTTGTCTGCGTTAGATCAACCGGAGTGCGCCGCTTGTTACTTCGAATCTCTAGGTCTCATGGATCATCGACAAGGCAAGTAACACTTTGATCATACCTTTTCTACTACCCAGTTTTATGCATTAGATCAAACCCTCAACCACTTGCATGTTTAGGATCTAATTAAATTGTGGGATTGGGAAGTAGATTGAGGTAGTACCTATTACCTGTTACTTATGAAACCTTGGGAGTCACTTCTACGTTTGCTTATTATACCATGCTATGCTAGTAGACGTGGATTGGGTGAGTGAATATCCATGACAGATGTGAGATTGTTAATTAATGGTTTATCTAAGGTGGCAACCTAAACACACATCTGGGTGGATTGAGGCACCTGGTTTCTATCAGGACTTGCTCAGTATTTCTTCGGACCGCCACCAGGGCTCTAAGGGATCATAAGATTATTCAAACTGAAACTTCCGTGTGCAGCCACAAGCCAATTATGGGCTCTGGCGTAGTTGACTAAGTTGTGCGAACTCTTACGGGTAGGCTAGCTGATGTAGGGGATGTAGGTTGGTACGGTCTACCCACATGTAAGGTGCTAGTGCTTCTGAAAGACTATGTCTCGGTCATCCGTTTCTCAAACACCTTGTAGTGCGAGAACCAAGCGGAGGCGATCGAGTCTTGTGGGGAAAAGTGCGCAAACCTCTGCAGAGTGTATAAACTAATCATCATTAGCCGTGTCCCCGGTTATGGACGTTTTGAGTATCTGGTAGTTGAATATCATGTGAATCTCAACATGTTACTTCTAATAAAAGTTATTGGGTTTTGATGAGTACTTTTTAATTGGGATTGAGGATGCCTTCAACCATTCTCAATGTTTAACAACCACCATGAAAGTTAAACAAAATAATTCCTATTTTGTAGCGAAAAACTAGCATTATGCAAAAAAGTAACCGTAGATCCTTACCACCAGCCCTCTATCCATGTAGTAAAGGCTTATAACTTCAATGCTCTCTATGTGTAACATTGCCAGCAAATTCCATGTGCTGACCAGTTTTCGGGCTGCAACTTAAACGTTGCAGACTTTTCGCATTTACAGTAAGGTGTTAGGTCGTGGTTCTATACTCAGTGATGCCGATGGAGTTGATGGGCTCACTTATCTTCCAAGCCTTCCGCTGTTATTATTAGATGGCCTTAAGCCATATTATTGTAATAAGTTCCCTTGTGGACAACGATGTAATAAGTGTGTGATTGCTACTGCTATAAATCCTTGAAATCTTGTGTGGTGTCGACATTCTTGATCCAGGATGACACTGAGCACAGAGACTTGATCCATTCGGGTCTGGTCGCTACATTTTTACACCCAACCATTTGGTCAATTGTGCATTAAATATGTCCTAGTATTTTAGAAAAATTATTTGGTCCAATTTTGCAACAATTATTTGGTAGTTCCTTCACAAAAAAACCTCCTTTCGGGCACTCGGAAAATGATTAAAAATAGCTAGAAAGATCAGAAATGCATAGAAATTAGTCCTTATTCACAAAATGTGGTCTAACTCTAGTGAAAATTTGTGTGGTGCCATTTTGCAAAATATTTTCGATAGCTATTTCACAAAATCCCTCTATTTTTAGTACTTAGATAGTTTTTTAAATCACTGGTTTTTGAACCAATCAGGACTCTTCCCACGGATCGATGACATGGCGCCCATCCATCCATCCATCCATCTCTCCATCCCACATCCATCCATCCATCTATCTACAGAAAAAAAAAAGAGATACCCCCCACCCGCAGCCCAAACCCTAGGTCAGATCCCATCGACTCCCTCCTCTCCTCGCAGCCGCCGCCACCTCCTCCCTCGATCCAGTCTTCTCGCCGCCGCTCCCACCCACCGCCCCTCTTGCAGCCCTCCTCACCACCGCCGCCGACCTCGTCACTCCCTTCCCTCGCCATCTCTCCTACCCTATGCCCCAGATCGAGTCGAGCAGGTCGGCCGACGCGCTAGGGTTCCGTTTGGTTAGCTCCGCACCGGCTCTCCGGTTGGCCGCCCGCCCGACGATGGATCTCCCGCCGCTCTCCCACCAGGCGCTCTTCGCGGCCGTCTGATCCGCGGACGCCGAGGCCGTGCGCCGCCTCCTACTGCGACGGTCGTGCGCGTGCGGCGCGGGCTGCGCGGCGGCAGTGTTTGCCAAGACGGGGGCGGCACCGGTGGAGCGCGTCAAGCTGCTGCTACAGAACTAGGCCGAGATGCTGCGCTGGGGTGCCCTCATTCGGCCCTATCGCGGGATCATCGACGCCTTCGCCCGCGTCCTCCCGCTCGCCGTCGCCAAGATCCTCCGCGCCCTGGCGCTCCAGGAGACCCCGACCTCCTCATCCTCGGCAAGCAAGTTCTCAAATCGGCCTCTTACGAGGTCTCCTGCTCTCATTCGCCTTGCGATTTGTGTATCATTTTGAAGCAGCTGCTAGTTGTGGTCAGTAGCTACGCCTAACATATTAGTAGGTTTATTGGCATGGTTCTCGCCTAATAATCCGCTCTGCTTTGCTTGCCCCATGGATGCATATTGTACCTTGCCCCCTGCTGTTTCCTGAGAACGCCTCCCTAGTATAGATTTGTAGATGATTTCTGTAGATCTAATTGCTGTTGTGGCTTCCCTCCTGTTGGAGGGAGCAGCTTCATCTTCCTGCACTTGATGCATTGTTGTTTACCTCGTTACATGCTTGTTGAATCATCGACTGTTTGGGGACAGAAGATTGCTTGCAGTTGCTTACCATTGGTGCAGTCATCATTTTGTTTTCTGATTCACTAGTGCCTGTACCAATGTACTGGGTGCTGCATTGGGGAGAAATATTTCAAATCGACTTGTATGTACATGCTGATTTCCAAGGGACAAAATGCTGCTTACAATACATGCTTGTTTGCTCATCAAATATCCGGGAATCAGTTGCAGTTACCATCACCACTTTTTAATGGTGCATTTGTCCCACTATACCACTGCTGTAGCACAAAGGACACTACAAATCTTCAATCATACGTGTCATTCCTTCATACTACTATCTTTGCCCCCTTTATTATCCTCAGATTTAGGACACTACAAATACTGAAAATGTGCATGTTATGACTGGCCAATACACTGAGAAATAATAATGTTGCGCAACTTTATCAAGGATCGATTACTTAGTTACTGTGAAGCATTATCGAACGTTGTTCTTCCCTGCTCTTACCGGCGTCCTTTTAATTCCGTATGTGTTTTGTAGTTGAAGGAGTTCATTCTGTGCAGCCGGAGGCGTACAAGTTCAAGATCGGCGACGGGTTTTTGAGGCCCAGAGACCCACCCCTGGACCAGGTTATCGAGATGCTACAGAAGCACAAGGATAAGTCTCAAGATGAAATCTAGCTAGCTGGCTACAGTATGCCTTATGCTCTCGTTGATTTATTTCTTTTGCGCTCTTTTGCAGTTCTATATTGATGACTGAGCGATCTGGTAGCAGCTAGCTAACTGCCTCTAGATTGTAACCCTGTTATGGGATGTGTGGTTGCGCATGCATTCTGCATTGTCAAATGTGTTCTCTGTTGTCACACATCGTATGCAATGTTGTTCATAGTTTTTATATTTGTTGTCATGCGATGCGGTCACTGAATTGCTCAAAATTGCTGGCCAAGTACTATGTAGTGCTGTTCTATGCTAGGCTACCAGGCTAGGTAACTTCTGTATCAAAATCATGGATTCTAATCTTTACTATTATCTGCCATGGATCAACAATGATGCATCACAGGTAGTAGTAGTAGAGTCGGACTTGGTGCTGCATTGCCCAGTTATTAGCTCCTCGATCTGTTCCTCACAGTGTGGGGTCAGCACTTTACCTCAACTTGTCTGCATTTTCTCTCAAGATGAGACTTGCTCATCCATAACACAATGGCAGTGCGTGAGTGAGTCCTGTAGGTATGTATGTTTTTGGGCTGGTTGTAGATGGCTTTGTATGTTATGGTAGTGTGCTTGCTCTCCCTGCTCTGCTTTCGCTTGTACTCCCTCCGTCCCGAAATACTCGTCGGAGGAATGGATGTATCTAGATGTATATTAGTTCTAGATACATTCATTTTTATGCATTTCTTCGACAAGTATTTCCAGACAGAGGGAGTAGAAAAGAAGAGCAGAGAAGGGTAAGTAAAACACACTAGCAACTCTCTAATTAGAACACCAGATACTAGTAGATACCAACCACATGTATCTACAGATTTACTACTAAATCCAATTACAGTACTACCTGATGTTGTGTGATTCCTTCCATTCTATGATTGATAAAGGAAGTACTTCATTAGTAACGAGACATGCTAATCTGGTGCTGAAATTTATAAGCAACTAAATTGTGCAGAATTAAGTTTCACATTCAAATCGATGGTATGTCATGTGTGCACCATGGACAGAAATTTCAGAGCCAACAGAAAGAAATTCTACTCTTTACTGCAGAACAGTATACAACATTACTTTTTTGGTTGCCTGCTAATTGTGTGCAAACTGCTTATCAATAGCTTATCAAGCAATCGCTCGACCGCTCGCATCGCTCTGCCGTCAGAAGTTGTGCCGCTGCTCTTTCCTCTCTGTCTGTCTACGACAAAGCAGGATTCATGCACCAAACCAAGAACCTGAATCTTTTGTTAGGCTGCTAGTAAACTAGGTTGTACTCCTTCCAATTGCAAGTTGGATAGAACCTGCAATTAAGTGCACAGACATACATGGATTCTGGTTCAATTCGTATGTATGTCTGTATGTGCATGCTTACGACTTTGACTAAAACTAGTTAATTCATTGTTCTACCTTGAAGGTGACCAGTCCCTAGCTGCGTGCTTTGGTCGGTCCTACTAATTTCAGTTCCTATGATTTTTAATCTCTGTTTTCTATTTTCCCCAGCTACCAAGACTCTGAGTTTGTGGTGATGGCAGCTGACACGAAGCCGATCGAAATCTTCCCCCACCCCCTGTTGCTCCCTAATGATAACAAGGTAGAAATTCTGTCCGTATGCTGCATCATATATAGTACTGCTAATTAGTTTGTATGCATTCTGTTTATCAAATGAAAGGACATTCTGTTTGGCAGTGGGCGGTTTTTCTCAAAAATAAGTAAATAAATTGTATGTGCATGCTGAAATGTTAGATGTCTATTGGTTGCTGTATATGGGCAAGATGAATTGAATCTTGATGTGTACTTGTCAATTCTAGCTTATATTGGTGTCTTGCGATCCTAAAACATTATTGAATCCTGCTGTGTACTTGTCAATCCTGCTGTGTGTTCATATTGCGTCTCTGTTTTCTTGTATGAACGAGTTATCTCATTTTAACTAGCTGGAGAACAAAAAGCATGGTACTAGCTCAATTTTTGTTATCATTCTAAATAAGTTTCCTTTTCTTGAATGGTTTGTTCTGATTCTTCACCTTTTCTGATTCTTCCCTGCTGATTCATGTAACAGGGCGACCGAGGAAGGCATGTTGTCTGTTTTCTTGAAGGTCGTTTTGTTTGTTCCCAGCCCTAACTATAGTTGTCCAGCTAGTTCGGCATGTTGTTCATATCACTATTGTAGTCCAACGAGTTTGGCATGTTGTGAGTTTGTGATTGCTTGTAAAGCTTGTAAAGTATTGTATTACACTTGTAGTCATTACTGTGATTGCCACTGTATTACACTTGTAAGGATCTGGTTGCTCTTATTTAAAGTATTATGTGTGCTTTTTGTCCGCCCATTTAAATACTGGTTCGAATATGAAGAATATGAGCCTGATAGATGGGACCCACTTACCAGAACATGACAAATCGGACCCAGTTACCAGAACCTGACAACCGGGACCCATCTGACTGGTGGACCCATTTAATTAAAAAAAGGAAATTATAATTATTTAGACGAAAAGGCCAAGGCCCAATAATAAAAAAGGCTGCAATGTTGGGCCAGCCCATGAAGTCGACCAAAAACGACAGTAAAAAATATAGAAAGGTTGAATTAATGGGCTAGGCCCATGTAGAAAACTGAATTGGACCGGGCTAAATCTTGTGCCACATCAGCTTGCGACGCTGGATGCCTACGTGGCCTGGGGGAGGTTGCTAGTGACCAAAACGCCACAAGAGACGTATTTTGGTCATAAGCGTTTGCGACCATTCCGGAAGAAAGGTCGCTATAGTCGATTCTGACGCCCAGCTTTTGACCTTATGTTTTTGGTCACAAAAAGGTCATAAATGGAAATTTGTGACCTTTCAGTGACCAATAGTGGTGGTCATAAGTTGACATATTTCTTGTAGTGGTGGCGGAGCTACAGCAAGAGCTCCGGGATCTCGTGAAAAAACATGAGAACTTGGAGCGTGACTCGAAGACTCGAGAGTCTGAGCTTGCAACGACTCTTGAGAGTGCCAAAGCCGCTAAGGCCGAAGCCTACAAGGCCCTCCAGGAGATTGAGGCGGTGAAGAAAATAGCAGCGGTAAGGCGTTTTTCATGCAGAGTAAGCATGTGAGTGTTAATTACATTGCTTACCCGAATTCGGAGCTCTCGAGGCGTTCACAGATCTTCCAAGCAGCGTGTCCGATCTTTGCCGCATTCTACGGCCGAGGAGGGAGCTCGGCGGAGAAGGTCTTGGTCTCGGTATCTTTGAGGCCGGACATCCGGTGCCCCTTAGCGACCAGCTGAAGCAGCTGGCCGAGCTCCACAAGGCGGCCGAACAGGCCACGAAGGGCCTCATAGTTTGGCTGTGGCCTAAGGAGGCCATGCCTGGGAGCTACTTCGGCCTGGTGCGGCGGCTGGTGGATGTGTGCCCGTGGGTTGAAGTTATCAAGCATTCCGCTTGTATCGAGGGTGCCCGTCGGGCCCTTGCCCGCGCAAATGTGCACTGGGGCAAGATGGATGCCCAGAGGCTTGTGACGGACCCGCCACCAGAGGGCAAGGGGCATCGCACGCCCGAGATGTATTATAAGAGTGTGCTGAAGGGCGCCCGCATTATTGTGGGTGAGTGCTCCAAAGATGTAATATTTGAGTAGACTCGCATTTTGTTATCCTGTATACCGAAAACTTAGTTCATATGCGCTAAGCAACGCTTGTTAATTTAAAATATTACCTTACATGCGGCTGTTTATCAAATCTGGGAGATGGCAAGTCGTCGGCTTCAAATTTCATGCCACGAGTGCTGGGGTGTTCGGGATAAACTTGAGCGCTCTTGTTCCCATTTTTGGGTGCATCTAGGGAGGCGCTCAACACCGCGAACAAGGCAACCGGACTTATAATGCTTGAACACTCTCACTTAGCCATAGAATTCTATAATTTTAAATTTCGGCGAAGCCCCTAGTCTTCGGAAGGTCGAATTTGGGGCGCTATCCACGCCTTGGCCGGACAGTATCCGGCTCCTCGCTCTAAGCGGCATAAGTCTTTAAGGACTCGCAAAAAACCTCTCGAACAATGACCGGTCTCTCGCCTCATCATGATGGTCAGTTTTAGCTCTCTCCACTGAGGCGTTAACCCAGCCGAACTGGGGCGGAATCGCAGTGGTTCTCCCGGTGCTACCTTAGCCGATATAACGGAACGTAAGGTACCAAAACACGAGAGCCGGGCAAACCCAACTATTGACCCAAGACATGATTCGGAGCCGATGCATATAGTGCTATAAGTTCGGGTGCCGCACTTGTGAAAGTGTTCGACTCATCACACCATAACGCGGGAAACATAAGCCCCTGGTGTATATTCCGTACCAAAGTGTACGGATGCAACATGTCATGAATGAACATATGTATGAAAAAGAAATGCAATTATAAACAAAAAGGTGCTGCATTGTTTTATTCAATAAGTGCTTCTACGAATGCAGAACGGTGCAAATAGTGCGATAAGCAAGGTATGAGACTGTTAAACATGTCCCCCTCCAGGGGTGGGCTGCAGATTGGTGTATGAAAATGCTCGTATTGGAGACCACCTGTATATTCGTTGTAGCCTTTATCCTTCCCTGGCTGTTGCATCGTGAGTTCGGCAGGTCTGCTGCCGGACATGGCTTCTGACAAACGGAGTCCTGTGGGTAAAAAGTTAAAGGTAAAAAGTAAAAGAAAAAGGAACAACACACGTGAGAGCCCCTGGTGTGGTTGAGCCGCAGTCTGGGTTTATGATGGTCGTGCCCCTCTCCCCATGCCCATGGTATCTTCAGAGCGTAATGGTGTACGCGAAGGACCTGCTGATGTTTCGCAGGGCTGGGGTTGGAGCCGCATTGCCACGCTGCTCTGAACGTGCCAGGTGGTCTTGTTGTAAGTTAGTCCGGGCGCGGCTTAGCTGTGTCCGCCGCTTAACGGCCGGACTCGAGAATTGCCTTAAGAGGCTGCATTGCACTTCGCCGAGAGTCAGCAGATGTTCCTCCGCGGAGAGAACGCGTTCGGTGTTCCGTTGACTGTAATGACTCCTCTAGGGCCTGGCATCTTGAGCTTGAGGTATGCGCGGCGGCACAGCGTTGAACTTTGCAAACCAGTGCGTCCGAGAAAGGCATGATAGCCGCCATGAACGGGACTATGTCGAAGATTAACTCCTTGCTTCGGAAGTTATCCGGGATCCAAGACCACTTCGGTGTAATTGAGCCTGTACAATTGGCTTCTACACCTGGTATGACGCCTTTAAAGGTCGTTTTGGTAGGTTTAATCCTTGAGGGGTCTATGCCCATTTTGCGCACTGTATCCTGGTAAAGCAGGTTCAGGCAGCTGCCGCCGTCCATCAGGACTTTGGTTAGGTGAAATCCATCGACGATTGGGTCGAAGACCAGTGCGGCGAATCCACCGTGGCGGATGCAGGTGGGGTGGTCCCTTCGGTCAAAAGTGATCGGGCAGGAGGACCATGGATTGAACTTCGGGGCAACTGGCTCCATCGCGTAGACATCCATGAGTGCACGCATCCGCTCCCTTTTGGGTATGTGCTATGCGTATATCATGTTCACCGTCCGCACTGTGGGGGAAACCCTTCATCCTCTATTGATCGGCGGTTGGGTCTCGTCCTCGTCATCGCTATGCAGCCTTGTCATTGCTTTCGGCAATTAACTTGCCTGCCTGCTTGAATACCCAACAGTCCCTGTTGGTGTGGTTAGCTGGCTTTTCGGGGGTGCCGTGTATCTGGCACAAACGGTCGAGTATTCGGTCCAAATTGGACGGACCCGGAGTAGTTCTTTTGAATGGCTTTTTCCGCCGACCGGGTTTAGAGCCTCTGAATCCGGCATTGACTGCCGTATCCTCAATATTGTCGCCGTTAACGCGGCGTTTGTTTTTGTTACGACGCGGCCTGCCATTTCGGTCCTTGAAGTCCGGACTGCCAGAATTTTTGCTGAGGTTGTTGCTGCGTGCTAGCCAGCTATCCTCACCCGCGCAGAAGCGGGTCATGAGTGATGTGAGGGCTGCCATGGATTTCGGCTTTTCCTGTCCTAGGTGCCGGGCAAGCCACTCGTCACGGATGTTATGCTTGAAGGCCGCGAGGGCCTCCGCATCCGGACAGTCGACGATTTGGTTTTTCTTGGTTAAGAACCGTGTCCAGAATTGTCTGGCCGATTAAATGCAGCTGCTGTATTATGTTGCGTAGGTCATCAGCGTCTTGTGGTCGCACTTTAGTGCCCTGGAAGTTATAGTGGAATGAGTCTTCCAGGTCCTCCAAGCTCCAAATTGTCTCTGTTGGCTAGCTGTTTAGCCAATGCCGGGCTGGTCCTTTAAGCTTGAGGGGGAGGTATTTGATGGCGTGAAGATCGTCACCGCGGGCCATGTGGATATGAAGGAGATAGTCTTTGATCCAAACCGCAGGGTCTGTTGTGCCATCATAGGATTCAATATTGACGGGTTTAAACCCTTCGGGGATTTGATGATCCATTACTTCGTCTGTGAAGCATAGTGGGTGTGCGGCGCCTCTGTACTGGGCGATATCTCGACGGAGCTCAAAAGAGCTTTGTGTGTTGTGTTCGGCCCGGCCGGACTTACTATGTCTGGCGGGACGGTTATCGTCACGTACCGTGGGGCGCCCACGTGATCCATAGATCGATCTTGATTGTCTTGCCTTGTCCTCCAATATATCTCGCAGGTCCGGAGCGTTCCCCTTTGACCGTGTGCTTTTTGAGCGATGCCGGGGTACAGTTTTAGTGAAGGGCCTAGAGGCCTCTCTGTCACGACCACGGGGTGGTCGGTCAGCCGTATTATCTCCTGGTGATGCGGGTTCGTAAGCCTCCTCCTCTAATCGGGGGAGCAGGTTGCGTTTAGGGTAGCTTTTGGAGGGGCGTTCGAGCTCATGCTCTTCGCCGTGAGGACTTCATCCATCTGCCGGCTAGCAGATCCTGATCAGCTCTAAGCCGTTGCTGCTTTTTCTTGAGGCTGTTCGCCGTGGCCATAAGCCTGCGTCTAAAACGCTCTTGTTCGACGGGATCCTCAGGCACGACGAATTCATTGTCGTCGAGGCTTGCTTCGTCTTCGGAGGGAGGCATATAATCCTCTACCTCTTCTTCTGCCGCTCTCTCGTGAGGGCTGGCGTCTCCGTCCTCCTACGCTGGATCTTGCTGGAGTGGATTGTCTTCGGCACTGTCCGGTGTATTGTTATCTCCGGTGCCGGAATCTTCATTCTTGCTGTGGCAGGATTTAGAGCGGCGCCGCTGACGCCGGCGCTTGGGCTGCTTCTTGGATGGGTCATCCTCCGTTGTTCCATCGCCGTGCCCATCTTTTGGGATGTCCACCATATATATGTCGTATGACGAGGTGGCCTTCAGTGCCCTATAGGCGCTGGCTCTTGTTCGTCTCCGGCATCGTCGTCCATACTGTCGATGTCTTGGGAGTCGTAGTCTAGCATGTCGGTTAGATCGTCGACAGCGGCTACCAAGTGGATGGTGGGTGGGCGTTGAATTTCTTCGTCGTCCGCATCCCAACCTTCATGACCGTAATCCAGCCAGGGCTCTCCGGATAGAGAGAGAGACTTTAGTGAATTCAGGATGTCGCCAAAGGGCGAGTGCTGAAAGATGTCCGCGGCAGTGAACTCCATGACGGGCGCCCAATCGGATTCGATTGGCAAGGGCGCGGAGGGTTTGGAGTCCGGAGAGGAGTCCGGCACCCTGCAGTCGAGGTCTTCGCAAAGGACAAGGATAGAGTTCGGCTCGATCGCCGTAGAGATTAAAGCCCCCGAGGCGATGTCCAACCACTCGTCCTCGATCGGGGAATCCGGCTCCAGATTAAGGGTCGGAGCGGATTCTGGTGCGGCCTCCAGGGCACTGTTCGGCAGCAGAGCTAGATCATGCCCATCGAGACAGTGCGGCGTGCTTGGCCGCGGCTCGAATCCGTCGAAGATCAAGTCTTCGCGGATATCGGCCGTATAGTTTAAACTTCCAAATCTGACCTGACGGCCAGGGGCGTAGCTTTCGATCTGCTCCAGATGGCCAAGCGAATTGGCCCGCAGTGCAAAGCCGCCGAACATGAAGATCTGTCCGGGGAGAAAAGTCTCACCCTGGACCGCGCCGTTGTTGATGATCAAAGGAGCCATCGGGCCTATCGGTGACGACGGAGGAACTCTCAATGAAAGCACCAATGTCGGTGTCAAACCGGGCGGATCTCGGGTAGGGGTCCCGAATCGTGCGTCTAGGCGGATGGTAACAGGAGGCAAGGGACACGATGTTTTACCCAGGTTCGGGCCCTTTTGATGGAGGTAAAACCCTACGTCCTGCTTGATTAATATTGATGATGTGTGTTACAAGAGTAGATCTACCATGAGATCAAAGAGGCTAAACCCTAGAAGCTAGCCTATGGTATGATTGTTGTTTGTCCTATGGACTAAAACCCTCCGGTTTATATAGACACCGGATAGGATTAGGGTTACACAGAGTCGGTTACAAAGTTAGGAGATCTACATATCCGTATCGCCAAGCTTGCCTTCCACGCCAAGGAAAGTCCCATCCGGACACGGGACGAAGTCTTCAATCTTGTATCTTCATAGTCTTGGAGTCCGGCCGATGATGATAGTTCGGCTATCCAGACACCCCCTAGTCCGGAACTCCCTCAGTAGCCCCTGAACCAGGCTTCAATGACGATGAGTCCGGCGCGCATGTTGTCTTCGGCATTTCAAGGCGGGTTCCTCCTCCGAATAATTTATAGAAGATTGTGAACTCCAGGATAGTGTCCGACTCTGCAAAAATAAATTCCACATACCACCGTAGAGAGAATAATATTACACAAGATCAATCTGCTGACGTATTTTGTGGCGTGACGTCGCACCACTACCAAGCCGTTACTCAAATTGTTTTTATTGTTCCACCTCGGTAGCGTTTAGCGGCGGTTTCTTGGCACGTCTTGTCGGGCAGAGATCGTGTTCCCTTATTCCGGGATTCCCATCAATATGGATTTGGTAACCCAACCGCGCCATTGATTGTGACGCTTGGGGTATAAGCGAGTTTTACCAGGCCAGTGGGGACACATGTTTTTGTCCGCCCATATAAGAGGATAAAGATCCAACCCTTTTACCTGCGCCTTCCTCCTTGGCTTATCCATCTCCACGAACTCGAGCTCCAGCGCCCAAGTCTGCACTTCTCACCTCAACCTTCTCCAACTATGTCTGGATGGCCTCCTCCGTCACGGAGGGGCAGATCCAGAAGCTGCGCGACGCCGGATACTTGCCCAGCAACATCGCGTATCGGCTCCCCGATGAGGGAGAGCTCGTCCCCAACCCCAGGCCCCATGAGAGGGTAGTATTTCTTCCCCATTTCCTCCGCGGACTGGGCTTCCCGCTTCATCCCTTTGTCCGAGGGCTCATGTTCTACTACGGCCTAGATTTCCAAAAGAGCTTTGTCTGTTGTGTTCGGCCCGACCGGACTTACTGTGTCCGGCGCGACGGTTGTCATCACGTACCGTGGGGCGCCCACGTGATCCGTAGATCGATCTTGATTGTCTTGCCTTGTCCTCCAATATATCTTGCAGGTCCGGAGCGTTCCCCTTTGGCCGTGTGCTTTTTGAGCGATGCTGGGGTATGGTTTTAGTGAAGGGCCTAGAGGCCTCTCTGTCGCGACCACGGGGTGGTCGGTCAGCCGTATTGTCTCCTGGTGATGCGGGTTCGTAAGCCTCCTCCTCTAATCGGGGGAGCAGCTTGCGTTTAGGGTAGCTTTTGGAGGGGCGTTTGAGCTCATGCTCTTCGGCCGCGAGGACTTCAGTCCATCTGTCGGCTAGCAGATCCTGATCAGCTCTAACCTGTTGCTGCTTTTTCTTGAGGCTGTTCGCTATGGCCATAAGCCTGCATCTAAAACGCTCTTGTTCGACGAGATCCTCGTGCACGATTTAATTCATTGTCGCCGAGGCTTGCTTCGTCTTCGGAGGGAGGCATATAATCCTCTACCTCTTCTTCTGCCGCTCTCTTGTGAGGGCTGGCGTCTCCATCCTCCCCGCTACCGGATCTTGCCGGAGTGGATTGTCTTGACCTTTGTCCGGTGTATTGTTATCTCCGGTGCCGGAATCTTCATTCTTGCTGTGGCGGGATTTAGAGCGGCGTCACGACGCCGCTTGGGCTGCTTCTTGGAGGGGTCATCCTCCGTTGTTCCATCGCCGTTCCCATCTTTTGGGATGTCCACCATGTATATGTTGTATGACGAGGTGGCCTTCCAGTGCGCTGTAGGCGCTGGCTCTTGTTCGTCTCCGGCATCATCGTCCATACCGTCGATGTCTTGGGAGTCGTAGTCTAGCATGTCGGTTAGATCGTCGACAGCGGCTACCAAGTGGGTGGTGGGCGGGCGTTGTATTTCTTCGTCGTCCGCATCCCAACCTTCATGACTGTAATCCGGCCAGGGCTCTCCGGATAAAGAGAGTGACTTTAGTGAATTCAGGATGTCGCCAAAGGGCAAGTGCTGAAAGATGTCCGTGGCAGTGAACTCCATGACGGGCGCCCAATCGGATTCGATTGGCAAGGGCGCGGAAGGTTCGGAGTCCGGAGAGGATTCCGCACCACAGAGTCGAGGTCTTCGCAGGACAGGGATAGAGTTCGCTCGATCACCGTAGAGATTAAAGCCCCGAGGCGGTGTCCAATCACTGCGTCCTCGATCGGGAATCCGGCTCCAGTTAAGGGTCGGGCGGATTCGGTGCGGCCTCGTGGCATTGTTCGCAGCGTAGCTAGATCATGCCCATCGAGACAAGGCGGGCGTGCTTGGCGCGGCTCGAATCCGTCGAAGATCAAGTCTCCGCGGATATCGGCCGTATAGTTTAAACTTCCAAATCTGACTCGACGGCCAGGGGCGTAGCTTTCGATCTGCTCCAGATGGCCAAGCGAATTGGCCCGCAGTGCAAAGCCGCCGAACACGAAGATCTATCCGGGGAGAAAAGTCTCACCCTGGACCACGTCGTTGTTGATGATCAAAGGAGCCATCGGGCCTATCGGTGACGACACAGAGGAACTCTCAATGAAAGCACCAATGTCGGTGTCAGAACCGGCAGATCTCGGGTAGGGGGTCCCGAACTGTGCGTCTAGGCGGATGGTAACAGGAGGCAAGGGACACGATGTTTTACCCAGGTTCGGGCCCTCTTGATGGAGGTAGAACCCTACGTCCTACTTGATTAATATTGATGATGTGTGTTACAAGAGTAGATCTACCACGAGATCAAAGAGGCTAAACCCTAGAAGCTAGCCTATGGTATGATTGTTGTTCGTCCTACGGACTAAAACCCTCCGGTTTATATAGACATCGGATAGGGTTTGGGTTACACAGAGTCAGTTACAAAGGTAGGAGATCTACATATCCGTATCGCCAAGCTTGCCTTCCACGCCAAGGAAAGTCCCATCCGGACATGGGACGAAGTCTTCAATCTTGTATCTTCATAGTCTTGGAGTCCGGCCGATGATGATAGTTCGGCTATCCGGACACCCCCTAGTCCGGAACTCCCTCAAAGGGCGTTGCCAATTGCAGGAGGGCCCCTTTGCGTGCAGGTTTTCCATACATAGGCAGGATCTCCGAGGACAATAACCTTATGTATAAAAGGAATTTGCTCAAGGCTCTGGATGACTTATCTTTTCTGTTGCCGCGCCGGCGTCCTTCGCGCTTGCAGGCGGCGCCGTTTTCTCCTGGTCGCCATGGTTTCTATGGCGATGAAGAACTGCTAGGCTAACTAATAGACCAGATTCTTACAATTGCGCCCCCTACCTGGCGCGCCAAAGATGTCGGTGGAGAACGACATCTATGGGATCACAAGAATCCCTACTATGGTTGCCGGGGCGCGGGGTTGTGAGAAGAGCAGGATGAGCAGTCAACACAAGGATCGTTTACCCAGGTTCGGGCCGCGAGGATGTGTAATACCCTAGTCCTGCTTTGGTGTGTATTTGAGAGAGTTCTTGAGCTCTTGACCTAGCTATGGTGGATGCGTAGTTCAAAAGAGCCGAATCCCTCTCCAGTATGCCATGGGCCTCCTTTTATAGTCGAAAGGGGCTGCCACAGTGGCACACAGGAGGTGGAAAGGTCTACAGTGCTGCGAGCTTATCGCCCGTGTTACAGGACAAGACGCATTTAATGCGTAGCTTAGGTGTCCCTTAGCTTTATCAGGGACGGGAACGAGGCCCGCCCCGTCCATTGCCGCCTCACCTTGCTTCGACACGTGCCCAAGCCAGTGATGCATGCGGCGCCATGTAGGCAAGCAGGCAGCTGAGGTGGCGCGGTGGTAGGGTCTTCATGAAGATTTGCATGCCACCACGTAGGTGCTTGCTGAGTTGGCGTAGAGGCCTGCTACCTCTTGAGCACTGCATTGGTTTTCCCTTGAAGAGGAAAGGGTGATGCAGTAAAGCAGCGTAAGTATTTCCCTCAGTTTTTGAGAACCAAGGTGTCAATCCAGTAGGAGGCCACGCACGAGTCCCTCGCACCTACAGAAACAAGCAAGAACCTCACAACCAATGTGATAAAGGGGTTTTCAATCCCTTCACGGTCACTTACGAGAGTGAGATCTGATAGAGATGATAAGATAATATTTTTGAAATTTTTGTGATAAAGATGGAAAGTAAATAAAGCAAAGTAAACGGCAACGGAAATAGCAAAGTATTGGAAGATTAATATGATGGAAAATAGACCCGGGGGCCATAGGTTTCACTAGTGGCTTCTCTCAAGATAGCATAAGTGTTTGCGATGGGTGAACGAATTACTGTCGAGCAATTGATAGAATTGAGCATAGTTATAAGAATATCTAGGTATGATCATGTATATAGGGATCACGTCCGAGACAAGTAGACCGAAATGATTCTGCATCTACTACTATTACTCCACACATCGACCGGCAACATGCATCTAGAGTATTAAGTTCATGAAGAACATAGTAATGCATTAAGAAAGATGACATGATGTAGAGGGATAAACTCATGCAATATGATGTACACCCCATATTTTTATCCTCGATGGCAACAATACAATACGTGCCTTGCTGCCCCTGCTGTCACTGGGAAAGGACACCGAGAGATTGAACCCAAAGCTAAGCACTTCTCCTATTGCAAGAAAGATCAATCTAGTAGGCCAAACCAAACTGATAATTCAAAAAGACTTGCAAAGATAACCAATCATACATAAAAGAATTCAGATTTGACTCAAATATTGTTCATAGATAATCTTGACCATTAACCCACAATTCATCGGATCTCGACAAACACACCGCAAAAGAAGATTACATCGAATAGATCTCCACAAGAGAGGGGAGAACATTGTATTGAGATCCAAAAAGAGAGAAGAAGCTATCTAGATAATAACTATGGACCCGAAGGTCTGAGATAAACTACTCACACTTCATCGGAGAGGCCTTGGAGATGATGTAGATTAAGGAAATATGCCCTAGAGGCAATAATAAAGTTATTATTTATTTCCTTATATCATGATAAATGTTTATTATTCATGCTAGAATTGTATTAACAGGAAACATAATACATGTGTGAATACATAGACAAACAGATAGTCACTAGTATGCCTCTACTAGACTAGCTCATTAATCAAAGATGGTTATGTTTCCTAACCATAGACATGTGTTGTCATTTGATTAATGGGATCACATCATTAGGAGAATGATGTGATTGACATGACCCATTCCGTTAGCATAGCACTTGATTGTTTAGTATATTGCTATTCCTTTCTTCATGACCTATACATGTTCCTGTAACTATGAGATTATGCAACTCCCGTTTACCGGAGGAACAATTTGGGTACTACCAAACGTCACAACGTAACTGGGTGATTATAAAGGAGTACTACAGGTGTCTCCAAAGGTACATGTTGGGTTGGCGTATTTCGAGATTAGATTTTGTCACTCCGATTGTCGGAGAGGTATCTCTGGGCCTTCTCGGTAATACACATCACATAAGCCTTGCAAGCATTGCAACTAATGAGTTAGTTGTGAAATGATGTATTACGGAATGAGTAAAGAGACTTACCGGTAACGAGATTGAACTAGGTATTGGATACCGACGATCGAATCTCGGGTAAGTAACATACCGATGACAAAGGGAACAACGTATGTCGTTATGCGGTTTGACCGATAAAGATCTTCGTAGAATATGTAGGAACCAATATGGGCATCCAGGTTCCGCTATTGGTTATTGACCGAGAATGGTTCTAGGTCATGTCTACATAGTTCTCGAACCCGTAGGGTCCGCACGCTTAACGTTTCAATGACAGTTCATTATGAGTTTATAAGTTTTGATGTACCGAAGGTTGTTCGGAGTCCCGGATGTGATCACGGACATGACGAGGAGTCTCGAAATGGTCGAGACATAAAGAATGATATATTGGAAGCCTATGTTTGGAGTTCGGAAAGGTTCCGGATGAAAACATGACGTTACCGGAACCCCCCGGGGGGTCAATGGGCCTTGATGGGCCATAAGGGAGAAGAGGAAGGGCCGGCCAGGGCAGGCCGCGCCTCCCCTCTAGTCCGAATAGGACAAGGAGAGGGGGGGCGGCGCCCCCTTCCCTCTTCCCCCTCCCCCAATCCTAATCCAACTAGGAAAGGGGGGGAGTCCTACTCCCGGTGGGAGTAGGACTCCTCCAGGCGCGCCCCCCTTGGGCTGGCCGCACCCCCCCCTTGCTCCTTTATATACGGGGGCAGGGGGGCACCCCAGAACACACAAGTTGATCTACGGATCGTTCCTTAGCCGTGTGCGGTGCCCCCCTCCACCATATTCCACTTCGGTCATATCGTCATGAGCTTAGGCGGCCCTGCGCCTGCGAAGTCATATCGTCGTGGAGCTTAGGCGAAGCCCCTCGTCGGTGGAGCATCATCATCGCCACCACGCCGTCGTCTGACGGAACTCATCCCCGACGCTTTGCTGGATCGGAGCCCGGGATCGCCATCGAGCTGAACGTGTGCTGAACACGGAGGTGCCGTCGTTCGGTACTTGGATCGGTCGGATCATGAAGACGCACGACTACATCAACCGCGTTGTTATAACGCTTCGCCACGGTCTCACGAGGGTGCGTGGACGGACATTCTCCTCTCGTTGCTATGCCATCACCATGGTCTTGCGTGTGCGTAGGAATTTTTGAAATTACTACGTTCCCCAACAAAGGGCATCCGAGCCTGGTTTTATGCGTTGATGTCATATGCACGAGTAGAACACAAGTGAGTTGTGGGCGATATAAGTCATACTGCTTACCAGCATGTCATACTTTGGTTCAGCGATATTGTGAGATGAAGCGGCCCGGACCGACATTACGCGTACGCTTACGCGAGACTGGTTTCACCGCTTCGAGCACTAGTTGCTTAAAGGTGACCGGCGGGTGTCTGTCTCTCTCACTTTAGTTGAACTGAAAAGTGGCTACGCCCGGTCCTTGCGAAGGTTAAAACAGCACCAACTTGACAAACTATCGTTGTGGTTTTGATGCGTAGGTAAGAATGGTTCTTGCTCAGCCCGTAGCAGCCACGTAAAACTTGCAACAACAAAGTAGAGGACGTCTAACTTGTTTTTGCAGGGCATGTTGTGATGTGATGTGGTCAAGACGTGATGCTATATTTTATTGTATGAGATGATCATGTTTTGTAACCGAAGTTATCGACAATCGGCAGGAGCCATATGGTTGTCGCTTTATTGTATGAAATGCAAACGCCATGTAATTTCTTTACTTTATCGATGGCGATGGCGATAGTCGTAGAAGCAATAGTTGGCGAGGCGACAATGATGCTACGATGGAGATCAAGGTGTCGCTGGTGACGATGGTGATCATGACGGTGCTTGGCGATGGAGATCACAAGCACAAGATGATGATGACCATATCATATCACTTATATTGATTGCATGTGATGTTTATCCTTTATGCATCTTATCTTGCTTTGATTGACGGTAGCATTACAAGATGATCTCTCACTAAAAATTATCAAGAAGTGTTCTCCCTGAGTATGCACCGCTATGCGAAAGTTCTTCGTCTTTGAGACACCACGTGATGATCGGGTGTGATAGGCTCTACGTTCAAATACAACGGGTGCAAAACAGTTGCACACGCAGAATACTCAGGTTAAACTTGACGAGCCTAGCATATAACAGATATGGCCTCGGAACACGGAGACCGAAAGGTCGAACGTGAATCATATAGTAGATATGATCAACATAGTGATGTTCACCATTGAAACTTACTCCATCTCACGTGATGATCGGACATGGTTTAGTTGATTTGGATCACGTAATCACTTAGATGACTAGAGAGATGTCTGCCTAAGTGGGAGTTTTAATATGATTAATTAAACTTAAACTTATCATGAACTTAGTACCTGATAGTATTTTGCTTGTCTATGTTTATCGTAGATAGATGGCCCGTCTTTGTTGTTCCGTTGAATTTTAATGCGTTCCTTGAGAAAGCAAAGTTGAAAGATGATGGTAGCAATTACACGGACTGGGTCCAGAATTTGAGGATTATCCTCATTGCTGCACGGAAGAATTACGCCCCTGGAAGCACCGCTGGGTGCCAGGCCTGCCGAGAGCAACGCCGTAAGTTGTGAACGTCTGGCGAGCAAAGTCTGATGACTACTCTATAGTTCAGTGTGCCATGCTTTACGGCTTAGAACTGGTCTTCAATGACGTTTTGAACGTCATGGAGCATATGAGATGTTCCAGGAGTTGAAGTTAATATTTCAAGCAAATGCCCGGATTGAGAGATATGAAGTCTCCAATAAGTTCTATAGCTGCAAGATGGAGGAGAATAGTTACAAGTGAACATATACTCAAAATGTCCGGGTATAATAATCACTTGATTCAACCGGGAGTTACTCTTCCGGATGATAGTGTCATTGACAGAATTCTCCAATCATCGCCACCAAGCTACAAGAGCTTCGTGATGAACTATAATATGCAAGGGATGACCAAGACAATTCCCGAGCTCTTCGCAATGCTAAAAGCTGCGGAGGTAGAAATCAAGAAAGAGCATCAAGTGTTGATGGTCAACAAGACCACTAGTTTCAAGAAAAAGGGCAAAGGAAAGAAGAAGGGGAACTTCAAAAACAACAGCAAGAAAGTTGCTGCTCAAGAGAAGAAACCCAAGTCTGGACCTAAGCCTGAAACTGAGTGTTTCTACTGCAAGCGTGACCGACACTGGAAGCGGAACTGCCCCAAGTATTTGGCGGATAAGAAGGATGGCAAGGTGAACAAAGGTATATGTGATATACATGTTATTGATGTGTACCTTACTAATACTCGCAGTAGTACCTGGGTATTTGATACTGGTTCTGTTGCTAATATTTGCAACTTGAAACAGGAACTACGGATTAAGCGAAGATTGGCTAAGGACGAGGTGACGATGCGCGTGGGAAATGGTTCCAAAGTCGATGTGATCGCGGTCGGCACGCTACCTCTACATCTACCATCGGGATTAGTTTTAGACCTAAATAATTGTTATTTGGTGCCGGTGTTGAGCATGAACATTATATCTGGATCTTGTTTGATGCGAGACGGTTATTCATTTAAGACAGAGAATAATGGTTGTTCTATTTATATGAATAATATCTTTTATGGTCATGCACCCTTGAAGAGTGGTCTATTTTTATTGAATCTCGATAGTAGTAATACACATATTCATAGTGTTGAAACCAAAAGATGCAGAGTTGATAATGATAATGCAACTTATTTGTGGCAATCGCCGTTTGGGTCATATCGGTGTAAAACGCATGAAGAAACTCCATACTGATGGACTTTTGGAATCACTTGATTATGAATCACTTGGTACTTGCGAACCGTGCCTTATGGGCAAGATGATCAAAACGCCGTTCTCCGGAACTATGGAGCGAGCAACTGATTTGTTGGAAATCATACATACTGATGTTTGTGGTCCAATGAATGTTGAGGCACGCGGCGGGTATCGTTATTTTCTCACCTTCACAGATGATTTGAGCAGATATGGGTATATCTACTTAATGAAACACAAATCTGAAACATTTGAAAAGTTCAAAGAATTTCAGAGTGAAGTGGAAAATCATCGTAACAAGAAAATAAAATTTCTACGATCTGATCGTGGAGGAGAATATTTGAGTTACGAGTTTGGTTTACATTTGAAACAAGCCGGAATAGTTTCGCAACTCACGCCACCCGGAACACCTCAGAGAAATGGTGTGTCCGAACGTCGTAATCGTACTTTACTTGATATGGTGCGATCTATGATGTCTCTTACTGATTTACCGCTATCGTTTTGGGGATATGCTTTAGAGACGGCCGCATTCACGTTGAATAGGGCACCATCAAAGTCCGTTGAGACGACACCTTATGAACTGTGGTTTGGCAAGAAACCAAAGTTGTCGTTTCTTAAAGTTTGGGGCTGCGATGCTTATGTGAAGAAACTTCAACCAGATAAGCTCGAACCCAAATCGGAGAAATGTGTCTTCATAGGATACCCAAAGGAGATCATGGGTACACCTTCTATCACAGATCTGAAGGCAAGATTTTTGTTGCTAAATTCGGATCCTTTCTAGAAAAAGAGTTTCTCTCGAAAGAAGTGAGTGGGAGGAAAGTAGAACTTGATGAGATAATCAGATCTGCTCCCTTATTGGAAGGTAGTTCATCACAAGAAACGGTTCCTGTGACAACTACACCAATTAGTGAGGAAACTAATGATGTTGATCATGAAACTTCAGATCAAGTTACTACTGAACTACGTAGGTCAACCAGAGTAAAATACGCACCAGAGTGGTACGGCAATCCTATTCTGGAAGTCATGTTACTTGACCATGGCGAACCTACAAACTATGAAGAAGCGATGGTGAGCCCAGATTCCGCAAAATGGCTGGAAGCCATGAAATCTGAGATGGGATCCATGTATGAAAACAAAGAATGGACTTTGGTTGACTTGCCCGATGATCGGCAAGCCATTGAGAATAAATAGATCTTTAAGAAGAAGACTGACGCTGATGGTAATGTAACTGTCTATAAAGCTCGACTTGTTGCGAAAGGTTTTCGACAAGTTCAAGGGGTTGACTACGATGAGACTTTCTCACCAGAAGCGATGCTTAAGTCTGTCCGAATCATTTTAGCAATTGCCGCATTTTATGATTATGAAATTTGGCAAATGGATGTGAAAACTGCATTCTTGAATGGATTTCTAGAAGAAGAGTTGTATATGATGCAACCAGAAGGTTTTGTTGATCCAAAGGGTGCTAACAAAGTGTGCAAGCTCTAGCGATCAATTTATGGTCTGGTGCAAGCCTCTCGGAGTTGGAATAAACGCTTTGATAGTGTGATCAAAGCATATGGTTTTATATGACTTTTGGAGAAGCCTGTATTTACAAGAAAGTGAGTGGGAGCTCAGAGCATTTCTGATATTATATGTGGACGACATATTATTGATTGGAAATGATATAGAATTTCTGGATAGCATAAAAGGATACTTGAATAAAATTTTTTCAATGAAAGACCTCGGTGAAGCTGCTTACATATTGGGCATCAAGATCTATAGAGATAGATCAAGACGCTTAATTGGACTTTCACAAAGCACATACCTTGATAAAGTTTTGAAAAAGTTCAAAATGGATCATGCAAAGAAAGGTTTTTACCAGACATAAGGTGTAAGATTGAGTCGGACTCAATACCCGACCACAAGCAGAAGATAGAAAGAAAATGAAAGATGTTCCTATGCTTCAGCCATAGGCTCTATCATGTATGCAATGCTGTGTACCGGACTGACGTATGCTTAGCGAAGCTTGGCAGGAAGGTACCAAAGTAATCCAGGAGTGGATCATCGGACAGCGGTCAAGAACATCCTGAAATACACGAAAAGGACTAAGGATATGTTTCTCAGTATATGGAGGTGACAAAGAGCTAGTCGTAAATGGTTACGTCGATGCAAGCTTTGACACCGATCCCACGATTCTAAATCGCATAACTGGATACGTGTTTTTATTAAAGCGGTGGAGCTGTCGGTTGGTGCAGTTCTAAACAAAGCGTCGTGGCGGGATCTACATGTGAAGCGGAGTACATAGCTGCTTTGGAAGCAGCAAATGAAGGAGTCTGGATGAAAGAGTTCATTTCCGATCTAGGTGTCATACCTAGTGCATCGGGACCAATGAAGATCTTCTGTGACAATACTGGTGCAATTGCCTTGGTAAAGGAATCCAGATTTCACAAGAGGACCAAGCACATCAAGAGACGCTTCAATTCCATTCGGGACCAAGTCCAAGTGGGAGACATAGAGATTTGCAAGATACATACGGATCTAAATGTTGCAGACCCGTTGACTAAGCCTCTTCCACGAGCAAAACATGATCAGCACCAAGACTCCATGGGTGTTAGAATCATTATTGTGTAATCTAGATTATTGACTCTAGTGCAAGTGGGAGACTGAAGGAAATATGCCCTAGAGGCAATAATAAAGTTATTATTTATTTCCTTATATCATGATAAATGTTTATTATTCATGCTAGAATTGTATTAACAGGAAACATAATACATGTGTGAATACATAGACAAACAGATAGTCACTAGTATGCCTCTACTAGACTAGCTCATTAATCAAAGATGGTTATGTTTCCTAACCATAGACATGTGTTGCCATTTGATTAATGGGATCACATCATTAGGAGAATGATGCGATTGACATGACCCATTCCGTTAGCATAGCACTTGAGCGTTTAGTATATTGCTATTGCTTTCTTCATGACCTATACATGTTCCTGTAACTATGAGATTATGCAACTCCCGTTTACCAGAGGAACACTTTGGGTACTACCAAACGTCACAACGTAACTGGGTGATTATAAAGGAGTACTACAGGTGTCTCCAAAGGTACATGTTGGGTTGGCGTATTTCGAGATTAGATTTTGTCACTCCGATTGTCGGAGAGGTATCTCTGGGCCTTCTCGGTAATACACATCACATAAGCTTTGCAAGCATTGCAACTAATGAGTTAGTTGTGAGATGATGTATTACGGAACGAGTAAAGAGATTTACGGTAACGAGATTGAACTAGGTATTGGATACCGACGATCGAATCTCGGGTAAGTAACATACCGATGACAAAGGGAACAACGATGTCGTTATGCGATTTGACCGATAAAGATCTTCGTAGAATATGTAGGAACCAATATGGGCATCCAGGTTCCGCTATTGGTTATTGACCGAGAATGGTTCTAGGTCATGTCTACATAGTTCTCGAACCCGTAGGGTCCGCACGCTTAACGCTTCGATGACAGTTCATTATGAGTTTATAAGTTTTGATGTACCGAAGGTTGTTCGAGTCCCGGATGTGATCACGGACATGACGAGGAGTCTCGAAATGGTCGAGACATAAAGATTGATATATTGGAAGCCTATGTTTGGACTTGGAAAGGTTCCGGATGAAAACAGGGCGTTATCGGAACACCGGGGTTACCGAACCCCGAGGGGTCAATGGGCCTTGATGGGCCATAAGGGAGAAGAGGAAGGGCCGGCTGTGGCAGGCCGCGCCCCCCGTGCCCCTCTAGTCCGAATAGGACAAGGAGGGGGGCGGCGCCTCTTCCCTCTTCCCTCCCCAATCCTAATCCAACTAGGAAGGGGGAGTCCTACTCCCGGTGGGAGTAGGACTCCTCCAGCGCGCCTAGGGCTGGCCGCACTTTGCTCCTTTATATACGGGGCAGGGGGCACCCCAGACACAAAGTTGATCTACGGATCGTTCCTTAGCCGTGCGGTGCCCCCTCCACCATATTCCACTTCGGTCATATCGTCATGAGCTTAGGCGAAGCCCTACGCCTGTGAAGTCATATCGTCGCGGAGCTTAGGCGAAGCCCTGCGTCGGTGGAGCATCATCATCGTCACCACGCCGTCGTGCTGATGGAACTCATCCCCGACGCTTTGCTGGATCGGAGCCCGGGGATCGTCATCGAGCTGAACGTGTGCTGAACACGGAGGTGCCGTACGTTCGGTACTTGGATCGGTCGGATCGTGAAGACGTACGACTACATCAACCGCGTTGTTATAACGCTTCCACTTACGGTCTACGAGGGTACGTGGACAGACACTCTCTCCTCTCGTTGCTATGCCATCACCATGGTCTTGCGTGTGCGTAGGAAATTTTTTGAAATTACTACGTTCCCCAACAGTAGAGGCCCTCCATGATCAATGTCCCCTCCGGCGGAGCTCCGGAACAGACCCCAAGATGGGATCTCATAGGTACAGAAAGTTGCGGCGGTGGAATTAGGTTTTTGGCTCCTTATCTGATCGTTTGGGCGTACATAGGTATATTTAGGAGGAAGGAGTACGTCAGTAGAGCAACAGGGGGCCCAAGAGGGTGGAGGGCGCGCCCTGGAGGGGTAGGCACGCCCCCTACCTCGTGGCCTCCTCCTTTGTTTCTTGACGTAGGGTCCAAATCTCCCGGATCATATTCTTCCTAAAAATCACGTTTCCGAAGGTTTCATTCCGTTTGGACTCCGTTCGATATTCCTTTTCTGCGAAACTCTGAAATAGGCAAAAAAACAGCAATTCTGGGCTGGGCCTCCGGTTAATAGGTTAGTCCCTAAAATAATATAAAAGTGTATAATAAAGCCCAATAATGTCAGAAACAGAATATAATATAGCATGAAGCAATCAAAAATTATAGATACATTGGAGACGTATCAAGGCCGCCCGTTGCCACGCAGGTGCCTGCTGATACGACTCCGTCGTATCTATAATTTTTTATTGTTCCATGCCAATATTCTACAAATTTTATATACTTTTGGCAACTTTTTATACTACTTTTTGGGACTAACATATTGATCCAAAGGCCAAGGTCGGCCTCGTTTGTTGCATGTTTTATGTTTTGCAGAAACCCAATATCAAATGGAGTCCAAACGGGATAAAAACGGACGGAGAATTATTTTGGAATATTTGTGATTTTTGGGAGGAAGAATTAACGCGAGACGATACCCGAGGTGGCCACGAGATAGGGCCACGCCACCCCTCCAGGGGGGCACGCCCCCCTATCTCGTGGTCCACCCGTAAGGCGGTTGATGCCCTTCTTTGTCCACAAGAAAGCTAATTTTTGGAAAACGATCTGGGCGAAGGTTTCAGGCCAATCGGAGTTACGGATCTCTATATATACACGAAACGGTGAAACGGAGCCAGGACAGAACGCAGAAACAGAGAGAGACAGAGAGATAGGTCCAATCTCGGAGGGGCTCTCGCCCCTCCCACTCCATGGGAGCCAAGGACCAGAGGGGAAACCCTTCTCCCATCTAGGGAGGAGGTCAAGGAAGAAGAAGAAGAAGGGGGGCCCTCTCCCCCTTGCTTCCGATGACGCCGGAGCGCTGCCGGGGGCCATCATCATCACCACGATCTTCACCAACAATTTCACCGCCTTCATCACCAACTCTTCCTCCCTCTATGCAGCGGTGTAACCTCTCTCTTACCCGCTGTAATCTCTACTTAAACATGGTGCTCAATGCTATATATTATTTCCCAATGATGAATGGCTATCCTATGATGTTTGAGTAGATCTGTTTTGTCCTAATGGCTATTTGATGATCAATATTGGTTTCAGTTGCATGTTTTGTTATTGGTGTTGTCCTATGGTGCTCTCCGTGCCGCGCAAGCGTGAGGGATCTCCGCTGTAGGGTTTGCAATATGTTTATGATTTGCTTATAGTGGGTTGCGTGAGTGACTGAAACACAAACCCGAGTAAGTAGGTTGTTTACGTATGGGATAAAGGGGACCTGATACTTTAATGCTACGGTTGGATTTTACCTTAATGAATCTTTAGTAGTTGCGGACGCTTGCTAGAGTTCCAATCATAAGTGCATATGATCCAAGTAGAGAAAGTATTTTAGCTTATGCCTCTCCCTCAAATAAAATTGCAATAATGATTACCGGTCTAGTTATCGATTGCCTGGGGACAAATAACTTTCTCGGGACAACAAGCTCTTTACTAAAACTAATTTAGTTGTGCCTTCATCTAAACAGCCCCTAGTTTATGTTTACGCTCTCTTTATTTTCTTGCAAACCTATCCTTTCACACCTACATAGTACTTCTAGTTTCATACTTGTTCTAGGTAAAGCGAATGTCAAGCGTGCGTAGAGTTGTATCAGTGGTCGATAGAACTTGAGGGAATATTTGTTCTACCTTTAGCTCCTCGTTGGGTTCGACACTCTTACTTATCGAAAACTGTTGCGATCCCTTATACTTGTGGGTTATCAAGACCTTTTTGTAGCGCCGTTGCCGGGTAGTCATAGCGTGGGGTGAATATTCTCGTGTGTGCTTGTTTGCTTTATCACTAAGTAATTTTTATTTGCTGTTCTTAGTTGTTCTCTATCATTTGTTATGGATATGGAACACAAAATACCAAAAAATCTAGAGGTACTTGCTACTCATGTAGATGGGGTAACTCCTAAAACCCCCGATTCTCTTTATGCGAAAGATATTATGTACTACTTTGATAATCCTGAGAAAGCCCAATTCAACTTTATAATGGGAGACACGTTGGATCAACGTGAATACTTTAGGGATTATCGCTCGACACAAAAAGGGAAACTATTATGGGATCAATTTATTATGTTGGATTGGTATGCCTGGAATCTATGCTTGAAATATGATATTACTTGTTGCTCTAGGATGGAGGCTCCACACCTCCCCTTTTCATGCAAATTTAACGATAATCAAACCTTAGCTTCTTATGCTAATGGTATATATGATTACTATGATGTGGAACAAATAGAAGAATTTATTGCTTTTAAGGCTGCCTATGATATTGAAGCGTTGTTTGAAAAGTATGAAGCTTTTGATGATGATGGTTATAGGCCGGAAAACCTTGCTATACTTGGATATTGCTATGAAAATTATGAATACAATTACTATATTAATGCTTTTATGAAGAAAGTCAACGCTGTCCAAGGAGAGACTAATATTTTGCAGGAAGCTATGGAAGAAGAAATTGATGAAACTGTGAGCTCATTGGATGAAAAAGATGATGAGGAGAGCGAAGAACAAAAGGAGGAAGAGCGGATTGATCACCTGTCCCCACCTTCTAATGAGAGTAACTCTTCAACTCATACATTGTTTAATTCCCCTTTGTGCTTACCGAAGGATGATTGCTGTGATGATTGCTATGATCCCGTTGATTCTCTTGAAATATCCCTTTTTGATGATGCTTGCTATGCTTGTGGCCAAGATGCTAATATGAATTATGCTTATGGAGATGAACTTGCTATAGTTCCTTATGTTAAACATGAAATTGTTGCTACTGCACCCACGCAGGATAGTCCTATTATCTTTTTGAATTCTTCCGAATACACTTTATCAGAGAAGTTTGTGCTTATTAAGGATTATATTGATGGGTTGCCTTTTACCATTGCACATGATGATTTTGATGAATATAATATGCATGTGCTTGCTGCTCCTACTTGCAATTATTATGAGAGAGGAACTCTATCTCCGCCTCTTTATGTTTCCAACACTATGAAATTGCAAGAAACTGCTTATACTATGCATTGGCCTTTACTATGTGTGCATGAATTGTTCTTTTATGACATGCCGATGCATAGGAAGAGAGTTAGACTTCGTTGTTATATGATATATATTACTTTGTGCTCACTACTAAATTACAAATCATTGTTAATTAAAATTGGCTTTGATATACCTTGGGATCTGGGTGGATTCATTACTTGAGCACTATATGCCTAGCTTAATGGCTTTAAAGAAAGCGCTGCCAGGGAGACAACCCGGAAGTTTTAGAGAGTCATTTATTTCTGTTGAGTGCTTTTATATAGTTTAAAAACAAAAAAATAAAGAGGGGAACCCAGAAACTTTTCAACAAAAAATAATTATCCCCTTGTACAATTCCATTGTATTATAAAAATAATGTGCCAAGGTTTGCCTTTAGGATGTTTACAATGCTTGTTGGTTTGTACGGTGCAGGACAGAAACTTTGGCTGTAGTGCGCGATATTTTTTACTGGAACGTCAAATGGTTCTGATTCTTTGTGCACTGTCTTTCTGTACAACTTGTTTATTTTTACTAATTTTAGTAGAATTGTTTGGGTACCAGAAGTATGGTGGATGTTCAGATTGCTACAGACTGTTCTGTTTTTGACAGATCCTGTTTTCGATGCATAGTTTGCTTGTTTTGATGAGTCTATCATATTATATCAG
This sequence comes from Aegilops bicornis, assembly GCA_021605145.1. Classification (NCBI taxonomy): domain Eukaryota; kingdom Viridiplantae; phylum Streptophyta; class Magnoliopsida; order Poales; family Poaceae; genus Aegilops; species Aegilops bicornis. The sequence continues at coordinate 814,086,934 of CM038673.1, forward strand.
TGGATTAAGCCATGAAAAATTTATATTACAGTAGACGCAATGCAAAAAGAAAATATGAATTGGTTTGCAACAATACTTAGAGAGGTGATCTGGTTTATTATACTAACAGATCTTACCGAGTTTTCTGTTGAAGTTTTGTGTGGATGTAGTGTCTAATCGAGGATATCTCGATATGAGGAAAAGGAAGAGAGGCAAGAGTTCAAGCTTGGGGGTTCCCGAGGCATGCCAAGTAAATATTCAAGGAGACTCAAGCGCCTAAGCTTGGGGATGCCCCGGAAGGCATCCCCTCTTTCTTCAACAAGTATCGGTATGTTTTTCGAATTTGTTTCGTTCATGCATTATGTGCAAGTCTTGGAGCGTCTTTTGCATTTAGTTTTCACTTTTATTTTATGCACCATGCTGGTATGAGATAGTCCTTGGTTGATTTATAGAATGCTCATTGCACTTCACTTAAATCTTTTGAGTATGGCTTTATAGAATGCTTCATGTGCTTCACTTATATCATTTGAAGTTTGGATTGCCTGTTTCTCTTTACATAGACAACCGCCATTTGTAGAATGCTCTTTTACTTCACTTATATTTGTTAGAGCGTGGGCATATCTTTTGTAGAAAGAATTAAACTCTCTTGCTTCACTTATATCTATTTAGAGAGATGACAGGAACTGGTCATTCACATGGTTAGTCATAAAATCCTACATAAATTTGTAGATCACTGAATATGGTATGTTTGATTCTTTGCAATAGTTTTGCGATATAAAGATGGTGATATTAGAGTCAAGCTAGTGGGTAGTTGTGGATTGTAGAAATACTTGTGTTGAGGTTTGTGATTCCTGTAGCATGCACGTATGGTGAACCGTTATGTGATGAAGTCGGAGCATGATTTATTTATTGATTGTCTTCATTATGAGTGGCGGTCGGGGACGAGCGATGGTATTTTCCTACCAATCTATACCCCTAGGGGCATGCGTAGTAGTACTTTTCTTCTAGGGATAATAAACTTTTGCAATAAGTATATGAGTTCTTTATGACTAATGTGAGTCCATGGATTATACGCACACTCAACCTCCCACAATTTTCTAGCCTCTTCGGTACCGTGCATTGCCCTTTCTCACCTCGAGAGTTGGTGCAAACTTCGCCGGTGCATCCAAACCCCGTGATACGATACGCTCTATCACATATAAGCCTCATTATATCTTCCTCAAAACAGCCACCGTACCTACCTATTATTGCATTTCCATAGCCATTCCGAGATATATTGCCATGCAACTTCCATCATCATCATATTCATTACTTGAGCATTCATTGTCATACTGCTTTGCATGATCGTAAGATAGCTAGCATGATGTTTTCATGGCCTGTCCGTTTTTTGATGTCATTGCTACGCTAGATCATTGCACATCCCGGTACACCGCCGGAGGCATTCATATAGAGTCATATCTTTGTTCTAGATATCGAGTTGTAATATTGAGTTGTAATATTGAGTTGTAAGTAAATAAAAGTGTGATGATCATCATTATTAGAGCATTGCCCCAGTGAGGAAAGGATGATGGAGACTATGGTTCCCCCACAAGTCGGGATGAGTCTCCGGATTTTACAAGAAAATAAAAGAGGCCAAAGAAGCCCAAATAAAAAAAGAGGCCAAAGAAGCCCACCAAAAGAAAGAAAAAAATATAAAAAATGAAAAATAAAAAGAAAAGAAAAATGAAAAGAAAGAAAAAATGAGAGAAAAAGAGAGAAGGGGCAATGTTACTATCCTTTACCACACTTGTGCTTCAGAGTAGCACCATGTTCTTCATAAGAGAGAGTATCCTATGCTTTCACTTTCATATACTAGTGGGAATTTTCATTATAGAACTTGGCTTGTATATTCCAACGATGGGCTTCCTCAAATGCCCTAGGTCTTCATGAGCAAGCAAGTTGGATGCACACCCACTTAGTTTCAGTTTGAGCTTCCATACACTTACAGCTCTTAGTGCATCCGTTGCATGGCAATCTCTACTCATCACATTGATATCTATTAATGGGCATCTCCATAGCCCGTTGATATGCCTAGTTGATGTGAGATCTTCTCCTTTTTGTCTTCTCCATACAACCTCCACCATCATATTCTATTCCACCTATCCATGGCTCACGCTCCTGTATTGCGTGAAAGTTGAAAAGGTTTGAGAACGTCAAAAGTATGAAACAATTGCTTGGCTTGTCATCGGGGTTGTTCATGATGTGAATATTTTGTGTGGTGAAGATGGAGCATAGCCACACTATATGATTTTGTAGGGATAACTTTCTTTGGCCTTGTTATTTTCAAAAGACATGATTGCTTTATTGGTAGGCTTGAAGTATTATTGTTTTTATGTCAAATGATAGACTATTGCTTTGAATCACTCGTGTATTAATATTCATGCCATGATTAGACATATGATCAATATTAAGCTAGGTAGCATTCCACATCAAAAATTATCTTTTTTATCATTTACCTACTCGAGGACGAGCAGGAATTAAGCTTGGGGATGCTGATACGTCTCCGTCGTATCTATAATTTTTGATTGTTCCATGCCTATATTCTACAACTTTTATATACTTTTGGCAAATTTTATACTATTTTTTGGGACTAACATATTGATCCAGTGCCCAATGCCAGTTCCTGTTTGTTGCATGTTTTATGTTTCGCAGAAACCCAATATCAAACGGAGTCCAAATGGGATAAAAACGGACGGAGAATTATTTTGGAATATTTGTGATTTTTGGGAGGAAGAATCAACGCGAGACGATGCCCGAGGTGGCCACGAGATAGGGCCACGCCACCTCCTCGGGGCGCGCCTATCTCTTGGGCCACCTGTAAGGCGGTTGATGCCCTTCTTTGGCTACAAGAAAGCTAATTTTTGGAAAACAATCTGGGCGAAGGTTTCAGGCCAATCGGAGTTACGGATCTCCATATATACACGAAACGGTGAAACAGAACCAGGACAGAACGCAGAAACAGAGAGAGACAGAGAGATAGATCCAATCTCGGAGGGGCTCTCGCCCCTCCCACGCCATGGGAGCCAAGGAACAGAGGGGAAACCCTTCTCCCATCTAGGGAGGAGGTCAAGGAAGAAGAAGAAGAAGAAGGGGGCCCTCTCCCCCTTGCTTCCGGTGGCGCTGGATCGCTGCCAGGGGCCATCATCATCACCGCGATCTTCACCAACAACTTCACCGCCTTCATCACCAACTCTTCCTCCCTCTATGCAATGGTGTAACCTCTCTCTTACCCATTGTAATCTCTACTTAAACATGGTGCTCAACGCTATATATTATTTCCCAATGATGTATGGCTATGCTATGATGTTTTAGTAGATCTGTTTTGTCCTAATGGCTATTTGATGATCAAGATTGGTTTGAGTTGCATATTTTATTATTGGTGTTGTCCTATGGTGCTCTCCGTGTCGCACAAGCGTGAGGGATGTCTGTTGTAGGGTTTGCAATATGTTTATGATTTTCTTATAGTGGGTTGCGTGAGTGACTGAAACACAAATCCGAGTAAGTAGGTTGTTTACGTATGGCATAAAGGGGACTTGATACTTCAATGCTATGGTTGGGTTTTACCTTAATGAATCTTTAGTAGTTGCGAACGCTTTCTAGAGTTCCAATCATAAGTGCATATGATCCAAGTAGAGAAAGTATGTTAGCTTATGCCTCTCCCTCAAATAAAATTGCAATAATGATTACCGGTCTAGTTATCGATTGCCTGGGGACAAATAACTTTCTCGTGACAACAAGCTCTTTACTAAAACTAATTTAGTTGTGACTTCATCTAAACAGCCCCTAGTTTATGTTTACGCTCTCTTTATTTTCTTGCAAACCTATCCTTTCACACTACATAGTACTTCTAGTTTCATACTTGTTCGAGGGAAAGCGAACGTCAAGCGTGCGTAGAGTTGTATCGGTGGTCGATAGAACTTGAGGGAATATTTGTTCTACCTTTAGCTCCTCGTTGGGTTAGACACTCTTACTTATCGAAAACTGTTGCGATCCCCTATACTTGTGGGTTATCAGCTGCCCAGCTGGTTGAGCTAGCACCTGCTTGGGGACGGTGGGGAGTCTTGGTCGACGTGGGCCTGGCTGTGGTCCCGCTGACGCCCTCAGCAAGGGCCTTGCCGGGGGCCCTGCAAGGGTCTTGCCATGGCGTCGCAGTTGTCCCCGGCAAGGCGCTTGCCGGGGGTCTTGTGGATATCCTTGGCAAGGATCCTGCCGAGGGTCGCCATCTTCTGTTCTCATCTGATCTCACATCTCTATGGTCTTGACAAAGATCTGCATGCCACCATGGAGGTGCCTTCCCGATCCCTAGTTCCAATGTAGTTGGTTGGGTTGGAACCCGTGGGCTCAAGTGTGGCTCACTCTGTTGGCGTTGGGAAAGTTGTCGGGGCCGCGGAGGCCGCCCCGGCAAGGATCTTGCCGGGGGAGTCCAGCTCACCCTCTCGCTCTTTGTGTTTCTGGTCTTGGCGTTGTGTTGGTTGTCTTGTGCTTCGTCTTCTCTCCGGCTCCCGTCTTCCGCCCTTCCTAGTGTGGCCGTGGCGTGCGGCTCTGACTGCTCGTGCACAAGTAAAGGGGTACAAAGGTGTGCCCCTACTTTTGTACACCGACACAAAGAGAGAGAAGAAGCCATCTATCTACTAGCTATGGACCCGTAGGTCTGAGATAAACTACTCACGCTTCATCGGAAGTGTCGTGGAATTGTCACGGCAGATGTCCTAGTGTAAGGACTTAGTCGCGAGGCCAAGGCATCTATGTGATAGCTTGAGAGGGGTTGATCGGGACGAGAGACGCAACATGCAAGACAAGGATTTAGACAGCTTCGGGCCCCGTGAAACATCATCCGGTAATAACCCTACATGTTGTTTGTGGCTAGGTCTCATTATGATCATGAGAGAGTCGCCGGTAAGCCGGCTCTTTGTATCTAGCCCTAGAGATTGTTCTTGTTGCTTGTCCCTCTTTGGGGAGCCTGCCCCTCTTTATATAAGTTGCGGGTTACATGTGGAGTCCTAGTAGGACTAGGACTAGCCTATCTTCTACTACAAGCCGGATACAAGTCCGGGTCTTGATTCCTTATGTGAAATATTCCTTACACCTTTCTTCTTAAGTCGGCCCACCATCACATGAATCGGCCCTCGGGCCTTGGGCCTTGTCGTCCGTTCACCCGCTCATGGGTCTCCAAGTGAGTCACAATGTTCAAAGCGGGTTATATGTAAACCGCCATATCGAGCAGATCGCCCGGTGAGTCGCCTAACTCGGCCAGGTCTTCCGGTGAATCGCCAAGTCTGGCCGGGTCATAACTCCGGCCGGGTCATACCGCGGGGTATATCCCCGACATTAGCCCCTAGTTTAATTTGGATTTATCCATGTTAAACTGATCCTGCAAAATAAACACCAGAACAACTTTGACAGGTTGTGCTCCGGGTTAAAAATTCTTGTAAGCCAGCACCTGATCATCCTTAATTCCTTGCGCTACGGGTTAAATATTCTCCTGAGACAGGACCTGATTATCCTTAAGTCCAATTGTCATTTCCTTCATCTAGAAAATCCGGGTCAAATAAGCTAGCTTCATACTCAATTTGCTGATGTTGGTTTCTCACAAAAAAATATTGTGAAGAATAATCCACTTGAGTCGGCTTCCAAGGCGCCGGGTTAATAATTTTTGTCTTCAAATACTCATCTGATATTCAGCCGGCTTGAAGATGTAAAACTTGCCGGTTTATCATTACAAAAAACTGCCTGATTATAAAAGCAGGCGATCTTAGGGTCATAATTGTTGTTGACACCGGTTTATGTAATTGATCCTCCTGATTTGCTCAAAACTAATAATCTGAAGATTTTTTTCTCCCTTATATCCATATTACCTGTAGCCCCCAAGTCTTGAGCAGAACAAAGTGATGGTTTAAGACTTGCTCCAATAAATGTTGCAACCTTGAAGAAATCCGGTTTATTCATCTCAATCATATAAACTGAATATTCCACACATGTAGCCCCCAAGTGTCGGGTTGTCATGCTTGCAGCAACACAGGACTTGTAATAGCTTTATGCTCATGAAAACTTCAACCAGTGTAGCCCCCAAGGGCCGGGTCATTATGCAAATAATGAGCAGGGACTTTGTAGATATAACCATGTAAATTTGAACAACAATGTGTAGCCCCCAAGGCCGGCTTAGTAAGATAATACTGAGCTGGGACTTTGTATATAATTGATAATAACATCATATAATATAGTATCCACCATGGGGCTTGAACCCACGTCCACAAGGTTAAGAGCTTTGTACTCCACCAACTAAATAGTGGACCGTTCAATCGAATGGATTAATGCTTGTGTACCTTGAATTTTTGACAGAAGCAATTGGTAGCCCCCAAGGGCCGGCTCATTACAATGGGATGAGTCGGGTCTTCAATAAGTTGATCAAAAAATGACTTTACATTAGCCCCCAAGTGCCATGGTGCATGTTGGCAGTGAAATGGGACTTGCATATTTGATATAATCCCAATCTGAATAATATAGTCCCCAAGTGCTGGGTCGTAAGCCTGCAGCGACTCGGGACTATTCCTCCCATTGTAGAATAGATCATATCCATTGATAAAAATAATAGCTGTTGCGCTAAAGCGACTTTGAAAACCTCAATCATAGCACTAGTTATTGATAATCACAATAGAAATCCAGCCATGTTGGCTATTCGAGATTTGAATAATATAATCCGGTATGAAAACCTCAATCATTCAATATCATCATGAAAATCCCGCCAGTTTTGGGTATTAAAGATTTGAATACCTCATCGGTTGACAAGTAAATCCGGAGTTTAAATACTCGGCGGCTCTTGGCCGATGGCGATTTAATACGCCTGCATTGTAAGCCGGAATTTTTATAACCCGACGGTTTATAGCCTTTGAGAAAAAATCCAGAACGGATCATCATTTTGAAGCATCAACTTTGGTAATGAGCTTGAACTTAATCATTTATATGTCATATTTCTGCAAATCCTGCAAAGAGTTTAAACAACATATGCCCTGGCGACTTATCGTCAAAAACCAGGGCGGGTAACCACCCAAATGTAGTCTTATCCTGCACACAAGTAGATCACAGGAACCCTTGGCGGTTTACGCAGGGCGGGTCATAATACCTCACATATAACTACTGTGATATTGAATTTGTACTGCCGGTTTACATGACCTGTGTAGTACGGGAGATAACCAATCCTTAGAAGCTAATGCTTCCATATAAATGATGGTTGTCCTAAGCTGGCGACTTATAGTCAAAAGTCAAGCCGGATTAATCATAAAACACTTATATACATTTGAGATATAATCCCCAAAAGGTCTCAAGTTAAGTAATTGTGGCTACAATAAACTTTACCAGAGATATAATAAAATGTTTTGAGGCTTCTGATTCGGATACGATCAGTAAACCGTTCCAAAGGGGTTAAGCTAAGATTCGAATACGATCATATAGCCCCCAGTGGCTTTGGCGATGCCGATCAAGTGGGTATCGACAGCTATGTTGTCTTTGGTTCGAATCGACCTATGTTTGAACAGAAGCCCCCAAGTGACCATAAGAGTTGTTTAATGACTGCGGTTGAATACGACCCACATCGGACCCAAAGGGGTTAAGCTATGATTCAGATATGATCAAGAAGCCCCCTAGAGGATTTGGCAGTATGCCGATCAAGAGGGTATCGACAGCTATGTTCTCTTTGGTTCGAATACGACCTAAGTTTGAACAGGAAGCCCCCAAGGGATCATATAAGTTTTGGCATTGCGCCGATCAAGAGGGTACCGATAGCTATGCTCGATGAGCAAGAAGCCCCCAAGTGATCATAATAAGATAAGCCGTAACGTAGGATACCCAAGTTTGAACAGCGCATCATGGCAGCAAGTTCTTTTGGCAACCTTTAATTTTTCTGAGAACTCAAACTTGCGAGGGATTAATGCTTTCTGAACCGGAACTTTAAACCAGATTTGAAAGCTTTAAAAATTTGTGAAGGACAAATTTACCTTGAGCCGGATTTTGAACCGGATTTGAGAGCTTCAAAAATTTGTGAGGGACAAATTTACCCTGGGCCGGCTTTTGAACCGGATTTAAGAGCTTCAGTGCTTTGTGGGAGAAAGATGTCTCTTGAACCGGATTTTAAACCAGAGTCCTTATTTTGAGCCGCTAATCTTCTGACAGCTTTTAAATTTTCATCGATCTAGCAGTAATCTCCGGGGCCCGGGTTATTTTTCCCTTTAATGACTTGGAGTTCTTGAATTCATTGAAACCGGCTAATTTTGCCGAGTCATATCATTGTAGCCCCCGAGTCTCAAGACGACTTGAGGAGTTGGCTTGAGATTCTCCATAATTAACCGTGATATTGACCGGTTTGAATCCTGCATGGGACAACTTGCAAACCAAAGTAATTGCTCTTTTGAAGAAAATAATATGTAATATAAAATATATTGGATGGATTTCACCTGATATGTTAGGCTAGTGATTATCCACAGAAGGTTGAGGTGATTGCGGCGGGTTATAAATGATCCCGTATGAACCGTGTCAGCAACTCGGCCAATGGTTCCTTCCAACTGGCTGTTTGAAGTTAACCAAACCGTAGTGCCGGCGACTTGTGCACCTATCCATTGAGCCATCCAGTGCAGACGGCGGTTGATAATATATGATAATTTGCCTCCAATTTGTTGGAAGAGAAACCGGGCTTCCCAAGTAGTGACTTGCTCATACTCAATAAACAGCTCATCCAGAAATATGTGACCTGGTGTGTTGATGTAGACCAGGCCGCGAGAGACGGACCGTAAAAACAACCGCAACATCAAAGGCGGCTCAGACAGATGAATCAACCGTGGTGCTGTAAACCGGTGCGGGCGGGTAAGTTGTCCTCCTTGTTGTAAGCCGGCGTTGTCGTAAGAGATGGCCACGCCGTTGTAAGCCGGCGCGGTCGCGAGAGACGGCCACGGTGCTGTAAGCCGGCGTGGTCGCGAGAGACAGCCACGGCGTTGTAAGCCGGTGCGGGAGTCCGTAGAGTAACGACGACCACCTGTGCCAAAAGATGTTGGCGTGCCTCCACCTCCGCGGTATAATATCACTTTTTGTCATAAATAATTGCCCTGCATAAACAATATTGCAGACCAAGGCAAAGATAAACTTGTTCTTTGATAAAAACAACATGTGATAATAAAACAAACTTGGATGGATATCACCTGATTTGTTTAGGCCGAAAATAATCCGCCATGAAGTTGATGATCCCTAGGTGAAACTGAAATCCCTCAAGGGTGAATCGGCCGCAGGAACAAACAGATAAACCGGCCATGGCGTTTGTAAGCCGGTGCGGACGAGCAACTTGTCCTCCATATTGTAAGCCGGTGAGGACGCGTGAACCGGTCGTGAGGGCGGACGGGCGAGTCGTCCGTGGCGTTGTAAGGTGGTGCTGACGGGCGAGCCGGTCGGCACGTTGATGTAAACCGGACCGCAGGGGCGATGGCTGTATATAACAACACTATAGGCAGAGTGGTTGTTTTCAAAAAATTAATAAATATTGATTAAAGTAATTGGATGGATATCACCTGGTATTTTTTGCCGGATGTTGGCGCTGGATAATGCATAGTGCTGCTTTTTTTTTGACAAAATAATTAATTGGTTCTGTGTCTTCTAGTGCCTAAGCTCTCCACATAACCCGGCCAGCACTTTTTTAGCTGGAATTTTTGCAACCAGAACTTCTTCATAATCGGGCCGGAACCTTTGATAACCCGAAACTTTTTACCGGAACCTCTTTATAATCCGGCCGGAACTTTTGATAATCCGGAACTTTTGAACCAGAACCTCTTGATAATCCGGCCGAAACTTTTTTATAATCCGGAACTTTTGAACCGGAACCTCTTGATAATCCGAAACTTTTCTGTAGCCTAAGTCGGAACTCTTTGATGACTCGGACGGAACCTTTCGGCGATTCGGCTGGAACCCTTCGTTGATTCGGACCGAACTTTTCGTCGAGGCAATCGGAACTCTTTGGTGATTCAGACGGAACCTTTCGTCGAGGCGGTCGGAATCTTTCACCGATTCAGACGGAACCTTTCGTCGAGGCGGTCGGAACTTTTCGCCGATTCAGACGGAACCTTTCGTCGATGCGGTCGGAACCTTTTCGGCGATTTAGGCGGAACCTTTCGTCAAGGCGGTCGGAACTTTTTCGGCGATTTAGATGGAACCTTTCGTTAAGGCGGTCGGAACCTTTTCGGCGATTTAGGCAGAACCTTTCGTCAAGGCGGTCAGAAATTTTTCGATGATTTAGACGGAACATTTCGTCAAGGCGGTCGGAACTTTTTCGGTGAGCCAGCTGGAACTCTCCGACAAGTCGACCGGAACTTCTTCAATAAGCGTGGCGGAGCTTCTCGATCCCTGGGATAGCGCCCTTGAAGAACTCAACACCACCGTGCGCGAGCCCCACGGTGGGCGCCAACTGTCGTGGAATTGTCACGGCAGATGTCCTAGTGTAAGGACTTAGTCGCGAGGCCAATGCATCTATGTGATAGTTTGAGAGTGTTTGATCGGGACAAGAGACGCAACACGCAAGACAAGGATTTAGACAGCTTCGGGCCCCGGGAAACATCATCCGGTAATAACCTTACATGCTGTTTGTGGCTATGTCTCATTACGATCATGAGAAAGTCGCCGGTAAGCCGGCTCTTTGTGTCTAGCCCTACAGATTGTTCTTGTTTCTTGTCCCTCTTTGGGGAGCCCTGCCCCTCTTTATATAAGTTAGAGGAGCGGGTTACATGTGGTGTCCTAGTAGGACTAGGACTAGCCTATCTTCTACTACAAGCCGGATACAAGTCCGGGTCTTGATTCCTTGTGAGGGAAATATTCCTCACACCTTTCTTCTTAAGTCGGCCCACCATCACATGAACCGGCCCTCTTTGGGCCTTGGGCCTTGTCGTCCGCTTGACCCGCCTACCGGGTCTCCAAAGTGAGTCACAATGTCCAAAGCGGGTTATATGTAAACCGCCATGTCCAGGCAGATCGCCAGTGAGTCGCCTAGCTCCAGCCGGGTCTTCTGGTGAATCGCCAAGTCCGGGGGTCATAACTCCGGCCGGGTCATACCGCGGGGTATATCCCCAACAGGAAGGGCAATAGAGTTGATGTGGAAGCCCTCCGTGATTGAATCCCCCTCCGGCAGGATGCCGGAAAAGGTCCCTAGATGGGATCTCATGGGTATAGAAGGTTGCGGTGGCGGAAAAGTATTTTCGTGGATGCTTCTGGTGGTTTGAGAATATATGGGAACATATAGGCAAAAGAATTAGGTCAGGAGGTGCATGGGGGGCCCACAAGGGTGGGGGTGCGCGCCCTACCCCACTGGTCGCGCCCTCCGTCCTTGCGGCCGCCTCGTGGCTCCTCCGACGTCATCTCCAAGTCTCCTAGTTTTATTTTAGTCCAAGAAAAATCATCATGAAGGTTTTATTCTGTTTGGACTCCGTTTGGTATTCCTTTCCTGCGAAGCTTAAAAACAAGGAAAAACATAAAGTGGCACTGGGCTCTAGGCTAATATGTTAGTCCCAAAAATAATATAAAATAGCATATTAATGCATATAAAACATCCAAAACAGATAATATAATAGCATGGAACAATAAAAAATTATAGATACATTGGAGATGTATCAAGCATCCCCAAGCTTAATTCTTGCTCGTCCTCGAGTATGTAAATGATAAAAACAGAATTTTTGAAGTGGAATGCTACCTAACATAATTATCCTGTAATTTTCTTTATTGTGGCATGAATGTTCAGATCCATAAGATTCAAAACAAAATTTTAACATTGACATAAAAAAATAATACTTCAAGCATACTAACAAGGCAATTATGTCTTCTAAAAATAACATGGCCAAAGAAAGCTTATCCCTACAAAATCATATAGTCTGGCTATGCTCCATCTTCATCACACAAATTATTCAAATCATGTACAACCCCGGTTTTGGCCAAACAGTTTCATACTTTAGTATTCTCAATCTTTTTCAACTTTCACGCAATACATGAGTGAGGGAGTCCTGGATTAGGGGGTCCTCGGACAGCCGGACTATGTACATTGGCCGGACTGTTGGACTATGAAGATACAAGATTGAAGACTTCGTCCCGTGTCCGGATGGGACTCTCCTTTGCGTGGAAGGCAAGCTTGGCAGTTCGGATATGTAGATCTCCTCCCTTGTAACCGACTCTGTGTAAGCCTAGCCCCCTCCAGTGTCTATATAAACCGGAGGGTATAGTCCGTAGGACAACAACAATCATAATCATAGGCTAGCTTCTAGGGTTTAGCCTCTACGATCTCGTGGAAGATCAACTCTTGTAATACTCATATCATCAGGATCAATCAAGCAGGAAGTTGGGTATTACCTCAATGAAGAGGGCCCGAACCTGGGTAAACATTGTGTCCCCCGCCTCCTGTTACCATCCGCCTTAGACATACAGTTCGGGACCCTCTACCCGAGATCCGCCGGTTTTGACACCGACATTGGTGCTTTCATTGGGAGTTCCACTGTGCCGTCACGATAAGTCTTGATGGCTCCTCTTGTTGTTAAGGACAGCATTACCTCTGGGGGAGCCCTGGCTGTAGGCCAAACTCTCCGACTAGGCGGCTTCTTCATGACCGCCCGTTCGGCCGTCACGCAGACGATGACTTCTATGGTCATCAAAAACAAGCTCCACGTTGGCTCGGGATTCCCCGAGCAGATGGATCCAATGGAGCTCTCTTCCTTTAACGAGCTCTTGGATCGCATCGCCGCCCTCGGAGTCGCTACGGACTATGATCGGATCGGGCTTAAACCCGACCAAAGGGAGATTAACTCTCCGCCGGTCACCCATCAGATAGCGGTGGTGGAGGAGCAATGTAGCGATTCTTCCTCTATTTTGAGGAAAAACTATGTCCGGATTCCCGAGCTCTTCGAGCCGGATATCCGTCTACGGGAGGACATGGCCCAAGCTTCAAACCTAGAATCAGACATTGGGCCAGAACTATTGGGCAACATCCCGGAGTCCGAACTACCAAGCTCGGAAACTCCTCTGCCCCTGTGTCTCAGATCGGGTCAGGGTTTGGACCTAAATCTACCCACCCGCCCAGACATAAGTGATCTTTCCCACATTGGACAAGAGCCCCAAGAGACAGTACATCGCCATTGGGCCAGATTCCTCCTTGTAATGAGCAAGGTCAAGGACTGTCATGAGGAAGACGCAATTTCATTCTTTTGCAAAAACTGGATGGACAAGGGAATCCTCAATGCCATAAGCCGCCGTAACATAGCACACTTCGCTGACTTAGCGGCCATAGTACAGAAGTACTGTGCGATGGAAACCAAATATAGTACCCCAGCTCTCACTAGACACCCCGTCCGAACTAAAAGGGTGTACTCTCTTAAGTCACCCGATCCAATTACAAAGAAACCAAAGCCCAAAATAGGGCGTGGAACTATATTGGAGGGATGGCTCAATGGGCCATGCAAAATTCACAGTACACCGGATACCATGCCAACACACAGCCTTAGAGCATGTTGGATACTCCGGCAGGTGGCGAAGAGCGGTGAGGATCTCCTCAATAACAATATCACACGGCACCATCCCATGGAGAATAACAATATAGTATTAACAGTCTTCGAGACCTTCGCCTCAAATAATAGGCGCAAGCGAGCACTCCGCAGCCTTGCCAAAGTCTGCCACATTGCAGCAATAAATCCATGGAACGACACGGCCATAGCCTTCAATGCCAGTGACAAACCTCAATTCCGAACAGCCCGAGCACCAGCCGCTTTGGTCCTTAGTCCAATAGTGGACGGCTTCCGGCTTACTAAAGTGCTCATGGACGGCGGCAGCGGATTAAACCTCATCTACGAAGAAACTCTTAGCAAAATGGAAATAGACAGGAGCCGCATTGAGCAAAGCAGCACGACCTTCAGAGGAATCATCCCTAGTCGGGAGGCACGCTGTGCGGGAAAAATCACACTAGATGTGGTATTCGGCACGCCGGAGAATTATAGGTCAGAATAAATCACATTCCAAGTGGCCCCGTTCAGTAGCGGATACCACGCCCTTTTAGGGCGGGAGGCATTCACGATTTTCCAAGCTATACCCCATTACGGGTACATGAAGCTCAAAATGCCTGGGCCCAATGGAATCATCACTCTAGCTAGTTATCCGGACATAGCACTCCACGCCGAAAATAAAACCGTCACACTATCCCTCGAGGGCGTTATCCGAAGCCCTTGCGGCCGAAGAACTAACTGCGCTGCGCTCCACAGTGGACATGGACGACGTGATACTCGACAAAAGACCCAAGTCCACCTCTTCTAAACCAGCGGACGAAATAGTCAAATTCCAGGTCCACCCAACGGACCCTAAAAAAATAGCATCCAAAGGGCATAGCTGAACCCCACAACAGACGCCGCACTACGGGAGTTCTTGCATGAAAATTGGGACATATTCGCTTGGCATCCTTCAAACATGCCAGGAATCCCACGAAGGCTGGCCGAGCACAGCCTTAACATTCTAAAGGTGTTCAAACCGGTCAAGCAGACTCTCCGGCGATTCTTCGAGCCCAAGCGACAAGCCATGGGAGAAGAGCTAGCCAAGTTACTCGAGGCCGTATTCATTAGAGAGATCAAACATCCGGACTGGCTAGCAAACCTAGTGATGGTACCAAATAAGGACAAATCCTGGCGCCTATGTGTCATTTTCAAGGACCTTAATAAGGCTTGCCCCAAGGATCCCTTCCCCTCCCCCGCATCGATCAAATTATCGACGCTACCGCAGGACACGACTCATTGTGTTTCCTCGACACATACTTTGGATACCATCAAATTAAGATGGTGGAGTCCGATCAAGCCGCAACAACATTTATCACTCCATACGGCCCCTTCTGTTTTAACACCATGCCTTTCGGGCTCAAAAACACCGGTGCAACCTATCAACGCATGATTCAGACATGCCTGGAAACACTAATCGGCAAAACAGTGGAGGCATACATAGACGATCACCTCTCTTCCATGTGTATATGTGTTTGTCACAGTAGGTCACGTTTTCTGTCATTCATGTACATCCATGACAAATTTATCACAGAATCAAGATAGTCATACCTGTGCTGTCGTAGAAGTGTTCCATGACATTACCAAAATTATCATCACGGAAGTGTGCGCTTCCATGACGATAAATCACGCGTCACAGAAGTGCTTTCGTCAACGGTAACCGACACGTGGCATCCACCATAACGGAACGCCGTTAAGCTATCGGGTCGGGTTTTGGATCCGATAACCCGTTAACAGCCCCGACCAATGGGGATTTTGTTGGGGAACGTAGTAATTTCAAAAAATTTCCTACGCACACGCAAGACCATGGTGATGGCATAGCAACGAGAGGGAGAGTGTACGTCACGTACCCTCGTGAGACCGGCGGAAGTGTTATAACAACGCGGTTGATGTAGTCGTCGTCTTCACGATCCGACCGATCCAAGCACCGAACGTCACGGCACCTCCGAGTTCTCGCACACGTTCAGCTCGATGGCGATCCCGGACTCCGATCCAGCAAAGTGTCGGGGATGAGTTCCGTCGGCCTGACGGCGTGGTGACAATGATGATGCTCCACCGACGCAGGGCTTTGCCTAAGCTCATGACGATATGACTTCTCGGCGCGGGGCTTCGCCTAAGCTCATGACGATATGACCGAAGTGGAATATGGTGGAGGGGCACCGCTGCGGCTAAGGAACGATCCGTAGATCAACTTGTGTGTCTTGGGTGCCCCTGCCCCGTATATAAAGGAGCCAAGGGGAGGGGGCCGGCCGGCCCTAGAGGAGGCGCTGGCCAGAGTCCTACTCCCTCCGGGAGTAGGATTCCCCCTCCAATCCTAGTTGGAATAGGATTCCCCGGAGGGGGAAAGAGAGAGAGGGGGGCCGGCCCACCTTTCCTAGTCCTAGTAGGACTAGGGGAAGGGGGGAGGCACGCGGCCACCTAGGGCTGGCCCTTTCTCCTTTCCACCAAGGCCTACTATGGCCCATATAGTTCCCGGGGGGTTCCGGTAACCTCCCGGTACTCCGGTAAATTCCCGATTTCACTCGGAACATTTCCGATGTCCAAATGTAGGCTTCCAATATATCAATCTTTATGTCTCGACCATTTCGAGACTCCTCGTCATGTCCGTGATCACATCCGGGACTCGAACAACCTTCGGTACATCAATACTTATAAACTCATAATGAACTGTCATCGAAACGTTAAGCGTGCGGACCCTACGGGTTCGAGAACTATGTAGACATGACCTAGAACCATTCTCTGTCAATAACCAATAGCGGAACCTGGATGCCCATATTGGTTCCTACATATTCTACGAAGATCTTTATCGGTCAAACCGCATAACTAAATACGTTGTTCCTTTTGTCATCGGTATGTTACTTACCCGAGATTCGATCGTCGGTATCCAATACCTAGTTCAATCTCGTTACCGGAAAGTCTCTTTACTCGTTCCGCAATACATCATCTCACAACTAACTCATTAGTTGCAATGCTTGCAAGGCTTATGTCATGTGTATTACCGAGAAGGCCTAGAGATACCTCTCCGACAATCGGAGTGACAAAACCTAATCTCGATTCATGCCAACTCAACATATACTTTTGGAGACACCAGAGAGTACCTTTATAATCACCCGATTACGTTGTGACGTTTGGTAGCACACAAAGTGTTCCTCACGGTAAACGGAGTTGCATAATCTTATAGTTTCAGGAACTTTGTATAAGTCATGAAGAAAGCATAAGCAACATACTAAACGATCAAGTGCTAAGCTAACGAAATGGGTCATGTCAATCACATCATTCTCCTAATGATGTGATCCCATTAATCAAATGACAAGACATGTCTATGGTTAGGAAACATAACCATCTTAGATTAATGAGCTAGTCTTGTAGAGGCATACTAGTGACTATCTGTTTGTCTATGTATTCACACATGTATTATGTTTCCGGTTAATACAATTCTAGCATGAATAATAAACATTTATCATGATATAAGGAAATAAATAATAACTTTATTATTGCCTCTAGGGCATATTTCCTTCAGATTTTCCATGTGTAAAATCATCATTGGCTGGAGGAAACACGTGTCGGCTCATTGTTGGACAGATGTCATCCACTCATTGGACAGAAGGCGCCTATGATACGTCGACACGTGGCACGGCCCAACAGAGGCCCATTACTGTGAAAAGGCCGGCCCGTTTGACTTGGTCAAAAAGGTGAAGGGCCGGCCTATGGAAAGCCTGTTAACGGCCTGTTCACATATAGCCCATTTACAGCCCGCTAACCCAAGGCCCATTACGCCCTATCCGAATTAGGCCCAATAGCGTCATCTAGGCCATCCAATATAATTCCAGCCCGTTTTCACTTCTGGCCCATGTATGGCCCCTGACGTCTTTCGGCCCATATGAGGCCCTATGTAACTCTTGGCCTATTAATGGCCCGTGGTGAAACTGGCCCGTAATGAACAGTGTATCACTTTACACCCATTAACGGCCCGTGGTGAAACTGGCCCGTAATGAACATTGTATCACTTTATACCCATTAACGGCCCGTTATTCCGTTGGGCTGTTTCCAACCCATGTTATCATTCGGCCTTCTCAGAGCCCATTTATTCTTAGGCTCATTTCCAGCATTCGTTTACTTACGTCCCGTTACTGTCATTTTCTGCTTGTGGGCCAAATTCAGCCCGTGGTTACAGTCGGCCCGTTTGTGGTCCGTTAATACGTTGGGCTGTTTTCATAGCGTCATCAAATACGGCCTATTAACGATGGCCCGTTATGCTCGGCCCATGAACAGAAAATTCCAACTCTAGCCCGTTTACGGCCATAATGCGGCCTGTTATTGGCCCATGTTTGGCCAACCAATCATACGGCCCGTATAAGGCCCATTGATGATACGACCCGTAGAAGGCCCATTGTTTCTACGGCCCGTAGAAGGCCCATTATTTCTACGGCCTGTAGAAGGCCTCGCTTTTCTGACTGTAGAAGGCCCACTATTTCTATGGCCCGTAGGAGGCCCAGTGTCACTACAGTAAATATTAGCCCATGGTTATTGTGGCCTAGTTTGAAAAAATAGGTTATTGCAGCCACTAGCAAATCGCGGAAAAAGAACTGCATTGACTACAAGCAAACAAATAAACAAGACAACAAGGAAATAAATAAGCAAGCAACTTATGCTAGGCTATCACGGATATTACACATATTACATCCACTGGGCATCAAAGTTCGCCACCAGTGCAAATATAGGGAACAAAGCAGCATATAAATGCCGCAGCAAAACAAGTCCAGAACTGAAACCACTTCAGAAGAGTTCAAGAAACAATATCCTGGGTACCCATAATGCTGGCAAGATGCTTAGCAAGCTTATTAACTTTCTCTTGTTTGGCGCTTAAATCCTCCAGTAACTAACATTGTTGCACAAGAAAGTACGCATCTGAATTCTGCGGGGACTTCCTCAGTCCTTCGGCTTCTTGCCGCAGCACACCTGACTTATGCTTTTCAGCTTGTAGCTGAGACTGAAGAAGCCGAAGTGATTCAGGCAGCGAGTTCAAAGAGCTTGTGCCAGCGGTTCTGGCCAGTAACTCGAACAATACATCAACGCAGGACCGTGGGGTTTTCTCACTATCTACAAGATCATTTTTATCACCTTTCTAGGAGACCAACAAGGTTATCTCACTATCTAGAACCTTATCTGCATTACTTTCTCTACAATTGCATAGTGGGGTGCTCTTCTCCAATATTCTGTTTGCACACTACAAGAGAAATAAGCAGACACATCACATGTTTAGCTTGTAGTATACGAAACTCATTTTGGTAAACCGGTTCAGTAGTAAGGTCGACAGGATAACAACATGAAACAAACATATATCTATGTACTATGGTCCTTTGTATTGTCCATATCATTCTAGTTTATGTTCCCTAATCAAGATAGAGACACAGTTCAACACATATATTTTTGAGACACAGCAGCATAGACAAAATATAAGTGTGAGAAACTACACAACATTGGCAGCACTTGTAATGTGCATCACGTGAGAACATAACTGTTTATACAACTTAAACTGAAATCAACCGTGATGCAACAGCAAAGGAGTATGGATTATAGCTACGGAATCTGACCTGAGAACAGTTGCTCTTCTGCTTTAAACATGGAGTTTGGGTTAGCTGTGGTGGTCTTCGTGCTTTGGGCACTGCAGTAGCTTTACAAACTGCTCGTGTGGGGGTACTCTGTGGTGGACATGGTGCTTTGTCAACTATAAGTGGGTTACTATCCGCTGGGGTTGCGGTTAGATGGGTTGTAGCTGGTTCTCTGCCCAATGGTGTAAGTGTGCAATCTGGAAGAGTCTCGATTATGTGTGGTGGGGCTAGTTTGTGGGCCAGTACAACCATGGTTCTATCTGCATCGACGGGTAGCACCGTCTTTTGTGAAGAACGGGTTTTTGCTCCCTTACATACTGCCATCACATCCTCCAATTCAAATAGCTAATAACAAGAAAAGAAATTGAACGTACAGACATTGTATGATAGATAGATGTGGTAATTCACATATATGTTGTCTAACCAAACAGGACAGCATGGCACAATTTTCACATATATGATGCCTAACTAAACAAGATAGCATGACACAGTTTCAGATATATGATGGATAACTTAATAGGATATAATGGCATAATTCAACATATGATGAGTACCTAAACAGGATGACATGACAAAAGTATATGATGTCTTTCTAAAATAGGTTGGGATGAAATAATTCACATACATGTTGTCTAAGTATACAAGATGGCATGATATAATTGACATAATTGATTCATATACTAAGCAGCTGGCACTCGCATGTATGATCTCCAAACTAAGCGAGATAGAATTCAATATTGTGCATATGATGTCTAAACTAAGCAATGCAAGACACCATATGCATCATATGAGAAATATAAACATTGCAACTTAGAGCATACACCTCAGGTGGGATATAGGACTGGTCATATGTCTCTGAATCCTCCTCTGAGGAGCTCCCTGTAACCATCGAGATATATGCTTCAACAGGTACCATTGCCTGCTTAGAAGACCTTGTTTTCACTCCAGATACACATGAAGAGTAGTTCAATATACACAGGTTGTCGACAAATGGAATACGTAATGAAAAAAAAAGATGGCATGAGATAATTCACATATATGATGCCTGGCTCCATGGCGGTGCATAATTCACATATATGATAACTGGCTGAAAAACATGGCATTGCATAATTCACATATCTGATATAGAAAGCAAACCGGAGGCATTCACACAAAGCATGTCTAATCTAAGCAGTTGGCATGGCAATGCAAGACACCATATGCATGATATGAGCAATATAACCCAGAGCCAAGTTAGAGCATGCATCTCGGGGGGAATACGACTGGTCATCTCTCTCTGAATCCTCCTCTGAGGAGCTATCTGTAACCTGCAAGAAATCTACATCGACAGGTAGCACTGACTGCTCAGAAGACCTTGTTTTCACTCCAAATTTTCCGAGGACCGACTCAAATGGCTGATGCACGGGAAGAGTAGATGAATGTATAAACATTGTTGACAAATGGAATACATTATGGAAAAAAAATATGGCATGATACAATTCACATATACGATGACTGGCTAAACAGGATGGCATTGCATGATTCACGTATATGATGCTTGGCTAAAGAAGATGGCATTGCATAATTCCCATATACTCCCTCCGTTCCTAAATATTTTTCTTTTTTAGAGATTTCAAATGGACTACCACGTACGGATGTATATAGACATATTTTAGAGTGTAGATTCACTCATTTTGTTCCGTATGTAGTCACTTGTTGAAATCTCTAAAAAGACAAATATTTAGGAATGGTGGGAGTATGATATAGAAACCAAATAGGTCGCATTCACACAAAGCAAATCTAAACTAAGTTGATGACATATAAAGATGTATAATGTAAGCAATGCAAGGCGCCATATGCATGATATGACCAACATCAGCATGCCAGGTTAGAGCAAACACCTCAGGTGGTAAACAGGCGTGGTCGGCTCCTTCTGAATCTCCATCTGAATAGTTATCTTCCTCTGGAATACAATCTGGAAATGCAGGAGGGGGGGCCACTTCGCCCACCATGGAGCGGCGTCTACATGACATTATATTCGCACGCAACGGTCTTCTCTTTTTCTCTACATGTTGAGTATGATTGTGTACAATATCTGACATGCATAATAAAAAAATAGTTAGATTTTGTAAGGCCTAAGGGGTGCATGCAAAAATCAAGACTGATGGTAGCAAAGAAGTGGATGGATCAAAAACTAATGATAGCAGGTAGATTATAGCTTCAGTTTAAAAAGATAGACAATGGATCATCTATTGTTTGTTGCCCACCCAACATGAATCACATAGAAGACCCCAGATGAACTAGATAGTAGACAGATACTATTCGTTGTTGGCTCGATATGAGACCCATGGGCAATTCAAAACTCAAGATCTAACGATAAATTAGCAGGTAATAATAACCGATGTATAACATAAGGAAACACGAAACACTGCGACCTCTCTTCCGGAACTGTGTAGTCCTCAGGTTCATCTGCTCAGTCGATGATGGTAATGCAGTTGGCGTGGTTGCCGGCAACGAGGAAGATGATCTGAGGCGGCGAAAGGAAGTGTGCAGGGGGGATCTCTGCTGCAGTGCACGCTTCTGTCGATGGTGCACCTCAGGTGGGGTGGATGACGGCATGGCAGGAGCAGGACATAACACACAGAGTTTTCTTTGACGCCTATCTGAAAATGAAGTAAATCTATAAGGGCTCCTTAGAATTGGAGGATTCTAAAAAAGCAGGTACAGGAAAAACACAGGAATAGGATGGGAATGCACGTGCAAAACAGAGCATTTGGAAACATAGGATTTCAGTCAACCTGGGTGTTTGGCTCACATGAATTGGAAGAACAGAGGAATGGAGAAACAAAGTAATGCGACGAGTGTACAACCTCTTTGGCATAGCCTTGTGGACCTCAGCATCATTGGGTTGGACGTGGAGGATGGTGATGATGCTGGTGTGACTGTCGGAGGCGAGGAAGAAGATCCGAGGCCTCTGGAAAGCAGCGCCGAGGGTACTGCTCGCTGTGATGGGACGGTTCCATCGTTGGAGTAGCTCCGCTAAGGTGTCTGGCGAGGCTGAAGCATGACAAGACGGAACAACGTTAATCTGAAGTGGGACCCTAATATCATCTGCAATAGATGATGTAAAATACATCACCAAAAAGTGCTAGATGTAAAACGCATCAGCCGCGCCACGGCTGCTCCGACAGATGATGTAAGTACTATTCACTCTGAACTTAACTGAAGAAAATGAACTTCAGAGTCGAAACTGAATTTTATTGTCGAAACTGATTGAACTAGTAATAGAGCATTGCAATAGATGTTTAGGGCGTTCGAGCACTAGTGCAGAGAAGAAGTGATCTAAATCAGCAGACGCTCGAGCAGGGAACGCACTAGCAGAGAGCAAGTCGTGCAGTAGCACCGCGAGCGAGTGCTAAAGCAGCAACTCCTGTAGCTGCCGGAGGTCGTGCAGCAGCAGCGCAAGCGAGAGCAAGAGCAGAGCAGCAGCACGAACGAAAGCAGGAGCAGTGCAGCAGCACGACCGACAGCAAGAACAGAAAGCAGCGCCGAAGCGAGAGCCGGAGCAACTGCCGCTAGTGCCGTTGTGGAAGTCGCCGCCGAGGAAGCAATGACATGGGGGAGAGACACCATGGATGATGTGGCCGGCGACGGCGCCGTCGATGGAGACACGCCATGTCTGCTCGGTATCGAGCACCAGCAGCCCCGTGAGATCGAATAAAAGATAAAATGCAGCGGTGAGTGCAGAAACTCCGTGGTGGCACCGAGTTGGCCTCGGCTTCATCGGAGGAATTGGTGAGGGTGCTGCGGTTCCGGTGGGGCAGGTCAAGACGGTGCCGTGGGGATTGAGGTGGCGCGGTAGACGAGGCGAACGTCGGGGCAGCTCCTTGGAGGTGGAGGACGGGGCGGCTGATCCGGCGGGACGACGAGATCGACAACGGATCCTCATCCGATGCGGTGGATGACGGATGGCGAGCTGTTGCGATGGACGACGTAGTCGGGGAAGAGTCTCCGGCTGGGTGGCGGTCGGGAGGCCGATGGAGGAGCATGGGGTTTCGCGGGTTTTGGCGGCCTCGGTGTACGAATGGGGGGGGGGCGAAGGGGGAGGGGGAGCCAAGGTTAGGGACGCGCTTGTCCGAAATGTAGGGTAAGTTACCAGCGTACCCCCACCAGTTTTGACACCGTGACGTGGAGCTTCATTTTCGGCTGAGGGGTAGAAGGGGGATTTCGCATGTCTGGGCTGCGGGAGCGATTTCGGATGAGGAGGGAGTTCTCGCGCGCGTCCAAATTTCAGGATGACAAGGCGCGGCGTGGGTTGAAGAAGCGGGAGTTTCAAAGCAGGTGAGTCAAAAGATACTCGAGCTTGAAAATTTCAGGATAACAAGGTGCGGATTCCTTGTTCGGCAGAACAAACTTAACGTGTAAAAAAACAATTCATACAAGACACAAGAGAGTCAAGTCCCCTTTTACTATATTGCTATAGATGCCATTGAAAAAACTACAAGAAAAATGTAAAAAAATCGGGAGAACAAGATTACCCTACATAGTACCAAATCGATTCGCACTTCCCTCAACAACAACAAAAAACAAATAAATTCCCACCAAAGAAAGAGTAATGTCCCTTTTTATATGATTACAGATGCCATGATCTCGAATTTCAATTTTTGAATCCATGTTATCTTGAATTCGAATATATCGTTAGGTGATCTTGCGGTTTATAATTGATGTAGTCGTACATTTTGATCTTCCATCATATATGAACATTTTACTCCACCATGTGAACATATATATTGTCTTCTACCATATGGACTAAATTTGAGTCAATTTTCCTTATTTGAATACGATTGTTGTAAAGTTATACAATAATTTAAATATTATCTTGATAACAAAAAACATACATATAGCAGTAATCATATTTCACTATGAACTACATGTACCATACGCTCTCCAATTCAAATATTTGTATCCATTTTATGTTGAATTCAAATCATAGTACATTATTGGTCTAGGCAGCGAGATGTTTGGGATAATCTAAACCCTGTTTTCATACGTATAATTTTTGGCTTAATTGGGACAAGTTTTGGTATAAGCCTCTTGCAAAACCGGAGATTCTCTCAACAAGCCTCGTGGTTCCGAGAGGGAACGTGTCACCTTTGTGTGCGAAACGATATACGTTGCCTCCCCCCTAATTTTCTTTACAGAGGCAACATAGAACTATATGAGTGCCCTGTTAAATTTTGGAATTATTTCGGGTTCATTTGGCCTTTTTATACATTAATTGAGTTTGTGGACTTTTAATGTGCATAATCTAAATATGAATTGCATGCACATGCTCTGGTGCACCAAAGTGGGTTGAAAAATCACATATGTGTCCTTGGTTGAATTTCTAGGTCCCATGGAAGAAATGAGAATGAAATGCAAACTTCTGGGCGTCATGACTCGGCCGAGAACATCGAGAAACTTTGATTTTAAATTCATGTAAATCCATAACTCGCCTGGAAATCATGAAACTTGGCATGGTGTCATGTCATGGCACTAACATGTTGTGGTAAAAAATTGGGCCAATTTGGAAGCTCGTGGTTCTAAGAGGGAACGTGCCACCTTTGAGTGTGAAATGATATACGCTGCCCCCCTCCCCGCCCTTGAGTTTCTTAACGAAGGCAACAAAGAACTACATTAGTGCCCTGTTAAATTTTGGAATTATTCCGGGTTCATTTGTTGTTTTTTATACATTAATTAAGTTTCTGGTCATTTAATGTGCATAAAGTCAAAATTGAACTACAAGCACATGCTCTCGTGCACCAAAGTTGGTTGAAAAATCACATTTGTGTCCTCGGGTGAATTTCTAGGTCCCATGCAAGAAATGAGAATAAAATTAAAATATCTGGGCATCGTGGCTCGGCCGAGAACATTGAGAAACTTGGTTTTAAAATTCTTGTAAATCCAAAACACGTCTGAAAATCATGAAACTTGGCATGGATGTCATGTCATGGTACTACCATGTTGTGGTAAAAAATGGCCGAATAGGAACAGATTTTGGTATAAGCTTCTTGCAAACCGAAGCTTCTCTCAAGAAGGCTCATGGTTCTGAGAGGGAACATGCCACCTTTGAGTGCGAAACGACATACGACGTGGGAGGGGTAGTAACTGTTGTCGCCTGTACACACTCAGCTTACTGTTGAATCCAGTTCCCCAAGAGCTGAAAAACGAACTGCTGCCGCCGCCTACACACTCGTTCACTCGAAGAGACTCCAATGGCGATCCGAGGGTGAGCCTGCTGGATATGGACTTCAGCAAGGAGTTCCCCTTTGAGTTCGCCGTTCAGTCCTATGGCTGCACCAAGTTGAATGTGATGTACACCAATGATACGGACTCGGTGAAGCTCTGCCTCGCCTCAGTCCTATGGCTGCACCAGGTTCTGGAGCATTCGCCCGTTTCATCGGCAGCGCCGACTGCACCTTCGCTACGGTGGAGAGAAGGAAGAACGCGACGATTCGGCCATCTGGTGCAACAAGCTTGTCGACATCCAGAAGCAATACAAGATCATCAGCAACGGGCAGGAGAAGGACTCCGTGGTTGACCTCGCTGAGACCATCATCGACCCCTGATATGCCAACATGAAAGAAGATGACCTGAACACGTGGGAGGTACCTCTAAATCTAGCCTACATAACTACGCGGCCAAGGACGCATACGCATGCTATGGCATGTACAGGCAGATCTTGGACATGAGGGCGTGCCTGCTTCCCGTAACCAACGAGTACACGGACAGCCGCAGCGTCATGATCAAGCGTGCCAGGAAGGTCTAGATGTTGTACTTTATCTGTTTATATGCACCTTTATCATCTGAGTGTTTCATGCATTAGCCTATGTGTCGTAATTATCTGTTTTGTCCGAAATATTTCTTTTAAGAACCCATTAACCTGATTGCTTTTTTTAGTGGCTATATGCTTATGTATGTAAACTAGTTCACTTGTCCGTAAAAAAAACTAGTTCACTCGGCTGACGTGCTTTGAATCTCCTTCCTCCCAACATATTCCCCTCCTAAGTGGACCCAGCAGGTCTCTAAATTTTCTCCCACTTTCTTTTTCGACGTAACCTGAGTTTTCTCCCAGTACTTTCCCCTAGAACCAACTCAACTGTCCCACGTCTAGCCTAAAAAATAATAATACCCCAATGCTATTAACTCATCAAATTAAAATGATATTTTATTTCGTAAGTTGAAAGTTCTTACAAAATAATAATAATAATAATTGTTTATATATAACTTGGCAAGTTAACTCCTAGTGATTGCATACATAAGCTTGCAAAGATTTTACTGACGTGCAATCATGTGTTTATGTTTTTATAACATTTCTCCGTCTAGCTCAACATGATTTTTTCACCCAGCCCAGCAAGTCCGCAGATTTCGAAAAAAAATGCAAATGGGATTTAAGCGGGCTGCATAGATGCTACGTCATTGTTTCACCCAGCCCACCAAATGGACTAAAAAACAAATGGACTGGCTGACATGTGGGCCAGTGGGTCGAAGCCTAAGAAGGCGTTGGTTTTACATCCAACGGCTGGCATTCTTCTCTAACGGCCACAGCCCAGTTTTTTTGTGATTTGCCAAGTAAGTCGCTTTGTTAGGCCTGTTGGGCTGCAAATCTTTCAAGACGAGGAGAGCTTCATTCGGCTGGCCGAGAAAATGGCCTATCTGTAATGAGAAATGGGTTGTACATTTTTAAAACACATCAAACCGGCAATCAGTTTCAAATAACTTTTTTTCATTTCGAGATTTTAAATTACATTAATTTTTATGCGTGGAGAATTTGTTGGATTTCATATTGATATACATTTATTTTTAAAATCAGTTTGTATTTGAGTCGAAATTTTAGGATTAAAAACAGTTCGGATTGCACCGAAATATACAAAATTTCGTATAATTTTTTAACCGTGGCCACAATATGGGCTGTAATGCTAACAAAAAGAATATGGGCTCCAAAAAACCTTAAGAATTAGCAAATGGGCTGTAAATTATTAGAAATAATGGCAGATGGGTTGTATGCTGTTTTCCACAGATTTGAGGCTTTCCTAAAAAAAGGTTGATGCACAAGCAGTGACTGTTGGATGTCCATCCAACGGCCGTCGTGCTTCTTCAATCTCTGCTCTTCCTGCTCCAGCCGCTCAAACAAGCGCCGGCGGGACTGCCTGCTCCCTCCTCATGACGGCTGTCTTGCTGCCAAGGCCTCACCGCCCCACCGTACTCCCATTGCTGGCCTAGCCATCCCTCTACTCACCCACACCTGCTGTTATTCTCCGGCGACGGCAGACGAACCAGTAAACCCTCGTACAGTCATACTCCCCTCCGCGTGGGAAACAACTGTCGAGTCTTCCCTGCCTCCGTGTCGTTCCCTTCCTAGGCCTCGCCGTCGTCCACCGCCCTGGTGCTCTCGGCGCGGCCTGGTCAACGTGGACAATGACCCACATGCATCTGAAGTGGACTGTACGTGGAGAGGCCGACAGCTAGGTCCACGGCCGCACGCAAGGAAATGCCTCCTTATTACGCGCAAAATAATGAGTCCTCCACCTGACATCAGGGACCCACCGAAAGGGCCTCTCAGATTTCGCGAAAAATACGCTACCGCTGATAGCTCGGACCCACCAGCTATATCTTCGCACGCAAGGAAGTGCCTCCTTATTACGCACAAAAAATGAATACTCCCCACATTAGCTGGGACCCAGTATAGTGGCAGGCTGACTTTTGGGCCTACTAAGTTGACGGGGACGGAGGGCTTTGTCAACTTAGTCAATATGCACGATTCTAGCTCCAATGACCGTATGATGTCCATCCAATGGTCGTAGTGCTTCTTCAACCTCTGGTCTTCTTGCTCCAGCTGCCCAAACCAGCGCCGGTCGTGCCTCGTGCTCCTGCCTCTAGTGGCCGGCTACGATGCGGCGGAGGCCTCACCGCCCCCTACTACTCCCACCGCTGGCCAGGCCATCCCTCTACTCACCCACAACCCCTGTTATTCTGCGGCGACGGCAGCCTCACACCGCAGCGAATCAGTGAACCCTCGTACTCCTCTACGCGTGGGCATCCACTGCCGCATCTTACCCAGCTCCGTGTCGTCCCCTTCCTAGGCCTCGCCGTCGTCCACCGCCCTGGTTCTCTCGGTGCGGCGTGGTCAACGTGGTCAAGGAACGGCTTCCATCGGACGTGGACTGTACGTGGAGAGGCTGACAGCTGGGTCCACAGCCGCAGCAAGGAAGTGCCTCCTTATTACGTGCAAAATAATTATTCCTCCACCTGACAGCGGGGACCCACCAGACGGGCCATCGTATTTCGTGAAAAAAAAAATGTTTGCCTCTGACTGCTGGGACCCACCAGCTACATCTTCGCACGCAAGGAAGTGCGTCCAGGAAAAAATAAAACGATTCGACCCCCGGACTACTGGGACCCACCAGCTCCATCTTCGCACGCAATGAAGTGTGTCCGGGCAAAAAAACCAAAAGGATTCGCCCCCCTGACTGTTGAGGCCCACCAGCTACATCTTCGCAGGCAAGGAAGTGCCTGACAGTCGGGACCCACCTGGTCGAAGCGTACGTAGCGTTGTCATTCTGGTCGCGAACTTGTACGTACATATATACTGGTCGATGTAGAGGCGCGCACGTGTCGTAGTAGAGGCGCGTACGTGTCGTAGTAGAGGCGCGCACATAGCATGTACACGTACGTACAACGGCCAGGGTGCAAGAAAGAAAATACGGCCACGTACGTACATACGGGCAGGGTCTCGAACGCCTACTCGCGCATACATATGGCGAGGGCTCATGTACATGGCTGGGTCGGAACGGAGAAACAGCATCGTCGTCGTGTTCATGGGGAGGCAACCGAATGCGTCGTGTTCATCGGGAGGCAACGGAACGCGTGGGAGCCAACCAGCTGGGTCAGAACGGAATGCGTAGTCGTGTTCATCGGGAGGGCTTGGACGGAACATGCGATGGAAACGACGCCTGGCGTACCGCAGAACGGAGGAAATGACCTTGTGTTCGACCGCCACGGTCGAAACGGGATCCTGTTCATCGGGAGGGGTGTGGCGTACCGCAAAACGGATGAAACGGACCTCCTACGGTCGAAACGGGGGTCCTGTTGATCGGGAGGGGTGTGGCGTACTGCAAAACAGATGAAACGGACCTCCTACGGTTGAAACGGGGGTCCTGTTGATTGGGAGGGGTGTGGCATACCGCAAAACGGATGAAACGGACCTCCTACGGTCGAAACGGGGGTCCTGTTTATCGGGAGGGGTGTGGCGTACCGCAAAACGGGACTCCACGGGATACTGTTCATCTCCACCATCGACCTCCTCCAGCCTCCACGGGCTCCTGTTCATCCAGCCTCCACCGCACGCTACTCCACCAGCCATCGCTCAACCACCCTCCACCGCTTCACTGTTCATCCAGCCCTCCACACCACGGGGTCCTGTTCAACCACCCTCCACGGGCACCCTCCACCGCTCATCGCTCATCCAGCCCTCCACCACACCACGGGTCCTGTTCATCCAGAGGCAACGCCACCACTCACCGCTCATCCAAACCCTTCCGCAACGCTCACTGTTCATCCCACAGGCAGCATCGATCAGCTTCAGTTAGTAGCAATAGCGAAGGAATCGCTCGATCGGGTTCAGTTAACAGCCATCGATCGATCGCTCGGGTTCAGTAACGCGTAGCCTGCAGTGCAATCGCTCGGGTTCAGTTAGAGCCCAACGCCTCGCTCGGGTTCAGTTAGAGCCAACGCCTCGCACACACGCGCGTATGTGTACGAGAGAAACGCGCATCGCTCGGCCCCCGACCTCCCACCGTAACCGGGAACTCCCCGAAATTTTCCTCCCCCTCGCTTCTACCACAGTTTTTTCCGTCATGGACGGCCCAAAGAATGTCATGCAGCTGCGTCTCCGGCCCGTCCAGGACGAAAAGCCCATTTTCTGTCATGATTTTTTGTCATAGAAGTAGGAGCCCACCACATCTATGATGATACCGGGTTTTGTCACAATTATCGTCATAGAAGTGTCATGTATGACAGAAAAAAATTTCGTTCGGCCCAAAATGTCACGGATGTGTCTTTTTTTGTTAGTGGATGTGGTCATTAAAACCAGACACGTCGAATCCTTAATAGACGACTTGAGGCTCACGTTCTACAATCTCCGAACATCCGACATCAAGCTCAATCCGGAAAAATGCGTTTTCGGCGTGCTCGCCGGAAAGCTCTTGGGCTTCATTGTCTCCAATAGAGGAATTGAAGCAAATCCGGCTAAAATCCAAGCTCTGTCACAGTTGACTATCCCAACAGACCTCAAGCAAATCCAGAAATTAACTGGATGCGTGGCTGCCTTAAGCCGCTTTATCTCCCGATTAGGAAAGAAGGCACTACCTCTTTATCGCCTTCTTCGATGCACCGAACACTTCGAGTGGACGGATGCGGCCACGGCTGGATTGGAAGAAATAAAGGCCGTCTTGGCCAGCAACCCAATCTTGGTCGCGCCAAATATCGGTGAACCAATGTTGTTATATATAGCGGCAACACACCAAATTGTAAGCGCAGTGCTCGTCGTCGAACGAGAGACGGATGGACATAAATTCCCACTTCAAAAGCCGGTATACTGCGTGTCCACTGTCCTCAGTCCATGCAAATCACGGTACCCACATTATCAAAAGATATCAAACGCGGTCTTCATGGCATCCCGGAAACTGTGACACTACTTTCAAGAGTGTTCAATTACGGTGGCCTCTGAAGTACCACTCAGCGACATAATAAATAACAGCGATGCCACGAGTCGGATTGCTAAATGGGCTATTGAGCTCCTCCTGTTCGACATAACATACAAACCACGGCGAGCCATTAAGTCACAAGTACTGGCTGATTTCGTCGCCGAATGGACAGAAGCCGAACTCCCTAAAGAGTACGGCGCATACTCCAATTGGACCATGCACTTTGACGACTCTAAAATGCTGGCTAGTCTGGGGGCAGGCGTCGTCCTGACATCCCCCACCGGAGATACAGTCCAAAACGTACTCCAAATATTATACACAGACTCCAACAACACAGTCTCCATGGGCATTCAACGCCTAGGGGTGCGTGGGGATTCGAACCTTGCAATATCTCAAATAAATGGAGACTTCGACGCCAAGGATCCAAAAATGGCAGCTTACCGCAACGCCATCCTCAAAATGTCAGCTCGGTTCGAGGGGCTCGAATTCCACCATGTGGTCTGAGAAAACAATCAAGCGGCGGATATCCTCGCCCGCATCAGTGATAAGCGCGACCCTGTCCCACCTAATATCTTCTTGGAAAGGCTGTTTAAGCCATCCGTGGTATGGGAAGGAGAGACCAGCAACAACAGTCCGGACCCGGCCACAACGCCAGATATTGAACACTCAGACGTAATCAGAGGCTCTGCCACCGAAATAACACCTTCGGCCCGTGTGATTATGGCTGTCATTGCCCCATGGACAGAACCCTTCTTGGCCTACCTAACTAGGCAAGAACTCCCTGAGGACCCAAACGAGGCACGTTGCATTGTGTGGTGGTCTAAAGCCTACAAGGTCCACGAGGGAGAGCTTTATAAGAAAAGCGAAACCGGAGTACTTCAAAGGTGCATCTCCAGAGAGGAACGACGGCAACTTTTGGTAGAAATTCATGCTGGACTCGGTGGCCATCAAGCCGCAGCTCAGGCCCTTGTAAGCAAGGCCTTCCGTACATGTTTTTACTGGCCGGCGGCCCGAGCAGATGCACAGGACCTCGTCCAACGTTGCGTTGGTTGGCAGCTTTTTGCAAACCAAAGCCATCTGCCACCTACTGCTCTCTGGACAATCCCCATTACTTGGCCCTTTGCGGTCTGGGGGCTTGATATGGTCGGACCCCTTAAAGGGGGAAGCCATAAGAAAAAAATACCTATTGGTCATGGTGGATAAATTCACCAAATGGATAGAAGCCAAACCGGTTAAAACGGCCAAGTTCGGACCAGTGATAGACTTCATATCCGGGGTTGTACACCGTTACAGCGTCCCCCAAAGCATCATCACCGATAACGGCTCGAACTTTACAGACGACGAGGTAAAAATTTGGTGCAGCAACATGGGCATTAAGCTCGATTATGCCTCCGTCTATCACCCCCAAACAAACGGTCAGGTCGAGCAAGCAAATGGTCTCATTATGAGCGGCATTAAACCCAGATTATTGCGATCCTTGAAGAAATCAGATACGCAGTGGGTTGAGGAGCTCGACTCCGTACTATAGGGGATGCGGACCACGCCGAATCGCATTACCTGATACACACCATTTTTATGGTGTACGGCACAGAGGCGGTACTGCCCTGCGACATCATTCATGACTCACCTAGAGTGCGCATGTACGAAGAGAAAGAAGCCGAGCTTGATCGGCAGGACAGTTTGGACGCCCTGGAGGAGGAGCGTGACGTGGCAAAAGCCCTCTCCGCATTCTAACAACAACAGGCTCGATGGTATCAAAGCAGAGAAGTACGGGCCAAAACTTATAACGTTGGCGAACTAGTTCTACGCCTACTAGAGAAGAAAAAGAACAAGCTCAAGCCCAAATGGGAAGGTCCCTTCATTATTGACAAAGTTCTGACCGGTGGAGCGTACCGTCTGCGGGATGCATCGGACAATCGACTCGAGCCAAACCCATGGAACGCGGCCAGACTCCGAAGGTTTTACGCCTAGTGCCGGACTCTCTGTTCGTCTCCTTACCTCTGTCAATTTTTTATATATATCCGTTATCTATCTTTTCTCTCTTTCTTTTCTCCCTTTTTCTTCACGGCCTTAAAAGGTTAAAATGTGTCTTGACTACAAAATCTTGACGCGCTAGGAGTGCTCATTATACCTAGGGGCTTCTTACACAGAAGCTTAATTTAACTATGTTCCGGGCTCTATGCCCCCCGCACATGTGTTACTTTTCCACATGTACCTTTTCTTCGCCATTATATGCATCGATATGACTTAAGTTTTGGCCAAGCTGGGTTGCCTGGCTCTTGTGTTTATGCCCTATGTTCTCATTAATTCGGCTAGGGCATAAGGGGAGCACCTCTGCGATTGTTACTGCGGGGTCAGCCGGATGTGTACCTCAGACTGGGTGAAGCCGAAAGCTAGCGTTCTTAATGGAATATTCGGTCGGTGAACAAAAGATGACTTTTACTTTTAATAATACATGCCCCCAGATGTTTATATCCCGCTCTCTTTTTGCAGTTCGGGCATTCACATTAATGCATGCGTACCCAGGGAAAGGAACCCTTAACGGAACTATTCTCACTGGAAGATGTTTCTTACTATCCATGTAATATAACATAGCTAGTTGGGTACTCGTCTGTTCAAGCACTTATGACCCCTACGCCTGGTTTCCACACTTACCCCGGTTTTTACATCACTGAGCGGGTATTCGGATACACTCCGGACTGTCGGGTCCGGAGGTCGAAGCGAAAAGGTCTGTCATGACAAATGATTTACAATCCGGCTAGGGACAATATATGTCACTTGAAGTACAAAGTCATTTAGATTGAATAAATTCTTCTTCTATACCATCCAACAGGCTGTCTAGCATACAATCCCGTTGGGAATACTTTGCGGCTAATTTCACCTGGTCATACACCAAATTGACGGGGATCTCTTTCCCTTCAGACCCCACAGGTCCGACTTCGGCCATATGGTTCAGGTCAGCCTTGGTATATCGAGTCTTCACCATGGCCCAGGCTTCCCTCGCACCTTGTCGGCAGGCAGATATCTTCCATAATCGGAAGCGCCGCCGCGCTCCCTTGAGCATCTCTACGAGCTCCCCCATGCCTCCTGGCAGGGAGGCGGATGGCCACAAGGCCTAGGCAATGCCCTGCATCACCTGCGGAACTTGTTCGTGTAGTTGTGAGAGCTCTTGCGGAAGATCACCTGCAGACCCTGGCATCTCCTCTGCGGGACGACCCGTCAGCATACCTATAGATATAACTTTGTTAGCCGGTTTCTTCGCCAAACTCTATAAAGGTTCGTTCAAGCACTTACTAAAAATGTCGCGTCGAAGCCTCTTATTCTCCTTTACGGAGTCAGCAAGCTGGGCCCGAACATCTTTCAGTTCAACGCCCAGCCGGGTATTGGCATCTTGGAGATCATTCTTCTCCCGCCTAACCTGCTTAAGTACATGCTCGCCACCCTTTAACTGTCGTTGAGCATGTTTCTCTTCCCCTCGCACGACCTTCGGATTCATTCCGGGATCATCTGCAGAATCTATTGTTAGATTTGCATACATGTCGCATACTAACCGGTACATGCCATTCTTTTTGATAGAGACAAGTGTTACCAGAGGGGGCCTTCTCGGACTCCTTCATTGCGGCAACTGCGGCCCGTAGCTGGGCTTTGCACTCCTCCAGCTCTTGAGACAACTGGGTATTCTTCTCCATAAGAACCTACACAAATAATGATCCTTGAATCAGTTGTGTGAACTGTTTCAAGTCTCAGGGGCTACTGATATACATAATTATCAGATTTTCTTACCCGTATATCCTTTACATACTAATCAGTGGCTCTGGCAAGACCATTTTGAGAAGCTCGGATGTACGCGTCTCCTGAGTTGAAGCCATCGTACGCCTCTTCAGAGAAACCAGGGTCGTGAAGTACGGCCCAGCGACGCCTGTGATTCATGGCACTCTCCACTTCGGAATTTGTAGCGGACAGCCTATCTGTATCCTCTGTAGGAGGAAGATCCGGCGTTGTCCTCACATTACCATCTGCCTCTAGGTCAGGCTCTGAAGCCCGACTAGTGGAGGCGTGGCCGGCAGGCTCTCCGGATACAGTCCGACGAGCATTTTTCTGCCGGGAACCATGGACGTTATTATATTTTAAAGACGATGACCACGGAGCAGGGTCCTTTTTCATACCTCTGCGACGGCATCTCAGTCCTGACCGCCTTCCTTTTAAGCCTACCCGGTTTCGGCGCCGCTTGTTGGTGAGTCATTGTGGGTTCGGCACGGCGTCCCGAGGGCCTTCACTGTAAGACACCATATGTGTGCGGTAGGTGAAGTGCAAAAAAGGGATCCTTCTCGAAAGTTGGGACTCCGGTTTTACTTACATGCGATGCAGGGAGCAGTCCAGGATAATCGGCTATGATAGCCACCAAGGCACCGTCGCAGCTTAACTGATAGAATGTCCTATCGATAAGCTCCACAAATATGTCCGGATCTTCTTCGAGTCCGGGGTCGAGGGCCCGGTCAGGGTCCTCTGGCTATGGAGACGGGCTGTGGACTTCCCTCACGGCAGTTCGCAGTTCATGCTATGAAATAGCAAGGTAAATATTTATGACAAAGAATGCGGGAAGGTCTGGAGTAAAAAGTAGCAGCTCACCCAATTTGGGGGGTTGTACATGGAGAATCCATCCCTTGGCTTAATGCGGACGAACTCCTCTTCCTCTCCTTTATATAAATCGGACAGTATTTTCGCTACAGCAGCGATGAAGTCCGGACATTTACGGCCGTAGCGAGTGGCGTCGTCTTCTCCATTGAAGTGCCACATGGGTTGACCCCGATATTGAAGTGGCTGCACCCCCCGCATTATACATATTGATATAACCTCGATTATAGTCAGTCCTGATATGGCTAGCGTTTTTATCCGGTCCATTAGGTAAAGGACCTCTCTGTTATCTTCCGCTTGGGGGCTCTCGGGGGCGCCAGCTACGACGTTTCTCCAAAGGGGCGTTATTGAACTCAGGAAGGCCCATCCGAATAGGGTCCGGAAGGACGACATCCTCCATATAAAACCACTCTGAAGACCAGTCTTCGGATGTCTTCTTCGGAGTACCGGACAGGTATCCAGTCCCGGCGATGCGCCATATCTCGGCTTCGCCCACTTGAAATATTGACCCCTGCTGTGTACGGGGTACGAGGCAGAATAGCCTCTTCCAGAGCTTGAAATGAGCTTCGCAGCCCAAAAACAGCTCGCAAAGGGCGATGTAGCCAGCGATGTGTAATATGGAGGCGGGAGTAAAGTTATGCAACTGGAGGCCGTAGAACTCCAAGAGCCCGCGGAGGAATGGATGGATTGGAAATCCAAGTCCCCACAATAAGTAAGGGACAACGCATACCCGCTCCCCCGTGGATGGGTTGGGAAAGATCTCCGCTTGCTCCCCGCCATTGTAAGTGGCTAGTCCGGCTTGGACGGGGACCATATACGCAGGAGGGAGAAACCCCTAGGTCTGTAACTCTACTAACTGTCTATGGGAGACGGGACACTTCTTCCAATTGCCTGGTTTAGGGCAACGGGGGCGAGAGGAGGAGTTGCGATGGCCGGCCATGATGGGATGGATTTTTCCGGGCGCGCTCTGATGGATACTCGCTGAGGGAGGATGGTGTGATCTGGATCTGAGGATCCCCGGCCCTTTAGATAGACGATTTACTATCATGGTTAGGGTGGCAAGTGTAAAAATGCCCTGACTTCTCGCATTCGCTCGACATGTGGAAGATAGCCATTATTAGGCGCAGAAGCCAAGGAGTACAACATTTATGTGAAGCCGGACACTACTTGGCGGGTACTCAGAATTTGGAGAAGAACCCGCATTGCAATGTCGAAGACAATTTGCGCGCCGGACTCATCGTCATTGAAGCCTAGTTTGGGGGCTACTGAGGGAGTCCTAGATTAGGGGGTCCTCGGACAGCCGGACTATGTACTTTGGCCAGACTGTTGGACTATGAAGATACAAGATTGAAGACTTCATCCCGTGTCCGGATGGGACTCTCCTTTGCGTGGAAGGCAAGCTTGGCAGTTCGGATATGTAGATCTCCTCCCTTGTAACCGACTCTGTTTAACCCTAGCCTCCTCTGGTGTCTATATAAACTGGAGGGTTTAGTCCATAGGACAACAAAAATCATAATCATAGGCTAGCTTCTAGGTTTTAGGATCTACGATCTCGTGGTAGATCAACTCTGTAATACTCATATCATCAAGATCAATCAACCAGGAAGTAGGGTATTACCTCCATCAAGAGGGCCCGGACTTGGGTAAACATTGTGTCCCCCGCCTCCTGTTACCATCCGCCTTAGACGCACAGTTCGGGACCCCCTACCTGAGATCCGCCGGTTTTGACACCGACAATGAGCGTGAGCCATGGACATAGCACTATAGGTGGAATAGAATATGGTGGTTGTGGAGAAGACAAAAAGAAGGAGATAGTCTCACATCAACTAGGGATATCAAGGGACTATGGAGATGCCCATCAATAGATATCAATGTGAGTGAGTAGGGATTGCAATGCAACGGATGCACTAGAGCTATAAGTGTATGAAAGCTCAAAAGAAAACTAAGTGGATGTGCATCCAACTTGCTTGATCACGAAGACCTGGGGCAATTTGAGGAAGTCCATCATTGGAATAAACAAGCCAAGTTCTATAATGAAAAATTCCCACTAGTATATCAAAGTGACAACATAGGAGACTCTTTATCATGAAGATCATGGTGCTACTTTGAAGCACAAGTTTGGTAAAAAGATAGTAACATTGCCCCTTCTCTCTTTTTCTCCCATTTTTTGGGCCTCTCTCTTTTTTTTGGCCTCTTTTTTTCGTCCGGAGCCTCATCCCGACTTGTCACTACTAGGGAAAAGCCTATACACAAAATCTTACCAGTTGCGCGCTTTAAAATAAGGCGCTGCTGCTACGTAGCAGTAGCGCGCGTGAACAAAAATCGCTGCTGAAATAAATATAGCAGTAGCACGCCCGCTCTAAGACGCGCTACTGCTATAATTCCCACGATGCCGCCGCAAGGCTAGTTCTAGCAGTAGCGCGTTAGCACGAAGAGCGCTACTGCTATGGATCATAGCAGCAGCGCATTTCACCAATAAGCGCTACTGCTAAGTTTTTCTCTACCACCTTAAATATGTTACTTCTCAAACTTTCACAAGAACTTGGTCTTCATTGAACTCTATGTGTAGAATTTGTGGCCGCAATATGAGTCTTCACCGGTTCCTAAACCGGTGAGGACTCATATTGACAAATCAAATTGTACACAAAAAGATCATTGATGATCAATGTATTTTTGATGTCTATTTTTACATGCTCACAGATAGCAGTAGCGCGTTCTTTGTGGAAGGCACTACTGCTAGGTAGTTTAGCAGTAGCGCCTTTCTCTATAGCGCGCTACTGCTAAGCCGTTCCATCTCCCAGCCCCCACTCTCCTCTATCTGATCCACTCACACTCACACACTCACTGGATCTCCCCCTCAACCCCCCACGCCGGTCCTCCCCCGTCGCCCCTCCTCCCTCTGCGCCGCCATCACCTTCTACTTTTTGGACTCGGTACCGGCCTCCTCCTCCGTCCTCCCTCCACTCGCCACTGGTCGGCCCCTACTCGCTCTGCCTTCCTCCTCCGACCTCCCTCCACTCGCCGCCGGCCGGCCCCTCCTCGCTCCGCCTTCCTCCTCCATCCTACTGTCTTCTCCCTCCTCGAGTCGCCCCTCCTTATCCCTCCTCCCTCCTCCATCCACAACCCCTACTCCCTGCTACATTTTGATTTAGTA
Source organism: Aegilops bicornis (assembly GCA_021605145.1). Lineage (NCBI taxonomy): Eukaryota > Viridiplantae > Streptophyta > Magnoliopsida > Poales > Poaceae > Aegilops > Aegilops bicornis. The sequence goes on from CM038673.1 coordinate 814,125,617, forward strand.
GGCTAGTTCATATGCAACATTTTGATTTAGTTGATATGATTTAGTTGACTTAGTAGGCTAGTTGATGTAGAACATTTTGATTTAGTTGATTTAGTATGCACCATTTTATTGTTATTTTTTCTGTACATGGATAGCTAGATGCTTTTTTCTGTAATAAGTTATTTTTGGCAAAATGTAGGTGCCAATTTAGTTAAATTTGCCACTTGTTTTTTTAATCAATTATCTTAGGCAATATGGGCCAAATTAGATGAAATGTCTTTGTAGGTGGTACCCTGATTTGGTAGATATTTGTGAAAAGTTTTTCAGAAATAGGTGCCACCGAAATGCTTTGGTTGGTGGTACCTTGTCATCTAATATGTTACTAGATTTAGGATTATAATTGTCCATCAAATTGCTTCTCGCGGAAGAACCAAAAATATCACATGCGACTGTTTTTCTTACCTGTGAACTGGATCGTTAATCCTTTGCTCATATTGCTTTAGGAAAATGGCGCCACCACCACCACCACCATGTCGACTGTGCAAGTCAAGGTGTGCCAGCAGCCTTGCAACTGGGAAGCTGTTCGGCATCAACTTCCAGCCGAGTTTTCGTCATGCGGCGGTAAGAAATTAGATGAAATGTAACAACTATTTTATTTTTAGTGTTGGCATTACTGCATTGTGTCATTTTGCTTTTTCTAAATAGATCGTCCCATGCAATGTGAGGTTGAAATTCAACAAGTTGAGAGGAGATACGGTGACATTTGAGGCTCTTGTGGGGCCGTACACTATGGAGGTCGAGAAAGGACGCAATATGTCGCAGATTGGAGGAGATGGATGGGCCCGTTTCCTCGCCCGCATGCGTCTTACTAGTGCTGAGTTGATCAGCTTCTCCTTCATAGCAGAAAGACCCAAGCTGGCTGTCATTTATATCAACCTGGTGGAAGATGCTGAAGATGACGAAGATGATGAGGATAATGAGGACCCACTCGATGAAGATGATGAGAACCCACTTCATGAAGCCATCGTAGCTCAAAGAATGAGGCTGAGCGAGGAGGAGGTGTGCAACCTATGGGACATAATTCCGCCACGTGATGAATTTGACGGGGTGCCATTCGTGACCCGCCTGACAAGTACCATGGTCGATCGGCATGAAATGGTATGTTATACTGACTGTTATACTTACAAATGCAAATTATCCAATGATATGCTTAGTGAATCCGATGATATGCTTAATGTAGAGACCAATGATATGCTTTGTGGAATATAGTCGACGATATGCTTTAGTGTAGAGTCTGGTCACATGCTTATTAGTGTAGAATCCAAGGAACTATTAATAGTGTAGATAATCCATATATACTTATTAGTAGAATTGATGCTTAATTAGTACAAATGCGTAGTATTGTGTCTTTTGATAGTGTAGAAATCTAGACTTAATAGAAATATATCTGCAACAGTATGTGCGAGGCTATTTATTAATTGATATGTTTTTCTTATTCAGAAATTGCCAAAGAACCTATCTGTGAGTTGTGGTATCGAGCCTGATAAAGAAGGCTCAGCTGGACTATGACTTACCGCAAGTGGCTCCGTCACCACCTGTACTTACCGCATGGACACAGACGGTCGCACACACTTAAACTCGGTTGGGAGGAAGAGATTCCTCATTGGTAAGAATCTTCGTGTTGGACGGGCCATCCTAATTACTATCAGGAACACCCACCGCCTAGGCTTGAGGATGTTGATCGTCGTCGATATCATCTAGAACTACATATGTGTGTGTGGCTATATCATCTAGAGCTACATATGATGATCGTAGTCGATATCATGTAGAACTATATATGATGATCGTCGTCGATATCATCTAGAACTAAATATGATGATCATCGTCGATATCACCTAGTACTGCTTGAGGATGCATGTTGAGTATATATGAAATTGTTATCTAATACTCCCTCTGTTCCAAATTACTCGTCGTGGTTTTAGTTAAAATTTGAACAAAACCCACGACGAGTAATTTGGAACCGAGGGAGTACTACCTAGTAGCTATAATGCTTTATGAAATTGATATCTAGTAGTACATAGTATCTGGAAATTGCAGTTTATTGAAGCTGAAACGGGGTAGGAAGGCGGGGGTAAATGATGAAAGATATAGCAGTAGCGCGGGGCTAGGAAATCGCTACAGCTAATTAATAGTAGTGCATTCCGGAAAAGCGCTGCTAATATAATTAATAGTAGTAGCACGGGTACAGACCGCACTACTACTAATAGTTAGCTGTAGCGCCTTATTAGTAGCGCGGCTGCCCGCGCTACTGATAGCCTCATAGCTCGTGCTACTACTAGGGTTTTCCCTAGTAGTGTGTGGGGGAATCATAGTCTCCATCATCCTTTCCTCACATGGGACAATGCTCTAATAATGAAGATCATCACACTTTTATTTACTTACAACTCAAGAATTACAACTCGATACTTAGACCAAAATATGACTCTATATGAATGCCTTCGGCGATGTACCAGGATGTGCAATGAATCAAGAGCGACATGTATGAAAGAATTATGAATGGTGGCTTTGCCACAAATACGATGTCAACTACATGATCATGCAAAGCAATATGACAATGGTGTAGTGTGTCATAATAAAACAGAACGGTGGAAAGTTGCATGGCAATATCTCTCGGAATGGCTATGGAAACTCCATAATAGGTAGGTATGGTGGCTGTTTTGAGGAAGGTATATGGTGGGTGTATGGTACCGGTGAAAGTTGCGCGGCACTAGAGAGGCTAGCAATGGTGGAAGGGTGAGGGTGCGTATAATCCATGGACTCAACATTTTTCATAAAGAACTCACATACTTATTGCAAAAATCTATTAGATATTGAAACAAAGTACTAGACGCATGCTCCTAGGGGAAGGGTTGGTAGGAGTTAACCATCACGCGACCCCGAGCTCCACACAAAGGATGACAATCAAAAAATTAAATCATGCTTCGACTTCATCACATAACGGTTCACCATACGTGCATACTACGGGAATGACAAACCTTAACACAAGTATTTCTCCAATTCACAATTACTCACTAGCATGACTCTAATATCACCATCTTTAAATCTCAAAACAATCATAAGGAATCAAACTTCTCATAGTATTCAACGCACTTTTTATGAAAGTTTTTATTATATCCCCCTTGGATGTCTATCGTATTAGGACTAAATTTATAACCAAAGAAAATTACCATGCTGTTTAGAGACTCTCAAAATAATATAAGTGAAGCATAAGAGTTCAACGATTTCTACAAAATAAAGCCACCGCCGTGCTCTAAAAAGATATGAGTGAAGCACTAGAGCAAAATGCCTAGCTCAAAAGATATAAGTGAAGCACATAGAGTATTCTAATAAATCATGATTCATGTGTGTCCCTCTCAAAAGGTGTGTACAGCTAGGATGATTGTGGCAAACTGAAAAGCAACCATATCATACAAGACGCTCCAAGCAAAACACATATCATGTGGTGAATAAAAATATAGCCTCAAGTAAAGTTACCGATAGACAAAGAGAGAAGAGGGGATGCCTTCCGGGGCATCAGCAAGCTGAGGCTCTTGGTTGTCCTTGAATATTACCTTGGGCTGCCTTGGGCATCCCCGAGCTTTGGCTCTTGCCACTCCTTACTCCATAGTCCATCAAATCCTTACCAAAAACTTGAAAACTTCACAACACAAAACTCAACAGAAAAGCTCATAAACTCCGTTAGTATTAGAAAATAAATCACCACTTTTGGTACTGTTGTGAACTCATTATTTATTTATATTGGTGTAATATCTACTGTATTACAACTTTTCCATGGTTCATACCCCCCGATACTACCCATAGATTCATCAAAATAAGCAAACAACACATAGAAAACAAAATCTGTCAGAAACAGAACAGCATGTAGCAATCTGTAAACTTTGAGTACTTCTACAACTGCAAAAATTCTGAAAAAATAGGACAACATAGACCATTTGTAGATTAATCTTATGCAAAAATAATCAGTATTTTATCGCGATTCTGTGATTTCTAACAATTCCGGGACTGAGCGCAAAAATTTCTGTTTTTCAGCAAGATCAAATCAACTATCATCGTAAGCTATCCCAAAGGTCTTACTTGGCACAAACACTAACTAAAACACAAAACCACATCTAACTAGAGGCTATATGAATTATTTATTGCAAAACAGCAAGGATAAATATTGGGTTGTCTCCCAACAAGCGCTTTTCTTTAAAGCCTTTTTAGCTAGGCATTGATATTACACTGATGCTCACATGAAAGATAATAACTGAAACACAAAGAGATTATCATAAAACATGTGACAAACATATTTGAGTCTAGATACTTCCTATGCATAGGCATTTTATTGGCAAACAAATTATCAATACAAGAAAAACCTAGCATATGCAAGGAGGAAGAAAGAAACAATCGCAATCTCAACATAACCAGAGGTAATTTAGTAACATGAAAATTTCTACAACCATATTTTCCTCTCTCATAATAATTACATCTAGGATCATAAGCAAATTCAACTATATAGCCATCACGTAACATATTCTCAAGATGATCCACATGCATGCGAAGTTGACACTCTTCCAAAATAGTGGGATTAACATTAACTAAAGTCATGACCTCTCTAAACCCACTTTTATCAAAAAATTCATGAGATTGAACATTCTCCAAATATGTGGGATCTAAAGTTGACACTCTTCCAAACCCACTTTCAATATTATTGCAAACATTATTATCAATGTCATATTCATCATGGGGCTTAAATAAATTTTCAAGATCATAAGAAGAATCACCCCAATCATGATCATTGCAACAAGTAGTAGACATAGCAAACTTAGCATCCCCAATATTAGGGTTTTGCACATTATTAACACAATTGACACTAATAGAATTTATAATAACATCATTGCAATCATCCTTTTTCTTCAAAGATCTATCGTGAATCACTTCATCACAATTTTAAGATTCACGGATTTCAAGCAAAACCTCATAAAGATAATCTAGTGCACTCAAATCACTAGGAATTGGTTCATCATAATTAGATCTCTTAAAAATATTAGCAAGTGAGGATGCAAGCACAACGAAGGCACCTGGTAACACAAGCAAACAAAAGATCAAACGGAAAAAGGGCGAATAAAAGGCAAAGAGAAGGGCGCAACTTTTTGAAAATCATTTTAGAAGTGGGGGAGAGGAAAACGAGAGATGAATGGCGAATGTAATGCAAGATATGAGAGTTTATGATGGGTACCTGGTATGTCTTGACTTGGCGTCAATCTCCCTGGCAACGGCTCTAGAAATTCTTCCTGCTACTTCTTGAGCTTGCGTTGGTTTTTCCCTTGAAGTGGAAAGGGTGATGCAGCAAAGTAGAGATAAGTATTTCCCTCAGTTTGAGAACCAAGGTATCAATCTAGTAGAAGACAACGCACAAATCACCTAATACCTGCACAAACAATCAAACAACTTGCACCCAACACGATAAAGGGGTTTTCAATTCCTTCACGGTTCCTTGCAAAAGTGAGATCTGATAGAGATATAGATGAAACTAACAAACGATAAAGTGAATATTTTGGGTTTTTTGGTTTATAGATCGGAAAGTAAAAGATTGCAAAATAGTAGATCAGAAACTTATATGATGGAAAATAGAAACTTATATGATGGAAAATAGACCCGGGGGCCATAAGTTTCACTAGAGGCTTATCTCAAGATAGCATATGATACGGTGGTGAACAAATTATTGTCTAGCAATTGATAAAAAAGCGCAAAGTTATGACAATATCTAAGGAAATGATCATGAAATATAGGCATCACGTCCGTGTCAAGTAGACCGACTTCTGCCTGCATCTACTACTATTACTCCACACATCAACCGACTCATGCTACTATATCTCCAAGAACATCGAGGAGAACATGGTATTGAGAAACAAAGAGAGAGAAGAAGACATCTAGCTACTAGCTATGGACCCGTAGGTCAGAGATAAACTACTCACGCTTCATCAGAAGGGCAATAGAGTTGATGTAGAAGCCCTCCGTGATCGAATCCACCTCCGGCGGGGTGCCGGAAAAGGTCCCTAGATGGGATCTCATGGATACAAAAGGTTGCGACGGCGGAAAAGTGTTTTCATGGATGCTTCTGGTGGTTTGGGAATATATAGGCGAAAGAATTAGGTCGCATGGGGGGGGGGGCACAAGGGAGGGGGCGCGCCGTACCCTCCTGGGCGCGCCCTCCGTCCTTGTGGACGCCTCGTGGCTCCTCCGACTTCATCTCCAAGTCTCCTGGTTTTCTTTTGGTCGAAGAAAAATCATCACGAAGGTTTCATTCCGTTTGGTATTCCTTTCCTGCGAAGCTTAAAAACAAGGGGAAAAAATGGCACTGGGCTCTAGGTTGATATGTTAGTCCCAAAAATAATATAAACTAGCATATTAATGCATATAAAATATCCAAAACAGATAATATGCATGGAACAATAAAAAATTATAGATACGTTGGAGACGTATCAGACGGCGGGGATGATGCAGGGGCTCCTTGATTTATGCTAAATCAAAATATAAACAAAAACATTATTATCCTCATCTTAGGACTTAGTGAAACCCTATGTCTAAAACATCCTACTTCTAGCCCTACTATTTACTAAAAATACCTTCTTCTAACACTAAATATTGAAAAGACCTATACATTTACTAAAAATACCCTAGTTCTAGCCCTAACATCTGTCCATCCATCCATCTATCCATATATACTCATAAATCCTAGAAAAAATGCCCTTATTTTTTAACTACTGTTACTTCTTGAATCATAGAAAATGCCCTAATTTCACATAACTTAGAAAAATTCCTATTCTATTCAAAAGACCTACATTTAATTATTTTTTCAATTCTATTCAGAAAACCTACATTTACTAAAAAGATCTCATACAACATAATACATTTCTGTACCTAAAAAATTCTATTACTAAATTCTTTTACTAAAAAATTATATACCTAATTTTTTATACAAAGAGAGGTGGGAGGAGGAGGAGGAGGAGGAGGGAGGAGTGAGGGCTTCGGGCGGCTGGGGGAGGAAGGAGAGAGGATGGCAGTGAGAGGAGGGAGCAGGCCGGTAGGACGAGGAAGGAAGGGAGAGGAGGGCGGCCGGCGCGAGGAGGGAGGAGAGAGGAGGGCCGCCGGAGGAAGGAGAGAGGAGGGCGGCGAGAGGAGGAGGGAGGGAGGAAGGAGTGAGCGAGTGAGAGTGTGAGGGGGAGAGTGAGGACGCGCGCGGGCTGAGGTGTGGATAAGGTGCCCCCAGTAGTAGCGCTGGTTTGTAACAACCGCTACTGCTAAGCTCCATAGCAGTAGAGCTTTAACGGAACAAGCGCTACTGCTATGATCATTAGTAGTAGCATTTTTCTAGAGCCAGCGCTACTACTAAGGCTATGGTATTAGCATGTATAAAAAAGCAACAAAATAAAAAAAAAGCATTGGTCATCAATGATCATTTTGTGTAGAATCTAAATTGTTAGTATTAATCTTCGACGTTAGGAACGTGCAAAGATTCATATTGCCATAGATCCTACACACAGAGTACAATGAACACCAAGTGGTTGTGATAGTTTGAGAAGCACCATATTTAAGGTGGTAAACATTCTGTTCACGGAGCGAGGTGGGACTAAACTTTGTTCATAGGAGGGGACTGAATTTAGCAGTAGCGCTGGTTGGAGGAAAGCGCTATTGCTAAGTACAATAGCAATAGCGCTTTTGACGTATGAGCGCTATTAGTACTCGGCAACGTTCTGGCAATTATAGTAGTAGCGTGTTTTGTAACTACAACGCTACTGCTAAGTGCATAGTGGCAGCACTCTTTCTGCCCAAGCGCTACTGCTAAGTGCATAGTGGCAGCGCTCTTTCTGCCCAAGCGCTACTGCTAAATAGTAGCAACGCAGCCCTTTAAAAAGTGCTACCGGTAAGCTCATGTGTATAAGGTTTTCCCTAGTAGTGGTAGGTGGCAATTCCAGTAGTGCATTGTTTTTTGTTGTCCCTTGTGATTGGGGAGGGGGAGCTTTTATAGCCCCCTTGTGTACTAGTGTTAGTGATCAATTGGATGCCATGTGAGCATGAAAACTAATGCTGGACCAATTTGCACCACCTATGACAGTGGTAGGAAATAAAACTCCAAGTTTCAATATCATTACTTCATGAACCTACTTGTACCTAACTTGCGGGAATAGTTACCTGCAGTGCAATTTAATTTTATGTTTATTCAAGTAATGAAAATCAAAACAGTCCTACAGGATGGAATCATCGTAGCGTGTCAATCACTAAAGTGGTGGCTAAATTCATCTAACTAATCCTTTCGATGCGGATTTCCAAAACTTGTCATTTTTTTAACAAAGGGAATCTATTAATATTTTGAAGATATTAATTACACTTAGCCTCTGCAACAATGAAATGTCCTACAGACATTATGGATGCACACAACCCTACAACAAAAGGAAGAAGAAGAAGAAAACAAAAGATCCCGCTGCGATGATCCAAACCATCTAGCTGCAACACAAATAACTATCAAGGTAGCACTTGGAGTCCAACTTCTCCAAAAGCGACACCTCTAAGAAGGAAATATTGCACAAGCGCCATCGCTGCCCGATCATAGATCTCAGGTTTTCAACTAGAGAAAGTCCGCGCTCTCAAAATAATGCCTTCAATAAGGTCATTGCTAGGCACAACCACTTAAGGCTAGACCTCGAATTTTCACCATGAAAGATAATACGAAGTACTCCTCCTGAGCTCGCGCCCCCGCAAGTCGATGTCGTTGCAACAGGATAGTCGTTATCGCCTCAAAGACTCAGTACGCCATTACTAGACCTCAGTCACCATGGAATTATCCACCACTATCTTCACCATGGAAATCGAAACACTGATATGTCCCATGATGGCAACAGACAGCGAAGCCTCGCGCTAGTCCTGCTTGAAGCTGCACGGCCAGAAATATAGATTCACGCGACCGAATCGCATCCGATCCAGTAATCGACACGCATCAAGCATCCAATGGAGATTGCCGGTGGAGCCTTCCGGAACTTGTCATCGGCTAGATCAATGAGGACAGACATCAAGAAGAACATTGTCTTGACACAAGAAGAACCCTGGGACCACCTCCATTACTATGTGGATCGGCAGGCCCCCACGCGGCTGCCCGCCAGCTCCTGATCAGCGGGCCGGGGAACTCAGCAGGCATTGATGCCACCACACGCACCATGCGGATATGAGGGGATGGGCCGCACAGAGAACCCCGAACCAGGCTCCATGCCGCCCACGCGGCCACAACAGTCGCCCAACTCGTCGAAAGATTCCAGGGCCGCCAACCCGGCATTCAACTCCATAGGATGAGCCACGCCGACTAGTGCCACCATGAAACTCCATCCGGAGATCGCGAGAAGGAAGAGGCCCCGGCCGTTGCAAGTGCGCTCGGGGATGAGAGCCCGCCACCACCATTAGCCACGCGGCCTTTTTCCGGCAGCATCCTTTGGCAGCGGTGGGGGTAGCGGGGACGGAGGAGAAGGAGGCGACAACTCTAGGGTTCCGACCGAGCCGGCCCGCCTGGGAGCGATGCGGAGAATTGAAAGTTGTCATCTTTTAGGAGGCTAATTACCTGTGCTTTGGCTAAGAGGGCAGCAATTGAAAAGCTAGTAAAGGATGTAGCTCATGGTGATGTGCATACATGAGTTGCTTTGTCTTGCTGGTTAACAATAGAGAAATCAATTCAGTAATTTTTTGATAAAGGGCGATTTTGTTATCTCAAAATATAGTATCAAGCGGATACAAAGCATTATGAGTAACACCCGACCTCCGCATAACTAGGATGCACACAGCCAAATCCAAAAGTCTAATTGATCAAATAAAAACCTACAAATCGGCAACAGTAGAGTCCTATAGACAGACACTATGCCTATCTCGAATGAGGTGATGGATCGATCCGAAGGTTATGCTGCCACCCATGTCAGAAAAAACCCTCCATAGCCACCTGCTCCAATGGTGTACACACTGCCTTGAGCAGCGATCGGTACTCCGCCCGTTGTATAATAGACCATCTAAGTAGCGACTGCTTACACCGAAAAATAACCTGCACAGGAGAAGCATTTTTTCCGTTAAAAATTAGATCATTTCTACATAGCCAAAGCGACCAAATTAGGGCATACGCTCCCACCCTTATTAGCATTTTGAACTATTTGGAATACCGTCCAACCAATGACAAAATATATTGGCAATACTTGTGGGCGGATGCGAATTTGATGCTATTTGGATGACTGACTATGTAGAACATGCAAACTTGCATTGACAAAAGAGGTGTTCGATTGTCTTGTCATGAGTACAAAAATAACACCTCTTCGTCCCTTGCCAGTTGCTCGTGCGAGGTTGTCTTTGGTTAACACAACTCCCCTATGAAGATACCACATGAAAAAATTCACTTTTAATGGAATCTTGGACTTCCAAATTTTCTTGATATTACTTACTGGTACCTCAGAATGTGTGAGTGCATGGTACGTAGAGTCTACAGTGAAAGACTCAGATGTCGTAAGGTTCCAGCGAAAGACATCCCGGCCTTGTGTCAGGTTAATAGAAACTAGCCTGGATAAAAGATTATGTAATGACACAAGTCGGGGGCCAATCAAATCCCGCCTGAACGAAATATTCGGCGAGGATGAACTGAGCACCTGCGCAATAGTATTATTTTTTATCGCGAGCAATGTTATATAAGATTGGATATTATTCTCGGAGATTAGCATTGCCTAGCCATATGTCTTCCCAAAAATGAATCTCTGGCCTGTCCTTTATCATGAAAGACCTAAAGCGAAAGAGATGTTTCTTTGCCGCCATTAGCCCAGCCCAAAAGTGCGAGTCGTCAGGTTTCCAAAATGCCTGGGACACCGCCTTTTGGCCTAGATACTTGTTGGGCAGCATGGTTTCTTTTTTTCTGTTGTGTGTTGCGTCTGATTTGGGCTGGGAACTCAACTGACCGGTGTTTTCAGCGAGTCAAACCTTAGCAGGCTGAAGCCCATCAGCCCATCTGACGACCCAGCCTTCCTCTATCTTCTTTTGTTTTTGTCTATCATATTTTTTGGTTTTTATTTGTTTTTGCTATCTTTTTCTTTGTATTTATTAAACTGTTTTAAAATTTTCTTTTGTTGGTATTTTTAGGAAGTTTGGTGGGTGTAAATGTATGTACATAAATACTATATAATATGTGCAAAAACTTCACTATCATATAATTATTCTTTGCATATTATAAAAAGTGCAATTTTAGTGCATAGTTGTGTGTAAGTTTTTCTTATTTTTTTTAGAGGGTAATACGAATGCCACTAATTAATTATTTCTTTTAAAATTTATTGCTTTTATTTTATTTATTTTATTTATTTTTTTTCTTCTTTAAGGGTAACACCAATGCCACTAATTAATTGCTGCTTAGGAAACTACTTTTTTGCCATAATTGCACTATTTATGCTTATTCTTGCATATTTTTAATATGCGCAATTTTAGTTTATATTTTGTGCAGATTTTTCATTGTTTTGCTTTTATTTCTACTTAAAGGTAAATACGAATGCCACTAGTTTATTCATCATTAGAATGCTTCACTATTTTTATTAGTTTTAGTTTTTATTTGATTTTCTTTCATTTAAAAGGGTAATACCAAAGCCATTAATTCATTCTTTCGTAGAAAACTTCATATTTTTTAGTTTGTTTAGTTTTGTTTTGTTTCCTTTCTTCTTTAAGGGTGATACCAAAGCCACTAATCCATCCTTTCTTACAAAATTTTATTATCTTGATTTTTTTTTCATTTCTTCTTTAAGGGTAATACCAATGACACAAATTCATTCTTCCTTTTTTTATGAAAATTCCACTATTATATGACTATTCATGCATATTTTTTCAAAGCGCAATTTTCATGTATATTGGGTGCAAATTTTGTCATTGTTTGTTTTAGATTCTATTTTTTATGTTTTAGTTTTTAATTCATTTTCTTTCTTCTTAAAGGGTAATAGGAAAGCCACTAATTCATTCTTTCTTAGAACACTTTATTATTTTGTTTTTTTAGCCTTTGTTTCATATTGTTTCTTCTTTAAGAGTAATACCAATGCCTCTAATCAATTCTTGTTATGAATATTGTTTTTTTTTTTGCAAAAAAATTCACTACTATGTGCTTATTCTTGCATATATTTTTAAAAAGTGCAATTTTCTAAGAAAGAATCCACTATTATGTGCTTATTCTTGCATATATTTAAAAAGCACAATTTTTCCTATGTTGTGTGCAAATTTTATTATTCTTTGTTTGACACTTCTTTCTTTTGAAGGGTAACACCATGCCATAAATTTATTCCTTCTTAGAGAACTTTTTTTTGAAACTTTCATTATTATATGCTTATTCTTGCATATTATGAATAAGCGCAATTTCTGTGTAAATTGTGTGCAATTTTTGTCTTTATTTCATTTGACTTTTTTCTTTCCTTTTTTTGAAGGGTAATACCAATGTCACTAGCTCATTCTTTCTTGCAAAATTTCTTTTCTTTTGTTGGACTGTGGTTATTTTCATGCTCAATTGCATTCGATTGCAGGATGTGCCGAAAAGTTGAGAGATTATACAATTTAGATATGATTTTTAGCACATGTGTGTATCTATATAGTAGGTTCTGATTTATTCATTTTTTTATCACTTACCCACGTACGCTTGGAGCTGTTGTACGCATGCATAATAATTCTTTTTTGTGTAAAGTAGTTGGCCGCAGTGGCGGAGAATGGAAAATAAAAGCCAGGCGGGCCAGCCTAGAGCAGAACACCGAAAAAAAGTAGAGTCTTGTATGTGCCTATGGAGTGTTGCTTGCTAGTGTAGTTTAGCTGATAATACAGTCTTGCAGTTGCATGTCGGACTGATCAGCTGGTTCGAACTAGCTAGCTAATAGTAGCCGACTTGACAGATCATTGGTTTGAGCCAAGGATATTCAGTATTGGCGAAGCGAGCCAACGTTGTACGTACTCATCAGTGTCGGTCTGCATATATTGACAGTATAATTTTTCCCACATAGGCTGGGCACCACGGCTGCTTTTTTCCTCGAGTAGCTCCCGTATGTGGTTAGCTAGTTGTTAAAGAAACAAAAGTGACTGACGCAAATTTTAGATTCTGTCACCTGACGTGTAGTCGCTCCAATCATTAATAGACCAAAGATACGATAAGCCTTTTGTTTAATAGACTAAAAAGGAAAGAAAATCATGCATTAAATGTAAAGATCTCCAAATAAATACTCCCCAGCTGGCTCTTTAAACCACGCGCATTTGTGAACATAACTTTAAAGAAAATATTGCCCTTATGAACACAGATGTACTAGTAGTAGTATCTCGTATCTTTGGTTAATCAACATGCAGTGATGGCCCTGATTTATTTGGATATCTTTACAATTAACGCATGATTCTCTTTCCTTTTTAGTGATCGGTTCGGTGCTTAAATTACGACTTGCGGCGTGCAGTGATCAATCCTCGCAAAAAGCCTTGTATCCTGTACTTGCAAATAAATTAACAAATGCAGATTCTTACCATGCTCTTCTTCCTCACCCTAGCTATGCTCCCGGCCCTCATAGCCAGCACCTCGTCTGTCATCAACACAACATGCTCCAAGATTCCTGAGATATCCTACGACTATTGTGTTGGCGTGCTCTGTTGGAAATATGAGCAATTTACCGAATGATTTTATTAACAAAAATACTAGATAAAGTATGACTAAAATAGCAAATATAAAGCAAGTCATGCAATCTGACACAGAGAAGGTAAACATCGTCTGCATATATGCACTTGAGGTAAACACATTTAGAACAGACACTACATGAAGTTGCTTATACGAAACAGAACCTAACATACGTAGGGCAGAAACTAGAGCCAAGAACTGTAGGAGGACTTCTAACAGAAAGGAGAAGAACACGTACGGCACAGCAGCAGCAGAAGCGCTGGACTTGGGGTCGGTGTCCTCGCCTGCCATGTCGTCGAGGAGGTCGTGGACGTCGGGAAGAAGTCGTCGTCGGGAAGTAGTCGTCGGCGACCGGATCGTCCGTGATGAAACAGCCAGTAGTCGCGCTGAGCGCTCCCCAAAAACCTTATCACCCTTCTCCCGTACAGGACTCAAAAGGTGCGGTCTCGGAGGCCTACTGTCCCGACGTGCGGTGCACGCCGCAAGCCGGGATGAGGAAGACAGCAGTAGCGCAGAGATTGGAACTGTGTGGCGAGAGGAAGAGGACCTTCTGATGTGTCTCTCGGGAGAGGAGCGACCTCTCTTATATAGGCACAGCAGAGGGACGCGAACAGGCTGCGCCGGGAGGTGAAGCAACGGAGGGAGACGAAGTGAACAGGTAGCACGCGAAGAGGTGCGCCGTTCGTATTCATTATCCACTACCGCAAAACTTTTCAGCTCCCAGGTGACCTTTCGTCTACCCGTAGTGCGTGGCAAAAATTAGACATCAGCTCGGCTCATTCCCGCAACCCGCGGCGCGTCGTGATGAGGCGTGGCGTGGTGTTGCGAGGCGGGCGGCGGAGGAGGAGCGCGCGTGGATGTCCCTCTTGTTCTCATGCTCATACAAGTGGGGAAAGAACCTCCCTTATAAGGAGGTCCAATTCCCACTCAACTAGCAATGTGGGACTAAACTTTAGTAGTATCCCTTGCCTTGCACAAATGGGCTAAGTGGGCCTCTAGGATTTATTAGGAATTTCTGAAATAGTTATTGGGCTGTCCCAATATAGACTAAATTCCAGCAATCCCCCACCAGATCCCAGAGGCACACAGAAATTTGCTTTGGTTCCAAAACACTGTTTTATATACCGGTACTGCAGTGGAGACTGTTAAGTTGAACTTCCACCTAGAACTCTATGCTACACTAGTAAGCAACTTGAACAGTGGACTGGGCCTTGAACTGCAAGTTTTCTCTGAATCTAGCTTCACATAAAGCCTTGACCGATACGTGGCTACCGTGGGTCTTCCCCGCGGGTGGAGCTTATGCGTCATACTCCGTGACCTTTCATGAGTTTACTAGAGAGAACCCTACTCTCATAGATTGCGACGTTTGACAATCAGACTCATATAGGTGTGTTCTTCAAAAGATGTTCTGCAGGATAACATCTCTGCTTAAATAAGCCACTTAGAACACATTAAGATATACGTCAACCTGCCATGCAGATTAGGAGAGTATTGCATCTTCATGGAGTGGTATTGTGAATAGTAAGGATACTCTCCTCTCAGTTGACCAACAGCTTGTCTTCCACATCTAATTCACGGGATCTCCGATCACAAAGAATAGGTTACCACTGTGAACAACTCATATTGTGGGTCTCATACCCATCTCCCTCGATGCATTATCTATCACATTACGCGATAGACCCTTAGTAAAAGGATCTGCCAGATTTTTAGACGTTTGGATATAATCCAACGCAATAACTCCGGAGTTTTTCATTTTCCGACAGACTTTAACCTTCTCTGAGCGTGTCTTCATGACTTCATGTTATCCTTTGAGCTACTCACTTTTGTGATCACAGTTTGATTGTCGCAGTTCATAAGGACACCCGGTACAGGTTTCTCAACAACTGGCAAGTCATTCAAGAGCCGGCGAAGCCAATCTGCTTCAGCCGTAGCTGTATCTAGTGCTGTGAGTTCTGCTTCCATTGTTGACCTCGTTAAGATGGTCTACTTGCAAGACTTCCAAGAAACAGTGCCACCTCCATGAGTGAATACATATCCGCTCGTGGCCTTTATCTCATCAGCATCTGAGATCCAGTTTGAGTCACTATACCCTTCAAGCACCTTTGGGTGCCCGGTGTAGTGAATTCCATAATTTGCAGTGCCTTTCAAATAACGCAAAACTCTCTCTAGAGCTTTTCAATGCACATCTCTTGGTTTTGAGACAAACCGACTCAGTTTGCTAATAGCAAAAGAGATGTCAGGTCTTGTAGCACTGGCTAAGTACATAAGCGCGCCAATAATCTGAGAATACTTCAATTGATCTCTAGTAATCTCGAAGCAGCACGCTAGCATCATATGGTGTTGGAGAGGGCTTGCAGTCACTATAGCCAAAGCGACTCAAGATCTTTTCCACATAGTGATATTGAAGCAATGTAATCCCACCATCATCATCTCTCAACAACTTGATGTTCAGAATGACAACAGCCACTCCTAAATCCTTCATCTCAAAACAGTGAGATAGGTAATCCTTGACCTCCTTAATAACATTCAGATTTGTTCCGAAAATCAGTATGTCATCAACATACAAGCAAAGCATAACTCCCTCACCCCCACCATGGCGATAGTACACACATTTATCAGCTTCGTTCACAACAAAGCCTGCAGCTGTTAAAGTTCTTTCGAACTTCTCATGCCACTGTTTGGGTGCTTGCTTGAGTCCATACAAAGACTTCAAAGAACTTGCACACTTTCCTTCCTGACCATCTATTACAAACCCATCTGGTTGTTCCATATAAATTTCCTCATCCAACTCTCCATTTAGGAAAGCAGTCTTAACATCCATCTGATGAACGGGAAGACCATGTGAGGCAGCTAGTGAAATTAGAACTCGAATAGTGGTCAGTCGAGCCACAGGTGAGTAAGTATGAAAGAAGTCTTCACCTTCCTATTGGGTATAACCCTTAGCCACGAGCCGAGCCTTGTACTTTTCGATAGTACCATCAGGCCTAAGCTTCTTCTTGAATACCCATTTGCATCCTATAGGTTTGCACCCATAAGGACGATCAGTTATCTCCCAAGTTTCATTCGCCAAGATGGAATCCATCTCGCTACGAACTGCTTCCTTCCAGTAGTCAGCATCTTCAGATGCATAGGCCTCTGAAATAGAACTGGGAGTGTTATCTATGAGATACACAAGATCATCACCAAAGGACTTTGCAGTCCTCTGTCTCTTGCTCCTAGTAGGAACTTCATTGTTCTCCTCCACAGGACTTTCAAAGTGTTCCATCGAAATGCCGTGTTCGGTAATTGTAATCGGTTCTGATTCGATGAACTAGGCATCTCCTGATTAGATGAGGTAGCCATATCCTTCATGGGAAAGATATCTTCAAAGAAAGTCGCATCATTCGACTCCATGATAATCAGACATGCATGTCAGGTACCTCAGATTTTACAACCAAGAATCTATAGCCAATGCTATGAAAAGCATATCCCAGGAAAACACAATCCACAATCTTTGGTCCAAGCTTCTGCTTCTTTGGAATTGGAACATTGACTTTCGCCAAACAACCCCATGTTGCAGATAAGAGAGTTTTAACCTTTTCTTCTCCCATTCCTCGAATGGAGTTATCTCTTTGTTCTTTGTGGGGACTCGATTTAGGACATGACATGCTGTCAATATCGCCTCCCCCCACCATGCCTTGGAGAGACCCGATGTGTCTAACATGGCGTTAACCAAATCAGTTAGAGTACGGTTCTTTCTTTCTGCCACCCCATTTGACTGAGGTGAGTAGGGAGGCGTTCTCTCATGGATTATACCATGTTCCGCACAAAAAGCATCAAATTCATTGGAAAAATACTCTCCACCACGGTCGGACCTAAACCTCTTGATTTTTCGACCAAGTTGGTTTTCCACTTCAGCTTTATAGATCTTGAAAAAGTTCAAAGCCTCATCCTTAGATTTTAGAAGATACACACGGCAGTATCTAGTGGAGTCGTCAATTAACGTCATGGAATATTTCTTTCCACCTTTTGTAAAAACACCATTCATTTCACATAGATCTGAATGTATAAGTTCTAGTGGTGCAAGATTTCTAGTCTCCGCAGTCAAGTGAGACTTACGAGGTTGCTTAGCTTGCACACACATTTGACACTTAGATCCCTTGACAGTGCTGAAACTAGGGATTAAGTTCAACTTTGCTAGTCGCGACATGCAATCAAAGTTAACATGACAAAGACGTGAATGCCACACATTTGATTCACTATTGTTGCAAATATGATTAACAACTTTATTGCAAACGTCTGACAAGGATAAACGAAACAGGCCTCCTGAGTCATAGCCTTTACCAACAAAGGTTCCATACTTGGATATTACAAATTTATTCGACTCAAACACAAGCTTGTAGCCATCACTACACATAAGAGATCCGCTAACAAGATTTTTATTGACGGAGGGGACATAATGCACGTTCTTCAGCTGCACGATCTTCCCCGAAGTAAACTTCAGATCGACCGTGCCAACACCACGAATAGAAGCACTTGAACTGTTGCCCATCAGCACGGTTGAAGTCCCTGTGGTCTGATAAGACGAAAACATGGAAATATCACCGCATACATGCACATTAGCACCCGCTTCAATCAACCAATCAGGAGAATGACATACTGAAAGAATAGTGGGAAATATACCATACCCAGCATCCTTCCTGTCAGTGTCTCCAATGACAACATTAGCGGTCTTGCCGCCTTTCCCAGGATGACGCTTGTCGTAGCGATTAGGGCAACTAGGAGCCCAATGATCAGGATCTCCACACACATGACAAGCACCTTTCTTCTTGCCATTCTTCTTCTTGAAGTTCGTGTGTTGCACAGCCTTGTTCTTTCCATCAAACTTTGCTTTACCATCAAACTTTCCCTTGTTCTTGAACTTGTGGGGCTGGAAGTTCTGCTTCTGTACCACATTGGCACTAGATCCTCCCTCAATACCTCGAGCACGTGTGTCCTTTGCTCTCGCCTTTTCTTCCACATCAAGAGTACCAATGAGATCCGGAACGGAAAACTCCTGTCTCTTATGCTTCAGAGTAGCAAAGTTCCTCCATGAAGGAGGAAGTTTGGTGATGATACCACCGGCAACAAACTTGTCCGGTAGCATGCAATTGAAGTGCTCAAGTTCTCTAGCAAATGACTGTATCTCATGAGCCTGCTCAACCACGGAGCGCTCTTCAGTCATCCTGTAATCATATAATTGCTCCATGATGTACAGCTCGGTGCCGGCATCCGAGACCCCAAACTTGGCCTCGAAAAGGCCCCACATATCTTTTCCATTGTCAATTGACGCATAAGCATCAACTATGTTATCACCAAGAACACTCAAGAGAGCAGCCTTAAACAAGGTATCCATTTTCTGAAAAGCTTGTGCCTGTTGGGCATCTTGCTCTCCTTCAGGTTTGCCAAGAGTGGCGTCATAGCAGCTCATGGTCTGAAACCATAAGACTGCTCGCACGCGCCACCTCTTATAGTGGATACCCTCAAACATAGGAGGTCTCATGGAAGCAGCGAAACCACTCGGGGTAAATTGCCTATAATAAGGTTTTTGGATTGTTGGAAATATGAGCAATTTACCGAATGATTTTATTAACAAAAATACTAGATAAAGCATGACTAAAATAGCAAATATAAAGCAAGTCATGCAATCTGACAGAGAGAAGGTAAACATCGTCTGCATATATGAACTTGAGGTCTTATACGAAACAGAACCTAACATACGTAGGGCAGAAACTAGAGCCAAGAACTGTAGGAGCACTTCTAACAGAAAGGAGAGGAACACGTACGGCACAACAGCAGCAGAAGTGCTGGACTTGGGGTCGGTGTCCTCGTCTGCCATGTCGTCGAGGAGGTCGTGGACGTCGGGGAAGAAGTCGTCGGCGACCGGATCATTCGTGATGAAACAGCCAGTAGTCGCTACTGTCCCGACGTGCGGTGCATGCCGCAAGCCGGGATGAGGAAGACAGCAGTAGCACAGCAGAGGGACGCGAACAGGCTGCGCCGGGAAGTCAAGCAACGGAGGAAGACAAAGTGAACAGGCAGCACGCGAAGAGGTGCGCCGTGCGTATTCATTGTCCACGGCTCGGCTCATTCTCGCAACCCGCGGCGCGTCATGACGAGGCGAGGCGAGGCGTGGCGTGGCGAGACGGGCGGCGGAGGAGCGCTCGTGGATATCCCTCTTGTTCTCATGCTCATACAAGTGGGGAAAGAACCTCCCTTATAAGGAGGTCCAATTCCCACTCAACTAGCAATGTGGGACTAAACTTTAGTAGTATCCCTTGCCTTGCACAAATGGGCTAAGTGGGCCTCTAGGATTTATTAGGAATTTCTGAAATAGTTATTAGGCTGCCCTAATATAGACTAAATTCCAGCATGCTCTCGGCCGAACCAACAGGTGCCTCCGCCATAGATACACGTGGGCTAGTCGTTGCCGCTGCCAACCTAACCATGCACAACGTGACGTCCACGTTGCATATGATGGGCGACTTAGCGTTGGAGCTCAACACTTGCATCGGTTATTATAAGTATATGGTTGATTTGATAGTGGCCGCCGTTGATGACTTGCACAAAGGACGAGATGTTGAACTGATATACGAAAAGTTATATAAGGCCTCAGATACGCCCCTAGATTGTGACATTGCATTGTTTGAGGGAGCTCAGAAGAATCCCGTGCAGGAAGAGAACTCAGAAAATCAAGCTTTGGCCCGCATAGCGAGTGGCATCGCGTTTCTCATGTGGCATGGACGTTCTTAAAGGATACGTCTGGGTACTTAACTTTGTACTACATCTATCATATGAATAAAGAGATGTCTCCATCCCTTACATGTCGTGTCCCCCTTTCTTCTTCGCTTGTTTAAACAGGAGTCATCTGCAATGTGTTGGCCTATTGTTTGTTTAGCACCCATAACCAGATCTCAACTGTGGTACCATCTATATCATAGATTCATTAGCAGTGAACAATTTATTCTTATCCTCCAAATCATGATGATCATGCGTTTCTTTCCCTGAATATACAAATTCACTGGATTCTAGTTTTTGTACTATCCTCACAATTCACAACCACAAAAATGGAATTGTTTCCTCCACAAAGATTAACTCCTTATCTGAGGACCAGATCTTCCAACACTTCTGTTTGCATTGATTGCATACGATTTTGTGTGGTTAATTTTTACAGAATGTAGTTGGATAGTGTGTCGGGAGGTGGAGCCGCGACTCGCTTATGTTTTCCTAGAGCTTGACGGTGTTACGCAGCAGGGTTTGTGATGATCACTATGCCCAACTGTCCTGCCGTGGCCTGCAATCTCTCTGCGAAGATGGCTGGAACCTCGAGGTTGCGAGCCAAAGTCTGAAAGAACTCGGGCTCGTCACCGTAGTTTCCCTCGATTTCATTATGGGCTTCGCGGTGGCGGGCTTCCAGTGCTGTTGTTGCTGGGCAGGATGGGCATTGCGGATGAAGCCATCACTCGTTCGCCGTGTTTAATCAAGGAAGGTCAATAGAGAGAAGATAACACAAGTATTTGGAATAGCAACTGAACACAATTGTAATCCCTCTATTTCATAATTATTGTCACGGATTTATTTGAAATTTGAACTAAAACCACGCCATTAATTATGGAATGGAGGAAGTAGTACTTCCTCCGTCCCAAAATAAGTGTCGCTAATTTAGTAGAAAGTTATAGGAAGTACATAATAACTTAGGTTACACATGGCATCCTGAAGCTTGGCTATTGGCTATTGCACACCATCGCTGACAAAACCTATGGCTGGCAACAAAGGACTGCACAAGGGTTTTGGATATCATCTACTCCCTCCTGTTAGAAGAAAGAGAGAGGGATTGGTGGAATCATTTTAATGTATTGCTTGAGCCTCGTGGGCATGTATATAGGAGTACAATGATCTACTTGGGGTACAAGACAAGCCAGAACAAATCCTAGTCTATCTCGTCTTTCCTAATAATCAATATACTCAACATCCCCTCGCAGTCACAACGGTAGCGACGTAGACGGTGAGACTGGAGAAGAATCCTAAGGCAAGCCGACGGACACCCCCCCACAGTCATAAGGTCGATGCATCGCGGAAGTCGTGGCTGGAGTGAAACCCGACGGGGTTTCTCAAGCAAGGCGGTAGCCCTTTGTGCCGTTTGTCGAGGTGGCCGAGAGCATAGGTGGTGTAGCCATAGTCGAGGTAGACGTGCGAAGAACGCCGTGGTCGGTGTCGAGTTGGGGTTCGCCGGTGTCGAGGTAGTCGTCGTGGAGCCGAGGAAGAAGAGCAGCGGCGGTAGCGGCTAGAGAAGGAGCGCGGCGGCGATGCTCGAAGTAGGCGATAATGAACCCGATAGCGTGACGAAGACCGGCGCGGACGGTGACGTTCCCGCGCCAAAGGTGGCGGCGCGACACATATCACGTGGAAGTCAACGCACGTGGACGGCGGTGGACCGCGGGCCGCAGCGTTACGACCTGAAGGGGCGACGCAACGGTGATCCAGGCACATGGCGAAGCCCCACAACACCCCCCCCCCTCCCCCTTCTCTCTCTCTTGAGTCGGACCGGGTGTTGCGTCCGTCGGGTCATGTGAACGAGTGAATCGTTTTTCTACTTGTAAACTTAAACTTGAAGTGCGGGTTAATTTCCCAAAACCACATGTTCTTTTCAGTAAAATTGTTGCAGCGGTGAGCGGGCAGAAGCAATAGTCGCTTTATTATTATTAGGGAAATATACCTACTAATAAAGTAAGGTGAGGTTCTTCAATTTTTTTCATCCGTTCACCGTTGAAAAGATTTTGTTTCTATCCGAGGTGGTACTAAATTTTTGTGCGCCTATCCGCTAGAAAAGCAAAAATGTTTGTCAAGAATTCTGTAATTGGGTGGACCTTATTTATCGCAAGGAGTGATAAATAGTTGAAGCTCCACACATGACGCCTAGCTCATGGTGATGTGCATACATGAGTTACTTTGTCTTGCTGATTAACAATAGAGAAATCCATTCGGTAATAAATGCATTTTCGTTTGTTTCTTTAAGAACATTTCTTCCCGATCTTGATCTGCCAGCAAAATAATTCAGCTTTCAGCTCATGTCCCTCTATTTTTTTTATTGCAACTATGTTCTGCCACATCTCTCCTTTTGTAACGATCTAATCAGCACATGGGCTTATTGTTTCACTACTTCCTTCTGCATAAACAAAAGGCTTATGACAATATGAATCTTAAATCCTGTGGCTAAGTATTACTTTGTTGTGTCACGTGTTTTACTGTCAAACTTGAGTATTGATCCTCACAGAAGGAAGATGTGACTTTTTTACCGGTCATTAATAGACCAAAGATACGATAAGCCTTTTGTTTAATAGACTAAAAAGAAAACAGAATCATGCACTAAATGTAAAGATATCCAAATAAATACTCCCGGCTGGCTCTTTAAACCATGCGCATTTATGAACATAATTTTAAAGAAAATGTTGCCCTTAGGCTGATCGTAATGGTAGTATCATAGCTAGTATCATGCATGCCAACTAGGCAATTTTGATGAGGTGTCATAAAATTAAATGAAAAAAGAGAGGGTTCAATATCATATCACGGTACCGTATCATAATAAATGTTATGCTACTATGTGCCATGCATGGCAATAAATAAAGTACTACATAATACACATATATGATACTATGCATTAAGGTAGTATCATATATATGATACTAGTATATGATACTCCCCATTACAACCAGCCTTATGACACAGATACTACTAGTATCGTATCTTTGGTTAATCAACATGCAGTGATGGCCCAGATTTATTTGGATATCTCTACATTTAATGCATGATTCGCTTTCCTTTTTAGTGCTCGGTTCGGTGCTTAGATTACGACTTGCAGAGTGTAGTGATCAATCCTCGCCAAAAGCCTTGTATGATGTACTTTCAAACAAATGAACAAATGCAGACTCTTACCATGCTCTTCTTCCTCACCCTAGCCATGCTCCCAGGCCTCATAGCCAGCACCTCGTCTGTCATCAACACAACATGCTCCAAGATTCCTGAGATATCCTACGACTATTGTGTTGGCGTGCTCTCGGCCGAACCAACAGGTGCATCCACCATAGATATGTGTGGGCTGGCCATCGCCGCCGCCAACCTAACCGTGCACAACGTGACGTCCACGTTGCATATGATGGGCGACTTAGTGTTGGAGCTCAACACTTGCATCGGTTATTATAAGTATATGGTCGATTTGATAGTGGCCGCCCTTGATGACTTGCACAAAGGACGAGATGCTGAACTGATATACGAAAAGTTATATAAGGCCTCATATACGCCCCTAGATTGTGATATTGCATTGTTTGAGGGAGCTCAGAAGAATCCCGTGCAGGAAGAGAACTCAGAAAATCAAGCTTTGGCCCGCATAGCGAGTGGCATCGCATTTCTCATGTGGCATGGATGTTCTTAAAGGATATGTCTGGGTACTTAACTTTGTACTACATCAATCATATGAATAAAGAGATGCCTCCACCCCTTACATGTCGATGAATAAAGAGATGTCTCCATCCCTTACATGTCATGTCCCCCTTTCTGTTTTGCTTGTTTAAACATGTGTCGTCTGCAATATGTTGGCCTACTGTTTGTTTAGCACCTCATATTGATTGGATAGGATTCTGTGTGGTTAATTTTTACTGAATGTACTAGGATAGTGTGTCAGGAGGTGGAGCCGCAACTCGCTTATGTTTTCCTAGAGCTTGAGGTGTTATGCAGCAGGGTTTGCGATTATCACTATGCCCAATTGTCCTGTCGTGGCCTGCAATCTGTCTACGAGGATGGCTGGAACCATGAGGTTGCGAGGCAAAGTCTGAAAGAACTCGCGCTCGTCACCGTAGTTTCCCTCGATTTCATTACGGGCTTCGCCGTGACGGCCTTCCAGTGCTGTTGTTGCTGGGCAGGATGTATGGGCATTGCAGACGAAGCCATCACTCGTTCACCATGTTTAATCTAGGAAGGTCAATAGAAAGAAGATAACACAAGTATTTGGAATAGCAAATGAACTGAATTGAACTGTAATCCCTCCATTTCATAATTATTGTCACGGATTTATTTGAAATTTGAACTAAAACCACGCCAATAATTATGGAATGGAGGAAGTAGTACTTCCTCCGTCCCAAAAATAAGTGTCGCTGATTTAATACAAAGTTATAAGCAGTACATAATAACTTAGGTTGTACATGGCATCCTGAAGCCTAGCTATTGGCTATTGCACACTGTCGCTGACAAAACCTATGGCTGGCAACAAAGGACTGCACAAGGGTTTTGGATATCATCTACTCCCTCTGATCCATAATAAGTGCCATGGTTTTAGTTCAATCAGCAGCTTTGCCAATGTCTCCTGAGCAAAATAGTGACACACTTGCTAGTACAGTATCCAAAGAGATGGGGAGTTGTCTCTCACAGAGACTGAATAAAGTATCCAAGACTCCAAGAGGTTCTGGAAACATTGAACCAAGATTGCTCAGAACAGTAGGTCAATGGTACCGTCATCGTCATAAGGCATGCGGCATCTTAAATTGTGCTTGATCATTTGAAGTTGCGGTTTCCTATTGTCACCATTGCTGCATGCGGCACTGGCAGTCTTAACATTATCGACGTCATGGACGAAGCTTGGCGCTAGATCCATACCAGTCAAGACGGTGAAACATCCATCCACAATTGGATCATATTGATTATAGAAGAAGCCTAGGGGATGTGTCCAAGAGTGGAGGAAGAACCTCGCGATGCAGAACCTTCCAGAGCCCAGGTTGACAAGCTGAGGACACTGTATGTCCGTCCATTCTCGAGGTGGCTCCAGCTCCTTCCAAGCCCCTGCTGAAAGTGCGTTATATAGACTAGAGGGGGGTGAATAAGCGATTTTTATGAATTCTTCACTGAGGAATTTGCGGGTAAGGAAATTCCTTAGTGAAGAACTACTTGCAGCGGAATAAGTACTCGAAAGTAAACAAAACAGAGCACAAGCATGGTCATCATGATGAAATGAAGACGAGCACAGAGTACGGAAAGCGTAAACACAGGATAACACAAGATGAAGACAAAGAGTCTGAAGAAATTGAACTGAGGAAATTGAGAAAGTCTTCAGTCAAAATCTTCAAACACAGATATGAACATGTGCACAACACAGTTATGAGGAAATGAAAGAGTTGAGGAAATAGAACCAGTAAGCTTGGTGAAGACAATGATTTGGTAGACCAGTTCCAACTGTTGTCTCAGCTGTACGTTTGGTTGGAGCGGCTAGGTATTTAAACCTGAGGACACACAGTCCTCACTGTATTCTCCTTGAGTTAAGGTCACACAGACCTCACCCAATCACTCGTGGTAAGTCTTCAGGTGACTTCCGAACCTTCACAAACTCGGTCACTCGGAGATCCACAATTCCTCTTGGATGCTCTAGACCATGATGCCTAACCGTCTGGAAGAAGCACAGTCTTCAAAGGTAACAAGCGTCGGATCCATGCAGGATCAATCTCTTCAGTGATGCTCAATCACTTTGGGTTTGTAGGTGTTTGGGTTTGGGTTTTCCTCACTCGATGATTTTCACTCAAAGTCCTCGGAGGATGGGATGCTCTCAAATGACAAGTGTCAGTTTCTCTCGGAGCAGCCAACCAGCTAGTGGTTGTAGGGGGCGGCTATTTATAGCCTAGGGAGCAGCCCGACATGATAAGACATAAATGCCCTTCAATGATATGACCGTTAGGTGGGTGATATTTTGGGACAGCTGACGCGTAGCACAGCAAAGGTCGAATATTTGAAGTTCAAAATCCTCAGGGATATCATGTTCCTCACTATGTAAGAAATCCACACTGACGAATTCCTAACTCCTCAGTTAGAACAAATTTCTCAGCGACCAGAAGAACTTCGTCTCTATCACTGAAGAAATTGACTGAACTGTATGAGATTTCCAATGGCTTCACTCGAAGGGATTGGTATGTGTAGGATTTTGTGTTGAGCATCACATGGAAATTTTTCCTTAGTATTTCCTCGACCCGCTTTAACAGTACGGTGTTTCCTATGACTCAAGAAAGAGAAAATGAAACTAAGAAAACAATAGTCTTCACGCTTCATGTTCCTCGAATGAATGCCAAGTCTTCAAGGTCACACCAATTTCTTCACTTTCAAAGTCTTCAGAAATCCAAAGTCTTCAGTCGAAGAACTTCATTTTTAGGGGTCGACTTTGTCTATAAATATCAAACTCCACATAGACTTATAGACCTGTGTACACTCACAAACACATCAGTCCCTTGACCTATAGGTCTTCAATACACCAAAATCACTAAGGGCACTAGATGCACTTACAATCCCCCCCTTTTGGTGATTGATGACAATATAGGTTAAGTTTTCAACGGGGATAAACATATGAAGTGTAAAAACTGATATTGAGGAATTTGATTGCAAGATATAGAAGAACTCCCCCTGAAGATGTGCATAGTGAGGAATTTTCTTTTGAAGCAATGCACACTTGAAGAGTAGAATCATGGAGATCTCCCCCTATATCTTGTAATTCATACACACATTTGACATATAATAAGAAGAATTTGAAATGCATGATGAAATATGGTTACTGATGTAATTCAGCATGCGTGCATTAACACTAACGAGGAATAAGCATGCAGAAGAACACAGCAAAAGTATCAGCCCACCATAGAGTTTAAGTTTACAACTCGATCCAGCAAAGTCTTCAAAAGAACGAGAGTTGTAACTTAAGAAAAAAACGCCCATAAGATAGACCCGCTTGAAGACTAACTCAAATATCTCCCCCTTTGTCATCGAATCACCAAAAGGGTTGAAAAATTAGGACTAACGCCCCTGAAGAATATCAAGTTGATGGAGGAGCGCCAGCGATGTTGGGGTCGTTTGACGTAGTAGGGCCTGCCGCAGTGTCGCCCAAGTCTTCATGCTCGTCGGTTTCGCGCGATGACGAAAATGAGCTAGTGTAGGATCTTGAAAAGAGGTGTCTAGAGGGGGGGTGATTAGACACAAAGTACCAAAGTTGTAGTTTTTAACTTCTTTTAGGTTTAAGTGAAGTTTAGGCACAAGTTTAACATTCTCAATACATATCGAGCAAGCATGCAAAGAATATATAGGCAGCGAAAAATAAAGCATGCAACTTGTAAGACTGTAAAGGGAAGGGTTTGGATAATTCAAACGCAATTGGAGACACGATTGTTTTTGTCGTGGTTCCGATAGGTGGTGCTGTCGTACATCCACGTTGATGGAGACTTCAACCCACGAAGGGTAACGGTTGCGCGAGTCCATGGATGGCTCCACCCACGAAGGGTCCATGAAGAAGCAACCTTGTCTATCCCACCATGGCCGTCACCCACGAAGGACTTGCCTCACTAGCGGTAGATCTTCACGAAGTAGGCGATCTCCTTGCCCTTACAAACTCCTTGGTTCAACTCCACAATCTTTTCGGAGGCTCCCAAGTAACACCTAGCCAATCTAGGAGGCACCACTCTCCAAGAAGTAACAAATGGTGTGTTGATGATGAACTCCTTGCTCTTGTGATTCAAATGATAGTCTCCCCAACACTCAACTCTCTCTCCTAGGATTCGGATCTGGTGGAAAGGAGATTTGAGTGGAAAGCAACTTGGGAAGGCTAGAGATCAAGATTCATATGGTTGGAATGGAATATCTTGGCCTCAACACATGAGTAGGTAGTTCTCTCTCAGAAATAGGATGCTGGAAGTGTAGGCTTGTTCTGATGGCTCTCTCCACGAATGAAGAGGAGGTGGAGGGGTATATATAGCCTCCACACAAAATCTAACTGTTACACACAATTTACCAAACTCGGTGGGACCGAATCAGAAAACTCGGTCAGACCGATTTAGTAAACCTAGTGACCGTTAGTGATTTCGGTGGGACCGGAATGCAACTCGGTAGGACCGATATGGTTAGGGTTAGGGCATAACGTAATCTCGGTGAGACCGATTACACAAACTCGGTGAGACCGATTTTGGTAATTAGCTAACCAGAGAGTTGGTCAGGCAAACTCGGTGAGACCGATTACACAAACTCGATGAGACTGATTTTGGTAATTAGCTAACCAGAGAGTTTGCATTGTAATCTCGTTAGTACCGATTACACAAACTCGGTGATACTAATTTTGGTAATGGACATACACAGAGAGATTACAATCCCATCTCGGTGAAACCGAGATCCCTATCGGTGAAACCGATTTGCCTAGGGTTTGTGGCAGTGGCTATGACATCTGAACTCGGTGGCGCTGGATAGAAAGAATCGGTAGGGCCGAGTTTGACTTTAGGTTTAGGTCATATGTGTGGAGGTGGGAAAGCAGTTGAGGGTTTTGGAGCATATCACTAAGAACATGAAGCAAGAGGCTCATTAAGCAACACCTCATCCCTCCTTGATAGTATTGGCTTTTCCTATAGACTCAATGTGATCTTGGATCACTAAAATGTAAAATGAAGAGTCTTTAGCTTGAAGATTGAACCAATCCTTTGTCCTTAGCATCTTGAAGGAGTTCCCACATCCTTTAGTCCATGCCACTCCATTGTTGAACTTATCTGAAACATACTAGATAAAAGTGTTAGTCCAACAAAAGATATGTTGACATTAATTACCAAAACCACCTAGGGAGCACTTGTGCTTTCAATCTCCCCCTTTTTGGTAATTGATGGCAACATACATCAAAGTTTTAGATAAGGATATAGAGAATAGCAAGTAAAGCTTTAGAAAGACATGTAACAAGTATAGGCTCCCCCTACATGTATGCAATCATGTGAATATGGAATATAGAAGCATGTGAGAGCATAACCATGATAGAGTAGGCAATGTGTTACATGTATCTTGGCCATATGCATAAGAGCAAAGAATATTAAAGAAAGTACCTTCATGCTCATGAGTCCTTCTTGCAAACAGTATGTACATCAGCAAGAATTTCTCATACACATGAGTGTGACACATATACTTACCTTGCAGTCTTGAGTTGGCTTAGGGTGAAATGAACCTGCACAAACAAGGTTAGATAACACAGGTACATCTACTAGCCAGAGCAAACCGAAGAAACCACAAGAATACCAAGACTGGGATGACAGGTAGAGAGTGAGTACTAAGTACCACATTGGATTAGACATGTCCCCAAGAGTAAAGATATGCAATGAATTTAAATGATTCCTTTCCCTTAGATGTCTTGCTCCCCCTGAATCTAGGATGGGATACTGGGAGAAGATAGGGAACAGAAAAACAGAGCTGAAATATATAAATGAACAGAGCTTAATGCAAATAAGCGCACAAGAACATGTCTTTCCCCCAAAAAGACATGTGGCATCTCTCCTATTGAACACCAAGCATCTGGGATCCTTGCGAAATAGTTTCTACTTGAGTATTCTCTCCCCCTAGAGATCTCTTTCTCCCCCTACTCTCTCGGATGTGATCTCTCTAAGTGATAAGCTTTGATGTGATCTCTCTCTCCCCCTTTGACATCAATTTCCAAGAAGGGTCTTCTGGAATTTGTTGTGAATGGGTTTGGTCCTTGAGTCACAACACAAAGCACTGGATAAAATTTAGGATGCTTGTAGAGGACAAGATTCATTGAGTGGAGCTGGATCAGAAGAAACACAGAATAAGTGGCAAACTGTTTTTCCTGTTGTGAAGTCGGTGGCACCGAGTGGTGTGCTTCGGTTGTACCGAAAAGATTCGGTTGGACCGAAAACAACAAATCGGTGAAACCGAGTCCATCACAGAGAAAACTCTTGTCACCTCAGCTCACTAGACTAGAAAGATCTCACAAAGATTTGCAAGGAATTTACTGACTGATATGCAATGAATTGGATGCAGAAAATGCAAAGCAAACAGAAAGAAAAGAATGATATCTAGATGAAGTTTTTTTTTGAAAGGGGAAACAGATATGCATGAGACAAATGCAGAAACTCAGAAAAGAACACGAGAGAACTTCATCTAGAGATGGTCGGTGACGAAGTCACCTATGTTAGAGTATGTTGACTTAGGAGTCAAGTGAGATCACTTGATCATAGGTCATACTCATCGTTTAAGCTCAAAATGGGGTTACCATTTTTCGTTTATAAGTATTTTGATGTATTCACAACTTGTCGAGTTGCTTTAGCTCATGTCTCGGAGTAAAGCTTCTCTAAGATGGAATAACATACCTTGGTTGGTGGTGTTGACCATGTAGTTGAACTTGTGTGGGTTTCTCAAGGTTGATGTAGCTCATCAAGAGTTGGGAGCACCACTTGGAATTTGAGTCCATCTACCTACACGGGTTAGTTCTTGCAAGGAAGAGCACTTGTAAATCCAAAAATGACAATCATGAAGCTCAATCATATAGTTTGTCAAAAGGATATGTTAGAATGAATCTGTGCTTCCTTGTATTCAGCCACCATAGTGTAGAGACTTGGTGATGTAGAGATTGCTCAAGATGTGAGAAGATTGCAATCTCATGGAATTTGATTCCACCAAGTACCTACATGGGTTAGATAACATGCAAGATGCAAATATATCCAAGATATAATATTTTCAACATAAGAGAGATATCATGGATTAGCCATAATCTCATGTCTTGCATGTATCCAATGGAGTATCTACTCCAAGTTTGAAGCATCAATGATGTTCAATTCTCCTCTCAACCTGCAAAACACTTTCTCATCAAGAGGTTTAGTAAATATATCCGCCAATTGCTTTTCGGTGCGAACATGCTTAAGATTAATGTCACCCTTAGCAACATGATCTCGAATGAAGTGATGACGAACTTCAATATGCTTAGTTCGAGAATGTTGTACGGGATTATGACCAATTTTGATAGCACTTTCATTGTCACAAAGCAATGGAACATGTTTCACATATATCCCATAATCTTTAAGAGTTTGGGTCCATCCAAAGTAATTGAGCACAACATGAACCAGCGGCAATGTACTCCGCTTCGGCTGTAGATAAGGATACCGAGTTTTGTTTCTTGGAGGACCAAGACACAAGAGATCACCAAGAAATTGATAAGTACCCGAAGTGGAATTTCTATCAACCTTGTCTCCGGCATAGTACGAGTCGGAATAGCCAACAAGATCGAAAGAGGCCCTCTTAGGATACCAAATGCCAAAATTTGGTGTATGAATTAAGTATCTCACTATCCTTTTCACGGCCTTAAGATGATATTCTTTAGGAGCAGCTTGATATCTTGCACACATGCACACACTTAGCATAATATCGGGACGTAAATCACATAGGTATAACAATGATCCAATCATAGAGCGATAAACCTTTTGATCAACCGGTTTACCATCTTTGGTCAAATCAAGATGTCCACTAGTAGGCATGGGTGTAGACATACCTTTGCACTCTTGCATATTGAACTTCTTGAATAAGTCCTTAGTGTACTTCGTTTGAGAGACAAAAGTACCTTCCTTAGTTTGCTTGATTTACAACCCAAGAAAGAATTTGAGTTCACTCATCATTGACATCTCAAACTTCTCCGACATTAGCTTCCCGAACTTTTCACTAAAATGAGGGTTAGTTGATCCAAATATGATATCATCAACATAGATTTGGCATACAAATAATTCTCCATTAACCCTTTTAATAAAAAGTGTGGAATCAATTTCCCAATTTCAAAGCCTTTCTCAAGTAGAAACTTGGTCAAGCATTTATACCATGCTCTAGGGGCTTGTTTAAGACCATAAAGGGCTTTGTGAAGTTTGTAAACATGATTTGGTTTCTTGACAAAGCCGGGAGGTTGTTTAACATAAGCTTCCTCCTCTATTTCATCATTTAGAAAAGCACTTTTAATGTCCATTTGGTACAAGGTGATATTATGGTGATTAGCATAGGCAAGTAAGATGCGAATGGACTCAAGTCTAGCAACGGGAGCATAAGTCTCACCATAGTCCATACCTTCGACTTGTGTGTAGCCTTGGGCGATGAGACGTGCTTTGTTGCGTAACTACTTGTCCATCTTCATCTTGCTTGTTGCGAAACACCCATTTGGTACCGATGATGTTGTGGTTGTTGTCGGGCTTCTCAACCAATGTCCAAACTTGGTTTCTCTCAAAGTTGTGTAGCTCTTCATGCATAGAATTTATCCAATACGGATCTTCTAATGCTTCTTCGACTCGTGAAAGCTTTTGCTTGGGTCTAGGTTGAACATCTTCTTCATCTTGTTCTTCTTCTTCTTCTTGATCATCTTCATTGTTGGCGTTGTCATTTTCTTGTCGAGGTGGAGAAGGAGGTTGTTGACGTTCGTGATGTTCTTCCTTGTTTTCTTCATCTTGGTGTGTTCCACTTGTGGATGCTTCCGTATCAACTCTTGGTTCACCTTGTCGTGAAGTAGAAGCTTCCACTTGAACAGACGAGGTACTCTCCTTCACCTCCGTTGGATGGACTTTCCCAATAGACTAGTCTTGAATTGCTTCCGAAGGGTCTTTATCTCCTACATCAATTGGCAATTGCTCTTCTTGCGAGCCGTTAGATTCATCAAACTTCACATCTACCGTCTCTTCAACCTTTCGGGTGAAATTGTTGTAGACACGGTAAGTGTGAGAGTTTGAGCCATAACCTAGTAGGAAACCTTCATGAGACTTAGGAGCAAATTTTGAACGACGATGCTTATCAAGAATGTAGCACTTTGAGCCGAATACTCAAAAGTATCCAACTTGGGGTTTGTTACCGGTGAGGAGCTCGTATGCCGTCTTGCCGAGTAGCTTGTGAAGATACACGCGATTTGTTGCATGACAAGCTGTCTCAACCACTTCTGCCCAAAAGTGCTTCAGCGTCTTGTACTCATCAAGCATCGTTCTTGCCATTTCGATGAGCGTCCGGTTCTTCCTCTCAACAAATCCATTTTGTTGAGGTGTGTACATAGCCGAGAACTCGTGTGAAATCCCTTCTTCGTCAAGAAAGGTGTCCACATTTGCGTTCTTGAACTCCGTTCCGTTGTCGCTGTAAACCTTCTTGATCTTCACTTCAAACTGATTTTGGGCCTTCCTAGAGAAGTTTTGGAAGATCTTTTGGACCTGCGATTTATCATCGAGAAAGAACACCCACGTAAATCTTGAAAAATCATCAACTATAACTAGACCAAAAGAATTTCCACCAAGGCTTTTGTAAGTGTTGGGACCAAAGAGATCCATATGAAGTAGCTCGAGTGGCCTCCTTGTGGTCATGATATTCTTCACGGGATGCCTTCCTCCAACCTGTTTACCTGCCTGACAAGCGCTGCAAAGTCTATCCTTATCAAATATGACATCGCTAACTCCAAGGATATGATTTCCTTTAATAAGCTTGTCAAGATTTCTCATGCCAACGTGACCTAGTCGTCTATGCCATAACTAGCCTTTTGAGGATTTAGCAATTAAGCAAGTTTTAGGTTGTGCCTTTTTAGAGAAATCAACAATGTAAAGATCACCTCTACGTATACCGGTAAAGACCATTTTATGATTGTCTCGACGAAACACTTGACAATCTACTTCAATAAATAGGACATTGAAACTGAAATCAGCAAGTCTAGATACTGAAAGTAAGTTGGAGCCAAGAGATTCAACGAGCAAAACATTCTGAATGGAGCTATCGTGTGAGATGGCCACCTTACCAAGTCCAACCACCTTTCCCTTTGAGTTGTCACTGAAAGTGACATACTTTCGAGGACTATCATTTTCAGCAAGCTCACGAAACATGTCTTTATCTCCGGTCATGTGATCGGTACATCCACTGTCAAGAACCCATTCCTTTCCTCCTGACACATATCCCCGAAGATTTGCCATAAGTCCAAAATGTCTCATTGCATTGTCAAGATCGAAATCACTATCATCATCCTCATCATAGTATCCATGTTCAATATCGTCATGTGGTGGATCAAGTCCTAGAGAGGGTAATTCATTAGAGTGAGTTTGACAATGATCTTGCTTATGAATTCTTATAGCTTCGGAAATAATATCACCAATAATTCCAACATCTCCTTTGGCACGCATAAGGTCGGTAAGTTCAAATAGACGATCACCAAACATAGGATCACTAGTATTCATCTTACTCAAGGCAATAGACTTATAGAGAATTTCATCTAGACTTTTCAAGGAATAATTTGGAAAGCGTTCCTCAAGAAATTTCCATATAGTGTAGGCACACTCAAAAGTAGGCAAGATTCTAATTAAGTTTCTAGGCAAGCCTCTAGTGATGAGATTAACAGTTCTAAGATTTCTAGTCATGTCAATAGATTCATCAAGGTTAGGATGCATGAGATCAACATGAGGTGCACAAGGACTAGCAATGTACTTGTTCAAATGATATTGATTGAAAATTGCAAGAATCTCATTTTTCCACTCATGAAAATACTCTCCATCAAGAATAGGCACTCTATGACTAAGACTCCCCGAAGTAGACTCATCCATCTTCCTCCAAAGGTGATTAAACCAAGGCAATGGAGACCAAAGCTCTGATACCACTTGTAGGATCTTGAGAAGAGGTGTCTAGAGGGGGGGGTGATTAGACACAAAGTACCAAAGTTGTAGTTTTTAACTTCTTTTAGGTTTAAGTGGAGTTTAGGCATAAGTTTAACATTCTCAATACATATCGAGCAAGCATGCAAAGAATATATAGGCAGCGGAAAATAAAGCATGCAACTTGCAAGAATGTAAAGGGAAGGGTTTGAAGAATTCAAACGCAATTGGAGACACGGATGTTTTTGTCGTGGTTCCGATAGGTGGTGCTATCGTACATCCACGTTGATGGAGACTTCAACCCACGAAGGGTAACGGTTGCCTTGAGTCCACGGGGGGCTCCACCCATGAAGGGTCCACGAAGAAGCAACCTTGTCTATCCCACCATGGCCGTCACCCACGAAGGACTTGCCTCACTAGCGGTAGATCTTCACGAAGTAGGCGATCTCCTTGCCCTTACAAACTCCTTGGTTCAACTCCACAATCTTGTCGGAGGCTCCCAAGTGACACCTAGCCAATCTAGGAGACACCACTCTCCAAGAAGTAACAATTGGTGTGTTGATGATGAACTCCTTGCTCTTGTGCTTCAAATGATAGTCTCCCCAACACTCAACTCTCTCTCATAGGATTTGGATCTGGTGGAAAGGAGATTTGAGTGGAAATCAACTTGGGAAGGCTAGAGATCAAGATTCATATGGTTGGAATGGAATATCTTGGCCTCAACACATGAGTAGGTAGTTCTCTCTCAGAATAGGATGCTGGAAGTGTAGGCTTGTTTTGATGGCTCTCTCCACGAATGAAGAGGAGGTGGAGGGGTATATATAGCCTCCACACAAAATCTAACCGTTACACTCAATTTACTAAATTCGGTGGGACCGAATCAGAAAACTCGGTCAGACCGATTTAGTAAACCTAGTGACCGTTAGTGATTTCGGTGGGACTGGAATGCAACTCGGTAGGACCGATATGGTTAGGCTTAGGGCATATAGTAATCTCGGTGAGACCGATTACACAAACTCGGTGAGACCGATTTTGGTAATTAGCTAACCAGAGAGTTGGTCAGGCAAACTCAGTGAGACCGATTACACAAACTCGGATTTTGGTAATTAGCTAACCAGAGAGTTTGCATTGTAATCTCAGTAGTACCGATTACACAAACTCGGTGAGACTGATTTTGGTAATGGACATACACAAAGAGATTACAATCCCATCTCGGTGAAACCGAGATCCCTATCGGTGAAACCGATTTGCCTAGGGTTTGTGGCAGTGGCTATGACATCTGAACTCGGTGGTGCCGGATAGAAAGAATCGGTAGGGCCGAGTTTGACTTTAGGTTTAGGTCATATGTGTGGAGGTGGGCAAGCAGTTGAGGGTTTTGGAGCATATCACTAAGCACATGAAGCAAGAGGCTCATTAAGCAACTACTCATCCCTCCTTGATAGTATTGGCTTTTCCTATAGACTCAATGTGATCTTGGATCACTAAAATGTAAAATGAAGAGTCTTTAGCTTGAAGCTTGAACCAATCCTTTGTCCTTAGCATCTTGAAGGAGTTCCCACATCCTTTAGTCCATGCCACTCCATTGTTGAACTTATCTGAAACATACTAGATAAAAGTGTTAGTCCAACAAAAGATATGTTGACATTAATTACCAAAACCACCTAGGGAGCACTTGTGCTTTCAGCTGGTCGCCAAGGAAGGAATCTTGACCTTCTTGTATTTCTTCGGTGGAGGAGCAGACCAGTCAAAATCTTCCTTGATACCCATTTGCTTCAGATCTTCTTCACCATATAGATGTGACAAAACAGCCCAGGTGCGACCGAAGATTTGTAGCGACCAGACCCGAATGGATCAAGTCTCTGTGCTCAGTGTCATCCCTGGATCAGTAATGCTGACACCACATAGTACTTCGAAGGATTTATAGCAGAGTAGCAATCACACACTTATTACATCGTTGTCCACGAGGGAACTGAATACAATAATATGGCTTAAGGCCATCTAATGATAACAGCGGAAGGCTTGGAAGATAAGTGAGTCCATCAACTCCATCGGCATCACTGAGTATAGAACCACGACCTAACACCTTACTCGTCGTCTGAAAAGTCTGCAACGTGAAAGTTGCAGCCCGAAAACGGGTCAGCACATGGAATATGCTGGCAATGTAACACATAAAGAGCAATGAAGCAACAAGCCTATACTACATGCATAATTGGCTGGTGGTAAGGCTCTACGGTTACATTTGCATAAAGCTGATTTTTCCCTACATCAAAGGAATAATTTTATTTAACTATCATGGTGGTTGTTAAACATTGAGAATGGTTGATGACATCCTCAATCCCAATTAAAAAGTACTCATCAAAACCCAATAACTTTTATTAGAAGTAACATGTTGAGAATTCAAATGATATTCATTTACCTGATACTCAAAACGTCCATAACCGGGGACACGGCTAATCATGATTAGTTTTTACACTCTGCAGAGGTTTGCGCACTTTTCCCCACAAGACTCGATCGCCTCCGCTTGGTTCTCGCACTGCATGTTGTTTGAGAAACGGATGACCGAGACATAGTCTTTCAGAAGCGCTAGCACCTTACATGTGGGTAGACCGTACCAACCTACATCCCCTACATCAGCTAGCCTACCCGTAAGAGGTCGCACAACTTAGTCAACTACGCCAGAGCCCATAATTGGCTTGTGGCTGCACACGGAAGTTTCCAGTTTGAATAATCTTATGATCCCTTAGAGCACGGGTGGCGGTCCAAGAAATACAGTAAGTCCTGATAGAAACCAGGTGCCTCAATCCACCCAGATGTGTGTTTAGGTTGCCACCTTAGATAAACCATTAATTAACAATCTCACATCTGTCATGGATATTCACTCACCCAATCCACGTCTACTAGCATAGCATGGCATAATAAGCAAACGTAGAAGTGACTCCCAAGGTTTCATAAGTAAAACAGGTAATAGGTACTACCTCAAATCTACTTCCCAAACCCACAATTTAATTAGATCCTAAACATGCAAGTGTTTGAGGGTTTGATCTAATGCATAAAACTGGGTAGTAGAAAAGGTATGATCAAGTGTTACTTGCCTTGTCGATGATCCATGAGACCTAGAGATTCGAAGTAACAAGCGGCGCACTCCGGGTGATCTAACGCAGACAACCAACAAGCATACAATAAGTACTCATCTAATGCACAGGGAAAACTCGAATAAAAGATCTAACCAGATAGTTCAACTTAAGAACCCTAGTTGCAAAAGAATCGAATCAAATAAAGCATCGAAAGTCGGAACTCGAGAGAGAACGACTCGGTTTAGCAATCTGAAATTAGGTCAAAATTTCACAGTAGCAAAACTCTGTGAAAGTAGGTTAATCGAACGGCGGTTTCGTTCTGAAACTCGAGCGTTTGAATCACCTGATTCCGATAAACGAGCAAGAAATAAAACAGATTTGAA
Source organism: Aegilops bicornis (assembly GCA_021605145.1). Lineage (NCBI taxonomy): Eukaryota > Viridiplantae > Streptophyta > Magnoliopsida > Poales > Poaceae > Aegilops > Aegilops bicornis. The sequence continues at coordinate 814,164,219 of CM038673.1, forward strand.
AATCAGATCGGAAATCGAATCAGAAAAATAACGGATTAAATCCGATTAAAAGAAAACGACGAACGGATTAAATAACGGACGTTCGTTAACAGAACTAATCCAACGAACACGTTCATTGAAACGAACGGTTCGGTGAACGTTCGTTAATTAAGAAAACCGAAAAAATAAAACCAATCTAGGTTTTTTTAAAAAAACGAACATCTTTTTTTAAAAACCGGATCGGTTTTAGGGAAACCGGATCGGGCGGGCTACCTCCGTGATCGCCGGCGGGCTCGGGCGGCGGGCGAGGGGTCGGCAGGGTCGGGAGGGGCGGCGAGGGCGGCGGGTTCGCTGGCCGGGCGGAACGGCGGTGGCGGCGTTCGGCGGGCGGACTCGGCTTGGGGCGGCGGGCGGTGAGAGAGGGGGCGGGCGGTATTTAAGAGGCGGAGGGCGGCGGCCGGGTGGCTTGGGGAGGCAAACCGGGGGAAAGGCGGGCGGAGGCGGACTCCGCGGCGGGTGAGCACGCTGCCCCCGAGCGGGACTCAAGCGGCGGGCGTCACGCGAGGAGAGGAGGGAGGCGGGCCTGGCCGGGCCTGGCTGGTTGGGCCTGGCCTTGGCCTGTGGGGGCGATTTTTTTTAAATTAAAATTTAAACCAAACGAATTAAAAAAAATACCAAATGAACTCCGATTTAAATAAAACAAATTTTCCCCGACTCCTAAAAATGAGTCGAACAAAATGAACTTTAAAAACGGCAAACATGCATAAATTTTTAAAATGCTCATTTTGCCTAAGCAAAATAAATCTTCCAAAACCAAATTTTGATTTATTTATAATATCTTCATTTTTCCTAAATGTTGGGAAAGTCATATTATTCCCTCTCAAAATATTTTTATAGGAAAAACTTTATGAAGATAATTAAATAAATCCAATGATCCTATTTTCAAAATTTGAGAAATCCCCAAATATGAAAATAATGAAACTTCCAACTCTCTCCGAGGGTCCTTGAGTTGCGTGAAATTTTCTAGGATCGGAAAAATGCGAGAAAAATATGATATGCATGATGACCTAATGTATAACATTCCAAATTGAAAATTTGGGATGTTACAAGATTTCATGGAGGTAGTAATGGTTTTTCTTCACTGCATTATGTGTAGCAGTCATGTTGTGAAGAATAGAACCAAACTGACGCTTAACCCATTTATGGTTTCGATACACCTTCTGGTGAAGACTAAGAAGCATCTCACGGTCAGTCATCACTCGAGGAGCAGTGGCTTGATGATTTGGCTTGGATGCATTAGCAGCAGAATCATGAGTGGCAGAGTCATCATTGGTGGAATAAGATGCAGCTTTGCGAAACTGACCATCCAATGGACGAATGCCTTCATCAATGACAGCTGGTGCCTTGCCCTTTTCATCAGCTGAGGAATATGTTCGCTTGAGGATTTCGATTGGGGGCAAGTAGCTGAGGTGATTCTGAAAATCAGCCTTGTAGTTGAGTGAAGACCTTGTTATGAGGAATCTCATTATCCAAGGTGCATAAGGCTTCAGCTCAAACGGAGAAAGTGCAACATTTGCCAGAGTGATCATGAAGAAATCATGATAGTTGACAGGAATGTCATGCATGATATTGAACAGCAAATTCTTTATGATGCCAACGACTTCTTCATCATTCGAGTCGTGGCCTTTGATTGGACTCATAGTCTTTGTCAGAATGCGATAGATTGTTCTTGGCACATAGAGCTATTCACTAGTAGAAAAAGGGCCTATAGTCCCGGTTGGTGAGGGCCTTTAGTCCCGGTTCATGAACCGGGACTAAAGGGTCGGTACTAATATCCTCACCCTTTAGTCCCGGTTCTATCCAGAACCGGGACAGATGGGCCTCCACGTGGCCTGTCCACGAGCCCAGTAGAGGGCCTTTGGTCCCGGTTGGTGGCACCAACCGGGACCAATAGGCATCCACGCCACAAGATTTCTTTGGCTCTGGTTTTTGTTTTTTTCAAAAGGGGGGGTTGGGGGTTTTGGGGGTTAATTTAGGTGTTTCATATATTGTGCTATAGCTAGCTAATTAATAGAGAAAAGTGTCCTTTCTTTTGTCCGTGCTTGGTCGACGCCACGTACTATACATACGTATAGAGAGGACTAACTAGACATGCTAGCTAGCTAGTAATTAAGCAAAATGTAAGATCGTCATGAACATATATATGCATACAGAGAGAAGTGATATCGACCACCTCTCCTTCTCCGAGATTGGTCGAACAACAAGTTCTCGATATCTATCCGACACTACCGGCTACATATATACAATAATTATCTTTTACAATACGGACGCGTGGTCCACATAGTATTCCCCGTCTTCAGCGATCACATAGTCAAGAAAGAATGGTGCCAATTCCTCTTGAATTGCTCGCATGCGATCTGGTGCTAGGAGTTCATCCCGCTTCGAAACATCTATATATATATATATATATATATATATATATATATATATATATATATATATATATATATGAATGAATGAAACTCAACACAAATGATGGTAATAAAATAAAATTGTGAATATTTTTATTTACGCACTTCAAATTGTTTGTCGGAGTAGCCCCTCTCACAGGTCGTGTGGTGGATGGACTCGCAAACGTAGTATCCACAGAAATCATTCCCTTGTTCCTGCCACAACCACTTTACAAGAAACAGAGGTCAATCAAACTGATAATTAGCAAGCACATGCTAAATGGTATTGATGAAACTAGCGCTTGAATCACTAGGAGATGCGCGTGGAATATGCTACTATATAGTACTTACTTTCGGTGTCTAAATTGCAGCTTCTTCGGTAGTCCGGAGCTTTTTGGTGAATTTTCCCAAGCCCTGCCATACAAAGAAAACAATTACTTGATATCGAAATGAACAAAGTTGCTGATATGGTGGATAATGATCGATTTAACTTACTTCTCGAGCATTTCAGTCATTTCCGCATACTCCTTGGGATCTTTTCGTCTCGAGTCTAAGACAGTTACTACTCCTGCTCAAGCTTAATCTCTAGGAGAATATAGTGGAACCTGCATGCGCATGCATACCTCATCAATATTACATTTCTATAACCTGGACTAAATAAGGGAAACCGAATATGCCACAAGACAGTAATACTCACGTGTAGTTGTAAGGAAAGAGTATTGTATTTTTGTGTTCATTTATTTCCAACGATCGTAGCAAGTTGGCCTCGGTTTCCTTGGCACGATATTTAACCTCATTTGCATCGATGAGATATGTGTTAATGAACCCAATATCACCCACTTGTTTTTTCTTCATTTCTGCGATCTTCAATCTGCATAATATAGTGAGGATATTTATAAATACATGCAATGAAAGAGCTGAGTTATATACTGAGATACTTAATGACAGAAGTAGTACTACTTACAGACGATAGCAGGTGACCGTTGCTTTATCGAGGGCCAATTGATTGAAAAACTGATAGAACTCCTCAAATGGAATAGGCAATGTTCAATTCCAAGGAGGTCATGCTCCTTTTAACTCTCAAATACAAAGTACTCCTCCCCTCAGACTCTCTGCAGGTTTTCATGTACCAATCATGCAATCTTCGCATCATCGTTGATAGAGAGCTTTCATCTTTGACGAGAGGCTTCCCATACTCGTATCTTTGTATCTGCACCTCCAAGAAATCAAAATGTACATCATCGGGCAGGTAATCTTCAGGATTGCCATAACCGGGCACCATCCTCGGATCGACGATGTCGCTAGCGTGCACCTTGAGCGGGGGCACGATTGCTTGCTTGTTCGCCGAGCTAGGCAATTTGTTTCCCAGCTCGTCGTTCTTTCATCCTTTGATCAACGACAGTACTTCCCGATCTCTCCGCTTCGCAAATGCCTTTCCAATAATGCGCTCATAGTTGCCTTTGGCGGAGACTTGGGTGGTTTTGTCGGGGCAGCCAGAGTGCGCTTCGCTTTGACCGGATCTACCTTCTCCTCCGGAGGTGGATGTCTCTTTGCTTTCAACCCTTGAAACCAGTCATCCACTTGGTCTGCGCGATCTTCGCGTTTTCCTCCTCGCTCCTCTCAGACGGGTAACTTCTCCGGAGTCTTCAGAGAAGGACCGAATCAGATCTCCTCCCGCCTTTGGCTGTACTGCTAGACGCCGCAGAGCAGACGGAGCGGATGTCTTCTTTCCTTGCTTACGAGGCGGAGGAGAAGGACTACGACGCTACGGAGCAGCCGAGCGGCGGCGGGTCTCTTCCGCCTTCTTGCCGACGAGGCGGAGAAGGAGGAGGCTGGCTCCCGGACGCCACGGTGCAGGCGGAGAAGGAGGCGGAGTGCCGCCACGCGCCGGAGAAGGAGTCGACCGAGTGCCCTGATCGTCACTCGTCGGAGGAGGAGGCGGTGGAGGAGGCGGAGTGCCCTGACTCGCCGGAGGAGGAGGAGGAGGCGGAGGCATCCAGTTCGAAGGTTGATGAGATCCTTCCGCCATAGGCATGGAGTCTTCAGAGCAGAACCCAGCCGATACTCCCCTTCACCGGTAGGGTGGTCAAGCCGAGCTCCTCAAATCCCTCCGTTATTTCATCGACCATCACCTTAGCATATCCTTCGAATCGGCCGGCGGTGAAAAGTTGAGTCGGGTTTAGTAGGATAACAGAGCCAACAGCCGCCTTGACCTTCAAATTGCTCCATTGCGCCATAAGGTGGCAACTTTCAAAGCATCCGTGATAGCATCCACGGGATAGCTGGCAGGAGCCGTCAAGGCATGCTGCTCTGGCTGAAGCAGCTCGGTGGAAGCCACGCTGCTTCTCCGCCGAGATGGTGGGGTAGCTCGGGGAAGCTTCGCAGGTCGCTTGTTGTGATCTGCTGCTTCGTTCTTCTTCTCGTTCCTCTAGCCCCATTACCCTTTCGCAGGCAGCACCTGCATTAGGCTCTGCTCGAGTTTCTTCCTCCTCTCATGGGTTTTGTAACCCCTGCGTCCGAAATCCAGCCTTCCACGAAGGGAGCTGGCGTGCCTCGTGTCCGTCCGAGGTGCTCGGGGTTCCCGAGGGCCATTGTGAGCTCGTCCTTCTCCCGTCTCGAACGAACTTCCCTTGCTTGCTGCTTCGATATAATGCTTAAGCCTCTTGACTGGTATGTCCAATTGTTCGTCCGTCCAAATGCACTTCCCGTTATAGGGTCCAAGGATCCGCCGCCCGAAGAACCAAGTCCGCAACGGTTCAGCCAGTTCATTGTCTCGGTTCGATCCCTTTATCAAGCAGATCATTCTCAACCTTGGCCCACTTAGGCCGGGCTATGAGGTAGCCACCTGACCCGCGGCGATGGTGAAGCTTCTTCTTCGCAGCATTTCTCTTGTTTGTCGCTGACATATTTTTACTCTTTCCGATGTCTTGTAGGCCACAAATGCGGGCGATCATCTCGATCTTCTCATATTTGCCCGTGAATTCTGGTGTCTCATTTTTTGACATACGTATTGAGGTCTTTCTTCCAATTCCTGAATAGTTCTGCCATCTTCTTAAGAGCAAAAGACTTGATTAATGGCTCTATTACCGGCTTCTCCGGATCATCCTCTGGCGGTAGGGTAAAATTTGACTTCAGCTCAGTCCAAAGATCATTTTTCTGCATATCATTGACACAAGACACCTCAGGGTCTTCGTTCTTAGGCTTATACCATTGGTGGATGCTGATCGGGATCTTGTCCCTAACCGTAACCCCCAGACCGAGCAACAAATGCCTTATTTGTCCGGTAGGGTTCTTTCGGTTAGCCGTCGCGAGCGATTTGTATGTTATAAAACTTTTCATCCGAGCTCATCTTTTTCTTCGTGCCTCTTCTCTTTACCGATGTTGTGCTCGATCCGGAGGGCTAGAAAAAAGAAAAAAGACGAGAGTTAATTAATATTTGTACATATATACCAAAACAAAGATTTAGAGCTAGTTAGCACAGGCTTAACTAATATATATACCTGGCCGGACTCGGTTTGGTGATCACCGGAGCCGTCCTCACGGTCTACTTCTTCACCCTCTCCTTCTTGCACCGGCATTGGGTCATCGGAGCCATGTAAATCATAGCCAGCTGCTTCTTCACCCTCTCCTTCCAGACCAGTGATGTCGACGTTGAGAAACATCATCGAGGAGACTGCATCACTTCCGTGTGCGATTATGTCCCTCAACAACGCTTCTTGTGCTTCGTCTCGGGGGGTGTCCATAGTTTCTACAAATATTTACAACATGGCAATTATTATTCAAACATGACAGATATGGATATATTAGTGCCAACATAGAACTAGCTAGCTAATCACAATAAGGAATCATATTAGTGGCCTCGACGCGGCTTCTCTAGGGTTTGGGGTGGCCTCGACAACGCTTCAAGGGTTAGGGGGTGGCCTCGAGAACGCTTCAAGCTAGGAGGGGTATTGACATCGACCCCCCACGTGTTGAAGCTATCGGGAGGGGTCGGCATTGAACAGACATCTATGTCCCACAAGTGACGTGGGCATCGACGCCTTGTGATGAGGTAGAGGGTCGTGGATCGCCGCGGTCGAGGTCAAGGGTCGAAGATCGCCGAGGTCGGGAGGTTGCCTAGTGTCAAAGGATTCAACAAAACCATGTCTTCATCATTGGTAATGTAACAGTGCATGATGGTAAAGCTCTCAAAGTTGTTTTGGAGCAGAGTCCCGAGATAGGATAATTCGCTTTTGGTACAAAGTTCAGCAAAAGGCAAATTATCCTATCCGGACTCCATTCCGTAACAACTTTGAGGACTTCGCACCATCATGCCATGGTTACTTCCGGCTAATGATGAAGCCATGGATTTCTTCAATACTTTGACACTATAGGAACCCTCGACCCTGAAACCTTCGACCCTTGACCCCTTAACGACCCTCGACCCTCTACCCTAGTTCCGGACCCTCGACCCCTCGGCGATCCTCGACACACTCGTTATATCGACAACGACGCAACATACATATACATGGGAAAATAATGTTATCGGGAGGGGTATCGGTACCCCCCTCATGTCAAAGTTTCTTCTTTCTCCTCTATTCCTTTCTTTCTTCTTCTCCTCTTCTTTTCTTCTTATCCCTCGAGAAAGGAAAATAAGGAAAAGGAAGAAAAGAGGAAGAAGGAAGAAGGAAGAAGAAGAAGAAAAAAGAAGAAAAAAGAGGATTTTTCTTCTTCTTCTCCTCTTCTTTTCTTCTTTTCCTCTCATTCTTTTCTTCTTCTTCTTCCTTCTTCCTTCTTCCTCTTTTCTTCCTTTTCCTTATTTTACTTTTTCCTCTACACTAACCTAATTAGAATGCACTAACCTAATTAAAATTGTAACTTTCTATATATGAACAAAAACTAAACTAATAAAAAAACATATACATTATAGCCACATACACATATACATCACATATGAACAAAAAAATAAACTAATAAAAATAAAAAACGGGGCGGCTCGACGGGCGGCTCACAACGGGGCGGCCGGCGAGGGCGACGGGCGGCGGCGGGCGTAGGGCGTCGGGCGACGACGGGCGCTGGCGACGACGATCGCTGGCGGGGCGGCGGGCGGCGTTGCAGCCGCGGCGACGGGCAGGGGCGACGACAGGCAGGGGCGACGACGGGGCGCGCGGACGGCGCTGGGCGGCGCGCGACGGCGGTCGGCGGCGGGGCAGCGGACGGCGCCGACCGGGTAGCCTGGCGGGCGACGATGAGCTCAAGGCCGCTGGGGGAACTGGCGAGGAGATTTGAAATTTTAAAAATTGCGGGTTTTATAGCAAGGGCATTGGTTACGGTTGGTGCCACGACCCGGGACTAATGGTCTTTAGTCCCGTTGGAGCCACCAACCGACCAAAGGCCAATTTTCAGCAGCCCAAAGGGCGGAGCGGCGGCCTTTGGTCCTGGTTGGTTGCACCAACCGGGACTAAAGGGGGCATTAGCCCCGTTGGAGCCCGAACCGGGACCAATGCCTCTTTAGTCCCGGTTGGTGCCACCAACCGGGACCAAAGGCCATGTGCTGCCCTGCCGCCAAATGTTTAGTCCCACCTCGCTAGTTGAGAGGAGCCGCACTGGTTTATAAGGTGCGGTGTGGCTCCCTCTCGAGCTCCTCTCTAAAGCAGGCTTTGGGCCTATCTCATCACTGCTGTGGGCCTCTTTGGGCCTTCCGCTGGCCTGAATCCTGGCCCATAGGGTTTCTAGTCGTATTCAGGCCGTGGGGCCCGATGGGTCGCACTTTTTTTGCTTTATATTTTATTTCTTTTTGCTTTTAGTTTTAGAAAAAATATAAACTTTCTATTAGTGCCATTAGTTTTAAAATTTGAAAACACTTTTTTGTTTTCTTTGTTGCTTTATTTATTTTATTTTGTTTCTACTTACAACAAAATACTTATTGTTGCTATTTTTATTTTTTCAAGTTTTTTGTTTTGTTTTCTGCATTATTTATTTTCTTTTGGTTTTTGCTTTATTTTTTAATTCTTTTTTGCTTTTAGGTCAGCAAAATTATAAACTTTCTGTTAATGCTTTTAGTTTTAGAAAAAATATAAACTTTCTGTTTGTGCCATTAGTTTTAAAATTCGAAAACACTTTTTTTGTTTTCTTTGTTGCTTTATTTATTTTATTTTGTTTCTACTTACAACAAAATGCTTATTGTTGCTATTTTTATTTTTTTTTCAAGTTTTTTTGTTCTTTTTTGCATTTTTTTTTGTTTTTTGCTTTATTTTTTAATTCTTTTTGCTTTTAGGTCAGCAAAATTATAAAATTTCTGCTAGTGCCATTTGTTTTAGAACAATTATAAACTTTCTGTTTGTGCCATTTGTTTTAGAAAATTTGAATTCTTTGAAATTTGAGTGAATCAAATGTTTGTGAGCTAAACATGGCGTAGAGGGACGGGCTTATAAACCGGTTTGAGCGCCCTTTGGTTGGTGAGGTTTTCAAATTCATAGTTTTCAAATGAACTCTGAAAAAGTTGGCATAGCATGTTCATGAACAAAACGGACAATGGTATCATACTCGTGTGTTACAAAGTTGGCATGGTATCATCATAATAGTTATGGAGAAAGGCTTCACTTTTTCTTCGCTTGTGTCGCTTTGCTTATTGCGCCGTAACCATGGATAATCTTCATCGTTTATCAGATGCTTGGGTCAGCCTTGACTTTGAAGGGGGAATTTCATGAAACTTTTCATACTCTTCTACATGTCTGTCTTGCCCTCCACTCCTGTGATGTCCCTTTTCCCGAAAGAACTATGTGGTGCTTTGGCTCATTGTATGATGTATTCGCTTCCTTATCTTTTCTTTTCCTCGGTCCGGTAGACATGTCCTTCACATAGATAACCTGTGCCACATCATTGGCTATTACGAGCGGTTCGTCGGTGTACCCAAGATTTTTCAGATCCACTGTTGTCATTCCGTCTTTGTGGGTCTACCTGCAGCCTCCCCTCTGACAGGTTGACCCACTTGCACTTAAACAAAGGGACCTTAAAATCTACTCCGTAGTCAAGTTCCCATATGTCTACTATGTAACCATAATATGTGTCATTTCCCTTGTCGGTTGCTGCATCAAAGCGGACACCGCTGTTTTGGTTGGTGCTATTTTCATCTTGGTCAATCGTGTAAAATGTATTCCCATTTATCTCGTATCCTTTCCAAATCATTACAGTCGAAGATGGTCCCCTGGACAACAAGTACAACTCATCACAAACAGTGCTGTCACCTCTAAGACGTGTTTCCAACCAACTGCTGAAAGTCCTGATGTGTTCACATGTAATCCAGTCGTCGCCTTTGCTCGGGTGTTTGGAGCGCAGATCGCTCTTGTGTTCATCGACATACGGGTCACCAAGGTAGAGTTCTCAGAGAACTGTGTAGTGTGCTTGAGACCAAGAATATCCGTCCCTGCATATTATTGAGTCTCTTCCAAGCGCGTTTTTTCCAAAGTCTCCCCTCATACCGCGATTTAGGGAGACCTATCTTATTAAGGCTAGGAATGAAGTCAACACAAAACCCGATGACATCCTCTGTTTGATGGCCCATGGAGATGCTTCCTTCTGGCCTAGCACGATTCTGAACATATTTCTTTAGGACTCCCATGAACCTCTCAAAGGGGTACATATTGTGTAGAAATACGGGCCCCGTAATGACAATCTCGTCGACTAGATGAACTAGGACGCGTGCGTCATGATATTGAAGAAGGATGGTGGGAACACCAGCTCGAAACCGACAAGACATTGCGCCACATCATTCCTTAGCGTTGCTATACGATTTCTGGATCGATCACCTTCCGAGATATTGCATTGAGGAATGCACATAGCTTCACAATGGCTAATCGGACGCTTTTCCGTAGAAGCCCCTCAATGCAACCGGAAGCGCTTGCGTCATAATCACGTGGCGATCATGAGACTTTAGGTTCGGAACTTTTTCTCCGCATATTTATTATTCCCTTTATATTCGACGAGAAGCCAGTCGGGACCTTCATACTGAGCAGGCATTGAAAGAATATTTGTTTCTCTTCTTTCGTAAGAGCGTAGCTGGCAGGACGTTCTTACTGGTTCGGAGGCATGCGCTGTTTTTCGTGCAAGCGTTGCAGGTCCTCTCGTGCCTCGTGTGTATCTTTTGTCTTCCCATACACGCCCAAGAAGCCTAGCAGGTTCACGCAAAGGTTCTTCGTCACGTGCATCACGTCGATCGAAGAGCGGACCTCTAGGTCTTTCCGGAGGGTAGGTCCCAAAATATAGATTTCTTCTTCAACATTGGTGCGTGATTCTCAGCGTCATTTGGAACAGATAGTCAGCCGTGACCCATTCCAAAGATTACATGTAAATCATTGACCATAGCAAGTACGTGATCACCGGTACGCATGGCGGGCTTCTTCCGGTGATCTGCCTCGCCTTTGAAATGCTTGCCTTTCTTTCGACATTGATGGTTGGTCGAAAGAAATCGACGATGCCCCAGTACACATTCTTCCCGCAGCTTCCTGTATATACTATCGGTGTCAAGTAAACAGTGCGTGCATGCGTGGTATCCCTTGTTTGTCTGTCCCGAAAGGTTATCGAGAGCGGGCCAATCGTTGATGGTCACGAACAGCAGCGCCTTTAGGTCAAATTCCTCCTTTTTGTGCTCATCCCACGTACGTACACCGTTTCCATTCCACAGCTGTAAAAGTTCCTCAACTAATGGCCTTAGGTACACATCAATGTCATTGCCGGGTTGCTTAGGGCCTTGGATGAGAATTGGCATCATAATGAACTTCCGCTTCATGCACATCCAAGGAGGAAGGTTATACATACATAGAGTCACGGGCCAGGTGCTGTGATTGCTGCTCTGCTCCCCGAAAGGATTAATGCCATCCGCGCTTAAAGCAAACCATACGTTCCTTGGGTCCTTTGCAAACTCATCCCAAGATTTCTCTCAATTTTTCTCCATCATGACCCGTCACGGTGCTCTCAACTTCCCGCCTTTCTTACGGTCCTCAACGTGCCATCGCATCAACTTGGCATGCTCTCCGCTTCTAACAGACGTTTCAACCGTGGTATTATAGGAGCATACCACATCACCTTAGCAGGAACCCTCTTCCAGGGACGCTCCCCGTCAACATCACCAGGGTCATCTCGTCTGATCTTATACCGCAATGCACCGCATACCGGGCATGCGTTCAGATCCTTGTAGGCACCACGGTAGAGGATGCAGTCATTAGGTCATGCATGTATCTTCTCCACCTCCAATCCTAGAGGGCATACGACCTTCTTTGCTGCGTATGTACTGTCGGGCAATTCGTTATCCTTTGGAAGCTTCTTCTTCATTATTTTCAGTAGCTTCTCAAATCCTTTATCAGGCACAACATTCTCTGCCTTCCACCGCAACAATTCGAGTACGGTACCGAGCTTTGTGTTGCCATCTTCGCAATTGGGGTACAACCCTTTTTTGTGATCCTCTAACATGCGATCGAACTTCAGCTTCTCCTTTTGACTTTCGCATTGTGTCCTTGCATCGACAATGACCCGGCGGAGATCATCATCATCAGGCACATCGTCTGGTTCCTCTTGATCTTCAGCAGCTTCGCCCGTTGCAGCACCATCGTGCACATCGTCTGGTGCATCTTGATGTTCAGTAGCATCACCGTATTCAGGGGGCACATAGTTGTCATCGTACTCTTCTTCCTCGTTGTCTTCCATCATAACCCCTATTTCTCCGTGCCTCGTCCAAACATTATAGTGTGGCATGAAACCCTTGTAAAGCAGGTGGGTGTGAAGGATTTTCCGGTCAGAGTAAGACTTCGGATTCCCACATATAGGGCATGGACAACACATAAAACCATTCTGCTTGTTTGCCTCAGCCACTTCGAGAAAAGCATGCACGCCCTTAATGTACTCGGAGGTGTGTCTGTCACCGTACATCCATTGTCGGTTCATCTGCGTGCATTATATATAATTAAGTGTGTCAAAAATCATTACAGAACATCATAAATAGATAATTAAGTGACCAAATTAATAGAAGTTCATCATAACATAAAAACCAAAGTACATACATAGTTCTCATCTAACAACATAAAGCTCTGCAGAGCATCTAAATTAATTAAACCATACGTTGAAACTATGTAAAACATTTCAATGTGAAAACAAATACGATCATAATCGCAACCAAGGTAACAACTGATCCAACGGCATAATGATACCAAGCCTCGGTATGAATGGCATATTTTCTAATCTTTCTCATCTTCAAGCGCATTGCATCCATCTTGATCTTGTGATCATCGGCGACATCCGCAACATGCAACTCCAATATCATCTTCTCCTCCTCAAGTTTTTTATTTTTCCTTCAAGAAATTGTTTTCTTCTTCAACTAAATTTAACCTCTCGACAATAGGGTCGGTTGGAATTTCCGGTTCAACAACCTCCTAGATAAATAAAATCTATGTCACGTTGGTCGGCATAATTTTCATAAACAATAAATGAACCAATAGTTATGAAAAGATAATATATACCACATCCGAATCATAGACAGGACGAGGGCCGACGGGCGGATACCAAAACCATCGCACTATATAAGATGCAATAATAAAAGTAAGAAAATAATACAAGTAAGAATATTTTTCCTTTCAGAAAGAAGATAAGAACAAGAGGCTCACCACGGTGGTGCTGGCGATGAGATCGGGCGCTGGTGATCGACGGCGGTGAAGACGGGACGGGCGTGACGGACCGCTAAACCTAGACAAATATTGAGGAAAATGGAGGTTAGAGGTCGAGCTTGGAGAGGAGAAAGCTTAAGTAGTGTGGCTCGGGCATTCCATCGAACACCTTGTGTGCATAGGAGGTGAGCTAGAGCACCACCAAGCCCTCTCCCCCTCGGCCAGAAAAAACAGAGCACTGTGCTCTGCTCTTGCGCGAGGGGCTATATATAGGCAGCACCATTAGGCCCGGTTGGTGGCATGAACCGGGACTAAAGGGAAGCCTTTGGTCCCGGTTCATGCCACGAACCGGGACCAATAGTGGTGGGCCAGGAGCCAGGACCATTGGTCCCGGTTCTTCCCACCAACCGGGACCAAAAGGTCCGGACGAACCGGGACCAATGGCCCACGTGGCCCGGCCGGCCCCCTGGGCTCACGAACCGGGGCAAATAGCTCCATTGGTCCCGGTTCTGGATTGAACCGGGACTAATGGGCTAAACTGCCCTGGACGATAGCCCCTTTTTCTACTAGTGATTCCCTCACGAGGAATTTGGTCCTTGGGACTTGGCCGGGCTTCAGAGGCTTCATAAGCACTTGCATATAGTGAGCAGTGAGTTCAGGTTCTTGGTACAGGAAACGAGCTCCTTCAAGGAGAGGACTGATGGGCAGGGCGTGAAGTAATTCAGAGGCCGGTGCCTTATAGTGAGTGTTTTTTTTACCATGAAGTAATTCAGAGGCCGGTGCCTTATAGTGAGTGTTATCGGTCATCCAGTCCAGAACCCAGGAGTTCACATCGTCAGCATCTCCTGTGATGTGCAGTGTTGCGTAGAATTGAAAAATGAGTTCTTCATTCCAATCAACTATGTATGTCCAAAAGTTGAGGAGGCCTGCGTCATGAAGCACGCTGAGGACAGGTGAGAAACATGGCAGTGATTCCATGTCCACATGAGGAATATGCTCGTGGTCGAAGACTTTGTCCTTGTTAAAGAGCAGTGAAGAATAGAAGTTGGCCTAGCTGGCAGTCCAGAAGCGTTTCCTTTAAACAAAAGTCTTCATGCATCATGTTCCTCGAATGAATGCAAAGTCTTCAAGGTCACATCAATTTCTTCACTTTCAAAGTCTTCAGAAATCCAAAGTCTTCGGTCGAAGAACTACATTTTTAGGGGTCGACTTTGTCTGTAAATATCAAACTCCTCATAAACTTATAGACTTGTGTACACTCACAAACGCATCAGTCCCTTAACCTATAGGTCTTCAATACACCAAAATCACTAAGGGGCGCTACATGCACTTACACCTGCTAGCTGTGGCTGCTGGGAGTCCATGCCCATGCCCATGTCCATAGTGGAAAGGTCAGCAGCACCAATTTGCCAGTCGGCGGCACAGATGCCAAACCGAAGCTTGAGCTCCGGCACATACTGGACCTTGCCTACGAATGGCAGTGTCTAGTCGCCGACTTGGGTCCAGGTGTGTTTGGTCGTGTCCAAGCAGTAGTGCCATCACGATTTCCCTTTTCGGCGAAGGAGGTTTATACCCCCGGCCGTTATGTAGACGCCGGAGCCGCCGCGGAGCACCGTGTACGAGGTGATCTCGTGGTCGACCACCGCGGCGGGAGGAGCTGGTGCTGCCAGGATCTGGTGGAGGAGGTCAAGGTGGGTCTGCGGTACACAAAGATCTTGTACTGATGGCTCAGCTGTTCGCCGTCACCTCTTGTGAATGTCTCTTCCCTACCGGGACCGGGATGACCCTCCAACATGTAGACGGTCGTCTGCTCCAGGGATGAAGATGGAGGCGGGCATGCGCATGGGCGTGTCAAGGTAGGGGATGTCATCCATCTGCTTCGCGTCAGCGTCGAAGTGCGAGGTGCGGCCGCACTGGTCGACGCAGAGCAACTTGCGGCCGGCGAGCAGGAAGCATTGGATGCACCAGTAGAGGATCGAACCCGAGTATCGGAAGTCGAAGTCTACGGTAGGAAGCTTGATCATCCGCATTTTCTTGCTCTGGCGGTCGTCGGAACAACCGTTCAGGGGAAGCACATGCACCGTTGCGTTGAAGAGCTTGTGGCGCGTCAGGTCGATGCGGCGCACCGATCTGGCTCCGGGGACGTGGTCGTCCATGATCAGGTTCACGAACTGGCAAATCATCGACTTCGAAGCCATCAAATCGATCGTCGTTACACACATGAGTGAGGGGGAAAGGAATTATTTTTCGCATGGCAGTGGCTGCTACCTGGATTTGGACGTACCTAGCTATACATGGTGAGGAACCAAGGAAATGGCATGGCTTTCAATCACAGAGGGCCGGTTAAGATTGAAGAAGATGTAGCAGATTTTCAAGCGCGGCTGACCTGAGCAGAATGGCGGAGGTGGCCGTGGGGTGGGCGCGGGTGCGCCGCCGGATTGAGGGATAGAGTAAAGGGTCTGTTTAGGACACATCGAAATGTGACATAGTTATGTCACATCTAAGCTGATGTTCACTCTATTTGTGGTCTATTTTTTGTCCTAATTTTTTATGTTTCATGTTGCTGCATTATATATTTGTGAAAGCTTAGATGTGACATCCTTAAAAAATATATAGATGGGCGTCGTCTCCCTAGGAGGTGACTCGGGCAGAACCAGGTCCGCCGCCGCCGGCCCCCCTTTCTCTAGCGCCACCCCTCGCCGCTGCCGGCTAACGTCGACGGGGGAAGCCCGCCGGCGGCTGGTAGCGGCGGGCGCAGCCTCCGTGCGGCTCCCCCTCCTCCCCGATCTGTCCGTTCCTCGCCCGCCTCAACGGCGACTCAATCTGCGTCCCCGTCCTCGACCTGCGGAGCCCGTGCGTCGCCCGGCCTATGCCCTTCCTCTCCGACCCGTGGGGGGCACCGGCTGGCCGGAATCGCTCGGCCGTCGCTGGTCTCCTGGTGGTCGCACCTCAGCACCAGATCTGGCGGGTTCGGATGGCCTCGTCGACCAGCCCCCTTGCTCTCTGGTTGCAGCCTCGCGCTTGCCGCGGTTCACCATGTTTGTGTGCGGCGGCCCGGTATGTTGCTGCTCTCTTTGGCCCTCTGTAGCTCGCTTCGCAGCTCATGGCTGTCTAGACTGATGGGCTACGGCGGTGGTTGGCCTACTTGCTCCGGTTGCGAGGTGGAGGAGGCACTGCTGGGTGAAAACTTCATCGACGATCACGGCTGCAGCCGCCATTTTTCCTTCTTGAAGGCGTCGAGTTTGGCATTGTTTCCCTCCCCCCCCCCCCCAAGCTCTCAGATCCCGAGAGAAATCTCTGACCCGGAGTTCCCCGTGTCAGATGGTGTCGACCTCTCTACGTCGTTTCCTCCTTGGGTAATCTTCTTGGATTTCTTTTGCTTCGGGTGGACTAGCCTCTTGCTGCTTCATCTCCACCTCAGCTTCGATCTTGGCTGGCCATTGTCCTTGGCGACTCGAGTGGAGCTTGCTTGGACATCCTGGGGTGGCCTCAACGACACGCTGCCCTTCGACCTCGGCGGTAGTACACCGGTACTGCGTCTTTCGGTCTCGGTGGCGCGTTGCCTTCTCGGCTTCGCTGGCAGCACACCGATGCCGTCGCTCGAACTCGGGTATCCGACGCTTTTCGTTCGCGCCAGTGATGCGTCTCGATATGCTTCTACTACGGTGTCTGCTTTCTGTCAGGGTTGTGCTTCATGGTGGCACGGACGACGTTTACGGTGACATCCTGGGGTGGCCTCGGTAGCACGCTGCCCTTCGACCTCGGCGGTGGTACACCGGTGCCGCGCCCTTCAGTCCCGGTGGTCTGTTGTCTTTTGGCTTCGCCGGCGCACACCTGTGTCGCCGCACGAACTCAGCTATCTGACGCCCTTCGTTTGTGCCAGTGATGTTCCATTGCGAGCTGTTGCTGCTGCCCGTATTTTTCTCCTTAGGCCTTGTTGTGGTTCTTTGTCAGTGGTGGAACAAGCTGCTCAGTGGAGCTCGCTACCCGAGATGTCGGCCTCCAGGGGTTTCGGTTTGGTTCTATTGCCAACCTTCCCCTTCATTTTGTTTTCTTTCTTCTAGTTTTGGGCTTTCTCTTGATGCCCTTCCCTGTAATTTTCTTTTGTGCCTTTGTGCACTTACCTGTATCTGTACTGACTGCCAAGTCACCTGCCAGGGTCGGGCTATTCGCCACCCTGGATGAGGAATAGTTATTCTTCATCCCCTCTCTATTTTGACGTCAATGCATCGTATTTTTATGTTTCGTAAATATTATCTTATTTCATACGTAAAAAGAGAACGTAAGAAAATATATACTCTCCGTAAAAAAATATTTTTTGTTACGTAAAATTAGGAACGTAAAAACATAGTGTAAAACATACATAAAATGCGATATTCTGGTCTTATAACCTATTTTTTTTGTTTTCCTATACCAAAATTTACGTAGTGAATCAATATGAATGTAACTATTTGTATTCCAAATGTAATTTATTTATGAAGCGATCGTAAAATTACCTCGGATGAAGAATAACTTATTCTGTATCCTGGGTGATGAATAGTACTACTATATATATATATATATATATATATATATATATATATATATATATATATATATATATATATAGTGAATTAGACAAACTGTAGAGTAAAACCCTGCGGTTCTCGGGCACCCCCATGTCTCGCCTTTTTTTTTGAGAATACCCCATGTTTCGCCCTCATCGCCTTCATCGAGGCCATCTTCCGACTCACTTAAGGGGCGGGCTAGATGGGTCCGCCCACACGTGCGGCAGGCCACAGCCTTTTTTTCTGTTTTTATTTCTTTTTTGTTTTCTTTTTTTGCTTTTTGCTTTGTTTTCATACTTCTGTGTATCTTTACAATATTCTAAATATATATTACAAAAGACACTCTGTAAAAAAATTGAAAATTTTTTAACAAGCCTTTAAGAAGTATTAGTCAAGCATTTTGAAAAATGTTGAATGCGTAAAGAAAAATTGTTGATCATGTATCTAAAAACTGATGACCTTTTCTGATCATGTATATAAAAATATTAATCAACCATTTGAATAAAAATATGAACAAGTATTTGAAAAATGTTAATCAAGCATTTGGGAAATGTTAAATGCGTATATATAAATGTTGAACATGTATTAAAAAATCATGAATTTTTTTATCATGTATATAAAAATGTTAGTCAAGATTTTTATTTTTTAAAGACTACACTCAAGAAACACATTAGGTCCTATCTATATATGGATGGAGGGAGTATTTAAAATGTTAATCAAGTATCCGGAAAATGTTAATGTGTATAGAAAAATATTGATCATGTACTAGAAAATGATGACAAAATTTGATCATGTATACAAAAATTTTAACCAAGTATTTGGAAAAATGTTGAACAAGTGTCTGAAACATGTTAATCAACCATTTGGAAAATGAGAAATGTGTATAGAATTTTTGTTACCATGTATTAGAAAATGTTAACATTTTTATTTGAATGATAGTCAACAATTTTTTAAAAATGTTAAAACTTAAAAAATGTTGACTATCTATTAAAAAATAATATTGTATTTGAAAAATGTTAAAAAACTCGTGTGGAAAAAATCTGGACTATGCATTACGAAAATGTTTACTTTATATTGGAAAAACGTTAGACGCATATTGAAAAAATGTTGTTGACATATACAAAAAGATGTATAATAATAACAATAAATGTCATACATGAGTTACTCTGTCTTGCTGATTAACAATAGAGAATTCCATCCAGTAATATATATGTGCATTTTCATTAGTTTCCTTAAGAACATTTCTTCCCAACTGTGATCTGCCAGCAAAATAATTCAGCTTTCAGCTCATGTCCCTCTATTTTTTATATTGCAACTATGTTCTGCCACATCTCTCCTCTTGTAACGATCTAATCAGCACTCGGGCTTATTGTTTCAATACTTCCTTCTACATAAACAAAAGGCTTATGACAATATGACATCTTAAATCCTGTGGCTAAGTATTACTTTGTTGTGTCACGTGTCTTACTGTCAAACTTGAGTATTGATCCTCACAGAAGAAAGATGCGATTTTTGTTACCGGTCATTAGACCAAAGATACGATAAGCCTTTTGTTTAATAGACTAAAAAGGAATGAGTATCATGCATAAATGTAAAGATATCCAAATAAATCAGGGCCATCACTGCATGCATGTTGATTAACCAAAGATACGATATATTACTAGTAGTAGTATCTGTGTTCATAATATCAATATTTTCTTTTAAGTTATGTTAATAAATGTGCGTGGTGTAAAGAGCCAGCCGGGGGAGTATTTATTTGGATATCTTTACATTTAATGCATGATTCTCTTTCCTTGCTCGGTTCAGTGCTTAAATTAGACTTGCGGAATGCAGTGATCAATCCTCGCAAAAAGCCTTGTATGTTGTACTTGCAAACAAATTAGCAAATGCAGACTCTTACCGTGCTCTTCTTCCTTACCCTAGCCATGCTCCCGGGCCTCATATCCGGCACCTCGTCTGTCATCAACACAACATGCTCCAAGATTCCTGAGATATCCTACCACTATTGTGTTGGCGTGCTCTCGGCCGAACCAACAGGTGCCTCCGCCATAGATACACGTGGGCTGGCCGTTGCCGCTGCCAACCTAACCATGCACAATGTGACGTCCACGTTGCATATGATGGGTGACTTAGCGTTGGAGCTCAATACTTGCATCGGTTATTATAAGTATATGGTTGATTTGATAGTGGCCGCCGTTGATGACTTGCACAAAGGACGAGATGCTCAAGTGATATACGAAAAGTTATATAAGGCCTCAGATACGCCCCTAGATTGTGATATTGCATTGTTTGAGGGAGCTCAGAAGAATCCCGTGCAGGAAGAGAACTCAGAAAATCAAGCTTTGGCCCGCATAGCGAGTGGCATCGCGTTTCTCATGTGGCATGGACGTTCTTAAAGGATACGTCTGGGTACTTAACTTTGTACTACATCTATCATATGAATAAAGAGATGTCTCCACCCCTTACATGTCGTGTCCCCCTTTCTGTTTTGCTTGTTTAAACATGAGTCGTCTGCAATATGTTGGCCTACTGTTTGTTTAGCACCTCATCGACACATTAAATTTCCATTCCATAAGCAGATCTCAACTGTGGTAAATATAATCATGGATTCATTAGCAGTGAACAGTTTACTCTTGTCCTCCAAAACATGATGATCACGCGTTTCTTGCCCTGAATATACAAATTCACTGGGTTCTAGTTTTTGTACTATCCTCACAATTCACAACCACAAAAATGGAATTGTTTCCACCACAAAGATTAACTCCTTATCTGAGAACCAGATCTTCCAACACTTCTGTTTGCATTGATTGGATACGATTTTGTGTGGTTAATTTTTACTGAATGTAGTAGGATAGTGTGTCGGGAGGTGGAGCCGCAACTCGCTTATGTTTTCCTAGAGCTTGACGGTGTTACGCGGCAGGGTTTGCGATGATCACTATGCCCAACTGTCCTGCCGTGGCCTGCAATCTGTCTGCGAAGATGGTTGGAACCTGGAGGTTGCGAGCCAAAGTCTGAAAGAACTCGGGCTCGTCACTAGTTTCCCTCAATTTCATTATGGGCTTCGTGGTGGCAGGCTTCCAATGCTGTTGTTGCTGGGCATGATGGGCATTGCGGACGAAGCCATCACTCGTTCACCATGTTTAATCTAGGAAGGTCAATAGAAAGAAGATAACACAAGTATTTGGAATATCAACTGAACTCAACTGTAATCCCTCTGTTTCATAATTATTGTCACGGATTTATTTGAAATTTGAACTAAAACCACGCCAATAATTATGGAATGGAGGAAGTAGTACTTCCTCCGTCCCAAAATAAGTGTCGCTGATTTAGTACAAAGTTATAGGCAGTACATAATAACTTAGGTTACACATGGCATCCTGAAGCTTGGCTATTGGCTATTGCACACCATCGCTGACAAAACCTATGGCTGGCAACAAGGGACTGCACAAGGGTTTTGGATATCATCTACTCCCTCCGATCCATAATAAGTGTCGTGGTTTTAGTTCAATGAGCAGCTTTGCCAATGTCTCCTTAGCAAAATAGTGATACACTTGCTAGTACCGTATCCAAAGAGATGCGGAGTTGTCTCTCACACAGACCGAATACAGTATCCAAGACTCCAAGAGGTTCCGAAAATATTGAACCAAGATTGTTCAGAACAGTAGGTCAATGGTACCGTCAGCGTCATAAGACATGTGGCATCTTGAATTGTGCTTGATCATTTGAAGTTGTGGTTTCCTTTTTTTCCAACCAGGCTCTCAACCCCTTTCCATTAATTTCGCAATCAACGGAAATACATCAGTCTGTAGCTGAATTTGTTTTAGAGTCTAACCACTGCAACTAACATAATGAAGCAAAACGCCTTGAGCGCTAATGAAACTGAAAGGGGAGAGCGAGTTGGTGCATCATCAGGAAACCCACCGCAGGATGATCCTGGAACGGACCATCCGCCATGGGGCGAAAACCTGACGACACTCACAAGCCGCAGCCCAACTAAAAGACCAAAAGGTCCCAGGATGGAGCATGCTGATAAACTACTGCGACTAAGCAAACCACAACCAGGAGACATAAAACCCAGCGGGCATCAAACCCCAGTGGGAGGTGGCAAGCAAAAGGACCGAACATTGATCTGCTAACCAATCTGGATCCCATCTCTATCTCCTAAGAGGAGCCTGCCTCGAGGAAACGATCTGTCCGCCAGCGCAGCAGCTGCATGTGCCAACCTCTTCACTCCAGCCTGGAGCTTCTCCTTTTCTTCTTCCTTAAGCAAACCTGCCCAGTACAACAAAAACGAGCAGGCAGTGAAAACAGCCTCTAGAGGAGAGCGAGCAATATGATTATCAAATGTAACTTTATTGCGGAGTATCCAAATCCCCCAGCATATCGCAGCAATAATCATCATGTAAAAATGTTTCCCACCCGGAAAGAACTTATAAAGCCAAGTGAAGCTTTGCCAAAGAGAACGGGGACAACAGGATGCCCCAGCCGTCATGCCCGGCACTCCCCAAACGGAACGAGCCAGTGAGCAAGTAAAGAACAAATGATCGTTGTTTCAATGTTAGTGTAGAAGAAGCATATGGGATTTCCAGGCCATTTCCTAATACGCATGTTATCACGAGTCAGAACTGCATTCTGAAATAGTTGCCAAAGAAATATCTTAATCTTCAGCGGGATAGGTGCTTTCCAAACCATCTTATAGTTAGGGCCTGATAGATTCCTTTCCAACCATTCATACAAGGATTTAGTAGTAAATTTCCCTTTACTGCCAAAGGACCACAGAATTCTATCTGGGGAGTTGTTCAGCAATAGTTTTTTAGCTTCCATAACCATCCAGGCCCACTTCTCGCCCAACACCCCAACCAGTCTATGTCTAAAGCCAAGTTCATAATTGTTTGCCGCCCAGGATGCAATAGTGCAATCCTGCTCCTGGCAAATACTAAATAGATCAGGAAAGCGATCTTTCAACGCAATATTCTCAACCCACAGGTCATACCAGACCCTAGCAAGGTCTCCACTTTCGATCTTAATTTTTCTACCCTCCATATAAGAATCCTTGACCTTCATAATCGCTTTCCAACAGGGGGAGTCCGAAAAGCGGCTCTGAATGTTAGCCACTGTTTTGTTCCTGAAGTATCTAGCTCTTACTATACGTTGCCATAGGCCATCACTCGTTTCTAATTTCCACCACCACTTAACGAGTAGGGCAACATTTTGTTTATGGAGATCTTTGATCCCTAGCCCCCCAATTCTTTTTGATCGACATATTCTCGTCCACTTAACCATATGGTATCCACGTTTCTTATTTTTTTTCTCCTCCAAAAGAAACCTCTGCGATGTTTATCCAACTTCTCAATAAAAGTTTTATTGAAAAGGAACATTGACATGAGGAAAGAGGGGATTCCATCCAAACTGGACCCTAACAGCGTCAGTCTGGCTCCAGAAGATGCCGCATAAGCTACCCAGGCATCAAGCTTTTTGATCATTTTACCGTCAAGGAAATCCAGATCCGCATTCCTGAGGGCAGAATAAGTAACGGGAACTCCCAGATATTTCGTAGGCAGAGTGCCCACTTGACAGCCAAACATGTTGGCATAGATCAAATCAGTATCATTATCCCCCCGACATCTGAATATCTCACTCTTCTCAAAATCGATCTTAAGCCCCGACATAAGTTCAAAGAGATACAGCAAGAGTTTGACATTAACAGCTTTGTCAATGTCATGCTCAAAACAAAGCACCGTGTCATCCGCGTATTGTAGGATGCCAACACCATTTTCAACAAGATCAGCAGCTAACCCTTTAATGAGACCATTCTTTTGGGCTGTGAGTACCATTTTGGTCAGACATTCAGCTGCAATATTAAACAAGAAAGGAGAGTGAGGATCCCCCTGCCTCACCCCCTTAGCGCTTTGAATGTAAGGTCCCACCTCATCATTGATCTTGACACTAACCGTGCCATTTTTTAGGATTTGAGAAACCCACCCACACCACTTAGAATCAAACCCACGCTTCCTATGGCAATCAAGCAAAAAGTCCCAATTGACTTTGTCATATGCTTTCTCGAAATCAAGTTTAAGGACCACTCCCACTTGCTTTTTGAAATGGGTATAATGCAGAATTTCAGAAGAGATAGGATTCCATCCACTATGCATGTGTCTCCCCTTAATAAAAGCATTATGTTGAACACTAAACAATTTATGAGCATATTTGCTAGCTCTAATATCCATAGCTTTGGTGAGAAGTTTGTAAGGGCAACGTAAAAGACAAATGGGTCTATACTGCTGAATTCTATTAGCATCCGTCGACTTAGGCAACAAAGTTATGATGCCATAGTTAAGTCGTTGTACATCTAACTTGCCTTCATGAAACCACTCAAACAAGCATTGGAGATCTCGGGCTACAATCCCCCAGCAGTGTTGATAAAATTCAACAGGAATATCGTCTGGACCAGGGGCACGGTTAGATTTCATGTCAAACAAAGCTTTTTTGATTTCTTCCAATGAAAAAGGTCGAGTCAGGTCCTCATTATCATCAGGGGTAATCATCTCCGCATGAGACCACAAAGTAGCATCTATCTGACAAATATTACCAGGAGCCGGTCCAAACAAGGCTTTATAATATTCAGTGGCATGGGCAAGTAGGTTTTTAGTACCTTCAATAATGGTGGACCCACACTCCAGGGAAACCATGGAATTTTTCCTACGACGACCATTACCCACTTTATGAAAAAAATCAGTGTTGTTGTCACCTTTCAACAGCCATCTCTCATTAGAGAATTGGTGCCAGTGAAGTTCTTCTTCAACATACATCTTATTAAGCTCAACTAGAATATCCAACTTCCTAGTATAAGCATCCCCACATAAACCATCAGTCTCCTCCAGTTTTTCAAGCTCCTGTAATTCTAGCTTGATAATATTATTCCTGATCTTATTATGACCAAACAAATTGGAACCCCAGCCCTTAAAAAAATTATTAACCCTCTCAAGGAATCAATGGGGTTTAAAGTGTAAACTGGCCTAGACCAAATCTCAGCAACCAGAGGGAGGAAGTCTAGATTACTGAGCCAGGCATTATCAAACTTAAAGCACCTGTTACCTGGTGCTCTAGAGGAGGCACTCCCACCATCCACCAACAAAGGACTGTGATCTGATATTTCTTTTATTAGTTTATGAACAGAAGCGAGAGGATATAAATCCTCCAAATCAGGAGACATGAGAACTCTATCTAGTTTTTCCAACGTCGGGTTTTCTTGTTTATTGGACCAGGTATAACAACCGCCAGTCATATGAATTTCTCTCAACCCAGGCAAGTGTATAACAGAGTTAAATACCTCTGAAAAGTGGGACATGGATGTTTTTTTGTTTTTTTCCCCACTATGTCGAATGATATTAAAATCTCCCCCAACTAGATAAGGAATATTTGTGATGTGACACATGGATGACAGTTCAGCAATGAATTCAGGCTTCTGTTCATCATGTGCAGCACCATAAACAGTCATCAAGGCCCAGCTACAGTTTTTGTTCTTATCGAACAGGGTCAACTGTAGGATGTAGTTACCACATTTGGTCATAAGGATATCAAATTTTTCCTTATTAAGACCACAAAGAATACCACCAGATTTCCCCCTAGAAAGGTTCCACTCCCAATGAAACTTATGATTCGGGTCAATTTGTCTAAAAAATGCAGGATTATAAGACTTCTTCATAGTCTCTTGAAGCCCAATAAAATCTAATTCATTGGCATTTATCATGTCAATGAGGCAGGTGGACATGCCTTTTTTACCCACTCCCCTACAATTCCAAAACACCCCTTTCATTTATATCGTTCGGGTTTACCTCTCACTCTGGTAGGTCTGCCAGGTTCCATAGCAGCCCTACCCACCCCGTTTTTGTGTTGACTTCTAGTCACAGGTCTACTGGACTTGTTAGGAGATAGAACTACCACCGATTTCCTGCGGTGGTACTTCTTTTGTTTTTGTTTTTAGATTGAACCAGGATAAACGGTTCCTCAATATCTCCACTATCATCATCCCATGTTAAAGAGAGGGGCACATCATTACCCAACCCATCATTGACGGTTATTTTTTGTGAATTAACATCAATATTTTTGTCATGCAACGAATTTCTAGAAATTTCTAATTCACGCAAGATATCAACAGTAGCAAAGTCATCATCAGGTATTTGCACTCCCATCAAAGATGCACGCAATATAATGGCAGAATCAGATAAGGCAGAGTGTCGGTGTCAAAACCGGCGGATCTCGGGTAGGGGGTCCCGAACTGTGTGTCTAGGCGGATGGTAACAGGAGACAAGGGACACGATGTTTTTACCCAGGTTCGGGCCCTCTCGATGGAGGTAATACCCTACTCCTGCTTGATTAATATTGATGATATGGGTAGTACAAGAGTAGATCTACCACGAGATCGTAGAGGCTAAACCCTAGAAGCTAGCCTATGGTATGATTGTTGTATATCTATCGACTAGCCTGGCCTCGGTTTATATAATGCACCAGAGGCCTAGGATAACAAGAGTCCTAGCCGAATACGCCGGTGGGGGAGGAGTCCTTGTCTTGATCGCCAAGTCTTGCGAAATCTTCCTTGTATGCGGTAGCTGTCCGGACTGGCCCATGAGTATACGGCCATGGGGGTCCTTGGCCCAATCTAACAGATCGGGAGATGACGTGGCGAGTACCCCCTAGTCCAGGACACCGTCAGTAGCCCCCTGAACCGGTCTTCAAGTTTAGGGACGCTCCTCGATTCTTCCAAACTGTTCTTCATCTTCGGTCGTCGGTCTTGAAAACTGGTTCAACAAATCTTCTCATCTTCGATCTTGAGGATCGCCGAAATGCATTCGACGAGTTTACACGTCGGGTATCCGAGGAGCCCCTTTAAGTTTCCGGCCTTTATCAATGCCTTGTTATTTTTATGCCACATCTCGGGTTTGAAGTTATTCTCGGGAAGCAGTGTCCTCTTGCGTCCGAGCTCTAACGTCGGACTGCATTCGAGGTATCTTTTGCAGCCGAGCACCAACGCCGGACTTCTTCCCAGCTCTATCGCCGGACTATGTATCCAAGCTCCAACGCCGGATGGTATCCGAGCTCCAACGCCGGACTATGTATCCGAGCTCCAACGCCGGATTGTATCCGAGGTGTCGTAAATCACCTTGGTTCAAAGAAGTTTGAAGGAGTTTAGCCGAGCTTAATGCCGGAAATGCCCTCTATGGAGCCAGCCACTAGCGTCCGAGCTTTATGCCGGACTGCTTCCGAGGTGGTGCACCACCCCGAATGTGGGCCGATTTTTGTCAATATTTTTTATTGGTGCAATTTATTCTCTGCTGAGATACATAGCCAGTAGCCCTCAAGGTGGGTATCGGTCTAAAACCTGAGATGCACATGAAGGACGACATAAGACCGCTGATCCCCGTAGCTGCTGAGACTCAGGTTGATTTGCAAAACCGGTCTGAGGATCAA
Source organism: Aegilops bicornis (assembly GCA_021605145.1). Lineage (NCBI taxonomy): Eukaryota > Viridiplantae > Streptophyta > Magnoliopsida > Poales > Poaceae > Aegilops > Aegilops bicornis. Next base: position 814,191,297 of record CM038673.1, read on the forward strand.
GTCCTAGCTTGGCAGAATACTTCGGGACACAAAAGGCGGCTTGATCAGTCCTCAAGACTGAGGTTGGGTGCGGCCAACCAACCTGAGGATCAAAATCTCCTCGGAAACTGTATTGCACTTAAAATTTTCTGCATAGAACATGCAATGCAAGAGCCCCGAGACATCGGGTCGGGTGGCAACACCGCATCAGGGATCGATGTGCCCTTTAATATTTTTAAATAATAAGCCCGGGTTAAGTAGCCCCGAGCCTTAATGCGGCACGGGTGGCCAATTAAGGATCGATATCCATAGTAAAATCACAAATTATGTGTAATGACTCAATGTATCCAAGTACTTTATGTCATTAATGCTCGGATCCGCATGGTACAAAACTTTGTTGACCGACCATCGGCTTCAACCTCCTCGGCCAGTAGCCGAGGAGTGTTTGTCCTACTTTATAAAGCCTTTATGAGGGCAAAGATTTACAACAAACAAGGCAATCTGGCCATTCGGTTTTATAAACAAAGGTACGCAGAGAGACATGTTATACTACTGTTTAACAGAAGAAATGTCTTCGAAAGAAAATAGTCCCGCTATCGGTTCCTTTCTTTGGGTTGTCATGCTAAGCATGATCATGAAACCTCAGCTCTAATGTAAGAGCAAAATATTGAGGATTTAGTTTGGGAGGCCAGTTACTAGCCCCCGGTAGTGTTCGGCGATAGTCGAGGTCAAGACGGAAACACTTCGGCCAATGTTATGAATGGCCCGTCATTTAATATAGTCATTGGATCGCTGACCAGTTTACACCGATTGTGACAGTCAGTTTTCGGCTTTCTCCACTGAGGTGCTTGACCATGCGAGCTGGAAGCACAATCGCAGTGGTTCTCCCTTTGCACACCTAGCCGAACAAAGCGGAACGTAGGAGGCAAGCGCGGGAGCCGGGCAACCCAACTATTGACCGAAGACACAATTCGAAACTGATGCATATATAGCAATATCCGAGAATGTTTTTGCCGAATCTCTAAAGGTGTCCGGCAAGCAGATCATGCGAGACTTGTGCTGAAAACACACAAATAGTTAAAAAGTGCCAAAAGCTTGAAACCAAAAACGCCAAGAAAACATGACGTCCGAACAAGATCAAGGTTCGGTGCCAATCCGAAAATTGGACTTTAGAAAAAAAAAGTGCTTCTGTCGTGCTTTAACAAGACACGTCCTATCTCAAGACTTCAAGCGGGCCAGCCTACGGCTTCAGTCTCCCATCCCGAAGGCGGAGTACTTCTCATTAGGCCAGTTTAGAAAACTAAACTCTAGCGGTTTTGAGAGAGAAATTAGGCTCCCCGGCTAGTGACCGCACACTCGTGTCGAGAAAAGGAGTGATAAATAATAAAAACTCTGCAACGACTAAGAAGAAAAACACTTATTATAAAACGGCTCAAATAAACATAAGAGCCCCCAAGTGACTTGGGTAAAAGAATGATTGTACGTACCGAAGTACTTATATCATATCTATGTTCAACCGAACTTTAAACGCCTCTTAACCGACCGTCGGCTTCTCCCTCTTCGGTCAAGGACCAAAAAGTGTTATGTACTCCATCTGTCGAGAATATCGATGGTGTTTCCAATAACCAGGCAATCAGGCCATAAGGCTGTAGCAGACAAAGCGCGCTCAGGGAACTTATGCTATATTACTGTGAAGTGTAAGAAGCATCTTCGAAGAAAATAGTACCCCCACCGATACCTTTCTTCGGTGCTCATTGTTATTATGAGACTTGTGCAATAGATTTTTTGTACTCATGAGTTCCGTTGTGTGCCGACCATGATTGAAAACAATAAGAGCGCTAGATTTCGGCTTCACCCAGTTCAGAGCTTGGAGGACCCGGTCGTGACAATCGCAGAGGTGCTCCCTTTACTCCCTAGCCGAACAATCGGGAACGTAGGGGTAAGCACAGGAGCCAGGCAACCCAGCTTGCAAATCGCTTAAGTCAATATGGTGCATATTGTATGTAATACACGAACAAGGAACGAAGCCGTACAAGTATAATCATATGCAAGAGGAAAAGCTTCATGAAGGAAGCCCCCAAATGAATTGGGTATTTGAATTTGCGCGTCACAAACAAAATTTGGACAAGGAAAATTTTTACAAGCAACTTTTTCCCAAAAAAGTATAACGCTTGGTCGAGCCGAACACAAGTTAAAAATTTAAAACTTTGAGCATGAAGGCAACTTAGCTGGTTAATGTGTTCGGTATTGACGGCGCGGTACGTGCTTGATGCGGGACAAGGTTCCATCCCCCCAAGCCGTTCCCGAGGTGGCGGAGCAAAGAGCTCGGCACTCCGAAGTAGTGACATAGCACGGTGAATGCAGGACGGCAGAGTGATGCCGAAGTCCCCTGCATGGGGTAATGAAGTGTTGACGAAGCCCCCCGTCCAGCCGAGCTGGCGTCAAAGGATATAGTCTGGCTGGATCATTTTCCTGTGCACAAAAAATAGTGCAGACCGGGGATAATAGTGATAATAAGAATTAAAAAAAAGTTGCATAATAAATAATTTATGCAAAGTGAGTAATAAAAGAAATATGGCCTGGCGCCAAAGTCAATGTCGATGCAGGTCGTGACGTGGTCGATGCCGGCTTGATGAAGCGACCGTGCGGCGATGCCGGTATGCTCGCTCCGTGTAATCCGTGGGGCGGCGATGTTGGTGATGATTTATCCTTCGCGATGCCGGGCTCTTGTTCGGCTTGCCGAGATGATGATACGAAGAAGTTGAGCTCGGCTCAACAAAGTGACGACGTGTCTAGCGTAGGTCGGCAGCCGTGGAGCAATATTGCCGGACTGGTTTGACACCAGCATGATATTGAAGATAGTGAGATGTGTTCGAAAACAAAACACAACACCCCATACAAAAGTTCCTTCAAAAAGGATGTCCGAAATCCCGTTCATAAAAAAGACGAACTCGGGCCGGATTCGTTTTCGCGCAGAAAACAGATCTGAAAAGTGATGCACTAATCGGAAGGTTCCCGGAGTTTTGACGGTCGGATCGAGCTGAAATTTTGAGGGATGGTAGATATAGGAATTCCGCAGCCGATCAACGGTTGGATCTTCCAAAGGAAGTCCGAGCTAGAAGCTGGACACCACGCGCTAAACTCGTCCAGATTCTCGTCCAGATTCAATGCGACTCCGGTATATCGGAGATTGCCAGAGATTTCTCCACCGAAACTCGACGAAATTTTCCAGGGTTGTTGTAGACTCAATTCCGCATAATTTCATCGAAGTAATCGTTAAAACGACGCTTGAGGAGGCGGTGGCGGCGGACACAAGTCCGCTGTCCAGAAAATAAAGACGATCGCCTCGAGGGCAATGTTGACATTGAGCCCCGGGCTCCTGGATGATTCCTCCATGATCTTGATAGAGATCGGAGTTGATGTTGATGAAGGCCCTCATCCGAACACGACGATTGGAGGTAGGGCGCAGTCCTTGGTTGAACCAAGGTGACCAGTCGAGCTGGTGACGAAGATGCCGAAGTCGCAGTTGATCTGCAGGCGAGCCATCCACCTTTTGCCGAACACACAGCGGAACTCTCAATGAAAGCACCAATGTCGGTGTCAAAACCGGCGGATCTCGGGTAGGGGGTCCCGGACTGTGCGTCTAGGCGGATGGTAACAGGAGACAATGGACACGATGTTTTTACCCAGGTTCGGGTCCTCTCGATGGAGGTAATACCCTACTCCTGCTTGATTAATATTGATGATATGGGTAGTACAAGAGTAGATCTACCACGAGATCAGATAGGCTAAACCCTAGAAGCTAGCCTATGGTATGATTATTGTATATCTATCGACTAGCCTGGCCTCGGTTTATATAATGCACCAGAGGCCTAGGATAACAAGAGTCCTAGCCGAATACGCCGGTGGGGGAGGAGTCCTTGTCTTGATCGCCAAGTCTTGCGGAATCTTCCTTGTATGCGACAGCTGTCCGGACTGGCCCATGAGTATACGGCCATGGGGGTAGTTGGCCCAATCTAACAGATCAGGAGATGACGTGGCGAGTACCCCCTAGTCCAGGACACCGTCACAGAGAATTGATTTTTTGAATTAGGCATATTCATACCTTCCAAATTACGCTTCCTCATTCTGTTTGCCGCCACATCCCCCACCCTCTCCAGCTTCTGCTTCTGTCTGCGTGGAACTTCCTCATCTTGACTCATACTGTCATGAATTGGCGATCCAGAGGGAGATTCAACTGTATAGACACTACAGTTTTCTCCTCCTTCCACGGATCCCTCCTCAAGAGGCACAATGTGAGGCAGGGAAGGCCAAACCACATAGTCTGACAAGGGAGGAAAAGCATTCCCATAAGTACACACATCATAACATGCAAACAGAGGTGAGGGGGGAACAGGAGTAATCATCCCCCAAGCACCTTTATGCATACTGATCTCATTACTGAGAGATTCAGTCATCTCTTTCATATCCAGATCATCAGAGACATTCTCACATGATATTATACCAGATTGAGAACCACAATAAGACATTTTTTTCAGCTGCATGTTCTCTGGCCATAGTCTCAATCAGAAGCTCTGTGTTGTTACCTTCATCACTTTCCTCTTCTTCCTCACTCTCAGCTACTGCAGGAAGCCTCTGCATTCCCTTATCATAATTCTGGGAAGAAAAATTACCAGCCATGGATGTACTTGTGTCCCCCTGCCCCATGGAAGAAGCAGGATATGAATCCATCCTTGCTTTCTTGGGGAAGGAAGGTGATGCACTACTATCCACAGCAGTATAAGATTGACTTTTCTCAGCACCCACAGTCACAACTTTTTCAACTTCATAGAAGAAATCATATATTTGTTCCCCCAGCATTCCTTCAGCTGAAGGAGGGATTTTCTCAACATCTCTACAGCCAAGAAGAATTCTAGCATATTCAGGTTTATGAACAGTCAATTCATCCACCTCTAATGTAATTCCCACTAGAGCCCCAACATAAGCTATATGTTCAGTGCATCTTTTCTCTATGGGAATGTTGCGCACCCTAACCCATGCTTTTTCCAGGATGCCTTTGGCTCTAATCGAGGCGGTCCAAGGAGTAATGCAGACAATAATATTCCCTCTTTCAGAGGCAAGCGTTTTCCATAACAACATGCTCTCTCTACTTCACTAGCATTAGGGAATCGCATCACATATTGAGCAGGGCCAATGGAACGGGCCGTACAACGCCATTTCTTTTTCCCAGGTTTTTTGGCAAATATAGCATTGAATTCCTGCTCAATATCTTTCACAGTAGCATCACCCTCAATTACAGTAATCACCACATTATTGGTTTTTTCCACACTATGCTTGGCGGCACACATATCAGGTATATAGAAGAAACCCTGACCAGGAGATTGAAAGCCACACATGAAAGGAATACACTCCCAAGGCTTCAGAACTTGGCAAAGCTGAGCCATATGACCTAATTTGTTGCATTTTTCGCAGCGAATAGTAGGGCAACGAGGAGCGAAATGACCTGGGAGGGAGCAGTTGACGCAGATCTCGGCGTTGCTCTTGGTCGCCCCTTGCCCAGATGCTGGAGGCGGAGGCGGCTCCTTGATGACCGTCGTCTTCTCCTTGCTCGCACCACTCATGGCACGCGCAGCAGCTTCCCATCTGTCCGCAACTTCCCCGCCACCAGATCTCGAATCTCCCGACGTCACCGGCGGTGGATCTGGCCACTGCCACACCATGTATCGAGACTGGTTTGGCAGCGGAGCCTTTCGGCCGCCGCGAATCCTCCCCGCGCTGTGTTGTCGCGCCATCCACCAGATCTCCCCCCGCCATGGTCTCCTATCGCGGTGTGCGACACGCCCCCTGCCCGCTCCGCCGCAGTAACTTGGGCAAAGGAACGATCGTCGCCGCCGGCCTTGCCCCGCCACCAGCCAAAGGAATCAGGAGGGGATGGATTGGGGAGGCAAACCCTAGAACGCTCCCATAGATGCTTGAAGAGAGGGGCGAGATGCGCGTCTCGCGATGTGGGGGTAGGTGGGGAAAATGAAGCGGTTCCCCTCGCCTCCTCCGCACTAGAAGGCTCCACGCCCGATCCGGTGCTGGGTCCCGCATGGCGGTCAGGTGGCCATGGAGAGGCTCCCACACGTCCTGCCGCCATTAGCGGAAGGTTGGTGATGTACGGGGCCACCCCGACCCGGTCCACACCCGCCTGGATCTCCGTACGCCTCCCGGACACCGCGCCATGGGACGTGCCATCCGTAGCGCCACCGGGACGCGGTATCGCCGCCGAAATCGCTCGTAACCAAGCAAAATGGCACGGCAGCGAGATGACGTCGCCGACGTTGATGAATTCCCCCACCCGGAGAAATCGCGCATCCACCGTGACTCCGCGGTCGTCAATCAGGATAAGACGGAGAGCATCCTGCCGGAGAACCAGCTCGCCGTCATAGAACGTGAGCGAGCGCTGCTGCAGATCGGCGGCGTAGGATACGCGCCATCTCTCATCTGGCGCGTCGCCCTGCGTGTCGCGTGAGCACGACACGTGAGTCATCCTGAAATTACTTTCCCCCCTAGAGTCATCTATTACCGAACGGCACTGGCAGTCTCCTATTGCCACCATTGCTGCATGCGGCACTGGCAGTCTTAACATTATGGGCGCCATGGACGAAGCTTGGCACCAGATCCATACCAGTCAAGACGGTGAAATATTCATCCACAGTTGGATCATATTGATTATAGAAGAAGCCCAGGGGATGTATCCAAGAGTGGTGGAAGAACCTCGCAACGCAGAACCTCCCAGAGCCCAGGCTGACAAGCTGAGGACACTATATCTCCGTCATGCCACTCTGGAGGTGGCTCCAGCTCCTTCCAAGCGCCTACTAGCTGTGGCTGCTGGGAGTCCATGTCCATGGTGGAGAGGTCAGCAGCACCAACTTGCCAGTCATCGGCGCAGATGCCAACCCAAAGCTTGAGCTCCGACACATACTGGACCTTGCCTACGAACGGCAGTGCCCAGTCGCCGACTTGAGTCCAGGCGTGTTTGGCCGTGTCCAAGCAGTAGGTGCCACCACGATCGGCCGATGTGTCGGCGTTCCCTTTTTGGCGAAGGAGGTTTATATACCCCCCGGCCGATATGCAGACGCTGGAGCCGCCGGGGAGCACCGCGTGCGAGGTGATCACGTGGTCGAGCACCTTGGGGTCACGGACGAACGGCGGCGGCGGGAGGAGCTGGTGCTGCCAGGATCTGGTGGAGGAGGTCAAGGTGGGTCTACGGTACACAAAGCTCTCGTACTGTTGGCTCAGCTGTTCGCCGTCACCTCCTGTGACTGTCTCTTCCCTGTCGGGACGACCCTCCAACATGTAGATGCTCTCGTCACGGTCGTCGGCGCCGGGGACGAAGATGGAGACGGGCTGTCACGAGAACTACAACCGGCAACCCAAGCGAGCCGGCCCAAGTGAAGCCCACCAGGCCGCAGCGCAGCAAGCAGCCCAACCAGCGCTACGCCGGGCCAGACTGGAGCCAGTGAGGCAGCGTGTGTGTTTACCCTACTTAGCGCATGGTTGGTGTGTGTGTGAGGGGCACGAAAGAAGTGAACCCCGACCCGGCCGCCTGTGGCGTGTATCTCCTCCCACCTTCGGCTCTTTCTCCCCAGATCCCCTTCTTGCTGCTACCCCGAGGGAGTGTATCTTGAATTCGAGTGATTGATCGTCATCTACGAGGATACATGGACAGCACTCTCCTCTCTCGTTGCTATGCATCACCATGATCTTGCGTGTGCGTAGAAAATTTTTTGAAATTACTACGTTCCCCAACATCATTCGTTACAAAGGACGCGTCTGGATTGGTAGCAACAAACAAGTGCAAAATCAACTCCTCGGTGAGATGCACTCCAGCGCCATCGGAGGGCACTCTGGCATCCAGGCTACTTACAGCCGCATCATTCGCCTCTTTGCATGGCCTCAACTGAAGCAAACTGTCAAGAACTTCGTGGCGCTCTGTGCTGTATGCAAACAAGCCAAACCAGAACATGTTAAGTACCCTGGGCTGCTGCAGCCGCTGGAGGTGCCTACGCAAGCTTGGCAAGTAGTCACTCTTGACATTGTGGAAGGGTTACCGACCTCCCGTGGCTTCAACTCTATCCTGGTGGTGGTGGACAAGCTCAGCATGTATGCTCACTTCATCCCCCTCCGCCATCCATTCACCGATCTTCAAGTGGCGAAAGCATATATGGATTTTGTCTTCAAACTGCACGGACCTCCAGATGCTATGGTTTCCGACGTGATAGAGTCTTCACCAGTCGGGTCTGGAAAGAATTGTGCAAGCTGACCCACACAACCCTCAACATCTCATCTGCCCGGCACCCGCAGACTGACGGCACAACGGAGCGCGTCAATCAGTGCATGAAAATCTATCTCCGCTATTTTGTTCATAACTGCCCCAGCAAATGGATGGATTGGCTCTCCCTCGCGGAATTCTGGTACAACACTTCCTACCACTCCACTCTCAAGTCTACTCCCTTCGAAGTACTCTACGGCCACAAGCCTCGCTTCTTCGGCATCTCTAATGTAGCCGATGTTGCGGTCACTGACCTGGCCCAGTGGACTGAAGAACGTGCCACCATGGTTGCTTTGCTCCGTCAGCACCTTAACAGAGCCCGGCAGGATATCAAAGTGAAGGCAGATAGCAAACGGTCAGACCGAGTATTCGGCGTGGGGGATTGGGTGTTCCTCAAGCTGCAACCATACGCACAATCATCCATGGCAGCGCGCGCTAACCACAAGCTTGCCTTTCGATTCTTTGGACCGTTTCAGGTGCTGCAATGCGTGGGCGAAGTGGCATACAAGCTTGCACTCCCGGAGCATTCCAAGATTCATCATGTTATCCATGTCTCACAGCTCCGTGTCGGCCTTCCTCCGGCCACGAGTGCTATGCCAGAACTTCCGGTACTCGACGAGGGTCTTCTTCCACTCCAAGTACCTGAAGCTGTCCTCCAGAAGCGTCACGTCCAACGAGGAGCCCGGCAAGTGAAACAAGTTCTGGTGCAATGGTCGGGTTTCCCTGCATCCTTGGCAACCTGGGAGGACAAGATTCCACTGTGGTCTCGTTTTCCCCGAGCGCTGGCTTGGGGTCGAACCAAGCGTAAAGGAAGGGGAAATGTCACGAGAACTACAACCGGCAACCCAAGCGAGCCGGCCCAAGTGAAGCCCACCAGGCCGCAGCGCAGCAAGCAGCCCAACCAGCGCTACGCCGGGCCAGACTGGAGCCAGTGAGGCAGCGTATGTGTTTTCCCTACTTAGAGCATGGTTGGTGTGTGTGTGAAGGGTACGAAAGAAGTGAACCCCGACCCGGCCGCCTGTGGCGTGTATCTCCTCCCACCTTCGGCTCTTTCTCCCCAGATCCCCTTCTTGCTGCTACCCCGAGGGAGTGTATCTTGAATTCGAGTGATTAATCCACTGCCTAGCTAGTTCGAGAAGCAAGATCCGTGGCACGGGCATGCGCTTGGGCGTGTCAAGGTAGGGGATGTCGTCCATCTGCTTCGCGTCGGCGTCGAAGAGCGAGGTGCGGCCGCACTGGTCGACGCAGAGCACCTTGCGGCCGGCGAGCGGGAAGCATTGGATGCACCAGTAGAGGCTCGAACCCGAGCCTCGGAAGTTGAAGTCTGCGGCGGGAAGCTTGATCGTCCGCATTTTCTTGGTCTTGCGGTAGTCGGCAGTTGCGGGCGCGGCGTCTCCGTCCAGGGGAAGCACGGGCACCGTCGTGTTGAACAGCTTGTGGCGCGTGAGGTCGATGCCGCGCAGCGATCTGGCTCCGGGGATGCCGTCGTCCACGATCAGGTTCACGAACTGGCAAATCGTCGACTTAGAAGCCATCAAATCGATCCGGTCCACGTGAGCGAGGGGGAAAGGACGATCGATCTCCTCGGTTCGAGTAATTGTGCCTGGATTGGACGTACCTAGCTATACATGGTGAGGAACCAAGGAAATGGCATGGCTTTCAATCACAAAGGGCCGGTTAAGATTGAAGATGATGTAGCAGATCTGCAGGCGGCGGCTGGCCTGAGCCTGAGCAGAATTGCGGCGGAGGTGGCCGTGGGGTGGGCGCCGTCGGCGCGTCGCCAGATTGAGGGATCGAGTAAAACCCCGTGGTTGTCGGGCGCCCCTATATCTCGCCTTCATAGAGTCCATCTTCCCGACTCGCTTAAGGGGCGAGCTAGATGGGCCGGCCCATGTGCGCGGCAAGCCACAGCCTCTTTTGCTGTATTAAAAAATGATGAAAATTTTTGTTCATGTATACAAAAATGTTTTTACTCAAAAATATATATAAATGTTAATCAAGGATTTGAAAAAATAATTGAACAAGTACTCTAGAAAAACACATTAGGCCCGATATATATGGATGGAGGGAGTATTTGAAAAATGTTAATCAAACATTCAGAAATTATTAAATGTGTATACAAAAAATGTTAACCATGTATTAAAAAAATGATGAGAAAATTTGATCATGTATATAAAAATGTTAATCAAGCATTTGAAAAGGAATGTTGAACAAGTGTTTGAAAAATATTAATCAACCATTTGCAAAAGTTTAAAAGTGTATAACTTTTTTGACCATGTATTTAGAAAAATTAATATTTTTTATTTGAAAAATGATAGTCGACAATTTCAAAAATGAAATAAAATGTATAGAAAAATGTTGACCATCTATTAGAAATATTAATCTTGTATTCCAAAAATGTTAATCAAGCATATATATTACAAAAGACACTCTGTAAAAAAATTGAAATTTGTTGAACAAGCCTTTAAAAAGTATTAGTCAAGCATTTTGAAAAATGTTGAATGTGTAAAAAAAAATTGTTGATCATGTATCTAAAAACTGATGACCTTTTTTGATCATGTATATAAAAATATTAATCAACCATTTGAATAAAAATATGAACAAGTATTTGAAAAATGTTAATCAAGCATTTGGGAAATGTAAATGTGTATATATAAATGTTGAACATGTATTAAAAAATCATGAATTTTTTTATCATTATATAAAAATTTTAGTCAAGATTTTGATTTTTTTTAAAGACTACACTCAAGAAACACATTAGGTCCTATCTATATATGGATGGGGGGAGTATTTAAAAATGTTAATCAAGTATCCGGAAAATGTTAATGTGTATAGAAAAAATGTTGACCATGTATTAGAAAATGATGACAAAATTTGATCATGTATATAAAAATGTTAATCAAGCATATGAAAAAAATGTTGAACAAGTGTCTGAAACATGTTAATCAACCATTTGGAAAATGTTAAATGTGTATAGAATTTTTGCTACCATGTATTAGAAAATGTTAACATTTTTATTTGAAAATGATAGTCAACAATTTTTTAAAAATGTTAAAACTTAAAAAATGTTGACTATCTATTAAAAAATAATATTGTATTTGAAAAATGTTAAAAAAATTGTGTGGAAAAAATCTGGACTATGCATTACGAAAATGTTTACTTTATATTGGAAAAACGTTAGACGCATATTGAAAAAATGTTGTTGAGATATACAACAAATGTATAATAATAACAATAAATGTCATACATGAGTTACTCTGTCTTGCTGATTAACAATAGAGAATTCCATCCAGTAATATATACGTGCATTTTCATTAGTTTCCTTAAGAACATTTCTTCCCGACCGTGATCTGCCAGCAAAATAATTCAGCTTTCAGCTCATGTCCCTCTCTATTTTTTATGTTGTAACTATGTTCTGCCACATTCCTCTTATAACGATCTAATCAGCACTCGGGCTTATTGTTTCACTACTTCCTTCTGCATAAACAAAAGGCTTATGACAATATGACATCTTAAATCCTGTGGCTAAGTATTACTTTGTTGTGTCACGTGTCTTACTGTCAAACTTGAGTATTGATCCTCACAGAAGAAAGATGCGAATTTTTTTTACCGGTCATTAATAGACCAAAGATACGATAAGCCTTTTGTTTAATAGACTAAAAAGGAAAGAGAATCATGCATTAAATGTAAAGATATCCAAATAAATCAGGGCCATCACTGCATGCATGTTGATTAACCAAAGATACGATATACATTCAATGCATGATTCTCTTTCCTTGCTCGGTTCGGTGCTTAAATTAGACTTGCGGAGTGCAGTGATCAATCCTCGCAAAAAGCTTTGTATGTTGTACTTGCAAACAAATTAACAAATGCAGACTCTTACCATGCTCTTCTTCCTCACCCTAGCCATGCTCCCGGGCCTCATAGCCAGCACCTCGTCTGTCATCAACACAACATGCTCCAAGATTCCTGACATGTCCTACGACTATTGTGTTGGCGTGCTCTCAGCTGAACCAACAGGTGCCTCCGCCATAGATACGCGTGGGCTGGCCGTCGCGGCCGCCAACCTAACCGTGCACAACGTGACGTCCATGTTGCATATGATGGGCGACTTAGTGTTGGAGCTCAACGCTTGCATCCGTTATTATAAGTATATGGTTGATTTGATAGTGGCCGCCATTGATGACTTGCACAAAGGACGAGATGCTGAACTGATATACGAAAAGTTATATAAGGCCTCAGATACGCCCCTAGATTGTGATATTGCATTGTTTGAGGGAGCTCAGAAGAATCCCGTGCAGGAAGAGAACTCAGAAAATCAAGCTTTGGCCCGCATAGCAAGTGGCATCGCGTTTCTCATGTGGCATGGACGTTCTTAAAAGATATGCCTGGGTGCTTAACTTTGTACTACATCTGTCATATGAATAAAGAGATGTCTCCACCCCTTACATGTCGTGTCCCCCTTTCTCTTTTGCTTGTTTAAACATGAGTCATCTGCAATGGGTTGGCCTACTGTTTGTTTAGCACCCATAACCAGATCTCAACTATAGTACCATATACTTCCTCCGTCTCAAAATAAGTGTCTTAACCTTAGTACAATTTTATACTAAAGCTAGTACAAAATTGAGACACTTATTTTGAGACGGAGGGAGTATATCATAGATTCATCAGCAGTGAACAATTTATTCTTGTCCTCCAAAACATGATGATCACGCGTTTCTTGCCCTGAATATACAAATTCATTGGGTTCTAGTTCTTGTACTATCCTCACAATTCACAACCACAAAAATGGAATTGTTTCCTTCACAAAGATTAATTCCTTATCTTTTTTTTTGAGGGAGTAACCAAGCTTTATTCATGAAAAGCCACATTAAGTGGAATACATCTGTGGTCATGGGGTTGGCCCAGCCAAATATATCGCCCCGGACCTGATGAAAAAGCATGCTTGGCTAATCTATGTGCCTCTACATTAACGGCACGACCTTGAAAGCAAAAACACAGTTTAAAGAAGAAACTCTACTACAGATTTCAGAAATAATGGCACCACTATTACCCCGACTTTTGCTGATAATCGCTTCCACTACACCTTTGGAGTCTGAAGCAACAACAAGGTTGGTGATGTTAAGATCCTGGGCCAGAGCGAGACCTTCCCGACAGGCAATCGTTTCCAGAATTTCCGGGTCGTCTACCCCTGCTATCACAAGAGCCGAGCTGCCTAGATAAGCACCAGTTTCATCCCGGCATACAGCAGCAACTGATCCTCCCAGACCCTTCCGACAAGCGGCATCAACATGAATTTTTGCATCACCCTGTGGTGGAGCTTTTGGCCGTTGAATTGTAGTAGTAGAAGTCGGAGTTGCGCGCTGCTGTTGTCTTTGTGGCTCCCCCAGCAATTTCAGTTCAGAAAGATATCTGCTTATGAATCCATGGATAGCTTGTGGGCTTTGAAAAATGCCTTCATGTATAGCTTTTCTTCGAGCCGCCCAGATCGCCCATAATGTTACTGCTAGCTTCACAAAAGCCGCATGTGATAGAGAGTCCATCAGAGTAAAAAGCCAATGTTTAGCATGTGGTTCCGTGATAGTTGCTAGGGTTTGCGCCAGTTCATCATCCACCATAGCCCATGTGCATCTTGACATTGTGCACTCCAAGAGGGAGTGTCTCCATGAATCTGGAGCCCCGCATAGCCCACAAGCACTTGAGTCTGACATATGCCTATGTGCGCGAACATCATTAGTTGGTATGGAATTTTTTGATAGTCTCCAAAGAAACATACGTACTTTCCCAGGAACTTCTGTTTTCCATAATCTCTTCCATGGCTTTTCTTCCGCTGCTACATTAGATGAACCCGACCTATTTTCCAGCCATAGTTCCCGTCGCTGCCTTGTGCTGACAAGCATGCGGTATGCGGATCTGACCGAGAAAATCCCATTCTTTTCATAGCTCCAACACCAGAAATCGCTTACATTCATTGTGCAAAGAGGGATACCCAGTATAATCTTGGCGTCCATATTAAGGAAAGACGTTTGGATTTTCTGTTTATCCCAGGTGGCCGATGTCATGTCAATCAATTCAGAGACCAAGGTCGGCGGATCATTACTCAAGCAACCATAAGGCCTCATCATCTCTGGTCTAGGTAACCAGTTGTCTTCCCAGACTCGCGTGCTTTGTCCATTGCCGATACGGCGGATCAGCCCCTGTCGCAAAATATCACGTCCTTCAATTATAGCTCTCCAAACCTGGCTTGGGCCGTTGCCAAGGTGAGCAGTCAGGATCGTGCCGTCCGGGTAGTATATACCCCTCAACAACCTCACGCACATACTCTCCGGCTGTTGTAATAGATGCCAAGCCTGCCTAGCGAGCATTGATAAGTTAAACAACTCGAAATCCTTGAAACCAAGGCCCCCCATACCTTTTGGTTGTGTCATCTCTTTCCATGACACCCAGTGGGGCTTTCTTTTGCCATCTCTGCTCCCCCACCAAAACTTTCTGATGAGTTTGTTAAGGTGTTCACAAAGTCCTCGGGGAAGTTTGAAACAAGACATGGAATAGACTGGTACCGCCTGGGCTACTGATTTCACAAGTACTTCTTTTCCTGCCGACGACATAGTTGTCTCTATCCACCCCTGGACCTTGCTCCACAACCTATCTTTCAAGTATTTGAAAGAGCCATTCTTGCTGTTTCCAATATCAGAAGGCATCCCGAGATATTTTTCATTGAGCGTTTCATTGGGCACATTCAGAGCTGTTTTATTGCCTCCCGAGCGCTGTCCGCACCCCTATAATGAAATATATAGATGACTTTGTGTTGTTGATTCTCTGTCCCAATGCACGACAATAGAGTTCAAGAACCTGGTTCACCTCGGTAGCACCCGTACCATTTGCCTTGAAAAACAGCATGTTGTCATCAGCGAATAAGAGATGGTTTACGGTGGCGCCCGGCGGTGCTACCTTCAACCCCTCCAAATTGGATGACTCACTTCTCGATTTTAACAGGCACGACAGGCCCTCTGCTGCTATCAAGAACAAGTACGGGGATATTGGGTCCCCCTGCCTTATCCCTCTCGAAGGCTTAAAACTTTCAAGTTTCTTCCCATTAAAAAGTACCAAAAAATTAACCGTGGAAACAAGGCTCATCACAATATCCACCCACTGAGACGAGAATCCCATCTTTAACATAATGGCTCGCAGATAGTCCCACTCAACTCTGTCATACGCCTTCATCATGTCCAGTTTTAGGGCACAAGATTGGTGTTTCTTAGCTTTGTTCCGCTTCATAAAATGTAGGCATTCATAAGCCATGATTATGTTATCAGTGATCATCCTACCTGGCACAAAGGCAGATTGTTCCTCGGAGATTATATCTGGTAGTATAAGTTTAAGCCTGTTTGATATCACCTTTGATGCTATCTTATAAAGTACATTGCATAAACTTATTGGCCGGAATTGAGACAGAAGTGTTGGGGTTTTCACCTTTGGAATGAGCACTAGAGTAGTGTCATTGATGCTCTCGGCCGACTCTTTCCCCTCTATGATTTTTAAAACAGCTTTAGTTACCTCGTCTCCGCAAACATCCCAGTGGCGCTGAAAAAAATGAGCTGGGAAGCCGTCCGGGCCTGGTGCTTTTGTAGGAAACATTTGAAACAATGCGGTCTTGATCTCTTCTGCAGTATATGGGGCGTTCAAACCCTCATTCATCTCCTGCGAAACCTTCCTGGGCACAGTATCAAGCACTTGGTCCATACCTTGGACTCCTTGAGAAGTGTACAACTCTTTGTAGAAACCAGTAGCCATTGTTTCCATCTCACTCACTTCCGTTGCCATTTGTCCATCAGGCCGCTGTAGGGATTTGATTTGATTCTTCCTCCTACGCCTGCTAGCCCTTAGATGAAAGAAATAGGTGTTCTTATCACCATGCATTAGCCACTCAACCCTGGCTCTCTATCGCCACAAAATTTCCTCACGGTGAAAAAGTTCCACTAAGTTATCCACAATTTTTATTTCAGCAGACGAAGGACCAGATCTTCCTCGGGAATCCCGCAGCTCCTGTAGCTGGCCCTGCAAGCAGCGAATCTGCATGCGGATATTGCCAAAATGCACCCGATCCCAATGAGACAAATCACCTGCAAGATACCTGAGTTTGTCCCCTAGCCGCGCAGCCGAATCGCTCGGGGAAAGAGCCCAGCCAGCGCTCACCACATCCCGCAGTGCTGGGTCACGCTCCCAGCAAATTTCGTATTTAAACCTGCGCGGGGCCCGCCTGCATGCATGCATATCCTTGATCTTCACGTATATGGAGTGCGTGGTCTGAAGACACTGCATTCTTGTGTTCGTAATTGTGTCAGGGAAAGCCAAGCACCATTCCATATTTGCTACGCTTCTATCGAGTCGTACTTTAGTGAACGACCCTCCAGATACTTTCTTCTGAAAGGTCCAGCTCCTACCAATGTAACCGATATCTGTCAGGCCGCATGTATCCAGCGCATCGCGAAAAGAATCCATTTGAGCTTGGCTTCGACCACCCACACCATCATGTTCGTGAGCTTGTAGTACCTCATTGAAATCACCCATCACAACCCAGGGGAGGCTACTAGAGCCAACAATCCCCTTGAGGGTATCCCAAGTTTTATAAGCGTGGGTTAACTTGTGCTTCACCATAGACGAAAGTTGCTCTGATCTTTGTGTCTACAAGTTCATCAACTGTCACATCAATGTGATAATCAGAGTAACCTATAACCTCAAGCTTTATTTCATCATTTCAAAAAATTCCAAGTCCACCACTTCTACCACGACTACTAACAGCAAAAATTTTATTAAAGCCTAACGACTCCACCATATTCTCTACTCGAGAGCCCTCAATTTGGGTTTCAACAATGCACAGTATTGAGGGGCAAGTTGCCTCGTGAGGTCACGAAGCTCTCGAACTGTCGGGTTTGCCAGCCCGCGACAGTTCCAACATAAGAACTCATTAGCTCGGCGCGACTCCCGAAGGAGCCCGTAAGCAGCGCATCAAAGGTTGTGTTGTTGATGTTTCTCATCCCGCTACTGGGGCTGGTGTCCAAATGTGTCTGCCTGTTCCTCTTTGGCTCTTGTTTCGAAGGACTTATTGGATCCACTGGAGCAGCCGTACTTGTCCCGCCCTCGAGCAACATTATGGTTTTGGCCACACCATTCACGTCCTCAGTATGAGCTGCTCCCCTTTTTCTCGTGAGCTCAGTTTCATCCATGTAAGTATCTTCGTCCTTCCTGACTTGGGTGCTGTCCGTCCCCTTGTCTTCATAGAAATCACCTCGGCCACGGCCACCAGTACGGCCCCCTCTACGTCCACCCCTTCGACCTCGACCGGCCCCAGGTCCCTGGCCATTATGCATAGCCCATGTCGCTCGCAAATCTTTGAAAACCAGCGCGGCCGGTGGATGGATTCCGTCGCCATGTTCCTTGAACAAATGCCCCAGCATACCGCAAACAGCGCACCAATCCGGGAGCTTCTCATATTTCACCCTGTATATCTGTCGCTTCCCCTCTCTGATCATGGAAACTGCATTTTTCAAAGGCTTCAACACACTGATCCGAACCCAAACCCGGTGAAAGTTTCCGGTAAAGTCTGGTGACTGGGGTTCAGCATAGAGAACTTCACCCACCTTTGATGCGAGGGACGGCACCAGATGGGCATAAAGAGGTGGTATGTCATGCACTTGCACCCAGATATCAATGGAATCAAGATGTACTGTCGATGGTTTGGATATGCCATCATAGGGTTTTAGTATTACAGCATCTCCTCTGAAGTGCCACGGGCCTTCCTGAATAACCCGCTCCCAATCCCCAAGGCAAGAAAATTGAACTGTGTATAGATTATCCTCCAATGGTTTGAACTTCACCTCTTGGGCCAGATCCCACGCTGCTCTCATGTTCCTATAGAACCAGAATTGGCTGTAGGTTTTGGTGCAATGAACCCTAGCCAGGGCTATCCAGCGGGCAGCCTCGTGCGGAGCAGATTCCTCATCAAACACCACATCATCTAGGTCCTCCTCCCGAAGACCCAGTTCCTGCATCATTGCTTCCACATCGTCAATCTCCTGCGCCCCTGATGAAGCAGCACCCGAAGACTTGTTTGACGCCATCTCGAAACCCTAGCCCGATGGAACAGTATCGGGGCTTGTGGACGAACCCTAAAACCGCTCTCCTCCACCCGTCCTGTCGAGGCTCAGGTCGTCCCACCGGACACCCCTGACCACAAGCAGCTCCGGGGGAGATCGATGGAGAGGTAGGGGAGGCAGATCTCAACGGCGGCGGCGGTCGCCCCGAGAGGAAAACAAAATCTGCTGCTGATTAGATTGAATCCCCTGATCCGATTGATTAACTCCTTATCGAGAACCAGATCTTCCAACACTTCTGTTTGCATTGATTGGATACGATTTTGTGTGGTTAATTTTTCTTGAATGTAGTAGGATAGTGTGTCGGGAGGTGGAGCCGACTCGCTTATGTTTCCTAGAGCTTGACGGTGTTACGCAGCGGGGTTTGTGATGATCACTATGCCCAACTGCCCTGCCGTGGCCTGCAATCTGTCTGCGAGCCAAAGTCTGAAAGAACTCAGGCTCATCACCATAATTTCCCTCGATTTCAATACGGGCTTCGATGGCGGCTTCGATCTTTGTTGTCGTTGGGCAGGATGGGCATTATGACGAAGCCATCACTCATTCGCCATGTTTAATCTAGGAAGGTCAATAGAAAGAAGATAACACAAGTATTTGGAATAGCAACCAACTGAACTGAACTGTAATCCCTCCGTTTCATAATTATTGTCATGAATTTATTTGAAATTTGAACTAAAACCACGCCAATAATTATGGAATGGAGGAAGTAGTACTTCCTTCGTCCTATAATAAGTGTCGCTGATTTAGCACAAAGTTATAGGCAGTACATAATAACTTAGGTTACACATGGCATCATGAAGCTTGGCTATTGGCTATTGCACACCATCACTGACAAAACCTATGACTAGCAACAAAGGACTGCACAAGGGTTTTGGATATCATCTACTCCCTCAGATGGAGGTCTGAACTTTGCATCGCTCCCCCCCCTCCCCCGCGGCTCCTGCGACGCGTCCCGCGCGCGCATCTCGGGAGATCCAGATCCGCCGCCCGGCGTGACTCCCTCCCCGCCCCTCCTCCTCGCCCGCTACTGGGAGGCGTCCGCCGGGCGAAGCCCGTCTTGCGCCAGCAGCAGCGAGGCCTCTCTCCTCCCTCCCTGCTGGGATCCCGTGGCCTTGAGTCGGTGGCCGTGGGGAGCTGGATCCGGCGAGTTCTCCGGTGGCGGGGACGCGCGGATTCTGCAGCAGCGGTGTTGGGAGGCGGTGGTGCGGCTCTGCAGTGGTGGTGGTGGGGGCTAGATCTGGCGAGGTCGATCTGGTCCCCTCGGGGCTGCGGGTGTCACTGGTGGCGGCGGCCACGGTTGGAGAGGGCGCTGCTCCCACGTCAGGGGGTGGCGCTGGCGCTGCGGTGCACTGGTCTTGGCCGTCTTTGGCGGCGGCGGTGGCGGCCATGGATCTCGATCTGAAGTTGGAGGCTTTCACCGGCGCTTGTCCTCCTGGACGGCCGAGATGTGGGCGTCCTCCTGGCGTCTGTTCAGCGTGGCGCCTGGGTGTGGGCACTAGGTCGGGAAACCCTCGGCCGGCGATGCCGGGCACGATGTTGGCGACGCCCGTGGCGCCGTTGTCCCTCTGGTGGGCAACATCAAGACCTACTCCATGCCCTCCGCCTCCTGGTCTCGGGCGAAAGCCTACAATCTCTGGATTGGGGCGGCGGTGGCGCGTCAGCGTCATGTACTTCTTGAAGGCGTCGTCTTGGGTGATCAGCGGTCTAGGATTTGGCGTTGTGTTGGTCTGCTTCTTCAGTAGGGTTCATGTCCGACAGCTGCGGCGGGCTTCTGGGTCTTGGCCGAAGACGGTGGCGATGTATGGGTTTCTTTCAGAGGTGAGGTTGCCAGGGCAGTCGCTCTCTCCTCGGCAACTGGTTCACCGGTCCAAGCGTGCTCGGGGGTGAGCTGCTTTGCCTACTGATGGGTCGATGTCCTTCGATCCAGGACGAGAGGGCGGGGGTGCCCTCTTCAGCGGCAGATTAGGATGGTGATCCGAGTGGCCCTGGGAGGCGACAAAGCATGGCTCTCCTCCGGCGACGATTAGCTCCCTTGTCGCGGGCGTGTCCATGTCATGATCTGTAACCGTCGTGGGCTCCGAAGTACTTTTGGGTTCTTTGGAGCTTGTTAGCTGTTCCGTAGTGCTTTGTATCCGTGTCGAGTGTATTTTCTGTTTCCTGTTGTCCTGTTGGTTGTAACGTGTGGTATTGCTTTATACATAAAGCGGGGCGAAAGCCTTTTTCGGTACTCCCTCCCATCTATAATAAGTGTCATGGTTTTAGTTCAATGAGCAGCTTTGCCATTGTCTCCTGAGCAAAATAGTGACACACTTGCTAGTACAGTATCCAAAGAGATGCGGAGTTGTCTCTCACACAGACCGAATACAG
Organism: Aegilops bicornis; assembly: GCA_021605145.1. NCBI lineage: Eukaryota > Viridiplantae > Streptophyta > Magnoliopsida > Poales > Poaceae > Aegilops > Aegilops bicornis. The sequence continues at coordinate 814,212,114 of CM038673.1, forward strand.
TATCCAAGACACTCCAAGAGGTTCTGGAAACATTGAACCAAGATTGTTCAGAACAGTAGGTCAATGGTACCGTCAGCGTCATAAGACATGTGGCATCTTGAATTGTGCGTGATCATTTGAAGTTGCAGTTTCCCATCGCCATTGCTGCATGCGGCACTGGCAGTCTTAACATTATGGACGCCATGGACGAAGCTTGGCACCAGATCCAGATCCATACCAGTCAAGACAGTGAAATATTCATCCACAATTGGATCATATTGATTATAGAAGAAGCCCAGGGGATGCATCCAAGAGTGGTGGAAGAACCTAGCGACGCAGAACCTCCCGGAGCCCAGGCTGACAAGCTGAGGACACTGTATCTCCGTCCACTCCGGGGGTGGCTCCAGCTCCTTCCAAGCACCTACTAGTTCTGGCTGACGGGAGTCCATGCCCATGTCAGCGTCCATGGCGGAGAGGTCAGCAGCTCCAACTTGCCAGTCCTTAGCACGGATGCCAAACCAAAGCTTGAGCTCCGGCACATGCTGGACCTTGCCTACGAACGGCAGTGCCCAGTCGCCGACTTGGGTCCAGGTGTTTTTGGCCGTGTCCAAGCAGTAGGTGATGCCACCACGATCGGCCGATGTGTCGGCGTTCCCTTTTTGGCGAAGGAGGTTTATACCCCTGGCGGATATGCAGACGCTGGAGCCGCCTTGAGCACCGCGTGCGAGGTGATCACGTGGTCGAACACCTTGGGGTCACGGAAGAAGAAGCGGCGGCGGGAGGAGCTGGTGCTGCCATGCCGGGATCTGGTGGAGGAGGTCAAGGTGGGTCTGCGGTACACAAAGACCACGTCTTGATCGCTCAGCCGTTCACCGTCACCTCCTGTCTCTTCCCTCTTTGGGACGACCCTCCAACATGTAGATGCTCTCGTCCACGATCGTCGGTGGCCGGGATGAAGATGGAGACGGGCAACCGCAGGGTTTTTACTCGGCGTGGGCCGGCCACAGCCTCTATGCTATATTAAAAAATGATGAAAGTTTCTGTTCTTGTATACAAAAAAGTTTTTTCTCAAAAAAAGTATAAAAATATTAATCAAGGATTTGAAAAAAATAATTAAACAAGTGCTCTCGAAAAACACATTAGGCCCGATATATATGAATGGAGGGAGTATTTGAAAAATGTTAATCAAACATTCGGAAATTATTAAATTTGTATAGATAAATGTTGGCCATATATTAAAAAGATGATGAGAAAATTTTATCATGTATATAAAAATGTTAATCAAGCATTTGAAAAGAAATGTCGGACAAGTGTTTGAAAAATGTTAATCAACCATTTGGAAAATGTTAAATGTGTATAATTTTTTTCGACCATGTATTAAAAGAATGTTAATATTTTTATTTGAAAAATGATGGTCCACACTTTTAAAAGTAAAATACAATATTAGATGGAGTAAAACCCTGTGGTTGTCGGGCGCCATAGACCTCCTTCTTCCGACTCGCTTAAGGGGCGGGCTAGATGGGCCGGCCCACGCGCGCGGCAGGCCACAACCTCTTTTTCCTTTTTTTTCTATATTTTTTAACTTTTGTTTATAGTTTACAATATTCTAAATACGTATTACAAAAACTTCTCTACAAAAAAATGAAAAATGTTGAACAAGTATTTAAATAATATTAATGAAGCATTTGGAAAAATGTTGAATGTGTAAAGATAAACTGTTGATCATGTATTTAAAAAATGATGACCTTTTTTTATCATGCATATAAAAATATTATTCAAGATTTTTGATTTTTTTTAAAGAGTACTCTCCAAAAACACATTAGGCCATGCATATATATATGGATGGAGGGAGTATTTAAAAATGTTAATCAAGCATCCGGAAAATATTAATGTGTATAGAAAAAATGTTAGCCATCTATTCAAAACGATGAGAAAATTTAATCATGTATATAAAAATGTTAATCAAGCATTTGAAAAAATTGTTGAACAAGTGTTTGAAAAATGTTAATCAACCATTTGGAAAATGTTAAATGTGTTGCTGCTCTAGTGAAGAAGGGCAAGGGCAAGAAGGGATACTTCATGAAACGGCAAAACAGTTGCTGCTCTAGTGGAGAAACCCAAGGTTGAACCCAAACCTGAGACTAAGTGCTTACGTAATAAGGGGAACGGCCACTGAAACAGAATTACCCTAGATACTTGGTAAATAAGAAGGCAGGCAAGGTCGATGAAGTATATTAGATATACATTATATTAATGTGTACTTTACTAGTACTCCTAGTAGCACCATGGTAATAGATACCGGTTCGCTTGCTAAGTGTTAGTAATTCGAAATAAAAGACTAGAGAATAAACGGAGACTAGCTAAAGGCGAGGTGACGATATGTGTTGGAAGTATTTCCAAGGTTGATGTGATCAAACATCGCACGCTCCCTCTACCGTCGGGATCGATGTTAAACCTAAATAATTGTTATTTGGTGTTTATGCTGAGCATAGACATGATTGGATTATGTCTATTGCAATACGGTTATTCATTTAAGAAGAATAATGGTTACTCTGTTTATTTGAATAATACCTTCAATGGTCTTGCATCTAAAATGAATGGTTTATTGAATCTCGATCGTAGTGATACACATGTTCATGCCAAAAGATATAAGATAGTAATGATAGTACCACCTACTTGTGGCACTGCTATTTGAGTCATATTGGTATAAAACGCATGAAGAAGCTCCATGTTGATGAATCTTTGGACTAACTCGTTTTTGAAAAGTTTGAGACATGCGAACCGTGTCTATTGGTATGCACGCATGAAGAAACTTCATGCAGATGGATCATTTGGACTCACTTGATTTTGAATCACTTGAGACATGCAAATCATACCACATGGGCAAGATGACTGAAAAGCCTCGTTTTCAGTAAGATGGAATAAGAGGGCAACTTGTTGGAAGTAATACATTTGATGTGTGCAATCCAATGAGTGCTGAGGCACGCAGTGAATATCGTTATGCTCTTAGTTCACAGATGATTTGAGTAGATTCTGAGTATATTTACTTGATGAAACATGAGTCTGAATTATTGAAAGGTTCAAGCAATTTCAGAGTGAAGTTGAAGATCATCGTGGCAAGAGGATAAAATGTCTATGATATGATCATAGAGATGAATATCTGAGTTACAAGTTTGGTACACAATTAAGACATTGTGGAAATTGTTTCACAACTAATACCGCTGGAACACCATAGTGTGATGGTGTGTCCGAACATCATAGGTGCACCCTATTGGATATGGGGCATACCATGATGTCTCTTATCGAATTACCACTATCGTTTATGGATTAGGCATTAGAGACAACCGCATTCACTTTAATAGGGCACCACATAATTCCGTTGAGATGACACCGTGTGAACTATGGTTTAGAGAAACCTAAGCTGTCATTTCTTGAAAGTTTGGGGCTGCGACGCTTATGTGAAAAAGTTTCATCCTAGTAAGCTCGAACCCAAAACGGATAAATGCATCTTCATAGGTCACCCAAAATAGTTGGGTATACCTCCTATTTCAGATCCGGAAGAAAAAGTGATTGTTTCTAAAACGGGTCATTTCTCGAGAAAAAGTTTCTCTTGAAAGAATTGAGTGGGAGGATGGTGGAGACTTGATATGGTTATTGAACCGTCACTTCAACTAGTGTGCAGCAGGGCACATGAAGTTGTTCCTGTGGCGCCTACACCAATTGACGTGGAAGCTGATGATAGTGATCATGAAACTTCGGATCAAGTCACTACCAAACCTCGTAGGTCGACAAGGATGCGTACTACTTCAGAGTGGTACGTACTCCTGTCTTGGAGGTCATGTTGCTAGACAACAATGAACCTACGAGCTATGGAGAAGCGATGGTGGGCCCGGATTCCGACAAATGGCTAGAGGCCATAAAATCCGAGAGAGGGTCCATGTCTAGAAACCGAAGTGTAGACTTTGGAAGAACTACTTGATGGTCGTAAGGCTATTGGGTATAGATGGTTTTTAAAAGGAAGACGGACAATGATGGTAAGTGTCACCATTAAGAAAGCTCGACTTGTCGCTAAGATGTTTTCCGAGCAAGTTCAAGGAGTTGACTACGATGAGACTTTCTCACCGTAGCGATGCTAAGAGTCTGTTGGAATTATATTAGCGATTACTGCATTATTTATGAAATCTTACAGATAGGATGTCAAAACATTGTTTCCTCGACGTTTTTCTTGAGGAAAGGTTGTATGTGATACACCCGGAAGGTTTTGTCAATCCTGAAAGATGCTAACAAGTATGCAAAGCTCCAGTAATCCTTCTAAGGACTGGAGTAAGCATCTCGGAGATGGAATATACGCTTTGATGAGATGATCAAAGATTTTGGGTTTATACAAAGTTTATGAGAAACTTGTATTTCCAAAGAAGTGAGTGGGAGCACTATAGAATTTCTGATGAGTATATGTTGTTAACATATTGTTGATCAGAAATGCTGTAGAATTTCTAGAAAGCATATAGGGTTATTTGAAAAATGTTTTTCAATGGAAAACCTGGATTAAGCTACTTGAACATTGAGCATCAAGATCTATAAGGATAGATCAAAACGCTTAATAGTACTTTCAAATGAATACATACCGTGACAAGATTTTGAAGGAGTTCAAAATAGATCAGCAAAGAAGGAGTTCTTAGCTGTGTTATAAGGTGTGAGTATTGAGTAAGACTCAAGACCTGACCACGGCAGAAGAGAGAGAAAGGACGAAGGCCGTCCCCTATGCTTTAGACGTAGGCTCTACAGTATGCTATGCTGAGTACCGCACCTGAAATGTGCCTTGCCATGAGTCAGTCAAGGGGTACAAGAGTGATCCAGGAATGAATCACATGACATCGGTCAAACTTAACCTTAGTGACTAGTGGACTAAGGAATTTTCTCGATTATGGAGGTGGTAAAAGAGTTCATTGTAAAGGGTTACGTCGATGCAAACTTTGACACTAATCCGGATGACTCTGAGTAGTAAACCGGATTCGTATAGTAGAGCAGTTATTTGGAATAGCTCCAAGTAGCGCATGGTAGCTGCATCTACAAGATGACATAGAGATTTGTAAAGCACACACGGATCTGAAAGGTTCAGACCCATTGACTAATAACCTCTCTCACAAGCGAGATATGATCAAACCCCATGGGTGTTGGATTCATTACAATCACATAGTGATGTGAACTAGATTATTGACTCTAATGCAAGTGGGAGACTGTTGGAAATATGCCCTAGAGGCAATAATAAAATGGTTATTATTGTATTTCCTTGTTCATGATAATTGTCTATTGTTCATGCTATAATTGTATTAACTGAAACCGTAATACATGTGTGAATGCATAGACCATAACATGTCCCTAGTGAGCCTCTAGTTGACTAGCTCGTTGATCAATAGATGGTTATGGTTTCCTGACCATGGACATTGGATGTCATTGATAACGGGATCACATCATTAGGAGAATGATGTGATGGACAAGACAATCCTAAGCATAGCACAAGATCGTGTAGTTTGTTTTGCTAAAGCTTTTCTAATGTCAAGTATCATTTCCTTAGACCATGAGATTGTGTAACTCCCGGATACCATAGGAGTGCTTTGGGTGTACCAAACGTCCTGGCAACGTAATCGGGTGGCTATAAAGGTGCACTACGGTATCTCCGAAAGTGTACATTGGGTTGGCACGAATCGAGACTGGATTTGTCACTCCGTATGACGGAGAGGTATCTCTGGGCCAACTCGGTATTGCATCATCATAATGAGCTCAATGTGACTAAGTAGTTAGTCACGGGATCATGCATTATGGAGCAGTAAAGAGACTAGCTGGTAACGAGATTGAACAAGGTATAGGGATACCGTCGATCGAATCTCGGGCAAGTAACATACCAATGGACAAAGGGAATTGTATACGGGATTGATTGAATCCTCGACATCATGGTTCACCCGATGAGATCATCGTGGAACATGTGGGAGCCAACATGGGTATCCAGATCCCGATGTTGGTTATTGGCCGGAGAACGTCTCGGTCATGTCTGCATGGTTCCCGAACCCGTAGGGTCTACACACTTAAGGTTCGGTGATGCTAGAGTTGTTATGGGAAATAGTATGTGGTTACCGAAGGTAGTTCAGAGTCCCGGATGTGATCCCTAAGTCACGAGGAGTTTCGGAATGGTCCGCGGTGAAGATCGATATATTGAATGAAGGGTATTGGAGTCCGGAAGTGTTCTAAGGGTACCAGGCTATGGCCAGCATGACCGAAAGGTGTTTCGGGAGCCCCGGAAAGTGTTGGAGGACCTCATGGGCCAAAGGGGAAAGGGAAAACCAGCCCACTAAGGGGTGGTGCGCCACCCTGTAACGCCCCGGGTACGATGCGCCAGGTGTCTGCCAGTTATTCGTCATTGTTGCCATGTCATTTGCTTGCGTGTTGCATTTTGTCATGTCATCACTTGCATCTCATTTTGCATACGTGTTCGTTTCATGCATCCGAGCTTTTTCCCCGTTGTCCGTTTTGCAATCCGGCACTCCTATCTTCCCCGGCATCCCCCTTTTGTCTCTCGTTGTGCGCGGGTGTTAAACTTTCTCGGAATGGCCCGAGGTTTGCCAAGCGGCCTTGGTATAGCACCGGTAGACCGCCTGTCAAGTTTCGTGCCATTTGGAGGTCGTTTGATACTCCAACGGTTAACCGGGTAACCGCAAAGGCCTCTTTTGTCTTGCAACCCAACACCCCTTTCAAAGTGGCCCAAAACCCAGCAAACTCCCCTCTATGCTCTCGGTCGTTCGATCACGATCGTGGGGGCGAAAACTGCTCCTCATTTGGACTCTCCTAGCTCCCTCTACCTATTTAAACAGCCCCTCCCCCCGAAATTCGCGGATGAATCCCCCCGAAACCCTAGCTTCGTCCTCCTCCCGCAGCCGGACACGTCCAGACCCCGTCGGACATGTCCAGCCTCCACCTCACCCGGCCCGTGCCCTCTCTCTCCCCACCGCCGCTGGCCCACGCGAGCCCATCACGGGCCCGCTCGGCCCGTCTGCGCCGCCGCCGCTGGCCCCGTCCGCCGCCGCCAAGCCCGCCCGTCGCGCTCCGCTCACGCCATCATCGCCGGCGTCGGCCCGCCTCGCCAGCGCCGCCCGTCCAGACTCGGCGCCCGCCGCAGACGCCGCCCGCCTCCGGCGCCCTCGCTCGCGCCCGAGGCCGCCCGCCATGAGCCCTTCCCTGCGCCCGGCCGTCGCCGCCGCCATGCCGGGCGTCGCGCTCGGCCCCGCGTCGTCATCGCCGGAGCTCGGCCGGATCCGGCGAGATCCGGCCGGATCCGCCCCGTTCCGCCCCGGAGCTCCCTTCCCCGGCCATCTTCGAGTTCTCCGACGAGCTCTCCGGCGAGACCCGCCGCCCGTTGACTTTCCCCCCGAGGTCCAAATCTCTCCAAGTCCCGATATATTTTTGCATTATCATGCCATGTTCATCGCATCATAACTTGCTGCATACTGCTCCATTTTGTGCGTGTAATATGTCAAATTGCTCGCCTCAACGAGTACTACATTTCATTCCATTTCATCATGTTCATTTGATTTCATCTTAATGCCCTAATCATCGTTGCAAGAGTGCTATATGATGTTAATCTGCTGAGACTGCTATAACTTGATGATTTGTCATTTTTGTTGCATTTGATGTGTGCATCCTATGAGGTTGATGTCTACATGTGTTTTGTACTATGCCATGCCATATTTATAGTGGTGCAATCCATGTATTTTTCTGGGTGTTGTAGTGAGTGCATCGAGCTTGTTAAGTAGGGTACTTGCTGTTGCTGTTTTGCATGTCTGAATCTGCTATATCAAGATGCTATGTTAACCTGCTGCTACAAGTCATTCTATGCATAATCTGGAGATGTTCACTAAGGGTGTTTTGTTCTAAATGTCATGCTCTATCCATCCATGCCCCTGGTTGCATTTATAGCTTGTTGTAGCTTGTTCATATCTTGCTTCAAAGTTGCTTAATAATGTTGATGTCAGCCTGTTAACATTATGTTCAGTTGTTGCCATGTGTTTTGCTAGTGATCCATGCACTCTATGAACTTGCTATTGCCATGATTAGCTTCATAAACATGTCTTCTTACTGTTGGTTGCCTTTCCATGCCATGTATTGCTCTGTGGTGAGTGGTTCAAGCTCACCAACATGCCTACTTATTGTTGTTCCTGCCATGTATGAATCTGTAATATAATTTGCCATGTTTACATGGGTGCCATCATATCTTCGGATCCTTTTTGGCTCATGGTCAGTAGAGGACTTTTGTTCTATGCATTTAGTAGTATCATTCCATGCCTTTTTTGCCATGATAAGTTCATGTAACATGTTGTTTGATAGCTCTAAACATTGCAACCTGATGTTATTTCTGCTAAAGTCTGAAACTGTTAGTATTTGCAATCTTGCCATGTCATTTTGAGCATGTTCTAGTGATTTCTGGAGATAGCTCAGTGTTCATGTTTTGTAATGCTTTACCTATACTTCATGCCCATGCCTTATTTTATTACGTTGAGATGCTTTAGCATAGTGTTTTGATGTTTGCAATATGCCTAGTTGCTGTTTTGGACAGCTTGTCCTTTAAACTTGTATAGTGTTTATGTGTTGAACCGTTGCTCCGTTTTGAGTGTGCTCTATATGCAACTTGCTTGATTTTTGCATTTAGTTTCATATTATCTTGTTGCATCCTTGTTTTGAGGTGTTTGCTTGATATTTGTATGTATTTTGCCTCAATGCCATGTTTAACTTGTTTTGCTCATATCTTCTAGGCCGTAGCTCCGAACTAAATGAACTTTATATGTAACTTGACTAGAATCTCGTGTAGATCATCTTGGTGTATCTTAACTTGCTGTTTAACAACTTGAACATAAGGTTTATTCAGATCTGGATCAATTTTGAAATTTGCATATGAGGACTTACCGGAATTGTTCCATGTTGTTTCCGGCCTCATTTAAACTTGCTTTGATGTGTTGTTCTTGGTTGCATCGTCTCTTGCCATGAGTAGCTTCATGTAGCCTTGTCATGCATCATACTTGGTTGTCCATCATGCCTTGTTCATGTGTGGTGTGTTTACTTTGTGGTGTGCTTCTTCTCGATAGTTCCCGTTTCGTTGCGATCGTGAGGACTCGTTCGTCTACGCTCGGTTCATCTTCGTGGCCTCATCTTCTTCATGGACTCGTTCTTCTTCCTAGCGGGATTTCAGGCAAGATGACCGTCACCTTGGATCTCATTACTATCATTGCTATGCTAGTTGCTTCGTTCTTTCGCTATTCTGCGCTACCTATCACTTGCTGCTCAAGCCTCCCAAATTGCCATGTCAGCCTCTAACCTTTGTCACCCTTCCTAGCAAACCGTTGTTTGGCTATGTTACAGCTTTGCTCAGCCCCTCTTATAGCGTTGCTAGTTGCAGGTGAAGATGAAGATTGCTCCATGTTGGTTTATGTTTATGTTGGGATATCACAATATCTTTTATATTATTAATGCATCTATATACTTGGTAAAGGGTGGAAGGCTCGGCCTTATGCCTGGTGTTTTGTTCCACTCTTGCCGCCTAGTTTCCGTCATATCGGTATTATGTTCCCGGATTTTGCGTCCCTAACGCGGTCGGGTGATTTATGGGACCCCCTTGACAGTTCGCTTTGAATAAGACTCCTCCAAGCAAGGCCCAACCTTGGTTTTACCATTTGCCTCACCACCACCTATACCCTTCCCTGAGGTCGGCCAACCCAAGGGTCATCTTTATTCAGCCCCCCCGGGCCAATGCTTGTCTAAGTGTTGGTCCAAACTAGAGTCCTTTGCAGCGCCACCTTGGGGAAACTCGAGGGCTGGTTTTAGTTGTACGGTGTGCTCATCCGGTGTTGCCCTGAGAACGAGATATGTGCAGCTCCTATCGGGATTGTCACAAGCATCGGGCGGTCTTGCTGGTCTTGTTTTATTGCTGTCGAAATGTCTTGTAGCTGGGATTCCGAGACTGATCGGGTCTTCCCGGGAGAAGGAATGTCATTCGATTGATCGCGAGAGCTTATCATGGGCTAAGTTGGGACACCCTGCAGGTATAAACTTTCGAGAGCCGTGCCAGCGGTTATGTGGCGAGATGGGAATTTGTTAATATCCGGTTGTAGTAAACTTGAAGTAAACTCTTGAAAATACACCAACCGTAAAGCGTAACCGTGAGTGTCTCTTTTTGGGGTTGATCGAGAGGAGAACACGGTTTCTGGGTGATGTCTGACTTAAGTAGGAGTTCAGGATCACTTCTTGATCATTACTAGTTGACGACCGCTCCTTTGTTTCTCTTCTCGCTCTCTTTTGCGTATGTTAGCCACCATATATGCTTAGTCGCTACTGCAACCTCACCACTTTACCCTTCCTTTTCCCTTTAAGCTTTGCTAGTCTTGATACCCATGGTAATGGGATTGCTTTGAGTCCTCGTGGCTCACAGATTACTACAACATCGATTCAGTGTACATGTTATGCGATGATCATGACGCGAGAGCGATGTTGCTTGTCTTGGAGTTCTTCTTCTGCTTCTTCGATCAGGGGATAGGTTCCAGGTCGGCAGCCTGGGATAGCAGGGTGGATATTGTTTGAGTTTCTGTTTATGATTCATCCGTAGTCGGATGTGTATCTTGTATGTTGCATTGTTGTATTCATGTGTCATTGTATATATTGGATGTATCCCCACTATTATGTAATGTTGATGTAATGATATCCACCTTGCAAAAGCGTCTTCAAGATGCGCTTCTATCCTTAGTGGGACCTTCGAGTTCCTTTAAGATAGGGTCGCATCTTGGGCGTGACAAGTTGGTATCAGAGCCTTGACCGACCCTAGGAGCCCCCTTGATTGATCGTGTAGTTTGGCCGTTGTTGAGTCTAGAAGAAACTGGTTTTCGGAGTCTAGTTATATCGGAGAGTAGGAATTCTTTTACTCCTCAGCCCCTTCGTCGCTCTTGTGAGGAATCTTGACGTAGGTGTTTTGAATTACTCCTCTTCCCGTTCAAATTTTTCTTTAGGATCACGGGGTTAGTTTCGTGAGTTGTCCATCCTCTTTTGTCCGGTGCATTTCTCGTCAAGTCGACTCGACCATCTTCATCTTTGCCAAGTCCAATCCTCAGTTGTCTTATTTTCCCACCCGCCCACCCTTCTTCTTCTTGGAACCGAGTCCGTAATCGAGTATCCATCCTACTCGTGCAAAGTCTTTGTTTTTTCCTCAATTATTTTAACCGGTGTTTTCTCTTCAAGTTGTTCGTCGATTCCACCTTCCAAGTTGCCTTTGTTTTCCCGCCCTTCCACCCTCTTATTCCCGGAGCCTGAGTCTTTTTCGACCATCAATTTCATTCGTGTGGAGCCTCTTCAGTCTTCCCTCAATTGTTTCAACCGGTGAATTCTCGTCTCGTTTGAAATTCATCATCTCTTTTTCTTCCCCGGTGGATTCAATTCAAGTTTTTTCGTTGTCGATCGTATTCTTTCCCTCAGCTCAAATATTTCCCTTTGCTCGTTCGCCTCTCGCCAGTTTATCCTTCCGGAGTGCTCAAGTCATCTCAGGAGATTCGTCTGTGTTCCAATTAATTCGAGGTTGTCACCTCAGTCAAATATTTCAGTTCTTCCGGTGCATCATCTATCTGTTCAACATCCCTTTCCAACGGTGTTTTCTTTTAGTAGGCCCTAACCCACAGATTTTTTCCCAGGATCTTACCTGACTCTTCTAATTCCCGCGGAGTTATTCTCAATTCTTTTCAAGTGTGACATAAGAATGAATTTCATCAGTCACATGCCTTCTCCAAGATCGCTTTCAAATTCTTTTCATTGTTGGCTCAACCTTTTCGGTTTTCATTCTCCCGTAGTATCTCAGTAATTTTGGTGGTGTTCCTCGTCGTCATTTGAAGACCGAAGAAGAGTTTTTCCTCTAAATCTTGCCCGTTCTCTCGAAGATTCGTGGCTCTAGCTTCTTATTACCCTCTCGAATTATTCCGTCTGTCGGAAGTCCCTTTTTCTCACCTATCCGGAGTATTTCAGGAGTTGATTTCTGTTTCTTTTCACCGGAGGCCATCATTCCAGTTATCGTTCTCTATTTACCCCGGTGCTTCATTCAAGTATTCTTCAATCAGTTCACAATCTGTAAGTTCGCGTCTCTATAAATCCCCTCGTGCATATTTGATCGCCTAATTCTTCCGGTGATTCATTCTCTTTCATCAGTCATTTCCGAATTCTAACGGTGGTTCGTTCAAGATTCTTTTCCTTGATTATCATTTTTATTCATTCGTTCTTTTCAATCATACCGTGGTTCATGAAGACTTTTGATGAAGAATAAGTAGTATGCAAAATCCATTGCTTGTCATCAATTTATTTTGATGAAGGATAGGCATACAATAAATCTTATTCTTATTTCATCCAAGTGAGTAATCCTTTCCTTCGGAGTTTGTTCGTGATGAATAAATTCTAGTTCCAAGTGTCTTCATCTTTTCTTTTCCGGAGCTCAAATTTACTTGGCCATCTCGTTGAACCTCCATCTAAATCATCGCAAGGCTCATCTTATTCCTTCATCCTTCATTTCTATCTCATCATCCTTTTGTTACCGGAGTTCTTCACGGTGGCTCGTCATGATTTAATCGATTCTTCAAGTGTTCAGCAAGATTCTTTTGGAGGAATTCAAGTACCTTTTCTTCTTGCATCTCGAAGTGTAATTAAATCTCCGTATTCTTTTGAAGTGGAGTTTTGCATTTCTTCGTTCTTCTCAGCTATTTAATCTTTTCTGCTTGTGGTTGGTTATCACTGTTGGAAATATGCCCTAGAGGCAATAATAAAAGTATTATTATTATATTTCCTTGTTCATGATAATTGTCTTTTGTTCATGCTATAATTTTATTATCCGGAAATCGTAATACACGTGTGAATACATAGACCACAATATGTCCCTAGTGAGCCTCTAGTTGACTAGCTCGTTGATCAACTAATAGTCATGGTTTCCTGACTATGGACATTGGATGTCAATGATAACGGGATCACATCATTAGGAGAATGATGTGATGGACAAGACCCAATCCTAAGCATAGCACAAGATCGTGTAGTTCGTTTTGCTAGAGCTTTTCCAATGTCAAGTATCTCTTCCTTAGACCATGAGATCGTGTAACTCCCGGATACCGTAGGAATGCTTTGGGTGTACCAAACGTCACAACATAACTGGGTGACTATAAAGGTGCACTACAGGTATCTCCGAAAGTGTATGTTGGGTTGACACGGATCGAGACTGGGATTTGTCACTCCGTATGACGGAGAGGTATCTCTGGGCCCACTCGGTAATGCATCATCATAATGAGCTCAAAGTGACCAAGTGTTTGGTCACGGGATCATGCATTACGGTACGAGTAAAGTGACTTGCCGGTGACGAGATTGAACGAGGTATTGGGATACCGACGATCGAATCTCGGGCAAGTAACGTACCGATTGACAAAGGGAATTGCATACGGGGTTGTTTGAATCCTCGACATCGTGGTTCATCCGATGAGATCATCGAGGAGCATGTGGGAGCCAACATGGGTATCCAGATCCCGCTGTTGGTTATTGCCCGAGAGCCGTCTCGGTCATGTCTACGTGTCTCCCGAACCCGTAGGGTCTACACACTTAAGGTTCGGTGACGCTAGGGTTATTAGGAAGACTTGTATGTGATTATCGAATGTTGTTCGGAGTCCCGGATGAGATCCTGGACATCACGAGGAGTTCCGGAAGGGTCCGGAGGTAAATATTTATATATGGGAAGTTGTCAAACGGACACCGGAAAGTTTCGGGGGCATATCGGTATTGTACCGGGGCCACCGGAAGGGTTCCGGGGGTCCACCGGGAGGGGCCACCCCTCCCGGGGGGGCACATGGGCTGCATGGGGCAGGAGCCAGCCTGGTGGGCTGGGCGCCCCTTGGGCCCATGCGCCTAGGGTTGGGGAACCCAGAGGGGCGCCCCTTGCTTGGGGGCAAGTCCCCCTCCCCTGGGCCGCCGCCCCCCCTCTAGATGCCATCTAGAGGGGCCGGCCCCCTTCTCCCTTCCCCCTATAAATAGAGGGGTGAGGGGAGGGCTGCAAACACAAGCCAAGGCGCAGCCCCTCCCCTCCCCAACACCTCTCCTCCTCCGTACGTGCTTGGCGAAGCCTGCCGAGATCTTGCTGCACCAACAACACCACGCCGTCGTGCTGCCGTTGGAGCTGTCTTCCTCAACCTCTCCTTCCTCCTTGCTGGATCAAGACGGAGGAGACGTCGTCCGTACCGTACGTGTGTTGAACGCGGAGGTGCTGTCCGTTCAGCACTTGGTCATCGGTGATCTGAATCACGGCAAGTACGACTCCATCATCACCATCCCCTTGAACGCTTCCGCACTCGATCTACAAGTGGTATGTAGATGCAAACTCACTCCCTTGACTCATTGCTTAGATGAACTCATAGATGGATCTTGGTGAAACCGTAGGAAAAAATTTTAATTTTCTGCAACGTTCCCCAACAGTGGCATCATGAGCTAGGTCTATGCGTAGTTCTCTATTGCACGAGTAGAACACAATTTTGTTGTGGGCGTAGATCTTGTCAACTTGCTTGCCGCTACTAGTCTTATCTTGCTTCAGCGGTATTGTGGGATGAAGCGGCCCGGACCAACCTTACACGTGACGCTTACGTGAGACCGGTTCCACCGACTAACATGCACTAGTTGCATAAGGTGGCTGGCGGCTGTCCTGTCTCTCCCACTTTAGTTGGAGCGGATTCGATGAAAAGGGTCCTTATGAAGGGTAAATAGAAGTTGAAAAATCACGTTGTGGTTATTCGTAGGTAAGAAAACGTTCTTGCTAGAACCCAATTGCAGCCACGTAAAAGATGCAACAACAATTAGAGGACGCCTAACTTGTTTTTGCAGCAATTGTCATGTGATGTGATATGGCCAAGTTGTGATGAATGATGAATGACATATTGTGATGTATGAGATCATGTTCTTGTAATAGGAATCACGACTTGCATGTCGATGAGTATGACAACCGGCAGGAGCCATAGGAGTTGTCTTTATTTTTGTATGACCTGCATGTCATTGAAGAACGCGATGTAAATTACTTTACTTTATTGCTAAACACGTTAGCCATAGAAGTAGAAGTAGTCGTTGGCGTGACAACTTCATGAAGACACGATGATGGAGATCATGATGATGGAGATCATGGTGTCATGCCGGTGACAAGATGATCATGGAGCCCCGAAGATGGAGATCAATGGAGTTTTATGATATTGGCCATAGGTCACTATTATATAATTGCATGTGATGTTTATTATGTTTATGCATCTTGTTTACTTAGAACGACGGTAGTAAATAAGATGATCCCTTACAAAAATTTCAAGAAGCAGTGAACAATTTATTTTGGGACGGAGGGAGTATATCATAGATTCATCAGCAGTGAACAATTTATTCTTGTCCTCCAAAACATGATGATCACGCGTTTCTTGCCCTGAATATACAAATTCATTGGGTTCTAGTTCTTGTACTATCCTCACAATTCACAACCACAAAAATGGAATTGTTTCCTTCACAAAGATTAATTCCTTATCTTTTTTTTTTGAGGGAGTAACCAAGCTTTATTCATGAAAAGCCACATTAAGTGGAATACATCTGTGGTCATGGGGTTGGCCCAGCCAAATATATCGCCCCGGACCTGATGAAAAAGCATGCTTGGCTAATCTATGTGCCTCTACATTAACGGCACGACCTTCGAAAGCAAAAACACAGTTTAAAGAAGAAACTCTACTACAGATTTCAGAAATAATGGCACCACTATTACCCCGACTTTTGCTGATAATCGCTTCCACTACACCTTTGGAGTCTGAAGCAACAACAAGGTTGGTGATGTTAAGATCCTGGGCCAGAGCGAGACCTTCCCGACAGGCAATCGTTTCCAGAATTTCCGGGTCGTCTACCCCTGCTATCACAAGAGCCGAGCTGCCTAGATAAGCACCAGTTTCATCCCGGCATACAGCAGCAACTGATCCTCCCAGACCCTTCCGACAAGCGGCATCAACATGAATTTTTGCATCACCCTGTGGTGGAGCTTTTGGCCGTTGAATTGTAGTAGTAGAAGTCGGAGTTGCATGCTGTTGTTGTCTTTGTGGCTCCCCCAGCAATTTCAGTTCAGAAAGATATCTGCTTATGAATCCATGGATAGCTTGTGGGCTTTGAAAAATGCCTTCATGTATAGCTTTTCTTCGAGCCGCCCAGATCGCCCATAATGTTACTGCTAGCTTCACAAAAGCCGCATGTGATAGAGAGTCCATCAGAGTAAAAAGCCAATGTTTAGCATGTGGTTCCGTGATAGTTGCTAGGGTTTGCGCCAGTTCATCATCCACCATAGCCCATGTGCATCTTGACATTGTGCACTCCAAGAGGGAGTGTCTCCATGAATCTGGAGCCCCGCATAGCCCACAAGCACTTGAGTCTGACATATGCCTATGTGCGCGAACATCATTAGTTGGTATGGAATTTTTTGATAGTCTCCAAAGAAACATACGTACTTTCCCAGGAACTTCTGTTTTCCATAATCTCTTCCATGGCTTTTCTTCCGCTGCTACATTAGATGAACCCGACCTATTTTCCAGCCATAGTTCCCGTCGCTGCCTTGTGCTGACAAGCATGCGGTATGCGGATCTGACCGAGAAAATCCCATTCTTTTCATAGCTCCAACACCAGAAATCGCTTACATTCATTGTGCAAAGAGGGATACCCAGTATAATCTTGGCGTCCATATTAAGGAAAGACGTTTGGATTTTCTGTTTATCCCAAGTGGCCGATGTCATGTCAATCAATTCAGAGACCAAGGTCGGCGGATCATTACTCAAGCAACCATAAGGCCTCATCATCTCTGGTCTAGGTAACCAGTTGTCTTCCCAGACTCGCGTGCTTTGTCCATTGCCGATACGGCGGATCAGCCCTGTCGCAAAATATCACGTCCTTCAATTATAGCTCTCCAAACCTGGCTTGGGCCGTTGCCAAGGTGAGCAGTCAGGATCGTGCCGTCCGGGTAGTATATACCCCTCAACAACCTCACGCACATACTCTCCGGCTGTTGTAATAGATGCCAAGCCTGCCTAGCGAGCATTGATAAGTTAAACAACTCGAAATCCTTGAAACCAAGGCCCCCCATACCTTTTGGTTGTGTCATCTCTTTCCATGACACCCAGTGGGGCTTTCTTTTGCCATCTCTGCTCCCCCACCAAAACTTTCTGATGAGTTTGTTAAGGTGTTCACAAAGTCCTCGGGGAAGTTTGAAACAAGACATGGAATAGACTGGTACCGCCTGGGCTACTGATTTCACAAGTACTTCTTTTCCTGCCGATTTACATAGTTGTCTCTATCCACCCCTGGACCTTGCTCCACAACCTATCTTTCAAGTATTTGAAAGAGCCATTCTTGCTGTTTCCAATATCAGAAGGCATCCCGAGATATTTTTCATTGAGCGTTTCATTGGGCACATTCAGAGCTGTTTTTATTGCCTCCCGAACGCTGTCCGGCACCCCCTTAATGAAATATATAGATGACTTTGTGTTGTTGATTCTCTGTCCCGATGCCTGACAATAGAGTTCAAGAACCTGGTTCACCTCAGTAGCACCCGTACCATTTGCCTTGAAAAACAGCATGTTGTCATCAGCGAATAAGAGATGGTTTACCGGTGGCGCCGACGGTGCTACCTTCAACCCCTCCAAATTGGATGACTCACTTCTCGATTTTAACAGGCACGACAGGCCCTCTGCTGCTATCAAGAACAAGTACGGGGATATTGGGTCCCCCTGCCTTATCCCTCTCGAAGGCTTAAAACTTTCAAGTTTCTTCCCATTAAAAAGTACCAAAAAATTAACCGTGGAAACAAGGCTCATCACAATATCCACCCACTGAGACGAGAATCCCATCTTTAACATAATGGCTCGCAGATAGTCCCACTCAACTCTGTCATACGCCTTCATCATGTCCAGTTTTAGGGCACAAGATTGGTGTTTCTTAGCTTTGTTCCGCTTCATAAAATGTAGGCATTCATAAGCCATGATTATGTTATCAGTGATCATCCTACCTGGCACAAAGGCAGATTGTTCCTCGGAGATTATATCTGGTAGTATAAGTTTAAGCCTGTTTGATATCACCTTTGATGCTATCTTATAAAGTACATTGCATAAACTTATTGGACGGAATTGAGACAGAAGTGTTGGGGTTTTCACCTTTGGAATGAGCACTAGAGTAGTGTCATTGATGCTCTCGGCCGACTCTTTCCCCTCTACGATTTTCAAAACAGCTTTAGTTACCTCGTCTCCGCAAACATCCCAGTGACGCTGAAAAAAATGAGCTGGGAAGCCGTCCGGGCCTGGTGCTTTTGTAGGAAACATTTGAAACAATGCGGTCTTGATCTCTTCTGCAGTATATGGGGCGTTCAAACCCTCATTCATCTCCTGAGAAACCTTCCTGGGCACAGTATCAAGCACTTGGTCCATACCTTGGACTCCTTGAGAAGTGTACAACTCTTTGTAGAACCCAGTAGCCATTGTTTCCATCTCACTCACTTCTGTTGCCATATGTCCATCCGGCCGCTGTAGGGATTTGATTTGATTTTTCCTCCTACGCCTGATAGCCCTTAGATGAAAGAAATAGGTGTTCTTATCACCATGCATTAGCCACTCAACCCTGGCTCTCTGTCGCCATAAAATTTCCTCACGGTGAAAAAGTTCCACTAAGTTATCCACAATTTTTATTTCAGCAGACGAAGGACCAGATCTTCCTCGGGAATCCCGCAGCTCCTGTAGCTGGCCCTGCAAGCAGCGAATCTGCATGCGGATATTGCCAAAATGCACCCGATCCCAATGAGACAAATCACCTGCAAGATACCTGAGTTTGTCCCCTAGCCGCAGCCGAATCGCTCGGGGAAAGAGCCCAGCCAGCGCTCACCACATCCCGCAGTGCTGGGTCACGCTCCCAGCAAATTTCGTATTTAAACCTGCGCGGGGCCCGCCTGCATGCATGCATATCCTTGATCTTCACGTATATGGGTACGTGGTCTGAAGACACTGCATTCTTGTGTTCGGTAATTGTGTCAGGGAAAGCCAAGCACCATTCCATATTTGCTACGCTTCTATCGAGTCGTACTTTAGTGAACGACCCTCCAGATACTTTCTTCTGAAAGGTCCAGCTCCTACCAATGTAACCGATATCTGTCAGGCCGCATGTATCCAGCGCATCGCGAAAAGAATCCATTTGAGCTTGGCTTCGACCACCCACACCATCATGTTCGTGAGCTTGTAGTACCTCATTGAAATCACCCATCACAACCCAGGGGAGGCTACTAGAGCCAACAATCCCCTTGAGGGTATCCCAAGTTTTATAGCGTAGGTTAACTTGTGCTTCACCATAGACGAAAGTTGCTCTGATCTTTGTGTCTACAAGTTCATCAACTGTCACATCAATGTGATAATCAGAGTAACCTATAACCTCAAGCTTTATTTCATCATTTCAAAAAATTCCAAGTCCACCACTTCTACCACGACTACTAACAGCAAAAATTTTATTAAAGCCTAACGACTCCACCATATTCTCTACTCGAGAGCCCTCAATTTGGGTTTCAACAATGCACAGTATTGAGGGGGCAAGTTGCCTCGTGAGGTCACGAAGCTCTCGAACTGTCGCGGGTTTGCCAGCCCCGCGACAGTTCCAACATAAGAAACTCATTGCGCTCGGCGCGACTCCCCGAAGGAGCCCGCCAAACGCGCATCAAAGGTTGTGTTGTTGATGTTTCTCATCCCGCTACTGGGGCTGGTGTCCAAATGTGTCTGCCTGTTCCTCTTTGGCTCTTGTTTCGAAGGACTTATTGGATCCACTGGAGCAGCCGTACTTGTCCCGCCCTCGAGCAACATTATGGTTTTGGCCACACCATTCACGTCCTCAGTATGAGCTGCTCCCCTTTTTCTCGTGAGCTCAGTTTCATCCATGTAAGTATCTTCGCCCTTCCCGACTTGGGTGCTGTCCGTCCCCTTGTCTTCATAGAAATCACCTCGCCACGGCCACCAAGACGGCCCCTCTCGCCCACCCTTCGACCTCGACCGCCCTGTGTCCTCGCCATTATGCATAGCCCATGTCGCTCGCAAATCTTTGAAAACCAGCGCGGCCGGTCGATGGATTCCGTCGCCATGTTCCTTGAACAAATGCCCCAGCATACCGCAAACAGCGCACCAATCCGGGAGCTTCTCATATTTCACCCTGTATATCTGTCGCTTCCCCTCTCTGATCATGGAAACTGCATTTTTCAAAGGCTTCAACACACTGATCCGAACCCAAACCCGGTGGAAGTTTCCGGTGAAGTCTTGTGACTGGGGTTCAGCATAGAGAACTTCACCCACCTTTGATGCGAGGGACGGCACCAGATGGGCATAAAAAGGTGGTACGTCATGCACTTGCACCCAGATATCAATGGAATCAAGCTGTACTGTCGATGGTTTGGATATGCCATCATAGGGTTTTAGTATTACAGCATCTCCTCTGAAGTGCCACGGGCCTTCCTGAATAACCCGCTCCCAATCCCCAAGGCAAGAAAATTGAACTGTGTATAGATTATCCTCCAATGGTTTGAACTTCACCTCTTGGGCCAGATCCCACGCTGCTCTCATGTTCCTATAGAACCAGAATTGGCTGTAGGTTTTGGTGCAATGAACCCTAGCTGTGGCTATCCAATGGGCAGCCTCGCATGGAGCAGATTCCTCATCAAACACCACATCATCTAGGTCCTCCTCCCGAAGACCCAGTTCCTGCATCATTGCTTCCACATCGTCAATCTCCTGCGCCCCTGATGAAGCAGCACCCGAAGACTTGTTTGACGCCATCTCGAAACCCTAGCCCGATGGAACAGTATCGGGGCTTGTGGACGAACCCTAAAACCGCTCTCCTCCACCCGTCCCATCGAGGCTCAGGTCGTCCCACCGGACACCCCTGACCACAAGCAGCTCCGGGGGAGATCGATGGAGAGGTAGGGGAGGCAGATCTCAACGGCGGCGGCGGTCGCCCCGAGAGGAAAACAAAATCTGCTGCTGATTAGATTGAATCCCCTGATCTGATTGATTAACTCCTTATCTGAGAACCAGATCTTCCAACACTTCTGTTTGCATTGATTGGATACGATTTTGTGTGGTTAATTTTTACTGAATGTAGTAGGATAGTGTGTCGGGAGGTGGAGCCGCGACTCGCTTATGTTTCCTAGAGCTTGACGGTGTTACGCAGCAGGGTTTGTGATGATCACTATGCCCAACTGTCCTGCCGTGGCCTGCAATCTGTCTGCGAGCCAAAGTCTGAAAGAACTCAGGCTCATCACCATAATTTCCCTCGATTTCAATACGGGCTTCGCAGTGGCGGCTTCCAAAGGTTGTCGTTGGGCAGGATGGGCATTGCGGACGAAGCCATCACTCATTCGCCATGTTTAATCTAGGAAGGTCAATAGAAAGAAGATAACACAAGTATTTGGAATAGCAACTGAACTGAACTGAACTGTAATCCCTCCGTTTCATAATTATTGTCATGAATTTATTTGAAATTTGAACTAAAACCACGCCAATAATTATGGAATGGAGGAAGTAGTACTTCCTTCGTCCTATAATAAGTGTCGCTGATTTAGCACAAAGTTATAGGCAGTACATAATAACTTAGGTTACACATGGCATCATGAAGCTTGGCTATTGGCTATTGCACACCATCACTGACAAAACCTATGACTGGCAACAAAGGACTGCACAAGGGTTTTGGATATCATCTACTCCCTCAGATGGAGGTCTGAACTTTGCATCGCTCCCCCCCCTCCCCCGCGGCTCCTGCGACGCGTCCCGCGCGCGCATCTCGGGAGATCCAGATCCGCCGCCGGCGGCCAGCTCCCTCCCCCGCCCCCTCCTCCTCGCCGCTACCGGAGGGCGCCCACGGGCGGCCTGTCTTGGCGCCGGGCAGCGGCGGGCCTCTCCTCCCTCGCTCGGGATCCCGGGCGCGGGTCACTGGTCGTGGGGAGCTGGATCCGCGAAGTTCTCCGTGGCGGGACGCGCGGATTCTGCAGCAGCTGTGCTGGGAGGCGATGGTGCGGCTCTGCAGTGGTGGGGGTGGGGGCTAGATCTGGCGAGGTCGATCTGGTCCCCTCGGGGCTGCGGGTGTCACTGGTGGCGGCGGCCACGGTTGGAGAGGGCGCTGCTCCCACGTCTGGGGGTGGCGCTGGCGCTGCGGTGCACTGGTCTTGGCCGTGCTGAGCGGCGAGGCGGTGGCGGCCATGGATCTCGATCTGAAGTTGGAGGCTTTCACCGGCGCTTGTCCTCCTGGACCGGCCGAGATGTGGGCGTCCTCCTGGCGTCCTGTTCAGTGGCGAGGCGCTGGGTGTGGGCACTAGGTCGGGGGAAACCCTCGGCCGGCGATGCCGGGCACGATGTTGGCGACGCCCGTGGCGCCGTTGTCCCTCTGGTGGGCAACATCAAGACCTACTCCATGCCCTCCGCCTCCTGGTCTCGGGCGAAAGCCTACAATCTCTGGATTGGGGCGGCGGTGGCGCTGGCCGTCATGTACTTCTTGAAGGCGTCGTCTTGGGTGATCAGCGGTCTAGGATTTGGCGTTGTGTTGGTCTGCTTCTTCAGTAGGGTTCATGTCCGACAGCTGCGGCGGGCTTCTGGGTCTTGGCCGAAGACGGTGGCGATGTATGGGTTTCTTTCAGAGGTGAGGTTGCCAGGGCAGTCGCTCTCTCCTCGGCAACTGGTTCACCGGTCCAAGCGTGCTCGGGGATGAGCTGCTTTGCCTCATCGATGGGTCGATGTCCTTCGATCCAGGACGAGAGGGCGGGGGTGCCCTCTTCAGCGGCAGATTAGGATGGTGATCCGAGTGGCCCTGGGAGGCGACAAAGCATGGCTCTCCTCCGGCGACGATTAGCTCCCTTGTCGCGGGCGTGTCCATGTCATGATCTGTAACCGTCGTGGGCTCCGAAGTACTTTTGGGTTCTTCGGAGCTCGTTAGCTGTTCCGTAGTGCTTTGTATCCGTGTCGAGTGTATTTTCTGTTTCCTGTTGTCCTGTTGGTTGTAACGTGTGGTATTGCTTTATACATAAAGCGGGGCGAAAGCCTTTTTCGGTACTCCCTCCCATCTATAATAAGTGTCATGGTTTTAGTTCAATGAGCAGCTTTGCCATTGTCTCCTGAGCAAAATAGTGACACACTTGCTAGTACAGTATCCAAAGAGATGCGGAGTTGTCTCTCACATGCATCAATACAAGATTCAAGACACTCCAAGAGGTTCTGGAAACATTGAACCAAGTTTGTTCAGAACAGTAGGTCAATGGTACCGTGAGCGTCATAAGACATGTGGCATCTTGAATTGTGCGTGATCATTTGATGTTGCAGTTTCCCATCGCCATTGCTGCATGCGGTAATCGGCAGTCTTAACATTATGGACGCCATGGACGAAGCTTGGCACCAGATCCAGATCCATACCAGTCAAGACGGTGAAATATTCATCCACAATTGGATCATATTGATTATAGAAGAAGCCGAGGATGCATCCAAGAGTGGTGGAAGAACCTAGCGACGCAGAACCTCCCGGAGCCCAGCCGACAAGCCGAGGACACCATATCTCCGTCCACTCCGGGGGTGGCTCCAGCTCCTTCCAAGCACCTACTAGTTCTGGCTGACGGGAGTCCATGCCCATGTCAGCGTCCATGGCGGAGAGGTCAGCAGCTCCAACTTGCCAGTCCTTAGCACGGATGCCAAACCAAAGCTTGAGCTCAAGACATGCTGGACCTTGCCTCTGACGGCAGTGCCCAGTCGCCGACTTGGGTCCAGGTGTTTTTGGCCGTGTCCAAGCAGTAGGTGATGCCACCACGATCGGCCGATGTGTCGGCGTTCCCTTTTTGGCGAAGGAGGTTTATACCCCTGGCGGATATGCAGACGCTGGAGCCGCCGCAGAGCACCGCGTGCGAGGTGATCACGTGGTCGAACACCTTGGGGTCACGGAAGAAGGGCGGCGGCGGGAGGAGCTGGTGCTGCCATGCCAGGATCTGGTGGAGGAGGTCAAGGTGGGTCTGCGGTACACAAAGACCACGTACTGATCGCTCAGCCGTTCACCGTCACCTCCTGTCTCTTCCCTACTGGGACGACCCTCCAACATGTAGATGCTCTCGTCACGGTCGTCGGCGCCGGGGATGAAGATGGAGACGGGCAACCGCAGGGTTTTTACTCGGCGTGGGCCGGCCACAGCCTCTATGCTATATTAAAAAATGATGAAAGTTTCTGTTCTTGTATACAAAAAAGTTTTTTCTCAAAAAAAGTATAAAAATATTAATCAAGGATTTGAAAAAATAATTAAACAAGTGCTCTCGAAAAACACATTAGGCCCGATATATATGAATGGAGGGAGTATTTGAAAATGTTAATCAAACATTCGGAAATTATTAAATTTGTATAGATAAATGTTGGCCATATATTAAAAAGATGATGAGAAAATTTTATCATGTATATAAAAATGTTAATCAAGCATTTGAAAAGAAATGTCGGACAAGTGTTTGAAAAATGTTAATCAACCATTTGGAAAATGTTAAATGTGTATAATTTTTTCGACCATGTATTAAAAGAATGTTAATATTTTTATTTGAAAAATGATGGTCCACACTTTTAAAAGTAAAATACAATATTAGATGGAGTAAAACCCTGTGGTTGTCGGGCGCCATAGACCTCCTTCTTCCGACTCGCTTAAGGGGCGGGCTAGATGGGCCGGCCCACGCGCGCGGCAGGCCACAACCTCTTTTTCCTTTTTTTTCTATATTTTTTAACTTTTGTTTATAGTTTACAATATTCTAAATACGTATTACAAAAACTTCTCTACAAAAAAATGAAAAATGTTGAACAAGTATTTAAATAATATTAATGAAGCATTTGGAAAAATGTTGAATGTGTAAAGATAAACTGTTGATCATGTATTTAAAAAATGATGACCTTTTTTATCATGCATATAAAAATATTATTCAAGATTTTTGATTTTTTAAAGAGTACTCTCCAAAAACACATTAGGCCATGCATATATATATGGATGGAGGGAGTATTTAAAAATGTTAATCAAGCATCCGGAAAATATTAATGTGTATAGAAAAAATGTTAGCCATCTATTCAAAACGATGAGAAAATTTAATCATGTATATAAAAATGTTAATCAAGCATTTGAAAAAATTGTTGAACAAGTGTTTGAAAAATGTTAATCAACCATTTGGAAAATGTTAAATGTGTTGCTGCTCTAGTGAAGAAGGGCAAGGGCAAGAAGGGATACTTCATGAAACGGCAAAACAGTTGCTGCTCTAGTGGAGAAACCCAAGGTTGAACCCAAACCTGAGACTAAGTGCTTCTGTAATAAGGGGAACGGCCACTGAAACAGAATTACCCTAGATACTTGGTAAATAAGAAGGCAGGCAAGGTCGACAGAAGTATATTAGATATACATTATATTAATGTGTACTTTACTAGTACTCCTAGTAGCACCATGGTAATAGATACCGGTTCGCTTGCTAAGTGTTAGTAATTCGAAATAAAAGACTAGAGAATAAACGGAGACTAGCTAAAGGCGAGGTGACGATATGTGTTGGAAGTATTTCCAAGGTTGATGTGATCAAACATCGCACGCTCCCTCTACCGTCGGGATCGATGTTAAACCTAAATAATTGTTATTTGGTGTTTGCGTTGAGCATAGACATGATTGGATTATGTCTATTGCAATACGGTTATTCATTTAAGAAGAATAATGGTTACTCTGTTTATTTGAATATTACCTTCAATGGTCTTGCATCTAAAATGAATGGTTTATTGAATCTCGATCGTAGTGATACACATGTTCATGCCAAAAGATATAAGATAGTAATGATAGTACCACCTACTTGTGGCACTGCTATTTGAGTCATATTGGTATAAAACGCATGAAGAAGCTCCATGTTGATGAATCTTTGGACTAACTCGTTTTTTGAAAAGTTTGAGACATGCGAACCGTGTCTATTGGTATGCACGCATGAAGAAACTTCATGCAGATGGATCATTTGGACTCACTTGATTTTGAATCACTTGAGACATGCAAATCATACCACATGGGCAAGATGACTGAAAAGCCTCGTTTTCAGTAAGATGGAATAAGAGGGCAACTTGTTGGAAGTAATAAATTTGATGTGTGCAATCCAATGAGTGCTGAGGCACGCAGTGAATATCGTTATGCTCTTAGTTCACAGATGATTTGAGTAGATTCTGAGTATATTTACTTGATGAAACATGAGTCTGAATTATTGAAAGGTTCAAGCAATTTCAGAGTGAAGTTGAAGATCATCGTGGCAAGAGGATAAAATGTCTATGATATGATCATAGAGATGAATATCTGAGTTACAAGTTTGGTACACAATTAAGACATTGTGGAAATTGTTTCACAACTAATACCGCCTGGAACACCATAGTGTGATGGTGTGTCCGAACATCATAGGTGCACCCTATTGGATATGGGGCATACCATGATGTCTCTTATCGAATTACCACTATCGTTTATGGATTAGGCATTAGAGACAACCGCATTCACTTTAATAGGGCACCACATAATTCCGTTGAGATGACACCGTGTGAACTATGGTTTAGAGAAACCTAAGCTGTCATTTCTTGAAAGTTTGGGGCTGCGACGCTTATGTGAAAAAGTTTCATCCTAGTAAGCTCGAACCCAAAACGGATAAATGCATCTTCATAGGTCACCCAAAATAGTTGGGTATACCTCCTATTTCAGATCCGGAAGAAAAAGTGATTGTTTCTAAACGGGTCATTTCGAGAAAAGTTTCTCTTGAAAGAATTGAGTGGGAGGATGGTGGAGACTTGATATGGTTATTGAACCGTCACTTCAACTAGTGTGCAGCAGGGCACATGAAGTTGTTCCTGTGGCGCCTACACCAATTGACGTGGAAGCTGATGATAGTGATCATGAAACTTCGGATCAAGTCACTACCAAACCTCGTAGGTCGACAAGGATGCGTACTACTTCAGAGTGGTACGTACTCCTGTCTTGGAGGTCATGTTGCTAGACAACAATGAACCTACGAGCTATGGAGAAGCGATGGTGGGCCCGGATTCGACAAATGGCTAGAGGCCATAAAATCCGAGAGAGGGTCCATGTCTAGAAACCGAAGTGTAGACTTTGGAAGAACTACTTGATGGTCGTAAGGCTATTGGGTATAGATGGTTTTTAAAAGGAAGACGGACAATGATGGTAAGTGTCACCATTAAGAAAGCTCGACTTGTCGCTAAGATGTTTTCCGACAAGTTCAAGGAGTTGACTACGATGAGACTTTCTCACTCGTAGCGATGCTAAGAGTCTGTTGGAATTATATTAGCAGTTACTGCATTATTTATGAAATCTTGCAGATAGGATGTCAAAACATTGTTTCCTCGACGATTTTCTTGAGGAAAGGTTGTATGTGATACAACCAGAAGGTTTTGTCAATCCTGAAAGATGCTAACAAGTATGCAAAGCTCCAGTAATCCTTCTAAGGACTGGAGTAAGCATCTCGGAGATGGAATATACGCTTTGATGAGATGATCAAAGATTTTGGGTTTATACAAAGTTTATGAGAAACTTGTATTTCCAAAGAAGTGAGTGGGAGCACTATAGAATTTCTGATGAGTATATGTTGTTAACATATTGTTGATCAGAAATGCTGTAGAATTTCTAGAAAGCATATAGGGTTATTTGAAAAATGTTTTTCAATGGAAAACCTGGATTAAGCTACTTGAACATTGAGCATCAAGATCTATAAGGATAGATCAAAAACGCTTAATAGTACTTTCAAATGAATACATACCGTGACAAGATTTTGAAGGAGTTCAAAATAGATCAGCAAAGAAGGAGTTCTTAGCTGTGTTATAAGGTGTGAGTATTGAGTAAGACTCAAGACCTGACCACGGCAGAAGAGAGAGAAAGGACGAAGGCCGTCCCCTATGCTTTAGACGTAGGCTCTACAGTATGCTATGCTGAGTACCGCACCTGAAATGTGCCTTGCCATGAGTCAGTCAAGGGGTACAAGAGTGATCCAGGAATGAATCACATGACATCGGTCAAACTTAACCTTAGTGACTAGTGGACTAAGGAATTTTCTCGATTATGGAGGTGGTAAAAGAGTTCGTCGTAAAGGGTTACGTCGATGCAAACTTTGACACTAATCCGGATGACTCTGAGTAGTAAACCGGATTCGTATAGTAGAGCAGTTATTTGGAATAGCTCCAATAGCGCATGGTAGTTGCATCTACAAGATGACATAGAGATTTGTAAAGCACACACGGATCTGAAAGGTTCGCACCCATTTACTAATAACCACTCTCACAAGCGAGATATGATCACACCACATGGGTGTTGGATTCATTACAATCACATAGTGATGTGAACTAGATTATTGACTCTAATGCAAGTGGGAGACTGTTGGAAATATGCCCTAGAGGCAATAATAAAATGGTTATTATTGTATTTCCTTGTTCATGATAATTGTCTATTGTTCATGCTATAATTGTATTAACTGGAAACCGTAATACATGTGTGAATGCATAGACCATAACATGTCCCTAGTGAGCCTCTAGTTGACTAGCTCGTTGATCAATAGATGGTTATGGTTTCCTGACCATGGACATTGGATGTCATTGATAACGGGATCACATCATTAGGAGAATGATGTGATGGACAAGACCCAATCCTAAGCATAGCACAAGATCGTGTAGTTTGTTTTGCTAAAGCTTTTCTAATGTCAAGTATCATTTCCTTAGACCATGAGATTGTGTAACTCCCAGATACCATAGGAGTGCTTTGGGTGTACCAAACGTCACAACGTAACTGGGTGGCTATAAAGGTGCACTACAGGTATCTCCGAAAGAGTCCGATTGGTTGGCACGGATACAGACTGGGATTTGTCACTCCGTATGACGGAGAGGTATCTCTGGGCCAACTCGGTATTGCATCATCATAATGAGCTCAATGTGACTAAGTAGTTAGTCACGGGATCATGCATTATGGAACGAGTAAAGAGACTAGCTGGTAACGAGATTGAACAAGGTATAGGGATACCGTCGATCGAATCTCGGGCAAGTAACATACCAATGGACAAAGGGAATTGTATACGGGATTGATTGAATCCTCGACATCGTGGTTCATCCGATGAGATCATCGTGGAACATGTGGGAGCCAACATGGGTATCCAGATCCCGATGTTGGTTATTGGCTGGAGAACGTCTCGGTCATGTCTGCATGGTTCCCGAACCCGTAGGGTCTACACACTTAAGGTTCGGTGATGCTAGAGTTGTTATGGGAAATAGTATGTGGTTACCGAAGGTAGTTCGGAGTCCCGGATGTGATCCCGGAAGTCACGAGGAGTTTCGGAATGGTCCGGCGGTGAAGATCGATATATTGGACGAAGGGTATTGGAGTCCGGAAGTGTTCTAAGGGTACCAGGCTATGGCCAGCATGACCGAAAGGTGTTTCGGGAGCCCCGGAAAGTGTTGGAGGACCTCATGGGCCAAAGGGGAAAGGGAAAACCAGCCCACTAAGGGGTGGTGCGCCACCAGAACGCCCGCACGATCGCCAGTGTGTCGCCAGTTATTCGTCATTGTTGCCATGTCATTTGCTTGCGTGTTGCATTTTGTCATGTCATCACTTGCATCTCATTTTGCATACGTGTTCGTTTCATGCATCCGAGCTTTTTCCCGTTGTCCGCTTTTGCAATCCGCACTCCTATCTTCCCCGGCATCCCCCTTTTGTCTCTCACAGCGCTGGTGTTAAACTTTCTCGAATGGCCGAGGTTTGCCAAGCGGCCTTGGTATAGCACCGTAGACCGCCTGTCAAGTTTCGTGCCATTTGGAGGTCGTTGATACTCCAACGGTTAACCGGGTAACCGCAAAGGCCTCTTTTGTCTTGCAACCCAACACCCCTTTCAAAGTGGCCCAAAACCCAGCAAACTCCCCTCTATGCTCTCGGTCGTTCGATCACGATCGTGGGGGCGAAAACTGCTCCTCATTTGGACTCTCCTAGCTCCCTCTACCTATTTAAACAGCCCTCCCCGAAATTCGGATGAATCCCCGAAACCCTAGCTTCCTCCTCCCGCAGCCGGACACGCCCAGACCCCGTCGGACATGTCCAGCCTCCACCTCACCCGCCCGTGCCCTCTCTCTCCCACCACCGCTGGCCCACGCGAGCCCATCACGGGCCGCTGCCCGTCTGCGCCGCGCCGCCCGCTGGCCAGCGTCCGCCGCGCCGAAGCCCGCCGTCGCCAGCCGCTCGCCGCCATCGCCGGCGTCGGCCGCCTCACGCCAGCGCCGCCCGTCCCGAACTCCGGCGCCCGCGCCATGGAGCCCTTCCCTGCGCCCGGCCCGTCGCCCCGCCATGGACGTCGCCAGCTCGGCCCTGTCGTCATCGCTGAGCTCGGCGGATCCGCGAGATCCGGCGGATCCGCCCGTTCGCCGGAGCTCCCTTCCCGGCCATCTTCGAAGTTCTCCGACGAGCTCTCCGCGAGACCGCCGCCTGCTGACTTTCCCCGAGGTCCAAATCTCTCCAAGTCCCGATATATTTTGCATTATCATGCCATGTTCATCGTGATCATAACTTGCTGCATACTGCTCCATTTTGTGCGTGTAATATGTCAAATTGCTCGCCTCAACGAGTACTACATTTCATTCCATTTCATCATGTTCATTTGATTTCATCTTAATGCCCTAATCATCGTTGCAAGAGTGCTATATGATGTTAATCTGCTGAGACTGCTATAACTTGATGATTTGTCATTTTGTTGCATTTGATGTGTGCATCCTATGAGGTTGATGTCTACATGTGTTTTGTACTATGTCATGCCATATTTATAGTGGTGCAATCCATGTATTTTTCTGGGTGTTGTAGTGAGTGCATCGAGCTTGTTAAGTAGGGTACTTGCTGTTGCTGTTTTGCATGTCTGAATCTGCTATATCAAGATGCTATGTTAACCTGCTGCTACAAGTCATTCTATGCATAATCTGGAGATGTTCACTAAGGGTGTTTTGTTCTAAATGTCATGCTCTATCCATCCATGCCCCTGGTTGCATTTATAGCTTGCTGTAGCTTGTTCATATCTTGCTTCAAAGTTGCTTAATAATGTTGATGTCAGCCTGTTAACATTATGTTCAGTTGTTGCCATGTGTTTTGCTAGTGATCCATGCACTCTATGAACTTGCTATTGCCATGATTAGCTTCATAAACATGTCTTCTTACTGTTGGTTGCCTTTCCATGCCATGTATTGCTCTGTGGTGAGTGGTTCAAGCTCACCAACATGCCTACTTATTGTTGTTCCTGCCATGTATGAATCTGTAATATAATTTGCCATGTTTACATGGGTGCCATCATATCTTCGGATCCTTTTTGGCTCATGGTCAGTAGAGGACTTTTGTTCTATGCATTTAGTAGTATCATTCCATGCCTTTTTTGCCATGATAAGTTCATGTAACATGTTGTTTGATAGCTCTAAACATTGCAACCTGATGTTATTTCTGCTAAAGTCTGAAACTGTTAGTATTTGCAATCTTGCCATGTCATTTTGAGCATGTTCTAGTGATTTCTGGAGATAGCTCAGTGTTCATGTTTTGTAATGCTTTACCTATACTTCATGCCCATGCCTTATTTTATTACGTTGAGATGCTTTAGCATAGTGTTTTGATGTTTGCAATATGCCTAGTTGCTGTTTTGGACAGCTTGTCCTTTAAACTTGTATAGTGTTTATGTGTTGAACCGTTGCTCCGTTTTGAGTGTGCTCTATATGCAACTTGCTTGATTTTGCATTTAGTTTCATATTATCTTGTTGCATCCTTGTTTTGAGGTGTTTGCTTGATATTTGTATGTATTTTGCCTCAATGCCATGTTTAACTTGTTTTGCTCATATCTTCTAGGCCGTAGCTCCGAACTAAATGAACTTTATATGTAACTTGACTAGAATCTCGTGTAGATCATCTTGGTGTATCTTAACTTGTTGTTTAACAACTTGAACATAAGGTTTATTCAGATCTGGATCAATTTTGAAATTTGCATATGAGGACTTACCGGAATTGTTCCATGTTGTTTCCGGCCTCATTTAAACTTGCTTTGATGTGTTGTTCTTGGTTGCATCGTCTCTTGCCATGAGTAGCTTCATGTAGCCTTGTCATGCATCATACTTGGTTGTCCATCATGCCTTGTTCATGTGTGGTGTGTTTACTTTGTGGTGTGCTTCTTCTCGATAGTTCCTGCTTGCTATGCGATCGTGAGGACTCGTTCGTCTACGCTTGGTTCATCTTCGTGGCCTCATCTTCTTCATGGACTCGTTCTTCTTCCTAGCGGGATTTCAGGCAAGATGACCGTCACCTTGGATCTCATTACTATCATTGCTATGCTAGTTGCTTCGTTCTTTCGCTATTCTGCTACCTATCACTTCTTTGCTCAAGCCTCCCAAATTGCCATGTCAGCCTCTAACCTTTGTCACCCTTCCTAGCAAACCGTTGTTTGGCTATGTTACAGCTTTGCTCAGCCCCTCTTATAGCGTTGCTAGTTGCAGGTGAAGATGAAGATTGCTCCATGTTGGTTTATGTTTATGTTGGGATATCACAATATCTTTTATATTATTAATGCATCTATATACTTGGTAAAGGGTGGAAGGCTCGGCCTTATGCCTGGTGTTTTGTTCCACTCTTGCCGCCCTAGTTTCCGTCATATCGGTATTATGTTCACGGATTTTGTGTCCCTATCGCTGTTGGGTGATTTATGGGACCCCTTGACAGTTCGCTTTGAATAAGACTCCTCCGGAAGGCCCAACCTTGGTTTTACCATTTGCCTCACCACCACCTATACCCTTCCCTTGGGTCGGCCAACCCAAGGGTCATCTTTATTCAGCCCCCGGGCCAATGCTTGTCTAAGTGTTGGTCCAAACTAGAGTCCTTTGCAGCGCCACCTTGGGGAAACTCGAGGGCTGGTTTTAGTTGTACGGTGTGCTCATCCGGTGTTGCCCTAAGAACGAGATATGTGCAGCTCCTATCGGGATTGTCGGCGCATCGGGCGGTCTTGCTGGTCTTGTTTTATTGCTGTCGAAATGTCTTGTAGCTGGGATTCCGAGACTGATCGGGTCTTCCCGGGGAGAAGGAATGTCATTCGTTGATCGCGAGAGCTTATCATGGGCTAAGTTGGGACACCCCTGCAGGGTATAAACTTTCGAGAGCCGTGCCCGCGGTTATGTGGCAGATGGGAATTTGTTAATATCCGGTTGTAGTAAACTTGAAGTAAACTCTTCGAAAATACACCAACCGTGTGCGTAACCGTGAGTGTCTCTTTTTGGGGTTGATCGAGAGGAGAACACGGTTTCTGGGTGATGTCTGACTTAAGTAGGAGTTCAGGATCACTTCTTGATCATTACTAGTTGACGACCGCTCCTTTGTTTCTCTTCTCGCTCTCTTTTGCGTATGTTAGCCACCATATATGCTTAGTCGCTGCTGCAACCTCACCACTTTACCCCTTCCTTTTCCCTTTAAGCTTTGCTAGTCTTGATACCCATGGTAATGGGATTGCTGAGTCCTCGTGGCTCACAGATTACTACAACATCAGTTGCAGGTACAGGTTATGCGATGATCATGACGCGAGAGCGATGTTGCTTGTCTTGGAGTTCTTCTTCTGCTTCTTCGATCGGGGATAGGTTCCGTGTCGGCAGCTGGGATAGCAGGGTGGATATTGTTTGAGTTTCATTTATGATTCATCCGTAGTCGGATGTGTATCTTGTATGTTGCATTGTTGTATTCATGTGTCATTGTATATATTGGATGTATCCCCACTATTATGTAATGTTGATGTAATGATATCCACCTTGCAAAAGCGTCTTCAAGATGCGCTTCTATCCTTAGTGGGACCTTGAGTTCCTTTAAGATAGGGTCGCATCTTGGGCGTGACAAGTTGGTATCGAGCCTTGACCGACCCTAGGAGCCCCTTGATTGATCGTGTAGTTTGGCCGTTGTTGAGTCTAGAAGAAACTGGTTTTGAGTCTAGTTATATCGGAGAGTAGGAATTCTTTTACTCCTCAGCCCTTCGTCGCCGCTCTTGTGAGGAATCTTGACGTAGGTGTTTTGAATTACTCCTCTTCCCGTTCAAATTTTTCTTTAGGATCACGGGTTAGTTTCGTGAGTTGTCCATCCTCTTTTGTCCGGTGCATTTCTCGTCAAGTCGACTCGACCATCTTCATCTTTGCCAAGTCCAATCCTCAGTTGTCTTATTTTCCCACCCGCCCACCCTTCTTCTTCTTGGAACCGGAGTCCGTAATCGAGTATCCATCCTACTCGTGCAAAGTCTTTGTTTTTTTCCTCAATTATTTTAACCGGTGTTTTCTCTTCAAGTTGTTCGTCGATTCCACCTTCCAAGTTGCCTTTGTTTTCCCGCCCTCCCACCCTCTTAGTCCCGGAGCCTGAGTCTTTTTCGACCATCAATTTCATTCGTGGAGCCTCTTCAGTCTTCCCTCAATTGTTTCAACCGTGAATTCTCGCCTCGTTTGAAATTCATCATCTCTTTTTCTTCCCCGGTGGATTCAATTCAAGTTTTTTCGTTGTCGATCGTATTCTTTCCCTCAGCTCAAATATCTCCCTTTGCTCGTTCGCCTCTCGCCAGTTTATCCTTCCGGAGTGCTGAAGACATCTCAGGAGATTCGTCTGTGTTCCAATTAATTCGAGGTTGTCACCTTAGTCAAATATTTCAGTTCTTCCGGTGCATCATCTATCTGTTCAACATCCCTTTCCAACGGTGTTTTCTTTTAGTAGGCCCTAACCCACAGATTTTTTTCCCAGGATCTTACCTGACTCTTCTAATTCCCGCGGAGTTATTCTCAATTCTTTTCAAGTGTGACATAAGAATGAATTTCATCAGTCACATGCCTTCTCCAAGATCGCTTTCAAATTCTTTTCATTGTTGGCTCAACCTTTTCGGTTTTCATTCTCCCGTAGTATCTCAGTAATTTTGGTGGTGTTCCTCGTCGTCATTTGAAGACCGAAGAAGAGTTTTTCCTCTAAATCTTGCCCGTTCTCTCAAGATTCGTGGCTCTAGCTTCTTATTACCCTCTCGAATTATTCCGTCTGGCCGGAAGTCCCTTTTTCTCACCTATCCGGAGTATTTCAGGAGTTGATTTCTGTTTCTTTTCACCGGAGGCCATCATTCCAGTTATCGTTCTCTATTTACCCCGGTGCTTCGTTCAAGTATTCTTCAATCAGTTCACAATCTGTAAGTTCGCGTCTCTATAAATCCCCTCAGGCATATTTGATCGTCTAATTCTTCCCGGTGATTCATTCTCTTTCATCAGTCATTTCCGAATTCTAACGGTGGTTCGTTCAAGATTCTTTTCCTTGATTATCATTTTTATTCATTCGTTCTTTTCAATCATACCGGTGGTTCATGAAGACTTTTGATGAAGAATAAGTAGTATGCAAAATCCATTGCTTGTCATCAATTTATTTTGATGAAGGATAGGCATACAATAAATCTTATTCTTATTTCATCCAAGTGAGTAATCCTTTCCTTCGGAGTTTGTTCGTGATGAATAAATTCTAGTTCCAAGTGTCTTCATCTTTTCTTTTCCGGAGCTCAAATTTACTTGGCCATCTCGTCGGAACCTCCATCTAAATCATCGCAAGGCTCATCTTATTCCTTCATCCTTCATTTCTATCTCATCATCCTTTTGTTACCGGAGTTCTTCACGGTGGCTCGTCATGATTTAATCGATTCTTCAAGTGTTCAGCAAGATTCTTTTGGAGGAATTCAAGTACCTTTTCTTCTTGCATCTCGAAGTGCAATTAAATCTCCGTATTCTTTTGAAGTGGAGTTTTGCATTTCTTCGTTCTTCTCAGCTATTTAATCTTTTCTCGCTTGTGGTTGGTTATCACTGTTGGAAATATGCCCTAGAGGCAATAATAAAAGTATTATTATTATATTTCCTTGTTCATGATAATTGTCTTTTGTTCATGCTATAATTTTATTATCCGGAAATCGTAATACACGTGTGAATACATAGACCACAATATGTCCCTAGTGAGCCTCTAGTTGACTAGCTCGTTGATCAACTAATAGTCATGGTTTCGGACTATGGACATTGGATGTCAATGATAACGGGATCACATCATTAGGAGAATGATGTGATGGACAAGACCCAATCCTAAGCATAGCACAAGATCGTGTAGTTCGTTTTGCTAGAGCTTTTCCAATGTCAAGTATCTCTTCCTTAGACCATGAGATCGTGTAACTCCCGGATACCGTGGGAATGCTTTGGGTGTATCAAACGTCACTACGTAACTGGGTGACTATAAAGGTGCACTACAGGTATCTCCGAAAGTGTCTGTTGGGTTGACACGGATCGAGACATTGATTTGTCACTCCGTATGACGGAGAGGTATCACTACGCCCACTCGGTAATGCATCATCATAATGAGCTCAAAGTGACCAAGTGTTTGGTCACGGGATCATGCATTACGGTACGAGTAAAGTGACTTGCCGGTGACGAGATTGAACGAGGTATTGGGATACCGACGATCGAATCTCGGGCAAGTAACATACCGATTGACAAAGGGAATTGCATACGGGGTTGTTTGAATCCTCGACATCGTGGTTCATCCGATGAGATCATCGAGGAGCATGTGGGAGCCAACATGGGTATCCAGATCCCGCTGTTGGTTATTGCCCGAGAGCCGCCTCGGTCATGTTCACGTGTCTCCCGAACCCGTAGGGTCTACACACTTAAGGTTCGGTGGCGCTAGGGTTATTAGGAAGACTTGTATGTGATTATCGAATGTTGTTGAGTCCCGGATGAGATCCTGGACATCACGAGGAGTTCGGAAGGGTCCGGAGGTAAATATTTATATATGGGAAGTTGTCAAACGGACACCGGAAAGTTTCGGGGCATATCGGTATTGTACTGGGCCACCGGAAGGGTTCCGGGGTCCACTGAGGGGCCACCCCCCGGGGGCACATGGGCTGCATGGGGCAGGAGCCAGCCCCTGGTGGGCTGGGCGCGCCCCCCCTTGGGCCCATGCGCCTAGGGTTGGGGGGAACCCTAGAGGGGGCGCCCCCCTTGCTTGGGGGGCAAGTCCCTCCCTTGCCGCCCCCCTCTAGATGCCATCTAGAGGGGCCGACCCCCATTCCCACTCCCCCAATAAAAAGAGGGGTGAGGGGAGGGCTGCAAACACAAGCCAAGGCGCAGCCCTCCCTCCCCAAAGACCTCTCCTCCTCCAGACGTGCTTGGCGAAGCTCTGCCGAGATCTTGCTGCACCAACAACACCACGCCGTCGCTGCCGTTGGAGCTGTCTTCCTCAACCTCTCCTTCCTCCTTGCTGGATCAAGACGGAGGAGACGTCGTCCGTCCCGTACGTGTGTTGAACGCGGAGGTGCTGTCCGTTCAGCACTTGGTCATCGGTGATCTGAATCACGGCGAGTACGACTCCATCATCACCATCCCCTTGAACGCTTCCGCACTCGATCTACAAGTGGTATGTAGATGCAAACTCACTCCCTTGACTCGTTTCTTAGATGAACTCATAGATGGATCTTGGTGAAACCGTAGGAAAAAATTTTAATTTTCTCGCAACGTTCCCCAACAAAGTGGCATCATGAGCTAGGTCTATGCGTAGTTCTCTATTGCACGAGTAGAACACAATTTTGTTGTGGGCGTAGATCTTGTCAACTTGCTTGCCGCTACTAGTCTTATCTTGCTTCAGCGGTATTGTGGGATGAAGCGGCCGGACCAACCTTACACGACGCTTACGTGAGACCGGTTCCACCGACTAACATGCACTAGTTGCATAAGGTGGTCATGGCGGCTGTCTGTCTCTCCCACTTTAGTTGGAGCGGATTCGACGAAAAGGGTCCTTATGAAGGGTAAATAGAAGTTGAAAAATCACGTTGTGGTTATTCGTAGGTAAGAAAACGTTCTTGCTAGAACCCAATTGCAGCCACGTAAAAGATGCAACAACAATTAGAGGACGTCTAACTTGTTTTTTGCAGCAATTGTCATGTGATGTGATATGGCCAAGTTGTGATGAATGATGAATGACATATTGTGATGTATGAGATCATGTTCTTGTAATAGGAATCACGACTTGCATGTCGATGAGTATGACAACCGGCAGGAGCCATAGGAGTTGTCTTTATTTTTGTATGACCTGCATGTCATTGAAGAACGCGATGTAAATTACTTTACTTTATTGCTAAACACGTTAGCCATAGAAGTAGAAGTAGTCGTTGGCGTGACAACTTCATGAAGACACGATGATGGAGATCATGATGATGGAGATCATGGTGTCATGCCGGTGACAAGATGATCATGGAGCCCCGAAGATGGAGATCAATGGAGTTTTATGATATTGGCCATAGGTCACTATTATATAATTGCATGTGATGTTTATTATGTTTATGCATCTTGTTTACTTAGAACGACGGTAGTAAATAAGAT
The DNA here is from genome assembly GCA_021605145.1 of Aegilops bicornis. Lineage (NCBI taxonomy): Eukaryota > Viridiplantae > Streptophyta > Magnoliopsida > Poales > Poaceae > Aegilops > Aegilops bicornis. The sequence goes on from CM038673.1 coordinate 814,250,624, forward strand.
GATCCCTTACAACAATTTCAAGAAGTGTTCTCCCCTAACTGTGCACCGTTGCTAAAGTCCGTCGTTTCGAAGCACCACGTGATGATCGGGTGTGATAGATCCTTACGTTCACATACAACGGGTGTAAGACAGTTTTACACATGCAAAACACTTAGGGTTAACTTGACGAGCCTAGCATGTACAGACATGGCCTCGGAACACGGAGACCGAAGGTCGAACACGAGTCGTATGGAAGATACGATCAACATGAGAATGTTCACCGACGATTACTAGTCCGTCTCACGTGATGATCGGACACGGCCTAGTCGACTCGGATCGTGTAACACTTAGATGACTAGAGGGATGTCTAATCTAAGTGGGAGTTCATTAAAATAATTTGATTAGATGAACTTAATTATCATGAACTTAGTCTAAAACTTTTGAATAATATGTCTTGTAGATCAAATGGCCAACGCTCATGTCAACATGAACTTCAACGCGTTCCTAGAGAAAACCAAGCTGAAAGATGATGGCAGCAACTATACGGACTGGGTCCGGAACCTTAGAATCATTCTCATAGCTGCCAAGAAAGCATATGTCCTTGAAGCACCGTTAGGTGACCCACCTACTCTCCCAGCACTGCAAGACGATTTGAACGTTTGGCAGACACGTACTGATGATTACTCCCTCGTTCAGTGCGGCATGCTTTACAGCTTAGAACCGGGGCTCCAAAAGCGTTTTGAGCAACACGGAGCATATGAGATGTTCGAGGAGCTGAAACTAGTTTTCCAAGCTCATGCCCGAGTCGAGAGATATGAAGTCTCCGACAAGTTCTATAGTTGTAAGATGGAGGAAAACAGTTCTGTCAAGGAGCATATACTCAAAATGTCCGGGTTGCACAGCCACTTTGTCCCAGCTGGACATTAACCTCCCGGATGAGGCGGTCATTGACAGAATTCTTCAGTCGCTCCCACCAAGCTACAAGAGCTTTGTGATGAACTACAATATGCAGGGGATGGTGAAGACCATTCCTGAAGTATTTTCAATGCTGAAGTCAGCAGAGGTTGAAATCAAGAAAGAACATCAAGTGTTGATGGTGAATAAGACCACTAAGTTCAAGAAGGGAAAGGGTAAGAAGAACTTCAAGAAGGACGGCAAAGATGTTGCCGCCCGATAAGCCAGCTTGCCGGAAGAAGTCAAAGAATGGACCCAAGCACGAGACCGAGTGCTTTTATTGCAACGGAAGGGTCATCGAAGCGGAACTGCCCCAAATACTTAGCGGATAAGAAGGCCGGCAACACCAAAGGTATATTTGATATACATGTAATTGATGTGTACCTTACCGACTCGTAGTAACTCCCCGGTATTTGATACCGTGCCGTTGCTCAGATTTGTAACTCACAACAGGAGCTGCGGAATAAGCGGAGACTTGCGAAGGACGAGGTGACGATGCGCGTCGGGAATGGTTCCAGAGTCGATGTGATAGCCGTCGACACGCTACCTCTACATTTACCTACGGGATTAGTTATAAACCTTAATAATTGTTATTTGGTGCCAAGTTTGAGCATGAACATTGTATCTGGATCTCGTTTGATACGAGATGGCTACTCATTTAAATCCGAGAATAATGGTTGTTCTATTTATATGAGAGATATGTTTTATGGTCATGCCCCTATGGTCAATGGTTTATTCTTAATGAATCTCGGCGTAATGTTACACATATTCATAGCGTGAATAACAAAAGATGTAAAGTTGATAACGATAGTCCCACATACTTGTGGCATCGCCGCCTTGGTCACATTGGTGTCAAGCGCATGAAGAAGCTCCATGTTGATGGACTTTTAGAGTCTCTCGATTATGAATCATTTGACACATGCGAACCATGCCTTATGGGCAAAATGACCAAGACCCCGTTCTCCGGAACAATGGAGCGAGCAACCAACCTATTGGAAATCATACATACCGATGTGTGCGGTCCAATGAATGTTGAGGCTCGTGGAGGATATCGTTATGTTCTCACTCTCACAGATGACTTGAGTAGATATGGGTATGTCTACTTGATGAAACACAAGTCTAAGACCTTTGAAAAGTTCAAGGAATTTCAGAATGAAGTAGAGAATCAACGTGACCGAAAGATAAAATTCTTACGATCGGATCGTGGAGGAGAATATTTAAGTCACGAATTTGGTACACACTTAAGAAAATGTGGAATCGTTTCATAACTCAAGCCGCCTGGAACACCTCAACGTAACGGTGTGTCTGAACGTCGTAATCGCACTCTATTGGATATGGTGCGATCTATGATGTCTCTTACCGATTTACCGCTATCATTTTGGGGATACGCTCTAGAGACAGCTACATTCACTTTAAATAGGGCACCGTCTAAATCCGTTGAGACGACACCGTATGAATTATGGTTTGGGAAGAAACCTAAGCTGCTTCTAAAAGTTTGGGGATGTGATGCTTATGTCAAGAAACTTCAACCTGAAAAGCTCGAACCCAAGTCGGAAAAATGCGTCTTCATAGGATACCCTAAAGAAACCATTGGGTATACCTTCTACTTAAGATCCGAAGGCAAGATCTTTGTTGCCAAGAACGGATCCTTTCTGAAAAAGAGTTTCTCTCGAAAGAATTAAGTGGGAGGAAAGTAGAACTCGATGAAGTACTACCTCTTGAACGGGAAAGTAGTGCAGCTCGGGAAAATGTTCCTGTGATGCCTACACCAACCTAAGAGGAAAATAATGATAATGATCAAGGTACTTTGGATCAAGTTGCTTGAACCTCGTAGGTCCATTAAGGACACGTTCCGCACTGCAGTGGTAATGCAACCCTGTCCTGGAAATCATGTTGTTAGACAACGGTGAACCTTCGAACTATGAAGAAGCGATGGCGGGCCCAGATTCCAACAAATGGCTAGAAGCCATGAAATCCGAGATAGGACCATGTATGAAAACAAAGTATGGACTTTGACTGACTTGCCCGATGATCGGCGAGCGATAGAAAACAAATGGATCTTTAAGAAGAAGACATATGCGGATGGTAATGTCACCATCTATAAAGCTCGACTTGTCGCTAAGGGTTATCGGCAAGTTCAAGGGATTGACTACGATGAGACTTTCTCTCCCGTAGCGAAGCTTAAGTCCGTCCGAATCATGTTAGCAATTGCCGCATACTATGATTATGAGATATGGAAGATGGACGTCAAAACAGCGGTCCTTAACGGTTATCTTAAGGAAGAGCTGTATATGATGCAGCCGGAAGGTTTTGTCGATCCTAAGAATGCTAACAAAGTATGCAAGCTCCAGCGATCCATTTATGGGCTGGTGCAAGCATCTCGGAGTTGGAACATTCGCTTTGATGAGATGATCAAAGCGTTTGGGTTTATGCAGACTTATGGAGAAGCCTGCGTTTACAAGAAAGTGAGTGGGAGCTCTGTCGCATTTCTCATATTATATGTAGATGACATACTTTTGATGGGAAATGATATAGAACTCTTGGACAGCATTAAGGCCTACCTGAATAAAAGTTTTTCAATGAAGGACCTTGGAGAAGCTGCTTATATATTAGGCATCAAGATCTATAGAGATAGATCGAGACGCCTCATAGGTCTTTCACAAAGCACATACCTTGATAAGATTTTGAAGAAGTTCAAAATGGATCAGTCCAAGAAGGGGTTCTTGCCTCAGATTGCAAGGTGTGAGATTGAGCTCGGCTCAATGCCCGACCACGACAAAAGATAAAGAAGAGATGAGTGTCATCCCCTATGCTTCAGCCATAGGATCTATTATGTATGCCATGCTGTGTACCAGACCTGATGTAAACCTTGCCGTAAGTTTGGTAGGAAGGTACCAAAGTAATCCCGGCAAGGAGCACTGGACAGCGGTCAAGAATATCCTGAAGTACCTGAAAAGGACAAAGGACATGTTTCTCGTTTATGGAGGTGACGAAGAGCTCGTCAGAAGGGTTACGTTGACGCTTAGCTTCGACCACGGATCTGGATGACTCTAAGTCACAAACCGGATACGTGTATATCTTGAATGGTGGAGCGATGGCTGGTGCAGCTGCAAGCAGAAGCGTCGTGGCGGGATCCACATGTGAAGCGGAGTACATGGCAGCCTCGGAGGCAGCGCATGAAGCAATTTGGGTGAAGGAGTTCATCACCAACCTAGGAGTCATACCCAATGCGTCGGGGCCGATCAAACTCTTCTGTGACAACACCGGAGCTATTGCACTTGCCAAGGAGCCCAGGTTTCACAAGACGACCGAGCACATCAAGCGTCGCTTCAACTCCATCCGTGAAAATGTTCAAGATGGAGACATAGAAATTTGTAAAGTGCATACGGATCTGAATGTCGAGATCCGCTGACTAAACCTCTTCCATGGGCAAAACATGATCAACACCGTAACTCTATGGGTGTTCGATTCATCACAATGTAACTAGATTATTGACTCTAGTGCAAGTGGGAGACTGTTGGAAATATGCCCTAGAGGCAATAATAAAAGTATTATTATTATATTTCCTTGCTCATGATAATTGTCTTTTATTCATGCTATAATTGTATTATCCGGAAATCGTAATACACGTGTGAATACATAGACCACAATATGTCCCTAGTGAGCCTCTAGTTGACTAGCTCGTTGATCAACTAATAGTCATGGTTTCCTGACTATGGACATTGGATGTCAATGATAACGGGATCACATCATTAGGAGAATGATGTGATGGACAAGACCCAATCCTAAGCATAGCACAAGATCGTAGTTCGCTTTGCTAGAGCTTTTCCAATGTCAAGTATCTCTTCCTTAGACCATGAGATCGTAACTCCCGGATACCGTAGGAGTGCTTTGGGTGTACCAAACGTCACAACGTAACTGGGTGACTATAAAGGTGCACTACAGGTATCTCCGAAAGTGTCTGTTGGGTTGACACGGATTGAGACTGGGATTTGTCACTCCGTGTTACGGAGAGGTATCTCTGGGCCCACTCGGTAATGCATCATCATTGTGAGCTCAATGTGACCAAGTGTCTGGTCACGGGATCATGCATTACGGTACGAGTAAAGTGACTTGCCGGTATTTAGATTGAACGAGGTATTGGGATACCGACGATCGAGTCTCGGGTAAGTAACGTACCGATTGACAAAGGGAATTGCATACGGGGTTGTTTGAATCCTCGACATCGTGGTTCATCCGATGAGATAATCGGGGAGCATGTGGGAGCCAACATGGGTATCCAGATCCCGCTGTTGGTTATTGCCCGAGAGCCGTCTCGGTCATGTCTACGTGTCTCCCGAACCCGTAGGGTCTACACACTTAAGGTTCGGTGACGCTAGGGTTATTAGGAAGACTTGTATGTGATTACCGAATGTTGTTCGGAGTCCCGGATGAGATCCCGGACATCACGAGGAGTTCCGGAAGGGTCCGGAGGTAAAGATTTATATATGGGAAGTTGTCAAACGGACACCGAAAAGTTTCGGGGGCATATCGGTATTGTACCGGGGCCACCGGAAGGGTTCCGGGGGTCCACCGGGAGGGGCCATCCCTCCCGAGGGGCCACATGGGCTGCGTGGGGCAGGAGCCAGCCCTGGTGGGCTGGGAGCCCCCCGGCCCATGCGCCTAGGGTTGGGGGAACCCTAGAGGGGCGCCTGCTTGGGGGCAAGTCCCCTCCCTTGGCCGCCCCCCTCTAGATGCCATCTAGAGGGGCCGGCCCCCATCCTCCCTTCCCCTATAAATAGAGGGGTGAGGGGAGGGCTGCAAACACAAGCCCATGCGCAGCCCCGCCCCTCCCCAACACCTCTCCTACTCCGTACGTGCTTGGCGAAGCCTGCCGAGTATCACTGCACCAACAACACCACGCCGTCGTGCTGCCGTTGAGCTGTCTTCCTCAACCTCTCCTTCCTCCTTGCTGGATCAAGACGGAGGAGACGCCGTCTGTCTCCAGACGTGTGTTGAACGCGGAGGTGCTGTCCGCTCAACACTTGGTCATCGGTGATCTGAATCACGGCGAAAGTACGACTCCATCATCAACATCCCCTTGAACGCCTTCACTTTTCGATCTATAAGTGGTATGTAGATGCAAACTCACTCCCTTGACTCGTTGCTTAGATGAACTCATAGATGGATCTTGGTGAAACCGTAGGAAAATTTTTAATTTTCTGCAACGTTCCCCAACAATCACCTCATAATTTTGAGAGGTTATCCATAAGTCCACAACAATCTTATTCTTTTCGGTGGTGAATTTTTCAACAACTCCGTTCAATCCTTCCTTCTAAGTTCTTTTCATTCAATTCTTTCAATTCTTTCCGAAGGTTTTGTGTCATGTCTTCATCAAGTATCATTCCATCCTCTCAAGCTCGTGTTCTATTCCGTCCTTTTCAGCCGAAGTGCTACCGAAATTCCGTCCTTGTTATTCTTTTTCTATCTTGTTCTAACCGGAGTGGTGTCAGTGTCCATCTTGTTTCCGTGAGCTTTTGATTCTTGTCATTCTCGTCGTTCCTCTCTTCTTCTTGAGTGCTCTCAATTCTTTGCTTCTTCTTTTGAGTTCTTGGTTCACCTCATCCCTTTTCCCTTCCGTCTCGGTCCTAAGATCTCGGGACGAGATCTCTTGTTAGTGGAGGAGTGTTGTAACGCCCCGGATTCGATGCGCCAGGTGTCTGCCAGTTATTCGTCGTTGTTGCCATGTCATTTGCTTGTGTGTTGCATTTTGCCATGTCATCACGTGCATCTCATTTTGCATACGTGTTCGTTTCATGCATCCGAGCTTTTTCCCCGTTGTCCGTTTTGCAATCCGGCACTCCTATCTTCCCCTGCATCCCCCTTTTGTCTCTCACAGCGCTGGTGTTAAACTTTCTCGGAATGGCCCGAGGTTTGCCAAGCGGCCTTGGTATAGCACCGGTAGACCGCCAGTCAAGTTTCGTGCCATTTGGAGGTCGTTTGATACTCCAACGGTTAACCGGGTAACCGCAAAGGCCTCTTTTGTCTTGCAGCCCAACACCCCTTTCAAAGTGGCCCAAAACCCAGCAAACTCCCCTCTATGCTCTCGGTCGTTCGATCACGATCGTGGGGGCGAAAACCGCTCCTCATTTAGACTCTCCTAGCTCCCTCTACCTATTTAAACAGCCCCTCCCCCCGAAATTCATGGATGAATCCCCAAACCCTAGCTTCGTCCTCCTTCCGCATGACTGGACACGTCCGGACCCCGCCGGACATGTCCAGCCTCCACCTCACCCGCCCGCGGCCTCTCTCTCCCCACCGCCGCCGGCCCACGCGAGCCATCAGCGGGCCGCTGGCTGTCCGCGCCGCCGCCCGAAGCCAGCGTCCGCCCCGCCAAGCCGCCCGTCGCCCGCGCTCCGCCCGCCGTCGCCGCCTCACGCCCAGCGCCGCCGTCCCGACTCCGGCGCCCGCCGCCGCCCGCCGCGCCCGCCTCCGGCGCCCTCCGCCGCCGAGCCGCCCGCCCGCCATGGCGCTCTTCCCGCGCCCGGCCGTCGCCCGCCACCGGACGTCGCCGCGCCCGGCCCCGCGTCGTCGTCGCCGGAGCTCGGCCGGATCCGGCGAGATCCGGCCGGATCCGCCCCGTTCCGCCCCGGAGCTCCCTTCCCCGGCCATCTTCGAGTTCTCCGGTGAGACCCGCCGCCCGTTGACTTTCCCCCTGAGGTCCAAATCTCTCCAAGTCCCGAGATATTTTTTGCATTATCATGCCATGTTCATCGCATCATAACTTGCTGCATGCTGCTCCGTTTCGTGCGTGTAATATGTCCAATTTCTCGTCTCAACGAGTACTTCATTTCATTCCATTGCATCATGTTCATTTGAGTTCATCTTAATGCCCTAATCATCGTTGCAAGAGTGCTATATGATGTTAATCTGCTGAGACTGCTATAACTTGATGATTTGTCATTTTTGTTGCATTTGATGTGTGCATCCTATGAGGTTGATGTCTACATGTGTTTTGTAGTATGCCATGCCATCTTTACAGTGGTGCAATCCATATATTTTTGTGGGTGTTGTAGTGAGTGCATCGAGCTTGTTAAGTAGGGTACTTATTGTTGCTGTTTTGCATGTCTGAATCTGCTATATCATGATGCTATGTTAACCTGCTGCTACAAGTCATTCTATGCATAATCTGGAGATATTCACTAAGGGTGTTTTGTTCTAAATGTCATGCTCTATCCATCCATGCCCCTGGTTGCATTTATAGCTTGCTGTAGCTTGTTCATATCTTGCTTCAAAGTTGCTTAATAATGTTGATGTCAGCCTGTTAACATTATGTTCAGTTGTTTCCATGTGTTTTGCTAGTGATCCATGCACTCTATGAACTTGCTATTCCCATGCTTAGCTTCATAAACATGTCTTCTTACTGTTGGTTGACTTTCCATGCCATGTATTGCTCTGTGGTGAGTGGTTCAAGCTTACCAACATGCCTACTTATTGTTGTTCCTGCCATGTATGAATCTGTAATATAACTTGCCATGTTTACATGGGTGCCATCATATCTTCGGATCCTTTTTGGCTCATGGTCAGTAAAGGACTTCTGTTCTATGCATTTAGTAGTATCATTCCATGCCTTTTTTTGCCATGATAAGTTCATGTAACATGTTGTTTGATAGCTCTAAACATTGCAACCTGATGTTATTTCTGCTAAAGTCTGAAACTGTTAGTATTTGCAATCTTGACATGTCATTTTGAGCATGTTCTAGTGATTTCTGGAGATAGCTCAGTGTTCATGTTTCGTAATGCTTTACCTATATTTCATGCCCATGCCTTTTGTTATTACGTTGAGATGCTTTAGCATAGTGTTTTGATGCTTGCAATATGCCTAGTTGCTGTTTTGGACAGCTTGTCCTTTAAACTTGTATAGTGTGTATGTGTTGAACCATTGCTCCGTTTTGAGTGTGCTCTATATGAAACTTGCTTGATTTTGCATTTAGTTTCATATTATCATGTTGCATCCTTGTTTTGAGGTGTTTGCTTGATGTTTGTATGTATTTTGCATCAATGTCATGTTTAACTTGTTTTGCTCATATCTTCTAAGCCGTAGCTCCGAACTAAATGAACTTTATATGTAACTTGACTAGAATCTCGTGTAGATCATCTTGGTGCATCTTAACTTGATGTTTAACAACTTGAACATAAGGTTTATTCAGATCTGGATCAATTTCGAAATTTGCATATGAGGACTTACCGGAATTGTTCCATGTTGTTTCCGGCCTCATTTAAACTTGCTTTGATGTGTTGTTCTTGGTTGCATCGTCTCTTGCCATGAGTAGCTTCATGTAGCCTTGTCATGCATCATACTTGGTTGTGCATCATGCCTTGTTCATGTGTGGTGTGTTTACTTTGTGGTGTGCTTCTTCTCGATAGTTCCCGTTTCGTTGCGATCGTGAGGACTCGTTCGTCTACGCTTGGTTCATCTTCGTGGCCTCATCTTCTTCATGGACTCGTTCTTCTTCCTAGCGGGATTTCAGGCAAGATGACCGTCACCTTGGATCTCATTACTATCATTGCTATGCTAGTTGCTTCGTTCTTTCGCTATGCTGCGCTATCTATCACTTGCTGCTCAAGCCTCCCAAATTGCCATGTCAGCCTCTAACCTTTGTCACCCTTCCTAGCAAACCGTTGTTTGGCTATGTTACCGCTTTGCTCAGCCCCTCTTATAGCGTTGCTAGTTGCAGGTGAAGATGAAGATTGCTCCATGTTGGTTTATGTTTATGTTGGGATATCACAATATCTCTTATATTATTAATGCATTTATATACTTGGTAAAGGGTGGAAGGCTCGGCCTTATGCCTGATGTTTTGTTCCACTCTTGCCGCCATAGTTTCCGTCATATCGGTATTATGTTTCCGGATTTTGCGTCCCTAAGGCGGTCGGGTGATTTATGGGACCCCCTTGACAGTTCGCTTTGAATAAGACTCCTCCAGCAAGGCCCAACCTTGGTTTTACCATTTGCCTCACCACCACCTATACCCTTCCCTTGGGTCGGCCAACCCAAGGGTCATCTTTATTCAGCCCCCCCGGGCCAATGCTTGTCTAAGTGTTGGTCCAAACTAGAGTCCTTTGCAGCGCCACCTTGGGGAAACTCGAGGGCTGGTTTTAGTTGTACGGTGTGCTCATCCGGTGTTGCCCTGAGAACGAGATATGTGCAGCTCCTATCGGGATTGTCGGCGCATCGGGCGGTCTTGCTGGTCTTGTTTTATTGCTGTCGAAATGTCTTGTAGCCGGGATTCCGAGACTGATCGGGTCTTCCCGGGGAGAAGGAATATCCTTCGTTGATCGCGAGAGCTTGTCATGGACTAAGTTGGGACACCCCTGCAGGGTATAAACTTTCGAGAGCCGTGCCCGCGGTTATGTGGCAGATGGGAATTTGTTAATATCCGGTTGTAGTAAACTTGAAGTAAACTCTTCTAAAATACACCAACCGTGTGCGTAACCGTGAGTGTCTCTTTTCGGGGTTGATCGAGAGGAGAACACGGTTTCTGGGTGATGTCTGACGTAAGTAGGAGTTCAGGATCACTTCTTGATCATTACTAGTTGACGACCGCTCCTTTGTTTCTCTTCTCGCTCTCTTTTGCGTATGTTAGCCACCATATATGCTTAGTCGCCATCGCAACCTCACCACTTTACCCCTTCCTTTTCCCTTTAAGCTTTGCTAGTCTTGATACCCATGGTAATGGGATTGCTGAGTCCTCGTGGCTCACAGATTACTACAACATTAGTTGCAGGTACAGGTTATGCGATGATCATGACGCGAGAGCGATGTTGCTTGTCTTGGAGTTCTTCTTCTGCTTCTTCGATCAGGGGATAGGTTCCAGGTCAGCAGCCTGGGATAGCAGGGTGGATATTGTTTGAGTTTCTGTTTATGATTCATCCGTAGTCGGATGTTGATCTTGTATGTTGCATTGTTGTATTCATGTGTCATTGTATATATTGGATGTATCCCCACTATTATGTAATGTTGATGTAATGATATCCACCTTGCAAAAGCGTCTTCAAGATGCGCTTCTATCCTTAGTGGGACCTTCGAGTTCCTTTAGGATAGGGTCGCATCTTGGGCGTGACACCCCCACACCCTTTCCCACGTTATTGGGGGAGGTGGGGCGCCTCCACCTGGCTTGGGAGGCAATCCTCCACCTGCTTGGCTTGGGGGCAAGTCTCCCTAGGATTTTCCCTAGGGAGATCCATTCTGCTTGGTCACGCCCCTAGGGAAACCCTAGGGCGCCTCCCCCTCTCCCCTTGCCCCTATATATAGTGGAGGGGTGGGAGGGCAGCCGAACCTCTTGCCTGGCGCAGCCCTCCCTCCTCCAACTCTTCCTCCTCCTCCGTAGTGCTTGGTGAAGCCCTTCAGAAATACCACGAGCTCCAACACCATCATGCCGTCGTGCTGTCGGAGTTCTCCCTCAAATTCTCATCTCCCCTTACTGGATCAAGAAGGAGGAGACGTCCCCGGGTTGTACGTGTGTTGAACGCGGAGGCGCCGTCCGTTCGGCGCAAGATCGGATCTTCCGCGATTTGGATCGCCACGAGTACCACTCCATCAACCGCGTTCCAGTAACGCTTCCGCTTAGCGATCTTCAAGGGTATGAAGATGCTCTCTCTCTCTCTCTCTCTCTCTCTCTCTCTCTCTCTCTCTCTCTCTCTCTCTCTCTCTCTCTCTCTCTTGTTGCTAGAATCTCCATAGATTGATCTTGGTGATGCGTAGAAATTTTCGAATTTCTGCTACGTTCCCCAATACGGTCGACCCAACGGGTGCCTCGGTCATAGACAAGCGTGGCCTGGCCGTTGCTGCTGCCAACATAACTACGCAGTGTGACATCCACATTATATACGTTGAGACACCTAGCGATGGAGCTCAATTCTTGCATCGATTACTACAAGTATATGGTTGATTTGATAGTGAGCGCCATTGATGACTTGCACGCAGGACGAGATGCTCAAGTGATATACTAAAAGTTATATTTATTTATTTATTTATTTATTTGAGGGGGAATGCCGATTCGGCGCACTTTATTTCGAAACCAACAAAGTTACATCATGAATCAAAAAAGAAAGCAAGAAACTAGGAGGGACATCATCCCAAAAAATAGAAGACTTCGACTGGTACGAATGTTTTGCTAAGTTGTGCGCAACTAAATTTGCATCCCGCTTGCAATGCTGAAAGGAGATTCCAGCAATGTGTTGTGCCTTTGCGAAGATTTCCGCCAGTATAGCAGAGGAGGGACCAAATAACTCAATGACTCCAGTGCATGCATTAATCAAGTCCAAACAGTCTGATTCCACCGTCACTCCCGAGCATCCTAGTCTTTCCAGTAGCTTTAATCCTTTGAGCATGGCTAAAGACTCCGCCGATCCAGCATCCAACACATGGTATATAGGTTCAGCAGCACCCGCAACCGCTTCACCAGAATTGTTGCGTAAGACAACCCCCACAGCTCCAGTGCCATCATCATGACATGCCGCATCTATGTTTAGTTTGTACGTTCCTGGGTTAGGTTTAGTCCACATGATTTCATGTGGAACACTTGTTATCGATGCCGCATTGAAGTTTGACGTAAGCGTCTGGATTGCAAATGTTGTGCGCGTTGGGGCCGACACCTGTTCTCCTTTCACCGTTTCTCGATGTTGGTACCAGATATACCAACAGGCCACGGCAATTGATTCCTGAAGTCCGAGCCCACCGAGAACCGGTGATTTCTTCACCTGACTGCATAGCAACCCATCCAAAATAACAGATCCAGGGCGGTCAGAGGGCACTGCATGTTTGATGATATCATCCAGCCCTAATGCCCGCCATACCTGGCGAGACCGAGTCCATGTGAAGAGTAGATGTTGTATATCTTCCAAGCCTGAAGAACAAATAGGGCACTGGCCAGAAACCAGAATGTGTCGCGAGGCGAGAACCCCGTAGCACGCGACAGTACCATGCAGTGCTTTCCATATGAATATTTTGATTTTACTTGGGATCTTCAGCTTCCAAACAATATCCCATACTGGGTTCACTGTGGACGATCCCTGTCCATCCTCTCTTCATACTCGAGCTCCAAATTGATGATCCCATTTTGTATAATACGCAGACCGGACAGAAAATAAGCTCGTCCTTGTCATATTCCATGCTACAAAATCTTCTGTTAAAAACTCGCTCAAGGGAATCCTCAGAATATTTTCAACATCCACTAGAAAAAACACATCTTTTATCATCTCCTCATCCCAAGCTCCCGTGTCCGGGTTGATCAGTTCATCCACTGTTCGCGGGAGTATATTTCCTCTTCTAGTCTAAATCTTTCTATTATGAGAATTTGGCACCCAATGGTCTTCCCATATATTGATTTTTGTTCCCGTGCCTACTCTCCATATATGCCCTCGACGAAATGTTTGTAATCCTGCTAGTATACTCTGCCAAGTAAAGGATGAACCTCTCTTTGGTCCTGCTTTGAGAAAATTCCCATCTGGAAAGTATTTGGATCTCAACACTTGTGAACAAAGGGAATTTGGGTTGTTCAGAATCCTCCATGATTGTTTGGCAAGCATGGCAAGGTTGAAAGAGTAAAGATCCCGAAAACCCATTCCACCTAACTTCTTGGGTATGCACATCCTCCACCATGCAAACCAACGCATCCTTTTTTGATCATCCGAATCTCCCCACCAGAAAGCGGACATTGCATCATTTATCTCTTTACATAACTTCTTTGGTATCTTAAAAACAGCCTAGCATACACTGGAATTGATTGTATCACTGCTTTAATTAAGATTTCCTTCGCTCCCAGAGACAGATGTTTTTCTGTCCACCCTTTCAAACGTTGGATGACTCTTTCAAGGAGATAAACAAAACTATCACTTCGATCCAGGCCAACCATGGATGGAAGTCCAAGATATTTATCAGAGATAGCATCTGTCATAATGTTAAGCTCAACACAAACCTCTTCCTTCACATCAACATTCACATTAGGACTAAAAAAGATGCTGCATTTTGCTTCACTCACCAACTGACCTGAATTTGCACAGTATTCGGCAAGTACTTGTCTCAATGAGGTTGCATTAGTCATATATGTCATAAGTATTAGGGAATCATCAGCAAAAAGTAAGTGGGAAATTGATGGTGCATTCCTGCACACCCTGACACCTTCAATGCCATGAACCTCCTCCTTATGAGCCAAAGCACTAGACAAACCTTCTGCACACAGTAAAATAAATAAGGGGAAATGGGATCACCTTGGCGTAGTCCCCTGGTAGGTGTGAACATATCAGTTTCCTGTCCATTAAACCTGACTTTGTAATTTATAGATTTAATACATGCCATTACTAGAGAAGTAAAATCATCATGAAAACCCAGTCTTCTCATCATTCTTTCAAGAAAGATCCATTCAACACGATCATATGCTTTGTGCATGTCAAGTTTCACTGCACAGTAGCCGGCCTTTCCAGACTTCTTATTTTTGATGGTATGCATACTCTCATATGCGATGAGCACATTGTCTGTTATCAATCTTCCTGGCACAAAGGCACTCTGTACTGGGGAGATCACTTCATCCAACATAACTTTCAGTCTCAGAGCAATCATTTTAGAGATGATCTTATATAAAACATTGCACAGACTAATCGGTCTAAACTGGGATATGTCAATGTTTTCAGGATTATCAACTTTACGAATTAAAACAATAGCCGTATCATTCCAACCTTCTGGGATTTTTCTTTGTTGCATAGCATCTAGAACTTCATTAGTGAGAGTCTCCTGAATGATGTGCCAACATTTTTTAAAAAAGATATCATGTAAACCGTCCATACCTGGTGCTTTAGTATCACCAATCGAAAACAGTGCCTTTTTTACCTCATCAGCCGTATATGGTCTGAGTAGAGCATCATTCATACTAGTGGATACCCTTGGGACCACCTTTTCAAAGAAAGCGGGGTCAGGCTCTTCAATCTCTGTTGAGAACAGTCCAGCAAAGTACTCACTAATGTGCGGGTTCAGATATGCAGACCCCTCGTGCCAGACTCCTTGGGTATCCTTCAATCTTGAAATTTTATTCCTCTTTCGGCGAGCAGATGCAACATTATGGAAGTAATATGTGTTTCGGTCGCCGAATTTGAGCGAATCCACTCTACTCCGAAGGGCCCAATGGATTTCCTCAAGCTCTAAAAGCTTCTCAATCTCATCTGTTAATTCCTTTTGACGTGCGATGTTTTCTGGAGCAAGTGCTTGAGTGGCTACCTTCTCCAGTTCTTTTTGAGTGCCCCGCAACTTGTTTTTCGTTCTCTTCAAAAAACAATTATCCCACGTATGCAAACTATCATGTACTATCGCTAGTCTTGCTGCCAGTGAGGCCGTCCTCCTTGTGGGCCCTGAAAGTTCCCATGCACTCTGTACAGTCACAGCAAAGTCCTTCTCCTTTAACCATCTAGACTCAAATCTCAGTAACTTATGGCCATATCTTTACTGTGCCAGATCCTCGTCCAACGACATGAGGATTGGCCTGTGATCGGACTTGTAATAGTTCAGGTGTTGCACCACTGAATTTGCAAATAAATTGTTCCATGCATCGTTGGCCAAAGCCCGGTCAAGTGTTTCCCGTATATTCCCTTGATGCCACGTAAACTTGTCCCCTAAGTATCCACAGTCATTAAGTTGACATTCATCCAGAGTGTCCCGGAAAGCTTTCATGTAAATCTCCGGCCTCGCTCTACCTCCTTCCTTCTCAAAAGAATAGAGAGTATCATTCAGGTCTCCCATAACAAGCCATGGCAAATTCGTCATCGCTCTAAGGTCACGAAGACGTTGCCAGGTAAGGTGCTTGTTCTCCCATCGTGGCTCTCCGTAGATACCAGTAAACCTCCATGTGTTATCCGGAGCATCTCCAACAAAAACATCAATGTAATTATCCGTTTTGAAGTTCAGTGAGATCTTTACTTCATTTTTTCAGAGCAGTAATAAACCTCCACTTCTCCCATCACTACGAACCACCTCCTTCCTATCCATCTTCAATCTTCTACGGAGACATTCTCCCGGGAACTCATCCAAGTGGGTCTCTGACAGAAACAAAACATCAGGGCTTCTGCTTGAACAAACATCAATTAGATCCCTTACTACAGCAGCTTGTTGCAGACCACGACAATTCCAGCTAAGAATTTTCATGACGACCGATCAGTCTCCGAGGAGAAGGACATGAACCCGGTGAACAACGACGAGAGAAATCTCACAGTCGGCGTAGCCGCCGGAGGACAGCCGATCCCTACTGAAACAGCAGTGATTGACAGAAAGCCTCACGGACAGCAGAGCAGCCGGAGGACAACAAACCCTAGCTTCTGCTAGGGGACAGAAAGCTGAAGAGGAAACACCTCGTCAGAACATCAGCAGCCTCACACGAAGGACACAGGGCCAGCGGCCGCCGGCGGCGGCGGCGCACCAACCCTAGATCGCCAGAAAAATCGCCTCCAGGAAAAACAGAACTTGATAAGCAAGGAAAGGAAAGAAAAAAGAGGACGGCGAGGTGTTTGGGAGCGCGGCGGACATGGATGCAAGTGTTGGACCAGAAACGTATATACCAAAAGTTATATGATGCCTCATTGTCTCATTTTTTTTAGAAAAAGGAGGAAGACCCCGGGCCTCTGCATCTAGACGATGTATACGGCCATTTTATTAATTATTAGACAAATCCATACAACAGTAAAACTAAAGCCACCGTCTAAGCAACATATGTCGCTACTCCTATCCAGTTGATGAAGGGGCGCTGATAGCCTAGGCTTAATACCAAACAGACCTTGCAGCCAAACCTAACATCTAAGATCTGAGGTCCAACCAGGACGCCTGCCGGGTATGGGGCACCCACCGGTTCGGTGCACTCCTTAACCAGGACGCCTGCCAGGTATGAGGCTGCCGCAGCCACCTGCCACCAATCCATCTTCAGAGTTGTACTGCAGCATCTACCTTGCCCGGTCTATCTGCTGTCGACGCCACCATGACGCCAGACCGTGTCACCCTCCTGCGCGAGTCCATCTCTGCGCATCGGACGCCGAGTCACCACGGCGCCATGCCGCCGAGATCCGCCGCCATCAATGAGTGAGATGACGCACCGCTCCACCAAAGAATCCTTCCTCTGGTCCCTCGATTACGTGTGTACCTCCAAGAATGATGCCCTCAAGGGGGGAACAACACCAGAGCATCGCCGTCTTCCGATCATCCGATCTAGGGTTTTCCCTGGAAGTAGCAGAGAGTGGCCTTGAATTTCTGCACGGCAATGCCTTCAAGAAGGGAATGATGCAGATAGCACCGTCACCGTCGGCCTTGGCAATAGTCGAAAGTAAGTTTTCACCCAGATCTGTTCGAAGGAATCCAACTCCCGTGCACGACCGCCACCATCAGGCTGAGCACACGCCGCCTCCGGCACCTCCACGATGCCCAGAAGCCGCGAGACTCGCCGCCACCACGCCTGACAGGCAGGACTCTCCGCCCCCTGGCCGACTGCCGCCACCGCCACGCAAGCGCGCAGTATGAAGCAACCGCCACCGCCACACCACCAGCCACATCACCGTCACTCCATAGGCCCGCCCAAGCCCATCCTGGAGCGAGGGTGCATCAGCCACGGAGTCCCAGTCGTAGATCGCCCGGATCTTGCCCTCCCTTGTCGGTGCCTCAGAGAGACTATGCCGCCTTAGCCGCTGCCGTCGAAGAGCCAGATCCGCCGCCGCCACGATAGGGAAGATCCTCGCCGAAGATGGGTGGTGGACGGCGGCTGTTGGGGACGCCCGAGTCGCCTGGGCAGAGGCGACGCGGACGCGGGGGCTGGGCTGTTTTCACCGAACTGGGACCTTTATGTTGACGCCCCTAAGTTGCGATATGGCATTGTTGCAGGGATCCGGGAAGAATCCTATGCGGGGAGAGAACATAGAAAACGAAGAGTTTTCCCAAATAGCCAGTGGCATTGCATTTCTCGAAATAGGCTTTTGCCCTGCTTCCAAGTCTCGGTCGAGAAACAACGGCTGGGGGCAAAGCACAAGCATGCCCAAGAAAGCATAAAAGACATCAGAAAAAAAAAGCCCAAGATCTTAACTGCGGTACCACATATCATACGGGACAATCCCGTTCCTGTTCCTGCCCAAGAGTGGCATCGCATTTCTCATGTTGAAAAGAGGTTCTTAAAGGATATGATCGAGCACTTAACTTTGTACTGCATCGATCATATGAATAAAGAGATTCCTTCACCCCTTACATGTCGTATCACTTTCTCTTTTGCTTGTTTAAAAATGAATCATGTGCAATATGTTGGCCTACCTTTTTGTAGCACCTCATCGACACGGTAAATTTCTATTCCATAATCAGATCTTAACTGCGGTACCACATATCATACGGGACAATCCCGTTCCTGTTGTGTACTATTGTGGTCATGGCATGGCAACTTGGTCGCTAATGAAATGGTATGGTACATTCATTAGCAGTGATCGGTTTATTCTTGTCCTCCTCCAAAACATGATGATCACACGTTTCTTGCCCTGAATATACAAATTCACGGGCGATCCTAATCCACGCGCGGCCGCGCTAGCGCTCGTTTTCGGACAGCCAGATTTGAAAAGTGCACTTAAAGCATTAATTAGAGGAAGCTGAAGTCCAGACCCTTTCTTTCGGCCTCAACCAGGCTCGTAAACTGAATTTGAACAAAGTGCAGATGGAGACCGATTGCATCGCTGTAGTGCAGCTGTGAATGATACTAATGTTAACAGGACCAGCTGGTGGGCTTGTTATGAGAACTCTAAGGATATGATCAAGAAGTTTGGAGCTTGTTCTGTTTCCAAAGTCCATAGGGAGAGCAATGTGGCTGCGCATGAGCTTGCTGCCTATGCTAGAGTGAATGGGGATTTCTTTCTATTAGCTGATGTGCCACAAGCTTCGAAACACGTAATTGCTTCTGATTGTAACTCGGACTTACTGATATGAATGAAGCTCTCCCTTTCCTAAAAAAATTAATTAGAGGGTTTTGTATTGAGAGTTCCCCACCACTCCACAACCACTGAAAATCAGGGGGTGAGAGATTTTTTTTAGGGTAACTAGGAATTTATTCAAAGTTCAAAACATTTCGGATACAAGCAATCTCTGGCAAAACCCCTAGCCACATACGAACACTTTTTCCAAAATTATTATAAATTCCCAAAGATGTTGTACACATAATTGCAAAACACATATTTTTTTAAAATTTATCAACGTTTTTAAAACACAAACATTTATTTTATTTATTAAAAAAAGGAACATTTTTTTACAATTCTAAAACATTTTTATATTTTTTTAAAAGTATTGGAAAAATAAAAAATTTGTCATTCCACAAATATTTAAAATTTCAAAACATATTTCCAAATGAATAATAAAGTTCAAAAAAATGAAATTAACGAAAAAATACCTTCGAAAAATGTGCGTGCAGGCCTTGCCCAGCTGGGTGACGGCATCGCTTCTGTCAGCTGCCTGTTGGGCCGGCCAAAGCATTCGCCGATTTGAAATAAGTTCATCAATTTTGACAAAAGGATGTTTATGAATTTGGAAAAAATTACAGGCTTTTATAAAACATTTGTAAAAGTAGAAAAGAGTTCCTGGATATAGAAAAAATTTCATGAATTTGAAAAAAAAGTTTGCGAATTTAAGAAAATGTTCATGAATTTAAATGGAAAAAAGTTCAGGTTGGGCGGAAGGTTCCGTTTCAGGGTACCTTTATTTGACATCATTCAAATGGACCAATTTTTTTTCTAGGACCTTGTATCACCATTCCAAGGCATCGTGCCAAGTTTTTGTGATTTTGACAATTCTGCATTTTCAAATAATGTGTGTACTTTCAAAATTTATTTGGAATTTAGAAAATAATCGTGTGTTTACTCTTTTTTCTACACAAATTTAAAAAATGTTCACGGAAATTCAAAATAATGGGGTATCATTTTTTTAATATTTTTTGACTTCTTCTTGAAATTTTAAATTTCTTAGTTTTCAAAAAATGTTCCTGTTCAAAATTTTGTTCGCTCTTTTTAAAATATGTTCGTGTTATGACACTCTAAGCAATTTTGAAAAACACGAACAATTTTTAGACATATCTGTACAATTTTGAAAATGTAAATATTTGTAGTTTATGAACAAAATTTTAAAAAACGAGCATTTTTAGAATTTTGAACCAAATTTATAAGCATGTGCATTTTTTGAAAATAAAAGAAACAAAAAAGGAAAAAAAAAGGAATAGTGATAAAAGGACCGATTCAATAATGGGTCGGCCCAGCGGCGAACTGAAGTAGAAGAAAAAAAAAGTAGTAAATTGGCAAAAGCATTAGGATGTCCTAGTTGTTAGTGTGGTTCTCCTTAGACCCTGCACTCTTTTTTTCTTTTAAAAAGAAAGTGAAAAACAGCTTAGGGCGCCGCGCATATGTGCACATGTCACGTATCGGCATGGGTCAAAAGATCATCCTATCATTTATTATGAAGGGATATAGAGAGATCTCAGCCGTCAATGTGTTTAGCGGGGGTGTACCGAAGCAAAAGTGTGTTACAATAAGCACAAAAGATGAACCTGATATCTTTTCATTGTTATAATACCAAATGAATTACAACAAATTAACAGCTAGCGCTGGCAGCATTTTTATTAGCCTGCTCAGTGCCGAGTACTTCTAGTGAGGCCAACTAATTAAAATTATAATTCCTCATTGCATTCAAAATGTAAAGATCAGTACCGAAAAATAATGAGACAACTTCTGAGCAGAGTTGCTTGTAGATCAGAGGAAGATAAAACTAATCCTAGCTCAAAGATACAAATAGTTCTTAGTGTATTCTCTTTCAAGGCCTACCTACTCCAGAAGGAAGAATGTCAAAAGGAAAATTTCAGAGCTTGCAAGGAAAATTGGCCGACAGACTAATGCAAGGGGAAAATCACATGGCGCGAGGTGGGAGAGAAGTAATGATAAAATTTTAAGCAGTAGCACAAGCACCGCCAACCTATCTAATGGGTGTCTATAAGCTGCCCCATGGCCTTTGTGATGATGATTTAACTAAAATCATTAGGGCTTTTGGTGGGGCTCGGAGAAAGGAAAGAGGAAAACCCATTGGGTTGCTTGGGACATTATATATGTTTAAACCAAAGACGTACTAGAGGAGGAACTGGTTTTAAGGATATGAGAGTCAGGGCCGGGCCCATAGTGGTGCAGAGTGTGCAGCCTGCACAGGGCCCATCAATTTTAGGGGCCCCAAAAAATTTATAAGCCATTCCTGTGCGCTGGGCCATGCAACGCGCTGGGCCGCGGGTCCTCTGGCCGCTGAGTCGAGCATCCCAGGCTCACAGGCCGCTCGATGCGTTAACTGCTAGCCAAGACGTTACCCTAAAAGAATAGGTTAGCACCCAGCGTGATTAACGCGTTATTGGAGGCTGCCGGCCGCCGGTGCTACTTCTTGCCTCACTAGTCCTGATTAGATTTAGTCCGATTAAACGACACAACACTGGCTCTGTGTTCAGAAATTCTTCATACTGCACTCCAATGCTTAGATTCTGGTCAAGCCAACTAGTCAAGGTTTAGCACTAGTGAGTATTGTTTATTAATCTCTCAACCCTCATCTTATATACAGCGAATTGTACGTCCAATTTTTCATTATCTTTGAATTGTGTGATCTACTATGCTATTGATTCATATACATGGCTACCGTGTGGGCGCTTCTGATTGGAAACCGTGTAGGCGCATCGAGATGGTAGCAGATATCGATCGCATTCAGAGGCAGGTGAGATGGCGCATCTCGACCAGATCAAAATTGATCGCATCCAGAATTGGCGATGGGCGACACGGCGATAGGCGGGGCAATGAGCCTGCCGCTTCCGATTAACTTCGTCTGATTGACATGTTTCTCTCGCCAAAACAGGTAGCCTGCTGCCACTGGCTTGTCCTCTTGATTAACTTCCGCTCCTATATTCCTATTCCTAATTTCTAAATTCTAATTAACTTTTGGCAAGGATCGTTACATTTTTATAGATCGGTTCTTGCCTCCTTGGTTGAAGATCATAGTATAGCAGTTCAATTTGACAGGGCACGAGACCAGGTAAGTTAGACATTATATCATATAATGTACGTTATAATTGCTCGTTAGTTCTTTTTTTAGTGAAATAGGGCCTCATTTTTTATTTTCGCACAGGGCCCCGGATTTTGCTGGCACGGCCCTGATGAGAGTGGTCAATAAGGCTTCGCTGCTCCCATCCGTGCTCCCGCCCATCCAACGGTCCTTCTTTTTTCTACCTCCAAAACAATTTTGGAGGTGAGCACGCCCAGTTCATCCCCATCAGCATCCAGCCCCGGCCGAGCAGCTAGTAGCACCAACGTACGTGCACCACCACCTCCGTACGTCCCGTCACTTTGAGCTTGACGTTCTCATAGCCATTTCCTAACCCGCTCAAGCTGCTTCACAAAGTACTGCTCGTTCCTAACCCGCTCAAGCTGCTTCACAAAGTACTGCTCGTTCCTAACCCGCTCAAGCTGCTTCACAAAGTACTGCTCGTTCCTAACCCGCTAGCCGATCACTAACGACATCAAGGAAGAGCCGACGAGCGACAATGAGGAGCCGTCTGGGCGAGCATGCATGCACCTGGTACAGCAGCACTGAAGAACAATACGAGGAGCGGCTTCCCATCAATCTGTGTGGCCAAGGCAGAAGCATGCGTGGCTGTTGGCGAAGCAATTAAATTCCTCCAAGTTCGTCGGCGCGAGCGTTGCGGCCACGCCTTGGAACCACGCCGGGGCAGGAAGGACACACATGCTTGATGAAAACTAGTGGTTGGGGCGCACCCTTGGTGCGCCTCCTGAGAGGAAAATATGGCGATGCTTGGTAGGAGGCAACCCTTTCACCTATTTTTCTCGTTCTATATAGCACATGCATAGTACAAGGATTGAGAGGAGGTTGCGTAAGATAAGTAAGAAAAAAAGAATTCGGCAAGTAATGATAGATTGATTTGACGAGCGTAATATATTGCTGCTTGCCTACTTCAGAATTAACCTCATCACTTGTTCTCACATATTTGTAAACGATTATAGGAGAACATAGGATTCCTAGAAACAGACAGAGGAGACATACGTATACTAAGTGATTGCCTGATGACCGAGGCTGAGCCCCACCACCTCCTCCGTCCTTGCTGCCAAGACACAGATGAGCCCCCGAACCTCATCACCATTCCCAGCTTATCTCCTACCACTCCAATTCCTCCGCAGAAGCTCAGTCCTGCAAGGATGCCATCCCCGTCGCCCTCTTTCTTGGCCTGACAAGCGAGAGTCCAGTGGCAAGCCAAAGGGGATATGAACGAGCAAGTCTTGCTGCAGCAGCACGGCCAGGAAGCCGACGTCGGGTGGCACGGCCAAATCTCGCCGCCTCCTCCAGCAGAGAGGCGTACCACATATCAAAATCGCTGCCGGTGCCGCCTTCGCCTCTCGCATGCTCCTCCCACGGCTCGCTTGCAAATCTCACAAAAAATGCACAATGAATAGATTGCTTGAAAGGTGATTCCTGTAATGGATCATAGACAACTGAATGGTGAATATGATTCATTGTCCCAAAAGAATGTTAAATGGTTATAGTTACCGATATATCAATAGACTGGTTTGTTAGTTAAAAGAAACATACATAGAAATATAAAATGCAATCTGTAACAAGTTAAAATAACCAGTTAGCATGGCAAAAATATTGATGTCAGATACATGATGTAATTTGTTTTCAAAACCTATTTGCTGCTGAATCTATTCCAATGTAACTATCCAACTGAAAATTAATCAGAGCTAATTCAGCTGGGTTAAAGGCGAACATGATGTAATTGGAGGGAAAGGCAAGGGACATAAAAGAAATAGGTTCAGCAACAAACGAATAGATTCTGAAATCCTTGTATATATAGAGAGAAAAATAAAATAGGAATACAAAGTGTCATATTACTCCCACATGTGAAGGCCCAAAGCTATTTTCAGAATAGTTTTAAGCTAGCTCTAGATTTTATAGGCCATAGTTATCAGAACAATTTTGTAAGCTAGCTCTAGATTTTATATGATTCAAATAAGAAGCACAAGACACCTGATTGTGCAACTGGTGCATAGTCACCCTCAACTGGGAATAGCCCATGGCTGCTACGTACAAATGAAAAATTCCATCTAAACACGCTAGTGTTTTTAGGCCATTAAATAGACATTGATGCATATATTGTTTGTCAACTCCATATCAACTCACATGACAAATTCACAACTATCGATGCGCAAATAACTTACATGATTTGCTTGTTCTATAAGTTCCAGTATATTTAAGCATCACATTCACCTAGATGTAATAAGCTACTATAGACACAATTGGAGACCGAACAGAAAATGATTTTGAACTAAGAATTCCATGTTGCTCATTCAGCTGAAAGAGATGGGCATTTACATCTTTGAACGCTACAACCAAAAGAGCTATGTATTAGTACTGAAGTCGTGATGGTAAAAGCATTAGAGATGTTCACTTCATGTTCAAACAAATTTGGATTGGAAGTATAATTACTCCCTCTGTTCACTTTTATAAGGCCTTAAAAACATTTCAGACAATGTGCAAAATAGCCTATATTCATTTGTCTGAAATGACTTATAAAAGTGAATGGAGGGAGTATTATGAATGTGAAGCTTGTAAAAATGGGTGCGCAGACAACGTATATGATTTGCTTGCTTCTATCAAGTTGCAATAAATTTTAGGGAACCTAAATGCAGAGCCTACTACTGTAACTATTCATGGCCAAATAGGAAATGGTCATGAATTCAGAATTTCCAGGCTACAAGCCTACACAACCCACAGACAGCTAGTTACTCAAGCAGATATAGAAAAACATTAGAGAAGATCAAATGAGTGGACCTGATATTTTGTTAATGTGTCATCCAGATATTGCCAATGCTGAAATTCTTCAGGTAGACCTCAAAAATCTGCAAAGGAATAAACTATGTGCATCATTCAGATATTTCCAAATGATCTCAGCATGTCGTCAATGCCTACCATCAATTAAGAAGTCCTAGACCGCAAGATTAAATACACTCACGGTCAGAATGATACAAAATGGTTACCATAAAAAAACAGACAACTATCTAGAAATGTTCATGCTCACTTGTCCAGTCCTTCAAGAACAGTAAGAGCAACTCAGCATTGGGCATATATAGGTACCATTTTAGTGTCTCACTATTTCAGAATTTAAATCTCATGAAATTTTAATCACAAACCAAAACACCAACACATCATATCACCCCAGAACCGTATAAGTAACCGAGTAAGCACCACTGGACTAAATCATCAACATGACGTACAAGATGTGGGTGAGCAGTTTATGTAATCATATAGTACAGTCCTAATCACATAAAAAACTATAGCTTCTTATTAGAAAACACTTGAGAGCAAGCGAGCAAGAACACACCACTATGAGCTCTTCTGCATCATTTATTTTCTAGCATTTCCGATTTCCACCATGACGGAGGAGGTGAGCTCTCTGTGTGCTGCTAAACCAATCATCATGTAAGGATCTATTTTTCCATGTGCAGATTCTATCATCGTGTAAACAAAAAGGTGGGAGGGAAATTATTTATATGTTTACGAAGTGCATATAGTCCTCTTAATTTCCACAAAGAAAACTGACACAGCAACAAAAACGAAATCTCAGAAGAATGCTCGCAGATAAACCTGAACATTTTGTAGGACAATGGCGAATTGACCAAAGGATCTCCGTATCACTGCAGAGCACAAAAGTAGGAACTCTGCACTGCTGGAGATTACCCAATGATCTCTTTCTTGCTAGATACCATCATCAAGCCCATCGGCATTCGAAGCAATCCAGGTAAGCAGCACCCAAACACTGCAAAGAAATTGATTCACGCATGTCAGTTTAATTAATGTATAAAGGCAAACACATGTTTAGATTGGAGTATCCATGTATAAAGTCAAACACACATCAGAAGTTCCAACCACTTCAGAATTTTTCAGTGAAATGGACAGAAGTTCTTAAGATCCAAAACATAGCATAACATCTACACCTACATATTTGCATTGCTAAGCTTAATATTAGCTAACAAACCCTGAAGCAAGCACCAGCCAAGAGCCTATTACTCATACTTACAGAGTATTGGCAAAAACTAAAGGAAACGAACACAGTAAAATGGCATACATTAGTTAGATGAGATGCAGTCAAACCCATCTGAATAATATTGAATGCTCGTCCATTTCCATGCTCCATCTTATGCGACTGCCACTGTTTCAGGATGAACTCAAGGGTTGTACTCTACTCGTTGATTGGAGCAGAGCCTAAATTAGGATCCCTACAGCAAGACAAACTGAACTTATCAAACAAGCCAAGAATAAGGAAAAATGTGAGCGAAAGTGAAATAAAGACGATAAGATTGGAAGAATCTGGAATAAGAAGATGGCACCTGTACTAAGTAATCTTGAGTTGAAGGAGGTATCACAGACACGGACATAGCTAGTTCTGATTTGACCAAGTAGCGGAAACTCCATTATCTTGAGAACTTCAGCTCTCTACAAATATGGGAAACCATATTGTACCAAGAGATAGAAAATTGCCAGGTTGGGCAGAGAGTAAGCGCGTTGCGAACTTTACAAAAGTTTGTGTACCTCAATAAAATATGGCAGATCAAATTTGCAGATATTGTATCCAACTATAATATCAGGGTCTGCCTTATGTATAACTGCAAAATACCAAAATAGAACCAGGTTGATATCAATATTACTTGTCTGCCATTAGATACTGTATTTAACTTTGGAGGAGTGTAATGTGAAAAAAAGCAAACTATATATACAAAGAAACCATCAAACAAAAACATGTTTTTTAACCATGGATACGGGTTGTAAATGAGGCAACACTCACCTTTCCAAGCAAGTAGAATATCTCGCTCTGTGTCAAATGGCATTACATCCACTCCGACAATGGGAGAACATGATTTAAGAGTCATGACATTCTGTACAAAAGGCTGGGCTTCGCCTTGAAGCGTGAGTAAATTGGCAATCTATTTCAATCCATGGAAACAAGTCAAGATAATATGCACATAAAGGCATTCACATCGGAAATTAAATGTAGCGGCTTACCAAAATACAAAGGTAATAAAATAAACCTGAATAACCGGATCATGATTTGGTTCTGGGAAGTATCCTTTGCGGCCAGCAAATTCGATGTCAAAACTTAATATGCGAAAGAGGGCCATCTTAGAGTATTCCACTTCAGGACCATGGCTTACCAAATCTGAGTATGCTCCCTAGACGAAGGATGAGTATAACTGATGAAGATTTACGCGGTCTGTTGGTCTCAGATCTCAGATAGTTATATTGGTATATATATTACACAGTATATATAGCAGCCTTTTTTTATAAACTATCTACTATTCTTTTGGTACATGGAAATGTCTGTGTACCCTTTTCTTTTATATTGGAGCATACTTCCAGAGATAAATTCAGAGGTCTAGTCAAAGTAAATGCCTGAATCCTGGTCAAGTCGTAATCCAGTGAAAATTTTCTAGATCCACAGAAAGTACTTTTCTTCTAGTATACTACTACGTTGCTTGGCTGAACAAGTGATGTTGGAGGAATCAAGAAGATGCATATGAGATGACTTTTGAAGGAGAAGGAAGGATGAGACCTCACCTGCACCTTCTCCTCCCACCCTCACTAGGGGGAGCTACCGGTCGTCCTCGCCATCGCCTCCATCACTGTCCGCTGGCAGCTGAGCGAGCCCCATGGAAGGATGGGGCGGAGGTGAAGGCGGCTCCACCTCATGGACGCCCCGTTCCACATCTCCGGGATGCCAAACCAGGGTAGGTGGAGGGGGCAGATCCAGCGGGCTCACCACGGCGGCGGCGGGGACAGTGACCATGTCGACATGACGCCGGGCGGAGGCATGTTGCTGGCGCGGGCAGGCTTGCCCTCCTGCGGTGGATTTGGCGGCGGCGGAGGAACAGGGGAGTGGACGAGGGGCGTGGCGCGGAGGAGATGAAACCAGCGAAAGCGAGAGAGGGGTCGCGTGTGTGGGTTCTCCACCGAGGCACGTTAACGAGCAGAGGATCGACTCGTTTTCACCCCTTTTTTTGTCTTCCTATCGCCACAGTAAAAATCGACGTGTACACAACGAGGGAGCGCCCTTGATGCACACGTTAATGTTTTTAATGTAGCCGATAGGATAGCGTTTGTTTTCTGTTTATGTATAAAATAAGTGCATGCATGCGGTCGATGTGACGCGTCCATGCAGCTAGCTAGTGGGACGGTGCGGCATGTTTGCACACGATCCCGTTTCCTTTCTTTTCTCCCGGACGTGGTAGACGCTGTGTGATGCAACCGTGCGTGGGATGGCGCGGTAACTGCGGATCATAGCGAGTCGTCCGGGAGAATAGTTAGCCTCTGAGCTTTGTAATCGCACGAGATAAGGAATGAAAAAACAGAAAACGCTGCGACAGTTTCGGCAGCGGAAAAACTCTCTCGTTCTTCTACCTCCGCCTCTCTCGCTCGACCTCATCTAATCGCTCTCGCTAAGTCCGGCAACGACAAACTCGCCATTCTCCATGCCGGTTTGCGGGGAGTACGGAGCAATTTCTTGATTTTAGATGGATTTGTTTTTGTCGAAAAAAAATAAGTGGGACCAGCAACACGGGGGCCGTTGGATGGAAACGGGAGCACGGATGGGAACAGCGAAGCGGAGCAGGCAAGCCTCGTCCGTCAATCAGGCGCTCTTAGCAAGACACAAAGCTTGGTTTGTTGAACTGTAGTTGGGCAGTGGCTTTGCCAGGCATGCAGCCTATGTGACTACAATCTAGCTGTTGTTGGCCAGGAGGAGAAATTAGTTCTCTGTATGTGTTCGTGTTGGCAACAACAAACTATGTTCAGCATACTAGGCAGCTTCGGATGATTTTGGTGTTCTATCCCGATATTTTGAATTCAGTTATTCTACCAAATTGTGCTTGTTTGCTAACTAATCTGCTAGATTGTGGTGCTTAGTGCAGCTTCTCCTAGGGTTTGCTCAATTTCGTGTTGCAGTACTAGACATTTGAGCTATCCACACGAGGTTCATTTACTTGTATTTAATACTAAGCCTAGCATTAACTTGACTAATTTATCATTATCATGATGCAGTAACAAAATATAATGTACTTACACTGCTCGGCGGCGTAGTCGAGAGCCGCTGTGGTGTAGCGCGTCACGAACGAGCTCATCAGTGAGCCGACGAAGGCCAACACCCTGCTGCCTTGTACCAGCCGCAGGTACCTAGAGAAAGGTGGTCGCACTCTCGCAGGTTCTGCTCCATGAGGTCTACGATCGACAAGGAGCACAACGTCGGAGCGGCGAGTATGAACATTATCACCTGCAATGCACATTTTCAATGGATTTATATGATTAATACACTACTAGCAAAAGAGACTGTGCGTTGTAACAGAAGAACACACTCTTAACCCAACAACCATCACTAAAAACCACAAATAGGTTCATCTCCTTTATTTTAGCGAGGCATCATATTTGCGTTGCCGCTTATCTTCCTTCTCACCCTCGCCGGCGGTGGACTCAGTATTCACACAAACCAAAACAAGTTTGAATGTGGTTAATCCTAAGGCGTCGCTCTCTCCCTCTCTCCTCCCTCTCTCCCTCTCTCTCTCTCTCTCTCTCTCTCTCTCACTCGCCATGATAAATCTGTTGTTTTCTCCTGCGACGTTTTCAGAGGTATGCATGTGTAGTTATCGATATTTTCTTTTCCCTATATGGTTATAGTGGGTGTTTATTTGCAATCCGAATCGCCGCGGGTACGTAAAAAAACGGATCATGCGCTATAAATTATAAGTTTGCTTTCAAAATAATATTTAAAAAATAATCAACAGGTAAAATTAACATCATATTCAGATTTCGCATGTTTTTCTGATCAAATTGCATATATAACATGTTAAAATCGAAGTTACGGTTTAAAAGATACGGATGTTTGACTTTAATATCTTCTAAAATAATATTTCAAAATACTTAACAGGTTAAAATAATCTAATATACATATTCTACATATTTTTCTAATCAAATTTCATATATAACATGTTTAAATCGGAGTTACGGTCTAAAAGATATGCATGATTTAGAAAATCATTTGTTTGAGTTAAATATGACCCGTAGATGAATTACCTAAAAGGTCAGGGGAGTTTTTGAAAGAATTTAGAATAACGGTTCGGGTTACTTAAGTCCGGACTGCGGGTTGATTACAATAAAATACAGAGACTTTTTTATAAAACGATAAAATAACGGTTCGGGTGACTTAAGACCGGACTGCGGGTTGATTTGAAGAAAATACAGGGGCTTTTTGCAAAACGATGTGATGGATGACCAGAAACCCAACTTTCTTTATTATTAGGTAGAGATAAAGACTACGCTAAAGTGGTTTTAAGACTTACCATGTCCACTATCACAAGTGTGAAGCGTGCTCGCTGAGGTGGTGGAGGGAGCTGGGCTAAGACGAGCACGTCGTAAACTAGCCCGAGGATGCTGGCTACAATGAAACACGCGTGAAGAGAACTGGGAGTTCAAAATCGAAAAATTCATATAAAGTATAAAGGCTAACTTCTGATGGAGCAGAGTTTGAATTTAGCCCATATTGGCTCGCCCTGACAGAGATGCTAGGGAGGGGGGCAATTGCACCCCCACCCCCTGCGCGCGCGGGGTATGGGTCAATATCGACCTAGTGAAGGAAATATGCTCTAGAGGCAATAATAAAGTTATTATTTATTTCCTTATTTCATGATAAATGTTTATTATTCATGCTAGAATTGTATTAACCGGAAACATAATACATGTGTGAATATATAGACAAACAGAGTGTCACTAGTATGCCTCTACTTGACTAGCTCGTTAATCGAAGATGGTTATGTTTCCTAACCATAGACATGAGTTGTCATTTGATTAACGGGATCACATCATTAGTTGAATGATCTGATTGACTTGACCCATTCCGTTAGCTTAGCACTTGATCGCTTAGTATGTTGCTATTGCTTTCTTCATGACTTATACATGTTCCTCAGCAATTATGAGATTATGCAACTCCCGTTTACGGAGAAACACCTTGTGTGCTATCAAACGTCACAACGTAATCGGGTGATTATAAAGGTACTCTACAGGTGTCTCCAAAAGTATATGTTGAGTTGGCATAATTCGAGATTAGGTTTTGTCATCCGATTGTGGAGAGGTATCTCTGGGCCTTCTCGGTAATACTCATCACCTAAGCCTTGCAAGCATTGTAACTAATGAGTTAGTTATGAAATGATGTATTACGGAACGAGTAAAGAGACTTACTGCAACGAGATTGAACTAGGTATTGGATACCGACGATCGAATCTCGGGTAAGTAACATACCGATGACAAAAGGAACAACGATATCGTTATGCGGTTTGACCGATAAAGATCTTCATAGAATATGTAGGAACCAATATGGGCATCCGTGTTCCGCTATTGGTTATTGACTGAGAATGGTTCTAGGTCATGTCTACATAGTTCTCGAACCCGTAGGGTCCGCACGCTTAACGCTTCGGCGATGTTCATTATGAGTTTATAAGTATTGATGTACCGAGGTTGTTCGAGTCCCGGATGTGATCACGGACATGACGAGGAGTCTCGAAATGGTCGAGACATAAAGATTGATATATTGGAAGCCTACATTTGGACATCGGAAATGTTCCGAGTGAAATCGAGAATTCTGGAGTACGGAGGTTACCGAACCCCGGAACTATATGGGCCATAGTGGGCCTTGGTGGAAAGGAGAAAGGGCCAGCCCTAGGTGGTCAAGGCGCCTCCCCTTCCCTAGTCCTACTAGGACTAGGAAAGGTGGGCCGGCCCTCTCTCTCTTTCCCTCCGGTGAATCCTATTCCAACTAGGATTGGAGGGAATCCTACTCCGAGGAGTAGGACTCTGGCCGCCTCCTCTTGGCCGGCCGGCCCCTCCCCTTGGCTCCCTTTATATACGGGACAAGGGGCATCCCAGACACACAAGTTGATCTACGGATCGTTCCTTAGCCGTGTGCGGTGCCCCTTCCACCATATTCCACTTCGGTCATATCGTCATGAGCTTAGGCGAAGCCTGCGCCGGAGAAGTCATATCGTCATGAGCTTAGGCGAAGCCCTGCGTCGGTGGAGCATCATCATCGCCACCACGCCGTCGTCTTGACGGAACTCATCCCCGACACTTTGCCGGATCGAGTCCGGGATCGCCATCGAAATAACGCGTGTGCGTAACTCGGAGGTGCCGTGACGTTCGGTGCTTGGATCGGTCGGATCGTGAAGACGACGACTACCTCAACCGCGTTGTTATAACGCTTCCGCTTTCGGTCTACGAGGGTACGTGGACAGACACTCTCCCCTCTCGTTGCTATGCCATCACCATGGTTTTGCGTGTGCGTAGGAAATTTTTTGAAATTACTACGTTCCCCAACACCTAGATCAGCACTGCTATATATGTCTTTTGTCAGCCCATCACGTTAAAACTTGTGCCTCCTTGATTTAGTCTTCTTTGTTCTTTATTGCCTGTCGTAAATCTAATAGTTGATGCTCGCACACAGACGCAACACCATAGCCGTGAATCAAACGAGAATATGGACTAGGGGCATCCCTCACCACACCTTGGTTGAGCTCGGTCGCCTGGAGTGAGGAAGAAGAAGGAATAGAGAGAGAGAACAACGATTTGGCTCCCGAGCTCATCTGCTCTCGCCATGAATAGTAAAATAGAAAATACTAGAAAAAATTCAAAAAGAACTGACCTTTTTGGATGTAAGATGTTCAGCATGTGAGGTGCATGTTTAAACATCTATGAAGCTCTCAGCAAAAAGACAAATTTGGGGTATGTGAAACAATTTATCGTTCATGTACTGTCTGAACCGATTTTTTCCCCTGAAAACTACTTAGATGTCCGAACGCGCTCAAAATTGACATCGACCTCGCACACCACCTGAAACTGGAATAAAAGATGCATCCAAGTTCAGTTTCATTTATCAGTTTCTTTTTCTTTTTTGAGTCAATAGCTTTATTGATTATTAACAGAAGGGAAAAGTCTGAAATAAACCTTGAATTTATAGACGAAAGGTAAATCCAACCCTGAATTTTGAATCTCGGAAATCAGCACACCGAACTATTTGATCCCGGTCTATTTTTAAACCCTGTGCGTGTTCTAAGGGAACTGTCCACGTGGCAGGCAAGGCTGCAGCCGACGTGACTGGGCCGGCCCACCGAAGCACGTTTTTCTTTATTGTAATGGGGATCTAAAAATTCCAAAAATATATAGACTCATGTGGAATCGAACTTAAGACCAGATGTTTTTTGATCTCAGGTAGCTACCCAGTCTAACAAGTGACTCTTGATGAGTATAGATGAGCGCAAAACTTTCTATTAACTAACCGCAATGTCGAGATTTGAAGTTTATTTTGATTTTTTTGAAACATTCCCTGCAAAATGTCAACAATTTTTACATACAAATATTCTTAAAAGAAAAACGTAAAATAAAAGTACAAGCATTTTTTGCAAAAAAATTGAACAATTTTCGTAATTACGACCATTTTTTGACAAACACAAAGAATTTTTCAAAACATGAAATATATTTTAAATACCCAAACATTTTCTGAATTGCGAACACTCTTTGAAAAATATGATTTTTTTTAAAACATTACAATTTTCTAAACCTGCACAAAATTTAAAAATGCGAACACTCTCTAACTTTGAAAAAAATGGGGACATATTTGCAAAAAAATTGCACTTTAAAATTTTGTTCAGGTTTCAAAATTGTTTGGGTTTTTCAATAAGTTTTTGCACATAAAAAACCTTTGGAGATATAAAAGATGGTTCACGTTTTCAAATTTTGGTTGTGGTTTTCAAAAAGGTTCATAATTCCAAAATATCCATAAAATGTTCGGAGTTTGAAATTGTTGATAATTTTCAAGAAATGTTTGGAAAAGAACAGAAATTTTTCAAATCTGGATGTTGCGTTATGTGGTTCTAAATGATTCCGCTCTTTTAGATTAACAGCACAACTGTTAGAGTGGTTAGCAAGACGAGTTAAACAACGCCAGGTCACAAGTATGATTCCCAGCCGTCTGTCTTTTTTCGTACTTTATTAAGTTGCGTGTCACATGCCTGGTGGGCCGGCCCTGTTGCATCCAGCACAACCACTATCCCGGGGAGCTCCTATACAACGCTGCAGGCGCCCGTTAACGATCCGGCCCACTAGCATGGTGCCCGAAGTTTTTTTTAGTTATTTTTTACGTAAATAAAAATATGAAATGAAGAAAGGTTTACAGATTAAAAAAAAAGTTCATCCAAATATGTTCATATCTTTAAAAAAGGTTCATATTTTTTGAAAAAGTTCATCAATTTTAAAAAACAATCATTCAAATTGAAAAAAAGATCATCCAATTTAGCAAAAATTCATTAAATTTAAAAAAATCATAGAAATTGAAAAAGAAATTTCAAAGAACTGAAAAAAAGTTCATCAAATCAAAAAAAGTTCATCGATTTTCAAGACAAATGTTCATTAAATTTAGAAAAATCATCAATATTCAAAATAGTTCACCAATCTCAAAAAAGTTCACAGAATTTTCAAAAACAAAATTGTCAACCGGCGCCTAGATGCGCCGGCCCATTTGTGGACGCCACATGCACTAGTTAACAAAATGCACGTTAACTGGCGCCTGTGGCGCCAAATAGGAAATGACACTTCTTTGGGCTCTTGTCGGGAGAGCTCCTCTTCGGCGCCCTCAGCACCGCTTAGGAGGGTAGAGGGCGCCCGAAGGTGAGCAACAGTGGGCCAGCCCAGCACTGCTCACGTCCATATGCTCAAAAAAACAAAACAGTAGGAAAAATACGCAAGAACAGGGAATCAAACACACATAACACACATACCACTGCACCACGAAGAATTCAATGTGTGAGTTCCGAAAACAGTGTATATGACCGTTGTTCCGGTCCCAGTACAAATCTTCTTTTAAGAATACGTAAACTTGAAAAATAATCCACAGTTTTTTAAAGTTCATCGATTTTGAAAAACAATTCACGGATTTTCAGAGAAATGTTCACAAAAATCGAAAAAAAGTTTATGAATTTGGAAAAATTAAATTGGATTCAAAAAACGGATTTGAAAGAAGTTCATTAATTTCGATTAAAAAAAGTTCACCAGATTTTGTAAATGGTTCACATATTTTAAAAGAAAAATCGATTTTCATAAATAAAAAATCACGAATTTGAAAGAAGTTCACCGGATATTAAAATAAGTTCATGTATTTGAAAAAAGTTCATCGATTTTGATTAAAAAATTCAGGATTTTGAGAAAAAGGTTCATGGATTTTCAGGAAAGAGTTCATCAAATTTGGAAAAAAGTTCATCGGTTTTTAAAACAAGTGCACGAATTTGAAAAAAAGTTCACCAATTTTGAAAAAAACAATCATGAATTTGGAGAAGGTTCATAAAACTTTTTTTACGTTAAAAAAATCACGTAATTGAAAAAAGTTCATCAATTTGGGGGACGAAAAAGAAAGAAAAACCATTTACTCGAACGCCCATCTGCTTATTTGTTTTTTTGTTTTCAAAACGCAAAAAAGAGCGCCCGCAGTTACTCTTACTGAAGACATACTGGTTCACAGTACTACGCACTAACCACTCCGCCAATCAACACCACGTGACGACTTTGCTCTATTCATGTCTTTTCTTCTTGCTAGTCTTCGTTTCCTTTTTCTTTTTCCCCTTTTTCATAGTTTTTTTCTTCCCCCTGTTCTACAAACTTTTGGAAAATTCGTGATTTAATTTAAAATAGATGAACCTTTTCTCAAATTTGAACAAAATTTTAAGAACTTTTTTCAAATACGATGAATGTTTTTGAATTTGATGAACTTTATTTCAACTTCGATGAACTTTTTTCAAATTTGATGAACTTTTTCAAATTCGAATGAACTTTTTCATATCCGATGAACTTTTTGACAAATTTGATGAACTTTTTTTCTACATCTTATAAAATAGATGAACTTTTGCTTCAGACTTGATGAACTTTTTTCAAATTCTATGAACTATTTTCAAATTTGATGAACTTTTCTTAATTTGATGAACTCTTATTCAACTTTGATGAACTTTTTTGAAATCCGGTGAACTTTTTTTCAAATTCTATGAAGTTTTTCCCAATTTGATGAACTTTTCTTCAAATTCGATGGTCTTTTTTGAAAATGGATTAATTCTTTTCACAAACTTTTTTCAAAATCGATGAACATTTTTGAGTTTGTAAACTTTTCTTTAAAAATGACGAGTGTTTTCAGAATAATTTAAAAATGAGAAGAAGGCACCGACCTGAGTTCGAATCCAGGAAACGCACTTATTTGCAATTTCAACCTCGCTGCGATCCTCCTTCATGGGCCGGCCTAACAAAGTGCGTCCGTGTGCGCCAACGAGCTGTTCGGGCGCATAAGGCGCCGAACAGGAGCTCTCCAGGATTTGGCTCTTCTCGGTCCGATCGGCATATCGCATGCTTGTTGCAACCAGAGTAAGAAGAGAGGGAGCTCCTATGCAGCGCTGCAGGCGGCCGTTAGCGATCCCGCGCCTGCAGCGTTGCTAGCATGGGACAGCCCACTAGCGTGTTGCCCCAGTTTTTTTTTAAGAAAATAAAAATATGACATCAAAAAAGGTTTACAGATTTATAGAAAAAAAGGTTCAACCATTTGAAAAAAATTAATGTCTTTAAAAAAGGTTCATCAATTTTGAAAAAAGTTCATCAATTTAAAAAAGTTCATTCAAAAAAAAAGTTCATCCATTTTAGCGAAAGTTCACTAATTTTTTAAAAGGTTCATTAAATCCGTAAAAAGTTCATGTGTTTTTAGGAAAAATTCATCAAACTGAGAAAAAAGTTCATAAATCTAAAAAAAGTCCATCCATTTTCAGAAAAGTTCATCAATATTCTAAAAAGTTCATCAACCTGAAAAAAAATGTCAAAATCTAAAAAAAGTTCATCAATATTCAAAAAAGTTCATAGAATTATCAAAAAATAAATAGTCAACTGGCGCCTAGATGGGCCGGCCCATTTACGGATGCCACAGGCGCCAGTTAACAAAAATGCATGTTAACCGGCGCCTGTGGCGCCAAATAGGAAATGCCAAGAAGAGAAGCATGGCTCGAGAACACGTCGGGTTCATCAGCATGGCGGGGGAGGAGAGATCTTGGAAGAGCTTATGGAAAATACAAGTTCCTGGGGAGGTAAGGATGTTCTTATGGAGATTATCAAAGCACTCGATCCCAACTAATGATGTCCGAGCCTAGAGACATATGGCAGACTCTAATCTATATGTGGGATGTGCGGAGCCCCAGACTCTTGGAGACAGTCCCTTCTGGAGTGTACGATGTCGCGGTGCACTTGAGCGCTCATAGATGGGGAACTGACGCAGAAATTGGCTACTACAACTGAACCAAAGGCGAAGCAGTGGCTTTTTACACTAATGGATCTGTTATCACATGCAGAATTTGTGAGGCTCTCGGTTACACTTTGGGCTATTTGGGGAGCAAGACGGAAAGCCATATATGAAGGCATTTTTCAGAGTCCGCATGCGATCATCACCTTTGTGGACAGATACATAAATGAGCTCGAGGTAATTGGTGGAAAGCAGGAGCCGGCGAGGACGGAGCCATGGGTGGCCGTGCAAAACAGGAGATCAGAAGCTCCTCCATCGGGTTACTCCAAAATCAATGTCGACGCGGGGTGCCGAAGAGGAAGCTGAGGGACAGCAGCAGCAGTATGCAGGGACAGTACGGGGGACTTCCTCGGAAGCTCGGCCTTGGTGATTCGAGGAGTGGATGATCCAGCAACGCTAGAAGCTATAACATGTCGGGAAGGTATGGTGCTCGCAGCAGATCTTCACTTAAATCAGTTTGTGATCGCGTCAGATGCAAAGTAGGTGGTAAGTGCCATCCAGACTAGAAGTCTGCGTGCTTATGGTGCTATCATCAAGGAGATTAGACTACAAAAACTTTCTTTTCGATGTAATTTTGTTTTCGAATGTCGTGCGAACAATTTAGAAGCACATAGACTAGCCAAGCATTCTCTTTTTTTGGGTCCGGGGCGCCATGTATCGTTGGGCCAACCCCATAACCCCACTTGTATCCCATACCGTGTGGATTTTGATGAATAAAAGCTTGATCCCACCCCTAAAAAAAGCAATCCTTGCTTGGGAGCGCACTTAAGGTTGAAAATAGACCAGGATCAGAGAATTCGGTGTGTTAATTTCAAGGATTCGAAGTTGAGGGTTTGATTTAGCTTTCATCTACAAGTTCAAGGTTTATTTAGACCTTTTCCTTAACAGAATTACATTCCTTCACTACAAAACCCATAAAGAAGGAAAATATAGTTTATCCAAAGACATCTTCTCTTAGAGGAACTACAATGTTGGGCGTCCTCCGCTATAAGGACTTGAACTAGCAGCAGGCATAATCGGGCATGCAATCAAATATAACAGATGATCTTCTATTATTAGCAAAGGGCTCGTAAAAATATGCAATGACACCAGAGTGACCTTGACGGTGTACTAATTAATATTTTCTTAGGACGGTGTACTAATTAACCTGACTTAACCCACTGCAACTTGTTGTTCCATGGACAAGTAGAGGGAAAAAACCTTGTTCCTCCATTCTGTCCGTTGCAGAGAAAATTAAAAAATCACCCATAGACACTAAATAAAAAAACCACCATATTTTATTTTCACAAAAACCATAGTCATTGTCCATGCAGTTTGCGAAAAACGCTAACTGGTCGATTAAAGCAATTTGAAGGAAAACCTGACGAATCAGTCACACTGTCAGGTGCCAGCGTGCCGGTGACCTCATTTGACCAGCCCCTTATCTAGCCAACCTCTCTCCTTCGTCTCCTTCTCCTGTGCTTATCCCAGCCCGAGCCCCTGCCTCCGATCTCCATGGCGCATGACCACCTCTCCTGCCGCGTGACTTGTCGGCTCGTCTCCGCCGGCGGGAGGCGAGCTCCGCACTGGGCCCCTTCGTCTCCTTGTTGTCTCAAGCGGCGCGCAGTGGCGGAGACAGGGACTAGCAGGGCCCTGGCCCCCTAACACCAGGATTTTGTAGATAATTTGCCATGAACAGTGGCAAAATTAGTACTAATTTGCTGCTAAAAATTTACTTTTCAACATTTTGGCCCTCCCCAACCTGTTTTAGTAGTACTTGGCCCCCCTAATATTTATTTTCTGGCTCCGCCACTGGCGGCACGGCCAGCAGACCTCACTTGCTTCCCGCGGACAGCATCGTGCGATGCCGCCACTGGCCTGATGCCCGCAGATCTCTGTCACTACATATGTGCACTACCATGGGCTCGGCCACGCCATAGCCTTCTAGCTCCACTGCCCTCCAGTGAGCGCACCCCGGGCTTCTTCGTTCTGCCTTGTCCAGCTCAGCCACCCAGCAGTTAGAGCATCTCCACTCGTCCCCCAACATGGCCCCTGTGGTTTTTTTTAGCGCCAAGGCGGTAAAATCGCCCCCAAGCGCCTCTGTGTCCTTAGTTGTTGCCGGTTTGGGCCGAATAACAGCCGCGAACTGAGCTGAACCCAGCCCATGGGGGCACCTGGAGCGCCGGGCCAAGCGAAGGTGCATGGGTCCGCCTGTCGGCGACAGACAGGCCTTTTCCCGCCGTTCACCCACTTTTCCCTCCACTTTCTCATTGCTTTTCCCCTTTATGTCCCTCTACTCCCGCCATTCTCCTCCCGCTCCCCGTCATGCGGCCATCGTCCTGCCATGCCGCCGAAGAAGTATTCGGCCCCTCGGGCCGCTGCCGATTCCACCCAGCCGAAGCAAAGGAAGCCAAGGACGCCGATGGCAAAACCACCGGGTATGTCGAACACCGAGTGGAGGGCGAAGGTACAAGCTGGACGTGCCCGCCCCGGGGGCGGCGGATGGGCGCCTTGACGACTACAAAAGAGCCAAGACGCCGAAGGATGCCGCACCGGCTGCCGAGCGGTTGCAATCGTCGATCAAGCAGTGCATCGCCGACGCCAAAAACCACGCCGCCAAGACTTCATGCATGGCAAGGACCGAAGCACACAAGGTGCTCGATGAAAAGTACGAGAGAAGATTGTTTCTGTGCATGCTGGGGGGTGGACCATACAACCAATTTAGCGGCCAGTCAAACGGTGTCAAGTTGTGTTGCCTCGTCACCACTTACACGTGGGACCCATCTGTCCAATTCCAAGTCAAGCGTTGTTTATCATGTGATCAGCGTTCTTCACAAACTGTCACTACAATAGTGGTGGATTTTTGCAAGAAAAAGGTGGAGTGTTTTTTTTTACTTAGGGTCCATAATTATGGTGGTCTTTGCAATTTACTCGTCCGTTACGGGCAATGGTTCAAGGTACGAAAATATTGCTAAAAAATCTGCTTAAAATACAGATATGGCTCCTGCTTGTTGGTCCATGGCATTCTTCAGATACAGCAATATGCATAGCCTTGTACGTGATCCATTTGCTTCCAAGTAACGTCAGAGAAAACCTTTCCCAGTCTATATAGGATATGACAAGAAATGTTTTTGTTTCTCCATTTCCAGATCCAGGGTAAGAGAAACTTTCCATTATTCAACCAGAAAGGTTACGATCGTTCAATACATGGTATGCACCTGCTATGGATCTCAGCAGCCGAGGCGCCAACAACATACTGTCATCTAAGCCTGGGCATCCTCCGGGTCGGGCCTGGTTCGGGACGGGCTTTCCAAAGGCTGACCTGAAAATCCGAAGCCCGAGCATGGTCCCTGCTCTTATGTTACTATCATGCAAGAGATCGACCATCTTCGGCGTTCTTTCCGGGACATCAAGTTCATCCATGAGCGACGACAACACATTGGAGAGGCCCACTCCCTTGCCAAGGCAGCTTCCTCTCTCTCAACCGGGCGTCATGTGTGGCTTTGTGTTTTGCCTGATGTTATCTGCATCTCATGAACATCAACATTTAATAAAGGGTGCGGTTCTTAAGAAAAAGTTGAACCCAATGCAGCCTATCAAACGCGTCATGAAAGACTTTTCTTCGTACGATCTATTTTCCAGTTGTACTGAAACAAGTGCAAAACGTTTTGGGACGTTTCCCCTAGCTAGATCGCCTTGATAGCATGCATGCATGTTTCATCTTTATTTATCCATTCGGCCTGTGTAGTAGAAGCATTCCATCTACGGACATGTTGCAATTTCCTTTTCGTAGAGAGGGAGTCAGTCCCGGCCCTCTGGCTGCTGCATGCACCGTCCATCCAGCACCGAAGTCTACGACGATGGAGCTCCGTCCATTGGTACGTACGGAATGAGTTGGGAAAAGGAAGGACCAACGACCCGACACCAAGTCCTTCCTATACTATTATTTTTTGAGGAACTCCTCTAATAATTAAGTCAAGACTTTTTTGTTCTTTTTTTGTGGGGTGACTTTTTTGTGCTAATATTTTTTGAAAAAAATATTTTTTCCTGTTTTGTTTTGAGAAATAGCACGATCAACACCAATGATAATATAAGTCTATGGATAGAAGAAGAGCACGTGGTCGTCCAAAGGCGGAGCTGCCCGTGTGGCGAGTGCCGACTGACCAAGGAAATCTGCCGAGATTCTCCATTCGTTCGGGGTGGGTGGCCGTGCATCATGTATGCAAGTGGGTGCATGGCATGGCCCTCCTGTCCCCCTAGGCTGCTCACGTCGCTCTCGATCGATCGACCCGGACTAGTCTAGCCATGCCGTGTCTGTTTGTATGCGCGTATCTCATCAAATCACCAACGTCCTGGTTGAGAATCTCGGTCAGACACTTCTTCCGCTAGCAAGGAAACTAGCAACGTCCTGGTCTTCTACCCGGTACCGTACACGCACGCACGCAGGACGAATCACCCATCCCCGGCCGGTTGCACGAAAGCAGCAGCGACGTCGCAAAAGATGGCATGTTCCGTGCATCGGTGCATGCATGCA
Organism: Aegilops bicornis; assembly: GCA_021605145.1. NCBI lineage: Eukaryota > Viridiplantae > Streptophyta > Magnoliopsida > Poales > Poaceae > Aegilops > Aegilops bicornis. Next base: position 814,292,540 of record CM038673.1, read on the forward strand.
TGTCTGGTCAGCAGCCTAAGCTAGTGACCGAGGCTGACTTGACAACAACAAGCAGCGAAACCCGACTCATCAAATGGTACGTTGTGCGAAGTAGGCGTAATTCAGATGGTACGTTTCGTGTGGTGGAAACAATTCATCAAAGTTTAAGTCTTAGACTTGACACTTATACCTGTATTTTTTCTATATTTATTTCAGATTTTTGGGTAATATTTTGATTTAATGGAAGAAAATGTTTGTGTCAATTATGAGATATTAATCTCATGAGATACTGTGCGGGTTCAATATCTCAGAGATGCTCATACTGATAGGGTGTGTGTACGTGCGTCTTTAAGAATAAACATATGTGCATGTACGTAAGCACCTAGATTGTGCTGCGTTTAAAATGTTCCATACGTTCTTCCCAAGTATAAATAATCTACGGAACAGAGCAAAGGTTCATGCAATGTTTATATTGATCAAAATTACACGTTCCGATGCAGCTTTTCTGCATTTGTTTTCTCTGCGCATGCACTCTAACACAGGTATCGCCCTTGTGCCACCCGGCGCTCGCTTTTGCGACGAGACATATGTGCTGAGTGCGTTACACTGCAAAGTTACACAAAAGTGGTTTGGATAGAAGACGAGTGGCCACATATTGTGGATTCAGATATTGATGATGATGCTTGTTTGAATATACCACGGAACTATTATTGTCGCAGTGGGAGAAGACTCGCACACGATTAAACTTGTTTGTGTTTGTGGCGTAAAAAGAAGAAAAATAATTAGCCAGTCCTTCCTTCCTACTCCGTATATACCACGGAACTATTATTGTCGCAGTGGGAGAAGACTCAAACTTGTCTTTGTGGCGTAAAAAGAAGAAAAATAATTAGTCAGTCCTTCCTTCCTGTATACATAGAGTGACAAGCTAGGGTAATTAAACAGAAAAGGAGAGCGCATATGCAGAAAAATAGACTACTTTCTAAAAGTTACCGAATCCATTAACTTTGGGTGGGGGTGAGTGCTATATACATCAATCTGTTGGAGTATCCTTCGAGTGTAAATGTTTCTTAATTTTGTCGCATTTCTCTGTTCAATCATTATCACACTCAAGAAAAAGTACTGGGTTCTTATTTACTCCGCATATTAGGTTTGTCTAATTAAAGCCAAACTTTATATACTTTTAACAAGTTTGTAGAACAATATATTAACATATACACCACCAAATCAATACCATTGAATTCATCATTGCATATATTTTCCCATCATACAAATTTGTTGTTGTAAATGTTCATATTGTTTTTTACAAACTTGGTCACACTTTACTTCGGTCAAACCTAATATGCAGAGTAAATAAAAACGGAGGGAGTATAGTTTAGTTAGTTTTTGCCAGCTGGCTGCATTTGTCACAAAAGTTATCTGGACCACTTTTGTGAAGGGAGAATATCATATGGAAACAAACATTCGGTGGAAACTGGTGAAAACCACGCAAAATCGATGTTTTGAAGTTTCAAGACATCTGGAAAAAAAAGTGAGATATTAAGAGGGTGATGTTCTATTTTCATGCAAAATTGCGTTCAAACACATTACAGGATGTGAATTATGAAAACAAATCAGCATTAAATAGTGCCAAATAGTAACGTCACTAAATTTGTCTTTTTCATAGCTCGCATCCCATAATTTGTTTTAACTTGAAATTTCACATGACAATAGAACATCATCCTCTCAACCTCACACATTGTTTTCAGATTTTTTTTTTAACCTTCAAACACGGTATCTATGAAGTTTTCTTTTGAATGTTGGTTTCCATATGATTTTCTCCCTCTTCTGAATAGCTAGAGACTGTATGTGTTGTCTGCAGGTGGCATATCTTGTTCTTACGATTAAACATACTGAATTGTTGTTCCACCAGGACAATATTATTGTTAGAGGCGCATGCAACATACTACGTGGAGATACTGCAAAAAATGTTGATTGGTTGATGTCAACAATTAGCTTTGCCGGTCAAATATGTCACAAGCTTGAAAATCGAACTACTAATTGGCTGTCTACAAAATTGCCTTGTCAACCTCTAGTTTTCATTTTGCAAGATTCAGATTTGCAAAATATTTGTCTGTCTGCGTGCATGCGCTCGCGCGCGCGCGCGCGCGCGTGTGTGTGTGTCTGCGTGCATGCGCGCGCGTGTGTGTGTGTGTGTGCAAAATTTTACGCCATTTAACTAGATTATCACACAATCAATCCAAATTTGGTTAGATTTGTGGTTGTCGTAACATGGATGTAAAATTTCTGCAAGTATGAGAACCCATGGTACCGGCACCAACAATATGACCGTTGTTTTTTTACCAACAACCAATATGACACTTAATTATTTAGTTTAGCAGATTTTATTTTTCATAGTTATTATATAGCCATTGACACAAGGTCATAAGCCGTGGACACGCATCACCGCAGCTTGAATCCAAAACCCACAAAAAAACACCATCTCAATCACTTTCATGTCGGATGCACTGTACCCTGAGTGTGTTACATGGTTTTACACAAACAGGTTTTGGTAGAAAAAAGTGACCATTAATTTAGTGGATGGATACCATACATTGATACGTGTACGCTAAATAGAAGAAAAGCACCAATTCATTCTCTGGATACAATTGTTGATTGTTTGAATGTGTCACAGAACTATCACAGTGTGAGTATACCCACAAGTGATTTAATTTACTTATTCATGGTGCGGAAAAAGAGCAAAGACAACCAAAAGTCCTTCCTACAAAAGGAGTTACATGATAGGGAAGTATAGAATCAGTGAGCATATACAGAAAGGAACTTTCTAAAATTTTCCAAATCCATTAACTTTGGGTGGGGGTGAGTGCTATGTCAATTTGTTGGGTAGTGCTCCTTCTCTAGCTTATAGCTGGCTAATTATTGGTGATTTTATTTGCCATTTTGTCAAATTTGGTGGTTTCATAAAGATTGATGGGGGAACAATGTTTCAAAAAGATGAAATGACTTCATGCAGTGCAGTGCTGGTGGTTGCACGCTTGATAGCCTAATTTCATTTGAATTCTGTATAACTACGTAACTGATCCCTACTAATATATTTATCTACATATGCAATTATGGCAGCTCAACATCCAACCATGCATGGAAAATGGCCCACCTCAACATATGTAACCATGCATGTAAAAAGCTTAAATGTTTTAATTATATTATGCATACATTCGATAAATATTTCATAATTATATGATTTTCAATTTTAGATCTTATTTTATTAATCCAAGTATGCATGTTCATAAAATCAGATCTCATTGAGATATATTGCAAATAATTTCTGCAACAACGCACGGGGTATCATCTAGTTTCAATATATTAACATCCTATTATTCTGGACCACTGGGACGTTTGACTTCCTTCACAAATTGCTTGTTTAATTTGTTTGGTACATGGATAAAATCACTACGGGGCTGGCCCTCTGGTTAGCCAAAATTAGCGTGAAATGTTTAAGCCAGTCCGCAAAATCGACTTTCAATTGATCAAATGCTAGATTTTCCTTTGGCAACCTCTAAAAATAGACCTGCATTGCACTTATTGCATTGTTCACAGACAATCATCCTCAATTCTATTAGAGTATGCAATAACCCTTTTATCGCACAACTAGTATGTTTCTGCTAGATTTATAGCCTTCGGAAGACAAATGCAGATCCTTCTAGGAACGATCGATAATTCACATTATCTTGCAACTCTTCCAATAAAAAGAACACAACTTATTTTTGTACCAATATTTGCACCGTGCAATGATACAGTGAATATGTTTTATCATCCAAAAAGGTGATCGCCAATAATTAGTCGAGCTAGAGAGGTCATGCAAACCACGTCACTACCCAAGAAAACACAACGACATCACTAGCCATCTGTTGTCCTCTTGTTAAAAGAAACCCCAATAGTTATCGAGTGCTGATGTGACTCCTTACCAGTAGAATTAGACCAATTCACTTTTCTTTCTACTTTTCCGTATTCATCACACAAAATCTGTTATAATCAAACAACCAGTGAAACAGTCATTGCATCATATATCCATTGACGAAAGGTCGTAAGCCCTGGACAAAAAAAGAACAAAAAAGGGTCTAGTCGCTTGCATGTAGGCAAGGGTGTCTACTGGCTCGCGGCCCCATGTTTCTGCGTCCCCGCCGCGGTGATGAGGGGCGGTCAAGCTTTATTTGAATCCCTTCCACTGGTCGCAGTCATCCCCGCCATATGTTCCCTGCGCAAACCACCCCCACCCCTTGTTGTTCATTTCAACGCACACTATATAAACCCTCCCTCCCTCTCTCCATCCCCACCATGCTTCCTCCCCTGTCTCCTCGCGCTTCTTCTTCTCTCGCTAGGAAGAGGAGGGACTAGGCCAATTAACTTTGCTTCCAATTTTTTTTGAGACAAGACATAAAGTCTGCTAATCAAACATCCAATGGACCAATCAATGTATTATGTAGCCTCTGGCATATGTCGTAATTAAGTCGTGAATGCAACATTGCCACAACTTATAATCCAAAACCCACAAAAGTTCACTATCTCTGTCACTTCAATGAGGGATGGATTGTACCCTGAATGTGTTGCATGGTTTACACAAAGTGGTTCTAATAGAAAACAAGTGATCATTTTGTCCACGGATGCCATACGTCAACACCAAACATAAGAGAACCACCACTTCATTTCTCGACATGTTGATTGTTTGAACATACCACGGAACTACCCACAAGCGGGTTAATTTATTTATGGTGTGGAAAAAGGAACATAGGCAACCAACATGCCTCCTACAAAACGATTTACATGATAGGGCATGTATAGAAGAGTTTTGCTACACGTGCGTACACTTTACGTAATCATTACAGGCTAATCAGGATTGAAAGGTGGGGATTAAATTTAAGGGGTAGGCCCACATGATGAAATTAAAGGGACCAGTTTTGCGTAGGTTTGCCATTATTGAGTGTAGAATCAGCGGGCATATGCAGAAGAAACTTTCTAGAAGTTACCAAATCCATCTTGAGTAGAGTCGAGTGCTACGTCAATTTGTTGGATAGTGATGCTTGTCTAGCTTCTAGTTAGCCTAATTGCTAGTGTTTTTTTCTAGTTTGTTGCATTAGGTGTTTTGTTTATTGAAAATTGATTGGGAGGAACATTGTTTAAAAAAAAACTTCATGTAGTGTACTGTCAGTGGTTGCACACTTGCTATTTTCCTCCGATCGCAAGTGTTGCTTTGTCTTACTCTTACCTTCGTCTAATCAACACCACTATAAAAATGAAACTACCAAGTCAGAATGAAAGCAACCTAATACTATTTCTCAGTGAGTTGACTTCATTCAAAATTCTATTAGAGTTGGAATCCATTATTCTGGACAACTGGAAATTGTCCTTTCCCATCGAGGGAGTATTTCTGCCACATATATAAATCACTAGGGTTTTTGGTCGGCTGGTTTGATGTGTCTAAATTTGGCTTGCTAGTATAAGCAAGTCAAAAAATTTAACTAGCACTTGATCAAATACTAGATTGCTTTGTCAAGCTCTAAAAAATGTTGACGCATTTATAATTATTAGTCGTCCACAAAGAATCATCCCCCCACCTATCCAAGCTAGAGAATCCACCCACGCCACTGCCCCAAGAAAACACGATAACATGCTAGCCAACCACTTCCTCTCGTTAAAAGGAAACCGCAACCGTTGTTGAGCCCCGACACGATCCATTGCCACTAGAATTAGACCAATTAATTTCCCTTTCTACTTTTTCACTAGTATAGAAGGTCGTGCATTGCTATGGGCTATGACGCATATATAAATTAATGAAATAAATAATTAAACTTGTCTCCAAGGTCAAACATCATTTCCCCCTCATACGTCTGGCAGTGTTCGTACATCAAACAGGCGCCCCAATAGGCTCCCAAAATTCAACCGTCTAAACAATCCGGGCTCCCCCAAATCTAGACCATACGTGAGGAAAAAATATGGTTTTCCGGACTATCCGCCATGTTATCTCCAAAACGCGGACCCAACACAAAAACCCAACCCCACAACGCGCCCTTTCCTTTTCCAGTCGGACCCTCCCCTTCCCGCTCGATTTCCACCCTAGCAGGACATTTCTTGCTGGAGCCCTCCCTTGAATACCGGATGACGCCCACCTCACCTTCGCCATTTGTTGCAATATGGACACAATTTTTCATATTTACAGTATAGTAGAGTGGGTTAAACTAACACATTCTATTGCCATAAAAAACAAATAACTATAGAGATCATTCTCAAAGGTCCATTCAACTTTACAAATGCACGAAGTAAAATGTCATCTTTTCAAGGTTTATAATTGTGTCACAACAGGTGCCAATATTTTCTCCTATTTCTCATATCTCGCATCTATTTAGATTTTAGAGTTTGCAACGCCTTCAGTTCAACATGTCAATGTCATGATGAAATGACATCATATTTCCCTTGAATTTTGCAACTGATGAAACACAAAAATGCACATACACACTGACGTAGGAGACGAGTGGCAACCTGAACATATTCCTAGTCACCAATAAGCTCCACCTCTGCCCACACACCATCCATTGCTAGAAGGGATACTTGTCGTTCTTCTCTTCCTCGTCCTCCCTTACATCTTCTACTCGTAGACTCTTCGTCAAACCCTTTTGTTGGTGCCAACTGCTACGTCTTGAGCTTGCGTTGGTTTTCCTTGAAGAGGAAAGGGTGATGCAGCAAAGTAGCGTAAGTATTTCCCTTAGTTTTTGAGAACCAAGGTATCAATCCAGTAGGAGGCTCCTCAAAAGTCCCACGCACCTACACAAACAAACAAAGAACTCGCAACCAACGCAATAAAGGGGTTGTCAATCCCTTCACGGCCACTTGCGAAAGTGAGATCTGATGGAGATAGTATGATAAGATAAATATATTTCTGGTATTTTATAATATAGATGCAAAAAGTAAAGATGCAAATAAAAGTAGATTGAAAGCAAATATGATAAAAGATAGACCCGGGGGCCATAGGTTTCACTAGAGGCTTCTCTCAAGATAGCATAAGTATTACAGTGGGTGAACAAATTACTGTCGAGCAATTGATAGAAAAGCGAATAATTATGAGATTATCTAGGCATGATCATGTATATAGGCATCACGTCCGCAACAAGTAGACCGACTCCTGCCTGCATCTACTACTATTACTCTACACATCGACCGACTCCTGCCTGCATCTAGAGTATTAAGTTCATAAAGAACAGAGTAACGCGTTAAGCAAGATGACATGATGTACAGGGATAAACTCATGCAATATGATATAAACCCCATCTTTTTATCCTCGATGGCAACAATACAATACGTGCCTTGCAACCCTTTCTGTCACTGGGTAAGGCCACCGCAAGATTGAACCCAAAGCTAAGCACTTCTCCCATGGCAAGAAAGATCAATCTAGTAGGCCAAACCAAACTGATAATTCGAAGAGACTTGCAAAGATAACTCAATCATACATAAAAGAATTCAGAGAAGATTCAAATATTTCTCAAAGATAAACTTGATCATAAACCCACAATTCATCGGATCTCGACAAACACACCGCAAAAAGAGTTTACATCGAATAGATCTACACAAGAGAGGGGGAGAACAATGTATTGAGATCCAAAAAGAGAGAAGAAGCCATCTAGCTAATAACTATGGACCCGAAGGTCTGTGATAAACTACTCACAACTCATCGGAGGGGCTATGGTGTTGATGTAGAAGCCCTCCGTGGTCGATTCCCCCTCCGTGAGCGCCAAAGAAAGTCTCCAAGATGGGATCTCATGGATCTGAGAAGGTTCTGGCCGGTGGAAATTGTGTTTCATTGGCTCCCTGGATGTTTTCGGGGTACGTAGGCTTATATAGGAGGAAGAAGTATGTCGGTGGCCGCCCGAGGGGCCCACGAGACAGGGGGCACGCCCTGTAGGGGTGGGCGCGCCCTCCCCTCTCGTGGCCGCCTCGGCTGCTTCTTGACTTGCACTCCAAGTCCTCTAGATCACGTTCGTTCCAAAAATCACGCTCCCGAAGGTTTCATTCCGTTTGGACTCCGTTAGATATTCCTTTTCTTCGAAATACTGAAATAGGCAAAAAAAACAGCAATGCGGGCTGGGCCTCCGGTTAGTAGGTTAGTCCCAAAAATGATATAAATGTGTAAAATAAAGCCCATAAACATCCAAAAGGGGTAATATAATAGCATGGAACAATCAAAAATTCTAGATACGTTGGAGACGTATCAAGCATCCCCAAGCTTAATTCCTGCTCGTCCTCCAGTAGGTAAATGAAAGAAATTTTTGATGTGGAATGCTACCTAGCATAATTCTCAATGTAATTTTATTTATTGTGGCATGAATGTTCATATCCAAATGATTCAAAATAAAAGTTCATATTGATAAAAGAAATAGTAACACTTCAAGCATACTAATCAAAGTAATCATGTCTTCTCAAAATAACATGGCAAAAGAAAGTTCATCCCTACAAAATCATATAGTTAGGCTATGCTTCATTTTCGTCACACAAATATGTTCCCAACTTCTATACCCCTGATGATAAGCCAAGAATTGTTTCATACTTAAATAATTTCAAACTTTTGCAACCTTCACGCAATACATGAGCGTGAGCCATGGATATAGCACTATGGGTGGAATAGAATATGATGATGGGGATTGCGTGGAGAAGACAAAAAAGGAGAAAGTATCACATTGACGAGGATAATCAACGGGCTATGGAGATGCCCATCAATTGATGTCAACATGAGGAGTAGGGATTGCCATGCAACGGATGCACTAGAGCTATAAATGAATGCTCAACAAAAGAAAACTAGTGGGTGTGCATCCAACTTGCTTGCTCACGAAGACCTATGGCATTTGAGGAAGCCCATCGTAGGAATATACAAGCCAAGTTCTATAATGAAAAATTCCCACTAGTATGAAAAAGACAACCTATGAGACTCACTATATGAAAAACATGGTGCTACTTTGAAGCACAAAATATGAGACTCACTACATGAAGAACAAGGTGCTACTTTGAAGCACAAGTGTGGAAAAAGAGATAGTAACATTGCCCTTTTTATTTTTTTATTTTTTTTCTTTTCTTTTTTTCTTTATTTATTTATTTTCTTTTTTTTGGGCCTTTCTTTTTTTTCTTTTGGCCTTTCTTCTTTTTTTTTTGGGCAATGCTCTAATAATGATGATCATCACACTTTTATTGGTTACAACATATGAATTACAACTCGAAACTAGAACAAGATATGACTCTATATGAATGCCTCCCGTGATGTATCGATGGTGCAATGAATCAAGAGTGACATGTATGAAAATTTATGCATGGTGGCTTTGCCACAAATACGATGTCAACTACATGATCATGCAATGGCAATATGACAAAAGTAAAGTATGTCATGATGACGATGAACGAAACGGTGGAAAGTTGCATGGCAATATATCTCGGAATGGCTATGGAAATGCCATAATAGGTAGGTATGGTGGCTGTTTTGAGGAAGATATAAAGAGGTTTATGTGTGATAGAGCGTACCGTATCACGGGGTTTGGATGCACCGGCGAAGTTTGCACCAACTCTCAAGGTGTACCGAAGAGGCTAGCAATGGCAGAAAGGTAAAAGTGCGTATAATCCATGGACTCAACATTAGTCAAAAGAACTCATATACTTATTGCAAAAATTTAGAAGTCATCAAAAATCAAGCACTACGCGCATGCTCCTAGAGGGATAGATTGGTAGGAAAAGACCATCGCTCGTCCCCGACCGCTACTCATAAAGATGCACAAGCCAGGTACACTTCATGTTTCAAATTTGTTACGCAACTTTAACCATACGTGCATGCTACGGGACTTGCTAACTTCAACACAAGCATTCTTTAAATTCATAATCACCCAACTAGCATGACTTTAATATCACTACCTCCATATCTCAAAACAATTATCAAGTATCAAATTGATCATAGCATCCAATTCACTTCCTATGATAGTTTTTATTATACCCAACTTGGATGCCTACCATTCTAGGACCAATTTTATAACCATAGAAAATATCATGCTGTTCTAAAAGACTCTCAAAATAATATAAGTGAAGCATGAGAGACTAGCAATTTCTACAAAAATAAGTCAGCGCCGTGCTCTAAAAGATATAAGTGAAGCACTAGAGCAAAAACTATCAAGCTCAAAAGATATAAGTGAAGCACATAGAGTATTCTAGCAAATTCTAATCAAGTAGGCTTCTTCCAAAAGGTGTGTACAGCAAGGATGATTGTGGTAAACTAAAAAAGCAAATACTAATATAATACACGACGCTCCAAGCAAAACACATATCATGTGGCGAATAAAAATATAGCTCCAAGTAAAGTTACCAATGAACGAAGATTTAAAGAGGGGATGCCTTCCCGGGGCATCCCCAAGCTTAGGCTTTTGGCTATTCTTGAATATCTTGGGGTGCCATGGGCATCCCCAAGCTTAGGCTTTTGCCACTCCTTATTTCATAGTCCAGAAAAGCTTTACCCAAAACTTGAAAACTTCACAACACAAAACTCAACAGGAAATCTTATAAGCTCCGTTAGTGAAAGAAAACAAAACCACCACATAAGGTACTGTAATGAACTCATTCTTTATTTATTTTGGTGTTAAACCTACTGTATTCCAACTTCTCTATGGTTTATAAACTATTTTACTAGCCATAGATGCATCAAAATAAGCAAACAACACATGAAAAACAGAATCTGTCAAAAACAGAACAGTCTGTAGCAATCTGTAACTAACGCAAACTTCTGGAACTCTAAATATCCTACCAAAATAGGAAGTCCTGGATAATTTATCTATTTATCAGCAGAAAAAAGAATCAACGCAAAATCACGTTTCTGTGATTTAACAAAACTAAATTCGTGCGCGCAAAGTTTCTGTTTTTCAGCAGAATCAAATCAACTATCATCATAGGTTATCCTATAGGTTCTACTTGGCACAAACACTAATTAAAAGATAAAAACACATCTAAACAGAAGGTATATGCAATATTTATTACTAAACAGGAACAAAAACAAAAAAACACAAAGAAAATTGGTTGCCTCCTAACTAGCGCTATCGTTTAACGCCCCTAGCTAGGCATAAAAGCGAAGATAGATCTAAGTAGTGCCGTCTTTCGCACTCAATTCCTCAATAGAGCACTTATAATATTTAGGGGTTTCTTCCTTTTTGGAAGTGATTAAACCTTTGGGCAAAAATTCAAGAAATTCGTTTGTAGCGAAAGGTTCCTTAACGATAGAGAGACAATTGGGATGAACACTTATGGTTTGAGATCCGCGTCTCCCTTGCTAGAAGATTCACCCTTATTTTTAGGAACATAAATAAACTTGGCGGTTTTTGTAGGGGGTTTTGGAGTGTTTTTCATGGAAGAAAACGCCGAACCTAAGTTGGTAATTATATCCTCAAGTTTACCAATTCTAGCAGAATCTAGATCTATTTTTTCATTAACTATAGGTTCTTTCTCTTTAAGATTTTTAAAAGTAACTCCAACCCTAGATCCATATTGGGTGATATGATTATGAATCTTTTTATCCAAATTTTCAATCAACTAAACAGTGGCAATTTTATTTTCAATAATATCAAGTCGTTGCATAACGTGTTCTAAAGTTAAAACAGTTCCATTAACCAAAAGAGGTGGTGGGCCAAACAAATCTAACATAGCATTATAAGCATCAAACGTATGGCTACTCAAGAAATCACCTCCGGCAACAGTATCAAGAACACATCTATTCCAAGGAGTGATGCCTACATAAAAATTGCGGAGAAAAACGGAAGTAGAAAGCTTCCTAGTAGATCTATTTTGAGCATTGCAAATTATATGCCAAGCATCTTTTAAATTTTCTCCCTCCCCTTGCTTAAGATTGAGGATTTCATGTTCGGGAGTAATAATAAGGATAGGAGGACTAGCCATAATGACAAGGTAACCGATCAAACACACGAGCAAACAGAAAAAGTCAAGCGAAAAAGAGGAGGAGATTGGGAAAGAGAGGGTGAATAAAACGGCAAGGGTGAAGTGGGGGAGAGGAAAACGAGAGGCAAATGGCAAATAATGTAAATGCGAGGGAGATGAGTTTGTGATGGGTACTTGGTATGTCTTGACTTGAGCGAAGACCTCCCGAACGGCGCCAAATCCTTCTTGCTACGTCTTGAGCTTGCGTTGGTTTTCCTTGAAGAGGAAAGGGTGATGCAGCAAAGTAGCGTAAGTATTTCCCTCAGTTTTTGAGAACCAAGGTATCAATCCAGTAGGAGGCTCCTCAAAAGTCCCACGCACCTACACAAACAAACAAGAACTCGCAACCAACGCAATAAAGGGGTTGTCAATCCCTTCACGGCCACTTGCGAAAGTGAGATCTGGTAGAGATAGTATGATAAGATAAATATGTTTTTGGTATTTTACAATATAGTTTGGAAAAGTAAAGATGCAAATAAAAGTAGATTGAAAGCTTATATGATAAGAGATAGACCCGGGGGCCATAGGTTTCACTAGTGGCTTCTCTCAAGATAGCATAAGTATTATGGTGGGTGAACAAATTACTGTCGAGCAATTGATAGAAAAGCGAATAATTATGAGATTATCTAGGCATGATCATGTATATAGGCATCACGTCCGCAACAAGTAGACCGACTCCTGCCTGCATCTACTACTATTACTCCACGCACCAACCGACTCCTGCCTGCATCTAGAGTATTAAGTTCATAAAGAACAGAGTAACGCGTTAAGCAAGATGACATGATGTAGAGGGATAAACTCATGCAATATGATATAAACCCCATCTTTTTATCCTCGATGGAAACAATACAATACATGCCTTTCAACCCTTTCTTTCACTGGGTAAGGACACCGCAAGATTGAACCCAAAGCTAAGCACTTCTCCCATGGCAAGAAAGATCAATCTAGTAAGCCAAACCAAACTGATAATCCGAAGAGACTTGCAAAGATAACTTAATCATACATAAAAGAATTCAGAGGAGATTCAAATATTTCTCAAAGATAAACTTGATCATAAACCCACAATTCATCGGATCTCGACAAACACACCGCAAAAAGAGTTTACATCGAATAGATCTCCACAAGAGAGGGGGAGAACATTGTATTGAGATCCAAAAAGAGAGAAGAAGCCATCTAGCTAATAACTATGGACCCGAAGGTCTGTGATAAACTACTCACAACTCATCGGAGGGGCTATGGTGTTGATGTAGAAGCCCTCCATGGTCGATTCCCCCTCCGGCGGAGGCCGGCGAAGGCTCCAAGATGGGATCTCGTGGATACAGAAGGTTACGGTGGTGGAAATTATGTTTCGTTGGCTCCCTGGATGTTTTCGGGGTACGTAGGCTTATATAGGAGGAAGAAGTACGTCTGTGGCCGCCCGAGGGGCCCACGAGACAGGGGGGCGCGCCCTGTAGGGGTGGGCGCGCCCTCCCCTCTCATGGCCGCCTCGGCTGCTTCTTGACTTGCACTCCAAGTCCTCTGGATCACGTTCGTTCCAAAAATCACGCTCCTGAAGGTTTCATTCCGTTTGGACTCCATTTGATATTCCTTTTCTTCGAAATACTGAAATAGGCAAAAAAAACAGCAATACGGGCTGGGCGCCCGGTTAGTAGGTTAGTCCCAAAAATGATATAAATGTGTAAAATAAAGCCCATAAACATCCAAAAGGGGTAATATAATAGCATGGAACAATAAAAAATTATAGATACGTTGGAGACGTATCACCAACCAACAACACGTCAACATCACTGTGTTCGTCAACGACGCCTCATCTTCTTACTGAAGGAAATATGCCCTAGAGGCAATAATAAAGTTGTTATTTTATATTTCCTTATATCATGATAAATGTTTATTATTCATGCTAGAATTGTATTAACCAGAAACTTGATACATGTGTGGATACATAGACAAAACACCGTGTCCCTAGTAAACCTCTACTAGACTAGCTCGTTAATCAAAGATGGTTAAGTTTCCTAACCATAGACATGTGTTGTCATTTGATGAATGGGATCACATCATTAGGAGAATGATGTGATGGAAAAGACCCATCCATTATCTTAGCATTATGATCGTTTATTTTATTGCTATTGCTTTCTTCATGACTTATACATATTCCTTTGACTATGAGATTATGCAACTCCTGAATACCGGAGGAACACCTTGTGTGCTATCAAACTTCACAACGTAATTGGGTGATTATAAAGATGCTCTACAGGTGTCTATGAAGGTGTTTGTTGGGTTGGCATAGATCGAGATTAGGATTTGTCACTCCGAGTATCGGAGAGGTATCTCTGGGCCCTCTCGGTAATGCACATCATAATAAGCCTTGCAAGCAATGTGACTAATGAGTTAGTTGCAGGATGATGCATTACGGAACGAGTAAAGAGACTTTCCGGTAACAAGATTGAACTAGGTATGATGATACCGACGATCGAATCTTGGGCAAGTAACATACAAATGACAAAGGGAATAACGTATGTTATTATGCATTTTGACCGATAAAGATCTTCTTAGAATATGTAGGTATCAATATGAGCATCCAGGTTCCGCTATTGGTTATTGACCGGAGATGTGTCTCAGTCATGTCTACATAGTTCTCGAACCCGTAGGGTCCGCATGCTTAATGTTCGATGACGATTTGTATTATGAGTTATGTGTTTTGGTGACCGAAGTTTGTTCGGAGTCCCGAATGAGATCACGGACATGACGAGGAGTCTCGAAATGGTCAGTGATCCACTCCTGGATTACTCTGGTACCTCCCTGCTAAACTTATTGCTAAGCATACATCAGGTCTGGTACACAGCATTGAATACATGATAGACCCTATGGCTGAAGCATAGGGAACATCTTTCATTTTCTCTCTATCTTCTGCTCTGGTCGGGCATTGAGTCTGACTCAACTTCACACCTTGTAATGCAGGCAAGAACCCTTTCTTTGCTTGATCCATTTTGAATTTTTTCAAAACTTTATCAAGGTATGTGCTTTGTGAAAGTCCAATTAAGCGTCTTGATCTATCTCTATAGATCTTGATGCCTAATATATAAGTAGCTTCATCGAGGTCTTTCATTGAAAAACTTTTATTCAAGTATCCTTTTATGCTATCCAGAAATTCTATATCATTTCCAATCAACAATATGTCGTCTACATATAATATCAGAAATGCTACAGAGCTCCCACTCACTTTCTTGTAAATACAGGCTTCTCCAAAAGTCTCAGATAAAACCATATGCTTTGATCACACTATCAAAGCGTTTATTCCAACTCCGAGAGGCTTGCACCAGTCCATAAATGGATAGCTGGAGCTTGCACACTTTGTTAGCACCTTTCGGATCGACAAAACCTTCTGGTTGCATCATATACAACTCTTCTTCTAGAAATCCATTCAGGAATGCAGTTTTGACATCCATTTGCCATATTTCATAATCATAAAACACGAAAATTGCTAACATGATTCGGACAGACTTAAGCATCGCTACTGGTGAGAAAGTCTCATCGTAGTCAACCCCTTGAACTTGTCGAAAACCTTTCGCAACAAGTCGAGCTTTGTAGACAGTAACATTACCATCAGCGTCAGTCTTCTTCTTGAAGATGCATTTATTCTCGATGGCTTGCCGATCATCGGGCAAGTCAACCAAAGTTCATACTTTGTTCTCATACATGGATCCATCTCAGATTTCATGGCCTCAAGCCATTTTGCGGAATCTGGGCTCATCATCGCTTCCTCATACTTCGTAGGTTCGCCATGGTCAAGTAGCATGACCTCCAGAATAGGATTACCGTACCACTCTGGTGTGGATCATACTCTGGTTGACCTACGAGGTTTGGTAGTAACTTGATCTGAAGTTTCATGATCAATATCATTAGCTTCCTCACTATTTGGTGTAGCCGCCACAGAACCGGTTTACATGATGAACTACTTTCAAATAAGGGAGCAGGTACAGATTACCTCATCAAGTTCTATTTTCCTCCCACTCACTTCTTTCGAGAGAAACTCCTTCTCTAGAAAGGATCCAAATTTAGCAACAAAAGTCTTGCCTTCAGATCTGTGATAGAAAGTGTACCCAATAGTCTCCTTTGGGTATCCTATGAAGACACATTTCTCCGATTTGGGTTCGAGCTTATCTGGTTGAAGTTTTTTCACATAAGCATTGCAGCCCCAAACTTTAAGAAACGACAACTTTGGTTTCTTGCCAAACCACAGTTCATAAGGCGTCGTCTCAACCCTCACTATTCCACAATATATGATTTTCAGTGAACGATCGCGCAGATTCACCCTCCTCTAAAGGAAGAGGAGTGCCTACTTCGTGAAATATTCTTTCAACCTTGGAAGTCAACTCCGCAATAATGTCTTTGGGATGGGCGGCGTGCGCCCTCGAACTATTGGAGAAGCCACCATAGAATATACCCATGAGCTTCTCAAGCACTTCTTCCAATTACTTTGTGGTTCACTGGTTCCACCGAAAACTCTCATTTGTTGAAGCGGAGCATAGTGTGGCGTCGTTTGATGGTGCCCTATTTAACGTGAATGCGGCCGTCTCTAAAGCATAACCCCAAAACGATAGCGGTAAATCAGTAAGAGACATCATAGATCGCACCATATCTAGTAAAGTACGATTACGACGTTCGGACACACCATTACGTTGTGGTGTTCCAGGTGGTGTGAGTTGCGAAACTATTCCGCATTGTTTCAAATGTAAACCAAACTCGTAACTCAAATATTCTCCTCCACGATCAGATCGTAGAAATTTTATTTTCTTGTTACGATGATTTTCCACTTCACTCTGAAATTCTTTGAACTTTTCAAATGTTTCAGACTTATGTTTCATTAAGTAGATATAGCCATATCTGCTCAAATCATCTGTGAAGGTGAGAAAATAACGATATCCGCCACGAGCCTCCGTGTTCATAGGACCACATACATCAGTATGTATGATTTCCAATAAATCTGTTGCTTGCTCCATAGTTCTGGAGAATGGCGTTTTAGTCATCTTGCCCATGAGGCACGGTTCGCAAGTACCAAGTGATTCATAATCAAGTGATTCCAGAAGTCCATCAGTATGGAGTTTCTTCATGCGCTTTACACCAATATGCCCCAAACAGCAGTGCCACAAATAAGTTGCACTTATCATTATCAACTCTGCATCTTTTGGCTTCAACATTATGAATATGTGTATCACTAATATCGAGATTCAATAAAAATAGACCACTCTTCAAGGGTGCATGGCCATAAAAGATATTACTCATATGAATAGAACAACCATTATTCTCTGATTTAAATGAATAACCGTCTCGCATCAAACAAGATCCAGATATAATGTTCATGCTTAACGCTGGCACCAAATAACAATTATTCAGGTCTAAAACTAATCCCGAAGGTAGATGTAGACCCTGGAACCATTTCCCACGCGCATCGTCACCTCGTCCTTAGCCAATCTTCGCTTAATCCGTAGTCCCTGTTTCGAGTTGCAAATATTAGCAACAGAACCAGTATCAAATACCCACGCATCTTTGCGAGCATTAGTAAGGTACACATCAATAACATGTATATCACATATACCTTTGTTCACCTTGCCATCCTTCTATCCGCCAAATACTTGGGGCAGTTCCGCTTCCAGTGACCAGTCTGCTTGCAGTAGAAGCACTCAGTTTCAGGCTTAGGTCCAGACTTGGGTTTCTTCTCTTGAGCAGCAACTTGTTTGCTGTTCTTCTTGAAGTTCCCCTTCTTGTTCCCTTTACCCTTTTTCTTGAAACTAGTGGTCTTGTTGACCATCAACACTTGATGCTCCTTTTTGATTTCTACCTCCGCAGCTTTTAGCATTGCGATGAGCTCGGGAATAGTCTTGTTCATCCCTTGCATATTATAGTTCATCACGAAGCTCTTGTAGCTTGGTGGCAGTGATTGAAGAATTTTGTCAATGACACTATCATCAGGAAGATTAACTCTCAGTTGAATCAAGTGATTGTTATACCCAGACATTTTGAGTATATGTTCACTGGAAAAACTATTCTCTTCCATCTTGCAGCTATAGAACTTATTGGAGACTTCATATCTCTCAATCCGGGCATTTGCTTGAAATATTAACTTCAACTCCTGGAACATCTCATATGCTCCATGACGTTCAAAATGTCGTTGAAGTCCCGGTTCTAAGCCGTAAAGCATGGCACACAGAAGAATCGAGTAGTCATCATCTTTGCTCGCCAGGCGTTCTTAACGTCGTCAGTTGCATCTGCAGCAGGCCTGGCACCGAGCGGTGCTTCCAGGATGTAATTCTTCTATGCAGCAATGAGGATAATCCTCAGGTTACGGACCCAGTCCGTGTAATTGCTACCATCATCTTTCAACTTAGCTTTCTCAAGGAACGCATTAAAATTCAACGGAACAACAATATGAGCCATCTATCTACAACAAACATAGACAAGCAAAATACTATCAGGTACTAAGTTCATGATAAATTTAAGTTCAATTAATCATATTACTTAAGAACTCCCACTTAGATAGACATCCCTCTAATCATCTAAGTGATCACGTGATCCAAATCAACAAAACCATGTCCGATCATCACGTTAGATGGAGTAGTTTTCAATGGTGAACATCACTATGTTGATCATACCTACTATATGATTCACGCTCGACCTTTCGGTCTCAGTGTTCTGAGGCCATATCTGTATATGCTAGGCTCGTCAAGTTTAACCTGAGTATTCCGCGTGTGCAACTGTTTTTCACCCGTTGTATTTGAACGTAGAGCCTATCACACCTGATCATCACGTGGTGTCTCAGCACGAAGAACTTTCGCAACGGTGCTTACTCAGGGAGAACACTTATACCTTAAAATTTAGTGAGAGATCACCTTATAATGCTACCGTCAATCAAAGAAAAATAAGATGCATAAAGGATAAACATCACATGCAATCAATATAAGTGATATGATATGGTCATCATCATCTTGTGCTTGTGATCTCCATCTTCAAGCACCGTCATGATCACCATCGTCACCGGTAGCGACATCTTGATCTCCATCGTAGCATCGTTGTCATTTCGCCACCTATTGCTTCTCGACTATCGCTACCGCTTAGTGATAAAGTAAAGCAATTGCGTAAGCGATGCATTGCATACAATAAAGCGACAACCATATGGCTCCTGCCAGTTGCCGATAACTCGGTTACAAAACATGATCATCTCATACAATAAAAATAGCATCATGTCTTTACCATATCACATCACAACATGCCCTGCAAAAACAAGTTGGACGTCTTCTACTTTGTTGTTGCAAGTTTTATGTGGCTGCTACGGGCTGAGCAAGAACAGTTCTTACCTACGCATCAAAACCACAACGATAGTTCGTCAAGTTAGTGCTGTTTTAACCTTCTCAAGGACCGGGCCTAGCCACACTCGGTTCAACTAAAGTTGGAGAAACTGACACCCGCCAGCCACCTATGTGCAAAGCACGTCGGTAGAACCAGTCTCGCGTAAGCGTCTGGCGTAATGTCGGTCCGCCGCTTCATCCAACAATACCGCCGAACCAAAGTATGACATGCAAAGCAGTATGACTTGTATCACCCACAACTCACTTGTGTTCTACTCGTGCATATAACATCTATGCATAAAACCTGGCTCGGATGCCACTGTTGGGGAACGTAGTAATTTCAAAAAAATTCCTACGCACACGCAAGATCATGGTGATGCATAGCAACGAGAGGGGAGAGTGTTGTCCACGTACCCTCGTAGACCAAAAGCGGAAGCGTTAGCACAACGCGGTTGATGTAGTCGTACGTCTTCACGATCCGACCGATCAAGCACCGAACGCACGGCACCTCCGAGTTCAGCACACGTTCAGCTCGATGACGTCCCTCGAACTCCGATCCGGCCGAGCTTTGAGGGAGAGTTCCGTCAGCATGACGGCGTGATGACAATGATGATGTTCTACAGACGCAGGGCTTCGCCTAAGCACCGCAACGATATTATCGAGGTGGATTATGGTGGAGGGGGGCACCGCACACGGCTAAGAGATCAATGATCAATTGTTGTGTCTAGAGGTGCCCCTGCCCCCGTATATAACGGACCAAGAGGGAGGGGTGGCCGGCCAGGGGAGGGCGCGCCAGGGAGGAGTCCTACTCCCACCGGGAGTAGGACTCCCTCCTTTCCTTGTCCAAGTAGGAGAGGGGAAGGAAGGGGATAGAGGAGGAAGAAAAGGGGGGCGCCCCCCTCCTTGTCCTATTCAGACTAGAGGGGGAGGGGGCGCGCGGCCTGCTCGGGCCGCCCCTCCTCTGCTCCACTTTGGGCCCATGAGGCCCATTAACCCCCCCGGGGGGTTCCGGTAACCCCCCGGTACTCCGGTATACATCCGATAACCCCCGGAACCATTCCGTTGTCCGAATATAGTCATCCAATATATTAATCTTTATGTCTCGACCATTTCGAGACTCCTCGTCATGTCTGTGATCACATACGGGACTCCGAACTATCTTCGGTACATCAAAACACATAAACTCATAATATAACCGTCATCTAACTTTAAGCGTGCGGACCCTACGGGTTCGAGAACTATGTAGACATGACCGAGACACGTCTCCGGTCAATAACCAATAGCGGAACCTGGATGCTCATATTGGCTCCTACGTATTCTACGAAGATCTTTATCGGTCAAACCGCATAACAACATACGTTGTTCCCTTTGTCATCGGTATGTTACTTGCCCGAGATTCGATCGTCGGTATCTCAACACCTAGTTCAATCTCGTTACCGGCAAGTCTCTTTACTCGTTACGTAATGCATCATTCTGTAACTAACTCATTAGCTACATTGCTTGCAAGGCTTATAGTGATGTGCATTACCAAGAGGGCCCAGAGATACCTCTCCGACAATCGGAGTGACAAATCCTAATCTCGAAATACGCCAACTCAACATGTACCTTCGGAGACACCTGAAGAGCTCCTTTATAATCACCTAGTTATGTTGTGACGTTTGGTAGAACACAAAGTGTTCCTCTGGTAAACGGGAGTTGCATAATCTCATAGTTGTAGGAACATGTATAAGTCATGAAGAAAGCAATAGCAACATACTAAACAAGCAAGTGCTAAGCTAACGGAATGGGTCAAGTCAATCACATCATTCTCCTAATGATGTGATCCCGTTAATCAAATGACAACTCATGTCTATGGTTAGGAAACACAACCATCTTTGATCAACGAGCTAGTCAAGTAGAGGCATACTAGTGACACTATGTTTGTCTATGTATTCACACATGTATTATGTTTCCGGTTAATACAATTCTAGCATGAATGATAAACATTTATCATGATATAAGGAAATAAATAATAACTTTATTATTGCCTCTAGGGCATATTTCCTTCAGAGAGGAGGAGGCAGGCCACAAGAGGTGCCCCCCTGCCCAATCCGAATTGGACAAGGGGTGGGGGCGCTGCCCTCCTTTCCTTCTCCTTCTTCCCATCTTTCCCCTTTCCCCTCTCCGTTGGAAAGAAGGGGGGCCGAATCCTACTAGGCGTGGAGTCCTAGTAGGACTTCCCCCATGGCGCGCCACCCCTAGGGCCGGCCACCTCCTCCTCTCATTTATATACGGGGGCGGGGGCACCCCAAAGGCACATCAATTGTTCTCTTAGCCGTGTGTGGTGCCCCCTCCACAGTTTACTCCTCCGGTCATAGCGTCGTAGTGCTTAGGCGAAGCCCTGTGTGGATCACATCACCATCACCGTCACCACGCCATCATGTTGAGGGAACTCTCCCTCGACCCTCTGCTGGATCAAGAGTTCGAGGGACATCATCGAGCTGAACGTGTGCTGAACAAGGAGGTCTCGTACGTTCGGTACTAAGATCGGTTGGATCGTGAAGACGTTCGACTACATCAACCGCATTAACCTAACGCGTTCGCTTTTGGTTTAGGAGCGTACGTGGACACACTCTCCCCCTCTCGTTGCTATGCATCTCCTAGATAGATCTTGCGTGATCGTAGGAATTTTTTTGAAATTGCATGCTACGTTCCCCAACAGTGGCATCCGAGCCAGGTCTATGCGTAGATGATATGCACGAGTAGTACACAATGAGTTGTGGGCGATAATTAATAGTCACACTGCTTACCACCAACGTCTTATTTTGATTCGGTGGTATTATTGGATGAAGCGGCCCGGACCAACATTACATGACCAGGTTCATGAGACTGGTTCTACCGACGTGCTTTGCACACAGGTGGCTCGCGGGTGTCTGTTTCTCCAACTTTAGTTGAATTGAATTTTACTACGGCCGGTCCTTGTTGAAGGTTAAAACAGCACACTTGATGAAAAATCGTTGTGGTTTTGATGCGTAGGTAAGAACGGTTCTTGCTAGAAGCCCGTAGCAGCCATAAAACTTGCAACAACAAAGTAGAGGACGTCTAACTTGTTTTTGCAGGGCATGTTGTGATGTGATATGGTCAAGACGTGATGAGATATAAATTGTTGTATGAGATGATCATGTTTTGTAAAAGTTACCGGCAACTGGAAGGAGCCTTATAATTGTCGCTTTTATTGTATGAAATGCAATCGCCATGTAATTGCTTTACTTTATCACTAAGCGGTAGTGATAGTCGTGGAAGCAATAGTTGGCGAGACGACAATGACGATACGATGGAGATCAAGGTGTGAAGCCGGTGACGATGGAGATCATGACGGTGCTTTAGAGATGGAGATCAAAGGCACACGATGATGATGGCCATATCATGTCACATATTTTGATTGCATGTGATGTTTATCCTTTATGCATCTTATTTTGCTTAGTATGGCGGTAGCATTATAAGATGATCCCTCACTAAATTTAAAGGTATAAGTGTTCTCCCTGAGTA
Source organism: Aegilops bicornis (assembly GCA_021605145.1). Taxonomy (NCBI): domain Eukaryota; kingdom Viridiplantae; phylum Streptophyta; class Magnoliopsida; order Poales; family Poaceae; genus Aegilops; species Aegilops bicornis. The sequence goes on from CM038673.1 coordinate 814,315,387, forward strand.
TGCACCGTTGCGACAGTTCGTCGTGCCGAGACACCACGTGATGATCGGGTGTGATAAGCTCTACGTTCACATACAACGGGTGCAAGCCAGTTTTGCACGTGCAAAATACTCAGGTTAAACCTGACGAGCCTAGCATATGCAGATATGGCCTCGGAACACTGAGACCGAAAGCTCGAACATGAATCATATAGTAGATATGATAAGAGATGTTCACCATTGAAAACTACTCCATCTCACGTGATGACCGTACATGGTTTAGTTGATATGGATCACGTGGTCATTTAGATGACTAGAGGGATGTCTATCTAAGTGGGAGTTCTTAAGTAATATGATTAATTGAACTTAAATTTATCATGAACTTAGTCCTGATAGTTTTTGCATATCTATGTTGTAGATCAATAGGTCGCGTATAGCTCCCCTGTTTTATTTTGTTCCTAGAGAAAACTAAGTTGAAAGATGATAGTAGCAATGATGCCGACTAGGTCCGTGATCTGAGGATTATCCTCATTGCTGCACAGAAGAATTATGTCCTTGCTGCACCGCTAGGTGACAGACCTATTGCAAGAGCAGATGCAGACGTTATGAACGTTTGACAAGCTCGGTATGATGACTACTTGATAGTTTAGTGCGCCATGCTTTACGGCTTAGAACCGTGACTTCAAAATGTATTGAACGCCATGGAGCATATTAGATGTTCCAAGAGCTAAAAATGATATTTCAGACTCATGCCCGTGTTAAGAGGTATGAGACCTCTGACAAGTACTTTGCCTATAAGATGGAGGAGAATAGCTCAGCTAGTGAGCATGTGCTCAGAATGTCTCGGTACTACAATCGCTTGAATCAAGTGGGAGTTAATCTTCCAGATAAGATAGTGATTGACAGAGTTCTCTAGTCACTATCACCAAGTTACTAGAACTTCGTGATGAACTGTAATATGCAAGGGATGATGAAAACGATTCCCAAGCTCTTCGCGATGCTGAAATCAGCGAAGGTAGAAATCAAGAAATAGCATCAAGTGTTGATGGTTAACAAGACCACTAGTTCCAAGAAAAAGGGCAAGGGAAAGGAAGGGAATTTCAAGAATGACAAGCAAGTTGTCACTCCCGTGAAGAAGCCCAAAGCTAGACCCAAGCCTAAAACTGAGTGCTTCTACTGCAAAGGAAATGGTCACTGGAAGCGGAACTGCCCCAAAATACTTGGCGGATAAGAAGGATGGCAAAGTGAACAAAGGTATATTTGATATACATGTTATTGATGTGTACTTTACTAGTGCTCATAGTAGCCCCTCGGTATTTGATACCGGTTCAGTCGCAAAGATTTGTAACTCGAAAGAGGAGTTGCAAAATGAACAGATACTAGTTGAGGGCGAGGTGACGACGTGTGTTGGAAGTGATTCCAAGGTTGATAAGATCACCATCGCACACTCCCTTTACCTTCGGGATTAGTGTTAAACCTAAAATAAATGTTATTTGGTGTTTGTGTTGAGCATGAACATGATCGGATCATGTTTATTGCAATACGGTTATTCATTTAAGTCAAAGAATAATTGTTATTCTGTTTACATGAATAAAACCTTCTGTAGTCATACACCCAAGGTGAATAGTTTATTGAATCTCGATCGTAGTGATACACATATTCATAATATTGATGCGAAAAGATGCAAAGTTGATAATTATAGTGCAACATACTAGTGGTACTGTTGTTTAGGTCATATTGGTGTAAAGCGCATGAATAAACTCCATGCGGATGGACTTTTGGAATCACTTGATTACGAATCATTTGATGCTTGCGAACCATGGCTCATGGGCAAGATGACTAAGACTCCGTTCTCCGGAAAAATGGAGCGAGCCACTGACTTATTGGAAATAATACATACCGATGTATGCGGTCCGTGAGTGTTGAGGCTTGCGCCGAGTATCATTATTTTCTGACCTTCAAAGATGATTTCAGCAGATATGGGTATATCTACTTAATGAAACACAAGTCTGAAACATTTGAAAAAGTTCAAAGAACTTCAGAGTGAAGTTGAGAATCATCGTAACAAGAAAATAAAGTTTCTACGATCTGATCGCGGAGGCGAATATTTGAGTTACGAGTTTGGCCTTCATTTGAAACAATGTGGAATAGTTTCACAACTCACGCCACCTGGAACACCACAGCGTAATGGTGTGTCCGAACATCGTAACCATACTTTATTGGATATGGTGCGATCTATGATGTCTCTTACCGACTTACCACTATCATTTTGGGGTTATGCATTAAAAACAACTCCATTCACGTTAAATAGGGCAACATCTAAATCCGTTGAGACGACGCCGTATGAAATGTGGTTTGGCAAGAAACCTAAGTTGTCGTTTCTTAAATTTTGGGGTTACGATACTTATGTTCAAAAAACTTCAACCTTATAAGCTCGAACCCAAATCGGAGAAATGCGCCTTCATAGGATACCCAAAGGAAACTATTGGGTACACATTCTATCACAGATCCGAAGGCAAGATATTCGTTGCTAAGGATGGATCCTTTCTAGAGAAGGAGTTTCTCTCGAAAGAAGTGAGTAGGAGAAAAGTAGAACTTGATAAGGTAATTGTACCTTCTCCCGAATTGGAAAGTAGGTCATCACAGAAATTAGTTCCAGTGATGCCTACACCAATTAGTGATGAAGTTAATGATGATGATCATGAAACTTCAGATCAAGTTAATAGCGAGCCTTGTAGGTCAACTAGAGTACATTCCGCACCAAAGTGGTACGGTAATCCTATTCTGAAAGTCATGTTATTAGACCATGACGAACCTACGAACTATGAGGAAGCGATGATGAGCCCAGATTCCGTGAAATGGCTTGAGGCCATGAAATCTGAGGTTGGATCCATGTATAAGAACAAAGTGTGCACTTTGGTTGACTTGCTAAATGATCGGCAAGCCATTGAGAATAAATGGATTTTCAAGAGGAAGACGGACACTGATGGTAGTGTTACTATCTACAAAGCTCGAATTGTCGCAAAAAGATTTTTTGACAAGTTCAGGGTGTTGACTACGATGAGATTTTCTCACTCGTATCGATTTTTAAAGTCTGTCCAAATCATGTTAGCAATTGCCACATTTTATGAAATCTGGCGTATGGATGTCAAAATTGCATTCCTTAATGGATTTATTAAAGAAGAGTTGTATATGATGCAACCAGAAGGTTTGTCAATCCTAAAGGTGCTAACAAAATGTGTAAGCTCCAGCAATCCATCTATGGACTGGTCCAAGCATCTCGGAGTTGGAATATATGCTTTGATGAGTTGATCAAAGCATATGGTTCTATACAAACTTGCGGTGAAGTATGTATTTACAAGAAAGTGAGTGGGAGCACTACAACATTTCTGATAAGTATATGTGAATGACATATTCTTGATCGAAAATGATGTAGAATTTTCTGGAAAGCATAAAGGAGTGTTCGAAAGGAGTTTTTCAAAGAAAGAACTCGGTGAAGCTTCTTACATATTGGGCATCAAGATCTATAGAGATAGATCAAGACACTTGATAAGTTTTTTCAATGAGTACATACCTTGACAGGATTTTGAAGTAGTTCAAAAAGGAATAGTCAAAGAAGGAGTTCTTGCTCAGATTGCAAGGTGTAAAGTTGAGTAAGACTCAAAACCCGACCACGGCAGAAAATAGAAAGAGAATGAAAGTCATTCCCAATGCCTCAGCCATAGGTTCTATAAAGTATGCTATGATGTGTACAAGACCTATTGTGTACCTTGCCATGAGTTTGGCAAGGGGGTACGATAGTGATCCAGGAGTGGATCACTAGACAACGGTCAAAGTTATCCTTAGTTACCTAAGAGGACTAAGGAAATATTTCTCGGTTATGGAGGTAATAAAGAGTCGTCGTAAAGAGTTACGTTGATGCAAGCTTTAACACCGATCTGGATGACTCTGAGTCTCAATCTGGATACATATTGAAAGTGAGAGCAATTAGCTAGAGTAGCTCCATGCAGAGCATTGTAGACATAGAAATTTGCAAAATACATACGGATCTGAATGTGGCAGACCCGTTGACTAAACTTCTCTCACAAGCAAAACATGATCACACCTTAGTACTCTTTGGGTGTTAATCACATGGCGATATGAACTAGATTATTGATTCTAGTAAACCCTTTGGGTGTTGGTCACATGGCGACGTGAACTGTGGGTGTTAATCACATGAAGATGTGAACTATTGGTGTTAAATCACATGGCGATGTGAACTAGATTATTGACTCTAGTGCAAGTGGGAGACTGAAGGAAATATGCCCTAGAGGCAATAATAAAGTTGTTATTTTATATTTCCTTATATCATGATAAATGTTTATTATTCATGCTAGAATTTTATTAACTGGAAACTTGATACATGTGTGGATACATAGACAAAACGCCATGTCCCTAGTAAATCTCTACTAGACTAGCTCGTTAATCAAAGATGGTTAAATTTCCTAACCATAGACATGTGTTGTCATTTGATGAACAGGATCACATCATTAGGAGAATGATGTGATGGACAAGACCCATCTATTAGCTTAGCATTATGATATAGTTTTATTGCTATTGCTTTCTTCATGACTTATACATATTCCTCTGACTATGATGTTGGGGAACGTAGTAATTTCAAAAAAATTCCTACGCACACGCAAGATCATGGTGATGCATAGCAACGAGAGGGGAGAGTTTTGTCCACGTACCCTCGTAGACCGAAAGCGGAAGCTTAAGCACAACGCGGTTGATGTAGTCGTATGTCTTCACGGCCCGACCTATCAAGCACCGAAACTACGGCACCTCCGAGTTCTTGCACACGTTCAGCTCGATGACGTTCCCCGTACTCCTATCCAGCAGAATGTCGGGGAAGAGTTTCGTCAGCACGACGGCGTGGTGATGATCTTGATGTTCTACCGTCGCAGGGCTTCGCCTAAGCACCGCTACGATATTATCGAGGAGAACTATGGTGGAGGGGGGCACCGCACACGGCTAAGAGATCAATGATCAATTGTTGTGTCTCCAAGGGGTGCCCCCCTCCCCGTATATAAAGGAGTGGAGGAGGGGGAGGGCCGGCCCTCTCTATGGCGCGCCCTTAGGAGGAGTCCTACTCCCATCGGGAGTAGGATCCCCCCCCCTTCCAAGTAGTAGGAGTAGGAGTCAAGGAAAGGGAGAGAGAAGAGAAGGAAGGAGGCAGCCCTCCCCTAGTCCAATTCGGACTAGGCCTTGGGGGCCCAACCTCTCCTCTCTCTTTCCCCTAAAGCCCAATAAGGCCCATATACTCCCCTGCGAATTCCCGTAACTCTCCGGTACTCCGAAAAATACCCGAATCACTCGGAACCTTTCCGATGTCCAAATATAGTCGTCCAATATATCGATCTTTACATCTCGACCATTTCGAGACTCCTCGTCAAGTACGTGATCATATCCGGGACTCGGAACTCCTTCGGTACATCAAAACACATAAACTCATAATATAACTGTCATCGAACTTTAAGCGTGCGGACCCTACGGGTTCGAGAACAATGTAGACATGACCGAGACACGTTTCCGGTAAATAACCAATAGCAGAACCTGGATGCTCATATTGGCTCTTACATATTCTACGAAGATCTTTATCGGTCAAACCACATAACAACATACATTGTTCCTTTTGTCATCGATATGTTTACTTGCCCGAGATTCGGTCGTCGGTATCTCAATACCTAGTTCAATCTCGTTACCTGCAAGTCTCTTTACTCGTTACGTAATGCATCATACCACAACTAACTCATTAGCCACATTGCTTGCAAGGCTTATAGTGATGTGCATTACCGAGAGGGCCCATAGATACGTCTCCGACAATCGGACTGACAAATCCTAATCTCGAAATACGCCAACTCAATATGTACCTTCGGAGACACCTGTAGAGCTCCTTTATAATCACCCAGTTACGTTGTGACGTTTGGTAGCGCACAAAGTGTTCCTCCGGTAAACGGGAGTTGCATAATCTCATAGTCATAGGAACATATATAAGTCATGAAGAAAGCAATAGCAACATACTAAACGATCAAGTGCTAAGCTAACGGAATGGGTCAAGTCAATCACATCATTCTTCTAATGATGTGATCCGTTAATCAAATGACAACTCATGTCTATGGCTAGGAAACACAACCATCTTTGATCAACAATCTAGTCAAGTAGAGGCATACTAGTGACACTATGTTTGTCTATGTATTCACACATGTATTATGTTTCCGGTTAATACAATTCTAGCATGAATAATAAACATTTATCATGAAATAAGGAAATAAATAATAACTTTATTATTGCCTCTAGGGCATATTTCCTTCATATGAGAATATGCAACTCCCGAATACCGGAGGAACACCTTGTGTGCTATCAAACGTCACAACGGAATTGGATGATTATAAAGATGCTCCACAGGTGTCTCCGAAGGTGTTTGTTGGGTTGGCATAGATCGAGATTAAGATTTGTCACTCCGAGTATCAAAGAGGTATCTCTGGGCCCTCTTGGTAATGCACATCATAATAAGCCTTGCAAGCAATGTGACTAATGAGTTAGTTGCGGGATGATGCATTACGAAACGAGTAAAGAGACTTGCCTGTAACGATATTGAACTAGGTATGATGATACCGATGATCGAATCTCGGGCAAGTAACATATCGATGACAAAGGGAATAACATATGTTGTTATGCGGTTTGACCGATAAAGATCTTCGTAGAATATGTAAGAATCAATGTGAGCATCCAGGTTCCGCTATTGGTTATTGACTGGAGATGTGTCTCGGTCATGTCTACATAGTTCTCGAACCCGTAGGGTCTGCACGCTTAACGTTCGATGACGATTTGTATTATGAGTTATGTGTTTTGGTGAACGAAGTTTGTTCGGAGTCCCGGATGAGATCATGGACATGACAAGGAGTCTCGAAATGGTCGAGAGGTAAATATTGATATATTGGAAGGTTATATGCGGACACCGGAATGGTTCCGAAGAGGTTCGGGGATTTATCAGAGTACCGGGAGGTTATCTGAACCCCCCCGGAAAGTTAATGGGCCTCACGGGCCATAGTGGACAGGAGGAGGCAGGCCACAAGAGGTGGCGCACGCCCCCCTGCCCAATCTGAATTGGACAAGGGGTGGGGGCGCAGCCCCCCTTTCCTTCTCCCTCCCCCTTCTTTCCCCTTTCCCCTCTCCGTTGGAAGGAAGGGGTGCGAATCCTACTAGGAGTGGAGTCCTAGTAGGACTCCCCCCATGGCGCGCCACCCCTAGGGCCGGCCACCTCCTCCTGCTCTCCTTTATATACAGGGGCGGGGGCACCGCAAAGGCACATCAATTGTTGTCTTAGCCGTGTGCGGTGCCCCCCTCCACAGTTTACTCCTCCGGTCATAGCGTCGTAGTGCTTAGGCGAAGTCCTGCGTGGATCACATCACCATCACCGTCATCACGCCGTCGTGCAGACGGAACTCTCCCTCGACCCTCTACTGGATCAAGAGTTCGAGGGACGTCATCGAGCTGAACGTGTGCTGAACATGGAGGTGTCGTACGTTCGGTACTAAGATCGGTTGGATCGTGAAGACGTTCGACTACATCAACCGCATTAACCTAACACTTCCGCTTTCGGTCTATGAGGGTACGTAGACACACTCTCCCCCTTCGTTGCTATGCATCTCCTAGATAGATCTTGCGTGATCGTAGGAATTTTTTTGAAATTGCATGCTACGTTCCCCAACACTTACTTCCTTCCTCTCCAACTTTACTTCTCGTTCCTACTTATTTCCTAGAGTACTCTTCCTTTTTTTGTTTTATTTTCTGGACACTCTTTCCTTCTCCAAGACCATGGACCACTTGGCCGCTTTAGATCTTTTCTTCTTATTTTTGGAACACTCTTTCTTTTCTACTATAGCATGAACCACCTGGTCAATGTAGTGTTATGTTATCGTTGCCCGCAAATGTTTCGGCAACCGTCAACTTGTGGACATCCTGTAGAGCATGGTCATCATCCATCTTGGTGAACGCTTAGTCGTCCATGTCAGGAGCGCATGGTGGCCGTTGTTCATGTTGGCAAGCGGTACTCGGCCATGTCGTTGAGAGCCTATTTGACCCTCCTTGTCCGCGAGCGCTTTCAAAATGATTCAATGCAATTAACTGCCTGCTCAATTAATTAATTACACAAATAATTAGTTATCTACCTAATTCTTTGCATGCCCAATTAACTACCAACCAAATCAATTAATTATATGCCTAATTGAAAAAATCCCTACATCTAATTATCTGTAGGCAAATTAATTATCTGCCTAATTAATAAATTATATTAATGATTTGGTTTTCAAATTGACTAGGTGTGAAAAAATTCGCACTAAATGGACCTAATTAATCTCATGTAATTAACTATCTAGCTATTTAATTACATTAATGGTTTGATTTCCAAATTGATTAAGCACTCGATTTCCAAATTATTTTCGCATGAATGCTTGTTAGGATCGATGACTATGTAAATATTCCCTTTGATAATAGAGATATTACACATTTTATGTGCCTCTTGTATTGTTCGATTGAGCCTTGGTTGTAAAGACGCTCTTGCAGTAGATTCATTTGTGCAAGGCCTACCGAGTATTATAGAACACATTTTCTTAACAAATTTTTTGACATTTGAATGGATACACTTGATTTCAAAATGTAGCCTATCTGGCTCCCTGTAAGATTGACAAGAAATATAATATGACCGCATCCATGAAAGCATATACGTGGTGGTCTGATAACCCGTCTGTCGCCACGGCCGTCCTTGACGCCGTGCGCCACGCCCTGGCATTCTCGTGCACCGCATCAACGCTAGGCTTGGCCACGGCATCCTCCATGGGATTGTGCATAGCGTCCCCGCGCAGGGGCGCGTGGATGCGTACACCCATCTTGAATCCCCTGCTACTCCTGTAGGAGTTATGAGATTTCCACAAAGAGGAAGGGTGATGTAGCACAACAACAAAAAATATTTTCCCCAATTAAGAACCAATGTTTAATAGAATCAGCATGATTTAACAATCTAATAAGATAAACAACACCTACACACAGACAAAATAAAAAGCTTGTACCCAACTTGGCAAGGGGGTCGCCAATCCCCGTGGCTTGCTAATTGCAATGTTAAAAGCAAATAGTGGATACATAGTGGTAAAGCAAAACGACAAATGGCAAAAGAAAATAAAAGAGCAATTTTGTAGAAGCAATTTTTAATGGAGAATAGACCCGGGGGCCATAGTTTCACTAGTGACATCTCTCTCGAAAGTAGGTAATGACATGGTAGACAAATTGTTGTTGGGAAATTGATAGAAAATCAACAATTTATAACTATGGTTATTCCTGGCATAATAATGTATAGGCATTACATCTATGATAAGTAAATTGTTGTCCCGCTGCATCTACTACTATTACTTCACCTCGGAACCGCTATCCAACATGCATCTCATGGTATTAAGTTTATGAAAAACAGAACAGCACAATAAGCAAGATGACATATATAGATAGAGAAAACATCTAGAAATAAGATTAAACCTCGTCGTTTTATGCTTAATGACAACAATACAATACATGCCTTCGTCCTTTCTGTCACTGGATTAGAGCACCGTGAGATTGAACCCACTACTATGCACCACTCCCTATGAAGAACTATCCATCTATCTTGGCTAGAGAAGACAAATAGATTCTGAAAGCATACATAGCTACTCAATTATACAACAAAGAAACTTCAAGAGATCCAATAAAATTCAATGAACAATATGATCATAAATCCACAATTCATTGGATCCCAACAAAGACACCATAAGAATTACATCAAATTGATCTCGAAGGTGAGTATGATATTGATTATCGGAAAGAGAGAAAAACCATCCATCTAGTACTATGGACCCATAGGTCCTAAAAGAACTACTCACACACCATCATTGAGGCAACAAGGTTGATGAAGAGACCTCCTCCAGTGGCTTACCCCTCCGGCAGAACTACATAATAGGGCTATAGATGGGATCTCTTCGGAACAGAAACTTGCGACAGTGATAAAGTTCTCTTTGAAGAACAACGGATGGTTTCGGTATTTGCAGGAATTTGTGGCGGTGGAATTGGGTCAAAACGCTACACGTGGCCCCCAGAAACCTAGGTGGCATGCCTCCCTAGGGCGCGCCACCTATCCTTGTGAGCTTCGTGCCTCCTCCCGACGTCTCCCAAAGCTTCCTACGTTCCTTCTAGTCCATAAAAAATCATCAAAAATTGGCATTGTGTTTGGACCTTCCAAGGTATTGATTTTCTACAAAAACAAAACAAACAAGAAACAAGAAACAAGAACTGACACTAGACACTAAATTAATAGGTTAGTCCAAAAAATAATATATAAATTATATACCATTTATTAAGGAAAGATCATAAACGTAATTGATACATAAATGGGATCACGTGCGACAAGGCCATCAATGACACTCATCTATCAAGGTAAGGAAAGTTCTGATCCATAGTATTAAGAGAGAAGGTCGAAAAATTAGCATGAAAACCAAAAGGTGGGGTTTCAATTGTGAAAAATCGTTGGGAGTGTGCAAGGCAGAAAAACCCAGCATGGAGAGGCAGTGCTATAAGGTGAAGGCTAAAATACCATGGAAGCAAAAATAAACCGTGTGTACTGGCTTACTAACTCCCTTTAATAGTAGAGATATATGCGATTTGGTAAGATAAGAAAATATGTGATTTGATAAGATAATAAAAAATATATGTTATTTTTGTTGTATTAGGAAAGTTGCGATTCTCATTAATAGTAGAGATAATGATAATAATAAATGGCAACACATTGGAAGGTTGTCGAGAAAAATATTATAACTGCATTTTAGTATAAGGTTATCTCACATACATGGTACTATGATTTTTAAATTCTTAATTAACTATTATTTACGTGATTGAATTGAATCAACACCTGACAAAAGTAAGCACAAAACAGGGTCTCACCCTTTAATGGGATTTGATTTTTTAATGATATAGAGAAAAATTCAGTAGGAGAGGTTGTGCGAGGTGAGTCGAAAATAAGCCAGTGAAAGAAGGTGAGGCGAAAATAAACCCCAAAAAATGAATCTGGATACCCGGCTACAACTCCCGTAGACAGAGGTCACACAAAATCTCTTTATAATCAAGCAGCCAATGAACCAATCAATGTAGTATCATATGGACGCAAAACAATGTACCGTATCATATCGTTTATCGTGTAGTAGGAGCCATTGATGTGAGGTCGTAAGCCGTGGACGCACATAGAACCCCCACTACCTCCGTCGCTTCCACGCGGGCCCGGCCCGCCCGAACCGCGGCGTCCACGAGTTTCTGCGTCCGCCCGCATGGACGAGGAGCCGTCAAGTTTTTTCCATTTGCCCCCCGCCCACCGGTCGCGGGTCATCCCCGCCGTCCGTTCCCCGAGCAGACCACCTCCTCGCCGTCCGTTTCCCCTCCTGTTATATAAACCCTCCCTCCTCCCATCCATCCCCACCGCGCTTCCACCCCCGTCCGTCCATCGCCGCCACTCCTCTCCTCGCCGCCACTCTTCTTCTCCGGCGAGGCCAGGAAGAGAAGGGAGGACAAGAGGAGAGGAGGGATCCGGATCCCGCGCAGGTGAGAGATGGCGGCCGCGCTGCGTCTCGCGGCAGTCGCGCGGGATTCTCCGACGGCCGTCTCGGCCTCCAGGCTCGGGAGGGAGAGGGCACCTTTATCCGCGGCCGTCGGTAGGAAGCAATCTTGTGCTGGAGGGTGCTCGTGCTCATTGCCCGAGGCCAGGCGGCCATGACGCGACGGATGCGGCCGGGTTCACCGTCGTGATGAAGTTCGGCGGCTCGTCGATGTCATCTGCCGCGCGGATGCGGGAGGTGGCCGACCTCATCCTCAGCTTCCCCGAGGAGACGCCCGTCGTTGTCCTCTCCGCCATGGGCAAGACCACCAACAACCTCCTCCTGGTACCACCGCTATTCTCCATCGTAAGCCGTGGATGCGGATTTTCTATTTATATCAAACATTTTACCAAATTATACTCAAATATATACTAATGTATGTTATTTTTATTACCACATTATTTGATAATATTACATAGACATCATTCTTTGGTATAACCAATATCATTAAAAAAAATTAAATCCTCTTATATTAGATTACAAATTTGACCAAATAGTTCACCTACTTATTTTACAAATATATTTTAGTGCTAAATTGAATCAATATTGGGTTGTTAAAAAATAGTTTGTTACAATGAGCTTCAGTACAACTCCATTTCTTGGTGTCCTAGTGATGTGCTTTTATATGTGTAGTTTCTAGTGATGTCACTACATATCAACGCAGGTAGAGTGCTTTTATAACACATGGATCTAGCAAAAACTATTTGACAAAGATATCTAGAATTCAACATTAAGAAGTGTAGGTGCAACTAAAATAGATATTTTGTACAAGTGCATGAAATTTCAATCTATAGGCTATCCTCATCTCCCACCGTGCGAAGTGTCCATCCTAAAAGGTGAAACCCTACTTTCTCTCGCTGTCGTTTGTTGCTGGCGCTCGTCTCTTCAAGATTCTTCGTGATAAACATGTAGACATCGTTACGTGTTTGATAAGTGCCCCCTCCCATAAATATGAGACGTTTTTGCGAGCTGACAGAGGGAGTACTTTTTTACATCATAATTATGCGATTCATTTGAATTTGAATTTGAATTATAGTCCCTCCCACAGAAAAAGCACCCCATTTCCAAAAACGCACCCCGGCTTTGCGAAGTAATTACCTGTGGCTGCCACCGCGTGCCCTCCCCCAAACCCCCGGCCGCCCGCAGCCGCAGGGTTCTCCTCCTCTCCTCATCACTCCCCTAAGCTTTGCGCCGCCGCTAGCTTCTCTCTCTCCCTCTCCCCCTCCCCCGTGCGCGACAAGCGGCGGCTAGGGTTTCGCCCTCCCACCCCCGCCCCGCCGTCGCGGCCCTCGCCTCCCGCCTCCCATCCCCGCCGCCGTCCCCGACCGCGTCCTCCGCCGCCGGCCACTTCCACGGAGCTCCCGCGCCAGCAGATCAACGCCGCCGGGCCCGTCCACTTCGTCTCTCCGCCGCGCAGCAGCTCGTCCCCGGCCCGCCCGAACCGCGGCGTCCACGAGTTTCTGCTTCCGGCCCCGAGCAAGAGATCCGGACATCTCCATGGCGACCGCGCTGCGTCTCGCGGCGGTCGCGCGTGACTCTCCGGCGGCCGTCTCCAAGCTCGGGAGGGAGAGGGCCTCGCTGTGCGCCATCGCTAAGCCGGGTGGCCAATGCTGTGCGCGGAGGGGCTGATGCTCCGCTGCCAGAGCGGGGCAGCCACAGCGGCGGCCACTATCAGGAAGGGCGAGGTGGCGGATGGAGCCGGGGCAGCGGCGGGGTTCACCGTTGTGATGAAGTTCGGCGGCTCGTCACTGGCGTCGGCCGCGCGGATGCGGGAGGTGGCCGACCTCATCCTCAGCTTCCCCGAGGAGACGCCCGTCGTCGTCCTCTCCGCCATGGGGAAGACCACCAACAACCTCCTCCTGGTACTGCTGTTGCCATTTCCCGCTCCGTGAAAATTCTGGTCTTTCGGTAGCTCCGTTCCGTGCTGAATTTGCTTGGGTGTTGGACCTGTGTAGGCCGGAGAGAAGGCGGTGAGCTGCGGCGCCCCCAAGGCGTCGGAAATCAACGAGCTCGCCGTCATTAAAGAGCTCCATTTTAGGTGCGTTTTGATTTTGTGATCTTGCCGTTCCCTGTTGCTTCAAGCCTGGTTTGGAGTGTGCATATCCTGAGTGTTCGCTGGTTTGCTCTGCTCAGGACCATCGATGAGCTTGGCCTAGATAGCTCCATTGTTTCAGGTATGTCACGGTTGCTTTCCCCTTTCCAGTTGTTGGCTCAAAGTCAATACTTGTTCTGCAAAGCTAACATGGAATTCTCAAGTCATGCCTTTTTCTTTCGTAGTTAGAGATCCACCCACCGAATGATAAGCAAGTAAACTTGCCTTTCGCCACTTGCGGTTCATCAGTAATTCCATAAAGTAGCTGAATCTTTCTGTTTAATATGTCTGTTCTGTTTGTTTTAAGAAGATTAAGTAAGACTTCTGTTTTGGCTTGCATCTGATTTTCCCCTTCAGCGTCCATTTTCCTATTTGTGTCCTTGCACACAATCCCTATGTAGTACATCTTTCTGTTTATCTGACCATCTCCTTGTGCTGAAAGCTCTTCAAATATTCTTTCCACTTTGGGATAATTGAGGAACGACAAGGTTTTTGGTTCATAGAATTACCCAATGCCCACCTCATCCATTTTCATAATATGAAGTTAATACTGGCAATTTGAATTCTTAAGGTCCTGGTGGCCCAAATTATACAGACCATAGCTTATTATTTTATAAAAGGCCATAGAAGGATCTATTAATACCACAGGCCGTGTCTGCGTTTTTTGCACATGATGAAGTGAGAACCAATCAACACCAAGTTTTTTATGTACAATAAGTAAGGGTCCGGTCTGCTTAAGCTGCTCTCTTATCCTGATAGGGACAACCTTTTTCCTTTAGCTACACAAAGTGTTCTCTTTTTTCTTCTGTCGTGGTGTGCCACCATTTTCGATGGTGGGTTGTAAATGAACATAGATACACCCATTTTCCCTTTAAATTATGTATGATGGTGAGAAGCCTGGAGGTCATTGTCATCTATTCACATCCTTTTCAGCCTTTTTGTTCTATATTCGATAGGGACAGCTTTTGTATTCTATAGATTAGTGGTTAGACCATAGTTGGTTTTTAACTTTTCCCCCCTCAATTGGATGACATTATTTAATACATTGATCTCAGTGTACAGCTGAACAAATTAGTCTGAAACAATGATGATCAATCAAGTCTCACAATGCATCTCAGATTTCCCTGTCGAACAAGCTCTTGTTAATATATAATTTTTATCTTCAACAATCTACATAAATCATTAAATTGATGTAAATACAGCAAGTGTGGCATGCAGATTTCAATTCACGCACATACCCCTTCATGACTAATGTGGAAGATATAGAACAAGTGAAATGTTCCTGAGTCTCATACTTGATGTGTCCCCCAACACATAAAATTCAGACAATCTGAAGTGTGGGCTTGATTCTTACTCATAACACCAGCACAAGCTGTGGTAATTGATTCCTTAGCATTAAACCATTGTTTGTTGCCTTGCATTTTTGGGCTAATTCAGCACTTTACATTCATTTTGTCTTTCACGAAAGTGTCTTCTGTAGTACTATACAAACAACACATTTTAACTGTTCAACCAAACAGATTTTTTGGATGAATTGGAGCAACTGCTTAAGGGTGTTGCTATGATGAAAGAGCTGACTCTTAGGACACGAGATTACCTTGTATCCTTTGGTGAATGCATGTCTACAAGAATATTTGCTGCATATCTGAATAAACTTGGGAAGAAGGCACGACAGGTACATTACATACTTCTATTCTAGCAGACAACAATTTGGTAGTTTGCTTACGACTTTGTTTTGGGGCATAATTGTTTTAAGTTTGAACCTGTTGGAATTAATGCAATTCGACAGAACATCTCCAGAAGGGGTTATTAGTATCTCGCTAACATGGAAAACTGAATTGGTTATGGGAATATCGTTGACAGTCTCGTGGGTCTTTCCTTCTATATATTCTTTTGTTTCTACTTCTACTTGATTGATGAAACTAATTGCTTCAAGTTGATTAATTGTACCACGATACAGCAACATTGGTTCCATGAACTACTAAAAGGTCCCAGCATGCAACGAGTGAGGTGAACTTGCTTTGCTGTGTCAAGCACATGCAGTATGCTGTTAGTAGATACGATGATAGCCCACAGCTTGGTTGCGAAAATACCTGTAGTATGCCTGTCCGCTACTTGGCTATCCAAACTCCAGAAAGTAGTTAGCTCCATGGGGTATATTCGAGTGCCAAGGGGTTGAGAAAGGTGGGAAGTTAGCATCTCATATTAGCAGGGATATGACCGAGAGTCGAATCTGTTCTTTCTATACACTACTGCAGTTAAACATCTTGGCTATGCCCTAGTGCACGTGGATGTCTATTGTTGATGAAAGTTGCTTTAGCCCACAACTATGTGAAATTGTTTTGAGTCTGTAATGAATTTCACAACTATCTGTAACTATTTTTCATTCCAACAATGTCTTAACAATTATTTTTCTTGTTTGCAGTATGATGCTTTTGATCTTGGCTTTATAACCACTGACGATTTCACAAATGCCGATATTCTCGAAGCAACTTATCCTGCTGTTGCAAAGAGGCTACATGGAGATTGGATTGATGACCCAGCTATTCCTATAGTGACTGGCTTCCTTGGGAAGGTCTGTAATGTTATGTAATTCATGCACAAGAGGATTTTTCTTTATTTGTGCTTATGACGATGCTCATACAAATAACAGGGATGGAAATCATGTGCGGTCACAACGTTAGGAAGGGGCGGCAGTGATTTGACCGCTACAACCATTGGCAAAGCCTTGGGGTTAAGAGAAATTCAGGTTTGTTTTCTATTTGAGTGTTATATTTGAATTATCTGATGAAAGGCCAGTTGCTACTGAAACTCCACATTCTAAGCTGCATCCAAAAGCTTTGTATTTGGATTTGGTTAATTATGCTTCCGCTGCTAAGTTGTCCAGATGTTTAACCAAATAAACTTAAGCTATGAATAGTGGTGGACCTGTAGTGCATCTGCTATATTTTGCTGTGCTGTGAGCTGTAACTCAAATTTTGAAATCTGCAACAGGTTTGGAAGGATGTAGACGGTGTGTTGACGTGTGATCCAAATATTTATGCAAACGCGGTACCAGTACCCTACTTGACTTTTGATGAGGCAGCTGAACTTGCTTATTTTGGTGCACAGGTATTCCTTGTTTATTTACTTGTTGACTGAATAGTGGAAGCTTCGCTGTTGCACCTTATTACCTTAGAAAGTGCTACTATATGTTTATTCTCAATTCTTGGCATTTCAAAATTAGTTAATTTTGTCGTTCAGGGGGTTGGCTGTGTAAGCAGGGACCTTTACAGCATTGATACTCGTTGTTATATGTGTTTCTTGTGTTACTAGGCGATTTAGCAAGTATTGTTCTACCATTATATAACACTTACTCAAATACGTCCACCAACTATTAGGTTTTGCATCCCCAATCAATGCGACCAGCTAGGGAAGGTGGTATCCCAGTTCGAGTGAAGAACTCATATAACCGTCATGCACCTGGCACTGTGATCACTAAAACAAGAGATATGCGCAAGGTTTGTTACGTGACTGTGTCAGTATATTCTGATTCTTCCATGTGAAATTGCTACTGATCCCTGATTGGACATTATTTTGCAGAGCATATTAACCAGCATTGTCCTGAAATCAAATATTACCATGCTGGATATAGTGAGCACAAGGATGCTCGGACAGTATGGCTTTCTAGCAAAGGTAAACAACAATAGTCTTGTGGCTCTCTTTCCCTATAGCTATACGCTTTCTTTTATTGTACGCCGTTTTTGACTTTCTATGCAGGTCTTCTCTGCAAAGGTAAATATAGCAACAGGCTTGTGGCTCCTTTTTCCTACAGGTACATGTGTTTTCTTACTATATCATTTCTGCGCAGGTCTTCTCTATATTTGAAGATTTGGGTATCTCTGTTGATTCTGTGGCTACTAGTGAAGTCAGCATATCATTGACACTGGATCCATCAAAACTTTGGAGTCGTGAATTGATCCAGCAGGTAAAAACCTGGGACCTTATTCCACTTTTATGTTCAGTTCTCAGCCAACAATACTGCTTGGCACTGCCCCACTGCTGTGTTTTTTTATCAATGCTCCTGTTTCATTGTTTTGTTATGATGATGTGGCAGGAGCTTGATAATGTAGTTGAAGAGCTTGAAAAGATTGCAGTTGTTCATCTCCTACAGCACAGATCAATCATTTCCCTGATAGGGAACGTGCAGAGATCGTCTCTGATTCTTGAGAAGGTACGACTACACAAACTTTATCTTAACATAATGCATGATGTGGTAATGCGTTAGAATGCTCACCAAATATTTTAAGTGCTTCAGTTGATCATTTTGCATCATAGCATTTACATTCATTGCTTGCATGCCAGGCGTTCAACGTTCTACGCAGAAATGGTGTTAATGTTCAGATGATTTCGCAAGGGGCGTCCAAGGTAATAATAATAATACCCCCTTCGCCAAAATGGAACGAACTTTGTTTTCTACACATGTCAATGGGAATGGCGGTTTCTAACTGTGCATATGAGCAGGTGAACATCTCCTTGGTGGTGAATGACAGCGAGGCGAAGCAGTGCGTGCAAGCCCTCCACTCAGCATTCTTCGAGAATGGTTTCTTGTCAGAAGTCGAGGAAGCGGATCTTGCACAGAACAGGGTCCCAGTCCTAGTAAGCTCTAATGGTGCTATCAATAGAAACTAGTCGACGTCGCCTTTTTCTGTTTCCAGCCACGGTTGTGCCGTTCTTTGGTTAAGATGGCGATTCGTCCCAGATTATTTAGGCCACCTGAGCTGATTCATTGGTGTTGTAAGAGTGGTATTATAGTTATCATCGGTGTTGTAAGAGTGAGCAGTGTTATAGTTAGCATGATTCTTGGAGTGCTAGCATATATGGTAGCTAGCCCAATCAATGTATGTGATTGTGTCAGGCGTGCTACTTGCTGAACTTAACCATTGGAGGTTTGTAGTGCACTCCTTGGGTGTCTTCTACAAAATACTAAATAGTATGTGTGTTGTTCCTTCTATTTATATTAGCGAATAATTCTTGTTTTTGTCTTTGATATCTATGGCATGGTGAGCGTGGGGACTGTTTTTTTGTCTATAGACTTGTAAATCTGACAAGCTGTCACATTGGTCTTGTCGGGTAGATTACTTGCCACCGAATGTGCAACGTAATGCATTTTATATGTGATGCTACTCCCTCTTGAACAAAACGTCTTATATTTAGGAACAGAGGTTGAACTTCAAAAAATGTCATATATTTTAGGAATAGAGGGAGTATTTGTGTGGACTAGAGAAGTTAGATTCGTTGAGGTATTACCTGTAAATAAACTGCAAGCCCACTGATTTTTTTTTAAAAAAAAATTCAAGCTCACTGATTCTTAGATATACAGAAATGAAAGAAAATGGAGAAGCTGAAAACTGCATCAGGCGTGACGCAAAGCGGCATAAAAAGGAATTTTGGGGCTTGCTGCACTTTTCTTCTTCCAGATAGCAGATTATAAGTTTGCTGAAAATGTGAAGCAAGATCTGATGGATGTTAAAACATACAGTATATGACTACTGGAGACTATACATACACATAGAAAATGAAATGATACGAACTTTACTGAAAATAATGAGAAGGAAATAAATGCCCGAGCCTAGGTTCGAAAGTTAGAAACGTGAAGTAAATATGGTGGAAGTTATTTTAGCATGAGTTGTGGTGTTTTACAACTTATTTGGTCCAACAATGCGCATCTCCAATTAACCATCACTAGTTTTAACAAATGTTGCACGCTAATGGTAGAAGGTAAAAATAGATGGTTCTACGCTAAGAATGTACGTATTTCTAAGTGCAGCAGCAAATAGGGACAAACAAATAAAGGGAGAAAAAAAATTGAGTGTCTGAGCCCAGGTTCGAACTGGGGACCTTTAGTGTGTGAGACTAACGTGATAACCAACTACACCACCCAGACACTTTTGTTTGGTGATTCGAAATATAGCTATATCAACATGAACACGTACACTGTGCTTACTGCTAGGGTGAACAACTCTGCCATACTCATCTTATACTTTGTGCCGCTCTAACAAAGCAACAAGCTTAAATGCAGAGTATAATTAGTTTAGACTCTCTCATACTCACACTTTGCATCTACTTACTTAGCGCTTGGCTGGCAACTGTACACGGTAGCACAGATGGGTCTATAATTTTTTGGGGGAAACTATCGATTTATCATTGGAAAAGATAGATAATATAAATCTTCCATCTTATAAAACATGTTATATTTATACCATTGGAAAAGATAGATGATATCAGTCTACCATTGCAAAAGATGATATCAACCTACCATTGAGACAATACACTATATCAACATACCATTGTGAACACAAGTTTGACAAACAACGTTTGGTGATGATGAAAATGACACAAACATACATGTGAATTTCCTTGCCTCTTCCTTTGTGTAACGGAGCAATGTTAGAAAGAGGACTACAGTGCTCGACGGCTTATATTTTGTTCTACTTACCATATTTGTATGATCAAAATTGCCCCGACCAATCAACAGCTAGGATTGAATTATGCTCTTACCTCCTCTTATCTCTTAGATGATGCTCAATAGGTTCAACCGAGAGCTATTCTAAAGCTCCTGCTAATATCGAATTTAGATGTGCAATACTTGGAACGCATCTAGATGTGCTTTAGCAAAACTGTATCTCATTTTGCATTTTCTACTGAAGTTCGTGGTCCTCCTTCCGTCCTCCGATAGGACATCTTACCATTTTCTACCCGATCACATTCTTTTGTTAGTATCGCTTTAATATTATAATTATATAACTCGCGTTTTTTCTTCTTTTGATTGTAGCCCTTAAGAAGTGGTGAAGTTCAATGTTCTGTCCGACTCATACACGACGTTCATGTCGACTATGCATGCCAAGCTATTGGGCCCATATATATATCCGGAGAAGGTCAAACAACCCCCGTGCTACTAGTCAAGCTGACCAAGGACAACCAGCCTCCACCATGGTGGGCTGAAGAGGAGTTGGCAGGCAAGGGCGGGGCTGCCCCCAAGATTTCCGTTTGCAACGACACCGTATGTCTTCACCTTCACCAACTTCGAAGGGAAGTTGTTCAAGCTGACAGATGGAAGAGCCGAAGTCCTCTCAGACATCACACAACTAGGATTCAACAACAATTACAATACCTTGGTTGGTGGCGCCACAAACCTACCACAACTGAAGCTCGATAAGTTTGGTGTGGTCGAGGCGGCGGCGACACCGTGGAACCACAACAGGAATAAACCATTCAAGGACGACGAGCTGAAGAAGGCATTAGGCAGGTAGAAACTGCTGGGCCAAGGCTAAACCCATGAGTGTTTGAGGGTGCAAAATGCAAAAAATATCACCCAAAAATATTTCTTCACAGTTTGGTCCAAAGCTTGGGGCGGGGGCACTGCCCCAGAGTTGCACATAGCTCGCCCAGTGCATGTGTGTGGTCCTGTGCAAGCCGCGAGGCTAGGGCCCGTGTACGATGCCGTGAATGACGGTTGTAGCTTGCTGCATGCTGCCCAAATAAAATTAAAAGCAATGAATAATGGGTGGTTGACTTATAGTGCATCTATGCAATTTTGCAGTTGTAAGGGCATATTTATTCCCTAGTGGTTTTGGTGATTGATGATAATGCTTTTGCGGACTAATCGTGTGCGTTAAGTTCTTTCAGAGGATCATCCATTGGCACGAGACGATTTCCTCTCCTCGGTGTTTTTATTCAAGACGGTGTAGCTCCTGCGTTTCGTTGTTGGTGGACTAGTTTCGTAGGAGTCACCGTACTATTAAGAGGGGATCCGCTTTGGTAAGACTTGAAGGAAATATGCCCTAGAGGCAATAATAAAGTTATTATTTATTTCCTTATATCATGATAAATGTTTATTATTCATGCTAGAATTGTATTAACCGGAAACATAATACATGTGTGAATATATAGACAAACAGTATGTCACTAGTATGCCTCTACTTGACTAGCTTGTTAATCAAAGATGGTTATGTTTCCTAACCATGAACAAGGAGTTGTTATTTGATTAACAAGGTCACATCATTAGTTGAATGATCTGATTGACATGACCCATTCCGTTAGCTTAACACTTGATCGTTTAGTATGTTAATGCTTTCTTCATGACCCATACATGTTCCTATAACTATGAGATTATGCAACTCCCGTTTACCGGAGGAACACTTTGGGTACTACCAAACGTCCACAACGTAATCGGGTGATTATAAAGGAGTACTACAGGTGTCTCCAAAGGTACTTGTTGGGTTGGCGTATTTCGAGATTAGGTTTTGTCACTCCGATTGTTGGAGAGGTATCTCTGGGCCTTCTCGGTAATACACATCACATAAGCCTTGCAAGCATTACAACTAATGAGTTAGTTGTGAGATGATGTATTACGGAACGAGTAAAGAGACTTACGATAGCGAGATTGAACTAGGTATTGGATACCGACGATCGAATCTCGGGTAAGTAACATACCGATGACAAAGGGAACAACATATGTCGTTATGCGGTTTGACCGATAAAGATCTTCGTAGAATATGTAGGAACCAATATGGGCATCCAGGTTCCGCTATTGGTTATTGACCGAGAATGGTTCTAGGTCATGTCTACATAGTTCTCGAACCCGTAGGGTCCCTTGCAATAACGTTTCGATGACAGTTCATAATGAGTTTATAAGTATTGATGCACCGAAGGTTGTTGAGTCCCGGATGTGATCACGGACATGACGAGGAGTCTCGAAATGGTCGAGACATAAAGATTGATATATTGGAAGCCTACATTTGGACATCGGAAGTGTTCCGGTGAAATCGATTTTACGAGTACCGGAGGTTACGGAAACCCCGGAGGTCCATGGGCCTTAATGGGCCATGAGAGAAGAGGAAGGGCAGGCCAAGGTGGGCTGCGCGCCCTCCCCTCTAGTCCGAATAGGACAAGGAAGGGGGGGGGCGGCGCCCCTTCCCTCTTCCCCCTCCTCCAATCCTAGTCCAACTAGGAGAAGGGGGGGGAGTCCTACTCCCGGTGGGAGTAGGACTCCTCCTTGGTGCGCCTCCTCTAGGGCCGGCCACCTCCCCCGTGGCTCCTTTATATCACGGGGCAGGGGCACCCCAAGACACACAAGTTGATCTACGGATCTTTCCTTAGCCGTGTCGGTGCCCCTTCCACCATATTCCACTTGGTCATATTGTCGTAGAGCTTAGGCGAAGCCTGCGCCGGAGAAGTCATATCGTCGCAGTGCTTAGGCGAAGCCCTGCGTCGGTGGAGCATCAACATCGTCATCACGCCGTCGTCTTGTGGAACTCATCCCGACACTTTTGGATCGGAGTCCGGGATCGCCATCGAGCTGAACGTGTGCGTAACTCGGAGGTGCCGTGCGTTCGGTGCTTGGATCGGTCGGATCGTGAAGACGTGCGACTACATCAACCGCGTTGTTATAACGCTTCCGCTTTCGGTCTCACGAGTGCGTGGGCGGACACTCTTCCCTCTCGTTGCTATGCCATCACCATGGTCTTGCGTGATCGTAGGAATTTTTTGAAATTACTACGTTTCCCAACAAATGGCATCCGAGCCTAGGTTTTATGGTTTGATGTTATTTGCACGAGTAGAACACAAGTGAGTTGTGGACGATACAAGTCATACTGCCTACCAAAGCATGTCATACTTTGGTTCAGCGGTATTGTTGGGCGAGACGATCCGGACCAACATTACGCGTACTCTTCTGTGAGACCGGTTCCCTCGACGTGCTTTGCACATAGATGGCTTGCGGAAGACTGTCTCTCCAACTTTAGTTGAACTGAGTGTGGCTACGCCCGGTCCTTGAGAAGGTTAAAAGCAGTCTATTTGACAAACTATCGTTGTGGTTTTGATGCGTAGGTAAGAACGGTTCTTGCTCAGCCTGTAGCAGCCACGTAAAACTTGCAACAACAAAGTAGAGGACGTCTAACTTGTTTTTGCAGGGCATGTTGTGATGTGATATGGTCAAGACGTGATGCTATATTTTATTGTATGAGATGATCATGTTTTGTAACCGAAGTTATCGGCAATCGCAGGAGCCATATGGTTGTCGCTTTATTGTATGAAATGCAAACGCCATGTAATTGCTTTACTTTATCACTAAGCGGTAGCGATAGTCGTGGAAGCAATAGTTGGCGAGACGACAAAGATGCTACGATGAAGATCAAGGTGTCGCGCCGGTGACGATGGTGATCATGACGGTGCTTCGGAGATGGAGATCACAAGCACAAGATGATGATGACCATATCATATCACTTATATTGATTGCATGTGATGTTTATCCTTTATGCATCTTATCTTGCTTTGATTGACGGTAGCATTATAAGATGATCTCTCACTAAAATTATCAAGAAGTGTTCTCCATGAGTATGCACCGTTGCCAAATTTCGTAGTACCCAGACACCACGTGATGATCGGGTGTGATAAGTTCTACGTCCATCTACAACGGGTGCAAAACAGTTGCACACGCGGAATACTCAGGTTAAACTTGACGAGCCTAGCATATAACAGATATGGCCTCGGAACACGGAGACCGAAAGGTCGAACGTGAATCATATAGTAGATATGATCAACATAGTGATGTTCACCATTGAAACTACTCCATCTCACGTGATGATCGGACATGGTTTAGTTGATTTGGATCACGTAATCACTTAGATGACTAGAGAGATGTCTATCTAAGTGGGAGTTCTTAAGTAATATGATTAATTGAACTTTAATTTATCATGAACTTAGTCCTGGTAGTATTTTGCAAATTATGTTGTAGATCAATAGCTCGCGTTGTTGCTTCCTATGTTTTTATATGTGTTCCTAGAGAAAATTGTATTGAAAAATGTTAGTAGCAATGATGCGGATTGGATCCGTGATCTGAGGTTTATCCTCATTGCTGCCTGTAAGAATTATGTCCTTAATGCACCGCTAGGTGACAGACCTATTGCAGGAAGCGGATGCATACGTTATGAGCGTTTGGCTGGCTCAAGATGATGACTACTTGATAGTTTAGTGCACCATACTTAACGGCTTAGAATCGGGACTTCAAAGACGTTTTGAAACGTCATGGACCATATGAGATGTTCCAGGAGTTGAAGTTAATATTTCAAGCAAATACCCGAGTTGAGAGGTATGAAATCTCCAACAAGTTCTATAGCTAAAAGATGGAGGAGAATCGCTCAACTAGTGAGCATGTTCTCAGATTGTCCGGTACTTCAATCGCTTGAATCAAGTGGGAGTTAATCTTCCAGATAAGATAGTGATTGACAGAATTCTCTAGTCACCATCACTAAGTTACTAGAACTTCGTGATGAACTATAGTATGCAAGGGATGACGAAAACGATTCCGAGCTCTTCGTGATGTTGAAATCGTGAAGGTAGAAATCGAGAAAGAGCATCAAGTGTTGATGATTGTCATGACCACTAGTTTCAAGAAAAGAGCAAAGGGAAAGAAAGGGAACTTCAAGTAGAATGACAAGCAAGTTGTCACTCCCACGAAGAAACCCAAAGATGAACCAAAGCCTGAAACTGAAAAGCTTACACTGCATAGGAAATGGTCACTTTGAAACGGAAATACCGAGATATTTGGTGGATAAGAAGGATGGCAAAGTGAACAAGGGTATATTTGATATACAGGTTATTGATGTGTGCTTTACTAGTGTTTATAGTAGCCCCTGAGTATTTGATACTTGTTCGGTTGCTAAGATTAGTAACTCGAAACAGGAGTTACAGAATAAACAGAAACTAGTTGAAGGGGCAGTAACGATGAGTGTTGGAAGTAGTTCCAAGATTGATATGATCATCATCGCACACTCCCTATACTATCGGGATTAGTGTTGAACCTAAATAAATGTTATTTGGCGTTTGCGTTGAGCATAAATATGATTTGATCATGTTTATTGCAATACGGTTATTCATGTAAGTTAGAGAATAATTGTTGTTCTATTTACATGAATAAAGACCTTCGATGGTCATACACCCAATAAAAATAGTTTGTTGGATCTCGATCGTAGTAATACACATATTCATAATATTGATGCCAAAAGATGCAAAGTTAATAATGATAGTGCAACTTATTTGTGGCACTGCCGTTTAGGTAATATTGGTGTAAAGCGCATGAAGAAACTCCATGCTGATGGGATTTTGGAATAACTTGGTTATGAATCATTTTATGCATGCGAACCGTGCCTTTTGGGCAAGATGACTGAAACTCCGTTGTTCGGAACAATGAAACGAGATACTGACTTATTGGAAATAATACATACCGATGTATGCGATCCAATGAGTGTTGATGCTCGTGGCAAGTATCGTTATTTTCTGACCTTCACAGATGATTTGAGCAGATATGCGTATATCTTCTTAATGAAACATAAGTCTGAAATAGTTGAAAAGTTCAAAGAATTTCAGAGTGAAGTAGAAAATCATCGTAACAAGAAAATAAAGTTTCTGTGATCTGATCGTGGAGATGAATATTTGAGTTACGAGTTTGGTCTTCAATTAAAACAAAGTGGAATAGTTTCACAGATCACGCCACCTGGAACACCACAACGTTATGGTGTATCCGAACGTCGTAACCGTACTCTATTTTGATATGGTGCGATCAATAATGTTTCTTACCGATTTACCAATATCGTTTTGGGGTTATGCATTAGAGAGATAGCTGCATTCACGTTTAATAGGGCACCATCTAAATCCGTTGAGGCGACACCGTATGAACTATGGTTTAACAAAGAAACCTAAGCTGTCGTTTCTTAAAAGTTTGGAGTTTTGATACTTATGTGAAAAAGTTTTCACCTGATAAGCTCGAACCCAAATCGGAGAAGTGCGTCTTCATAGAATACCCAAAGGTAACTATTGGGTACACCTTCTATCACAGATCCAAAGGCAAGTTTTTCGTTGCTAAGATGGATCCTTTCTAGAGAAGAAAGTTTCTCTCGAAAGAAGTGAGTGGGAGGAAAATAGAACTTGATGAGGTAATTGTACCTTCTCCCTTATTGGAAAGTAGTTCATCACAGAAATCAGTTCCAGTGATTCCTACACCAATTAGTGAGGAAGTTAGTGATGATGATCATAAAACTTCAGATCAAGTTGCTACCAAACCTCGTAGGTCTTCCAGAGTAAGATCCGCACTGCAGTAGTACGGTAATCATATTCGGAAGTCATGTTACTAGACCATGATGAGCCTACGAACTATGAGGAAGCGATGATGAGCCCAGATTCCATAAAATGGCTTGAGGCCATGAAATCTGAGATAGGATCCATGTATGAGAACAAAGTATGGACTTTGATTGACTTGCTCGATGATCAGCAAGCCATGTTAAATAAATGGATCTTCAAGAGGAAGACGGACACTGATAGTAGTGTTACTATCTACAAAGCTCGACTTGTTGCAAAAGGTTTTCGACAAGTCCAATGTGTTGAATACGATGAGATTTTCTCACTCGTAACGATGCTTAAAGTCTGTCCGAATCATGTTAGCAATTGCCACATTTTATGAAATCTGGCAAATGGATGTCCAAACTACATTCTTTAATGGATTTATTAAAGAAGAGTTGTATATGATGCAACCAGAAGGTTTTGTCAAACCTAAAGGAGCTAACAAAATGTGCAAGCTCCAGTGATCCATCTATGGACCGTGCGGGCATCTCGGAGTTGGAATAAACGCTTTGATAGTGTGATCAAAGCATATGGTTTTATACTGCACTTTTGGAGAAGCCTGTATTTACAAGAAAGTGAGTGGGAGCACTACAACATTTCGATAAGTATATGTGAATGACATATTGTTGATCGGAAATAATGTAGAATTATTCTGCAAAGCATAAAGGAGTATTTGAAAGGAGTTTTTCAAAGAAGGACCTCAAGTGAAGCTGCTTACATATTAAGCATCAAGATCTATAGAGATAGATCAAGACGCTTGATAAGTTTTTCAATAAGTACATACCTTGTCAAGATTTTGAAGTAGTTCAAAATGGAACAGTCAAAGAAAAGTTCTTGCCTGTATTGCAAAACATATGAAATTGAGTAAGACTCAAATCCCGACCATGGCAGAAAGTAGAAAAGAGAATGAAAGTCATTCCCTATGCCTCAGTCATAGGTGCTATAAAGTATGCTATGCTATGTACTAGACCTATTGTATACCTTGCTCTGACTTTGGCAAGGAGGTACAATAGTGATCTAGGAGTAGATCATCGGACATTGGTCAAGAACATCCTTAGTGAGGACTAAGGAAATATTTCTCGATTATGGAGGTGATAAAAGAGCCCGTCAGTAAAGAGTTACATCGATGCAAGCTTTTTACACAGATCCAGATGACTCTAAGACTCAATCTGGATACATATTGAAAGTGGGAGCAATTAGCTAGAGTAGCTCCGTGCAGAGCATTGTAGACATAGAGTATTTGCAAAATACATACGGCTCTGAATGTGACAGACCCGTTGACTAAGCTTCTCTCACGAGCAAAACATGATCATACCTTAGTACTCTTTGGGTGTTAATCACATAGCGATGTGAACTAGATTATTGACTCTAGTAAACCCTTTGGGTGTTGGTCACATGATGATGTGAACTAGATTATTGACTCTAGTGCAAGTGGGAGACTGAAGGAAATATGCCCTAGAGGCAATAATAAAGTTATTATTTATTTCCTTATATCATGATAAATGTTTATTATTCATGCTAGAATTGTATTAACCGGAAACATAATACATGTGTGAATATATAGACAAACAGTATGTCACTAGTATGCCTCCTCTACTTGACTAGCTTGTTAATCAAAGATGGTTATGTTTCCTAACCATGAACAAGGAGTTGTTATTTGATTAACAAGGTCACATCATTAGTTGAATGATCTCGATCGACATGACCCATTCCGTTAGCTTAACACTTGATCGCTTAGTATGTTAATGCTTTCTTCATGACCCATACATGTTCCTATAACTATGAGATTATGCAACTCCGTTTACCGGAGGAACACTTTGGTACTACCAAACGTCCACAACGAATCGGGTGATTATAAAGGAGTACTACAGGTGTCTCCAAAGGTACTTGTTGGGTTGGCGTATTTCGAGATTAGGTTTTGTCACTCCGATTGTTGGAGAGGTATCTACGGGCCTTCTCGGTAATACACATCACATAAGCCTTGCAAGCATTACAACTAATGAGTTAGTTGTGAGATGATGTATTACGGAACGAGTAAAGAGACTTACGGTAACGAGATTGAACTAGGTATTGGATACCGACGATCGAATCTCGGGTAAGTAACATACCGATGACAAAGGGAACAACGTATGTCGTTATGCGGTTTGACCGATAAAGATCTTCGTAGAATATGTAGGAACCAATATGGGCATCCAGGTTCCGCTATTGGTTATTGACCGAGAATGGTTCTAGGTCATGTCTACATAGTTCTCGAACCCGTAGGGTCCGCACGCTTAACGTTTCGATGACAGTTCATAATGAGTTTATAAGTATTGATGCACGAAGGTTGTTCGAGTCCCGGATGTGATCACGGACATGATGAGGAGTCTCGAAATGGTCGAGACATAAAGATTGATATATTGGAAGCCTACATTTGGACATCGGAAGTGTTCCGGGTGAAATCGGGATTTTACCGAGATGCAGGAGGTTACCGGAAACCCCGGGAGGTCCATGGGCCTTAATGGGCCATGAGAGAAGAGGAAGGGCAGGCCAAGGTGGGCTGCGCGCCTCCCCTCTAGTCCGAATAGGACAAGGAAGGGGCGGCGCCTTCCTCTTCCCCTCCTCCAATCCTAGTCCAACTAGGAGAAGGGGGAGTCCTACTCGGTGGGAGTAGGACTCCTCCTTAGCGCGCTCCTCCTAGGGCCGCCACCTCCCCTTGGCTCCTTTATATACGGGGCAGGGGCACCCCAAGACACACAAGTTGATCTACGGATCTTTCCTTAGCCGTGTGCGGTGCCCCTTCCACCATATTCCACTTCGGTCATATCGTCAGAGAGCTTAGGCGAAGCCCTCGCCGGAGAAGTCATATCGTCGCAGTGCTTAGGCGAAGCCCCTGCGTCGGTGGAGCATCAACATCGTCATCACGCCCGTCGTGCTTGTGGAACTCATCCCGACACTTTGCTGGATCGGAGTCCGGGATCGCCATCGAGCTGAACGTGTGCGTAACTCGGAGGTGCCGTGCGTTCGGTGCTTGGATCGGTCGGATCGTGAAGACGTGCGACTACATCAACCGCGTTGTTATAACGCTTCCGCTTTCGGTCTCACGAGTACGTGGACGGACACTCTTCCCTCTCGTTGCTATGCCATCACCATGGTCTTGCGTGATCGTAGGAAATTTTTGAAATTACTACGTTTCCCAACAGTGGCATCCGAGCCTAGGTTTTATGGTTTGATGTTATTTGCACGAGTAGAACACAAGTGAGTTGTGGACGATACAAGTCATACTGCCTACCAAAGCATGTCATACTTTGGTTCAGCGGTATTGTTGGACGAGACGATCCGGACCAACATTACGCGTGCTCTTCTGCGAGACCGGTTCCCTCGTCGTGCTTTGCACATAGATGGCTTGCGGAAGACTGTCTCTCCAACTTTAGTTGAACCGAGTGTGGCTACGCCCGGTCCTTGAGAAGGTTAAAACGGAGTCTATTTGACAAACTATCGTTGTGGTTTTGATGCGTAGGTAAGAACGGTTCTTGCTCAGCCCGTAGCAGCCACGTAAAACTTGCAACAACAAAGTAGAGGACGTCTAACTTGTTTTTGCAGGGCATGTTGTGATGTGATATGGTCAAGACGTGATGCTATATTTTATTGTATGAGATGATCATGTTTTGTAACCGAAGTTATCGGCAATCGGCAGGAGCCATATGGTTGTCGCTTTATTGTATGAAATGCAAACGCCATGTAATTGCTTTACTTTATCACTAAGCGGTAGCGATAGTCGTGGAAGCAATAGTTGGCGAGACGACAAAGATGCTACGATGAAGATCAAGGTGTCGCGCCGGTGACGATGGTGATCATGACGGTGCTTCGGAGATGGAGATCACAAGCACAAGATGATGATGACCATATCATATCACTTATATTGATTGCATGTGATGTTTATCCTTTATGCATCTTATCTTGCTTTGATTGACGGTAGCATTATAAGATGATCTCTCACTAAAAATTATCAAGAAGTGTTCTCCTGAGTATGCACCGTTGCCAAAGTTCGTAGTACCCAGACACCACGTGATGATCGGGTGTGATAAGTTCTACGTCCATCTACAACGGGTGCAAAACAGTTGCACACGCGGAATACTCAGGTTAAATACGCGGAATATTGGCGCGTTAGTTTTGTCCGGGCGCGAGGTAGGGGAAGGCTAGGGTTGATCCGGATTTGGAATGGGGGTTGTATAAATAGGCATAGAGGGAGCTAGGAGAGTCCAAATGAGGTGTAGTTTTCGCCCACACGATCGTGATCGAACGACGAAGAGCATGGAAGTGACTTAGATGGGTTATTGGACTATTTTGAAGGGGTGTTGGGCTGCAACTTAAAAGAGGCCTTTGCGAGAGTGCGGTTAACCGTTGGAGTACCAAACGAGCTCCAAATGACCCGAAACTTGGCCGGTGGTCTACCGGTGGTATACCAAGGCCACTTGACAAACCTCGGTCCATTCCGAGAAAGTTTAGTAACCGCTCATGGAAAAACGTAAAAGGGGACGCCGGGGGAGATAGGACTGCCGGATTGCAAAACGGACAACGGGAAAAATGCTCGGAATCATGAGACGAACACGTATGCAAATGCGATGCACATGATAACATGATATAAAATGCATGACATGGAAAAAAATGCAAAAAAAAAACGAAAGACAAGAACCCAACCACGGAGGGAATATCATATCACAATGCCGAAAATGGCAAGAGTTGGAGTTACAAATATGGAAAGTTACTTCCGGGGTGTTACACTAGACCATCAGGCTCGGGAACTTCAGGCAACAATGGCGCCTCTTCACCGCGCTCCGCCAGGGTGCAGATGGAGGAAGCGCTCTGGAAACTCGACATATCGGAGGAGGAGGCGACTCCGCTCGTGATCAATGATCTGGAGGATGGGGCAGCACCGAAGTGGCTCCTGGTAGGCAAGGTGTTGTTCAGGAACTTGTTCCACATCCAAACGATCACCAATGCCCTTCGCCCTGCTTGGGGTAACCCTAGGGCTTGGCTTTCCGTCCGCTAGGGGAGAATAGATTCGTAGCAGAATTCGAATCCCAGCGTGATCGGGATCGTGTCTGGGAGGGCTCTCCCTGGCATATCAACAAGCATGCAGTGATCCTCGAGGAATTTGAGTCTCACATGCAGCCATCTGAATTGAAGTTTGATAAGATGCAAATCTGGGCAAGGGTAGTCAATCTACCCTACAACCTGAGGAACGATAAGTGGGGGCTTGCTATAGCCCGGCTGATTGATAAGGAAGCTACGGTGGTGCAGATCGATCCAGTTGGAGGTTTTCTTCGGGCAAGAGTGACGATTGATGTCAAGAAACCGCTGCACAAATGGATCGCGATTGATTTGGCCAGGAGGAACAAAATTGACTGGTATGATATTGAGTACGAACAAATTCCTCATTTTTGTTTCTCCTGTGGCCGTCTTGGGCACTCTGATCTCTTTTGTCCCACCCCGGGCACAAGGGATGAGAACGGCGACCTGCCTTTTAAGCAAAGCCTTCGGGCTAGTGAGGATCGTAAGAAAGCAAGCTCTGGGGACATCACGACGAAGGACAAGCCAGAGACGCAGAACAACACTAAGGAATCACGCTCGTCTAGCATTATGTTCATCGAAAAGTGTAAGCATTCCTTTTTTTGTGAACAAGTCACGTTGCAATAATGCCCTCGGAGCGGAGCTTGCGGCTTGCAAGGAGGGCCTCTACTTGGCTCTGCATAGGACCGGTTTGCCTATCACGTTCGAGCTTGATTGCGCGGAGGCTGTGGCGATGATCACAACAAATGTGGAGGATCGTTCGGTGCACCGCACCCTCATTCAGGAGATTAGAGATATAACGGCTGCCGCTGGAAGGGAGATCTCATTTACTCTTTGTAATCGTTCAGAAAATAAATGTAGTCATGAACTTGCCTCTTACGGGCGAAGGACCCCCCGGACCGCCGTGTGGTTCCAGTCGGGGATTGAGTCTGTTGTACGTTTGGCCTCCGCTGAGAGGCCACCTTGAGTAATGAGAAATCCCCTTTCACCCGCAAAAAACAAAGAACAAGTCACGTTGCGGCAATACTCAAATGGCTAGTCTCGATAGGCAAATAGCATAAAATGGGCTAGGAGTTATCAATGCAATGGCAAAGGGAATATACAATGGCGTCGTCGAGGTTACCGTCCTTGGCGATGATGAGAGGCGGTGTTGCCGAAGTCGTCCCATTCCTAGTTAGCCGAAACACCCTAGGAAACGGAAAAACCGCAAACTCAAAATCTCCAAAGGCAAATGTCAAATGGTTGTAGCGGAAAGCGGTGGTGGTTTGCGCTCGGCAATGCGTAAGTGGAACGATGGGCTATACACGTGTCGAAGTTGAAGTTGCCGTCCCTAAGTAGCCGAAACACCTTAGGAGACACAAGCCACAACTCAAACAAGCTCAAACAACAATTGGGTTAAGTTGGGTTGGTGGAAATGTATGGTGGGCAAAGGTTATGCGGAAGTGGAGGTGGTGGTTGATGAAGAAACAACCGTCCCTAAGTAGCTGAAACACCTTAGGAGACTCAAATCACTACTCAAGCAATCACTAATTCTATGGTGAACAAAATGGGTTAGGTTGCGGAAGTCGGTGGTGGTGTAGCGGACGATGTGGTGGAAGCCCTAGGCAAAGATGCCAAAATTCACAAAATATGATGGAGTCAAATGATGGTGGTGGTATTTTTTGGGATGGGGATGTCAATAGCTTCAAACCGAGCTAAAGAACGTAAAAAATGGACTCCGGATGAATTAGTTATGACCAAAACAAAATTTCAGCCGTGTCAGTTTCAGGGTTAACCGGACATCCGGGAGGAGGTCCGGATGATCCGGGCTTGGTCCGGATGATCAGGGTGTACTTCCGGATGATCCGGGTTCGTCAGCTCTGGTTCAGGAATTCGGGCGCGTGGGTTATCCGGACGTCCGGGAGAGGGCCCAGCTGATCCGGGAGGTGTCTGGATGATCCGGGAGAAGGTCCGTATGATTCCGGCAGGTCAAACTGCTCGGGATTTCCTCTCGGGACGAATTTTTAGGCGGAAATGGATGATTTTCGGGCCAAATTTGAAGGATTTCATGGATGGAAGGTGGGGAAACATGGGGAGATGCTAGATCCACTTGAAACCAAGCAAATCCACGGATCAAAATCAACAAAACATCATCAAACCAACAAATCACAAAAAAAATTAGGGGCTATTTTTGGTGGGGATTTTCGGATTTAGGACGAAATCAACAAAATCAAGCTAGAAAACGAAGGGTAGTGGCTCCAAAAACGTGATCAACGTGGCTCATGATACCAAGATGATGTAGGGTAGAACCCTAGAGGCCCGATCTTTCACGATTGGAGCGGATCCGTATGAGGAACACAAAGAACATGGGGAAGAACGAGAGAAATCACAACGGGAAACACTCAAGAACAAGTTCAATCACACATCCACTAGACAATCAAACACACAAGATCCACAAGGTACATGAACAACAAAGAGAAAGATACAAGGTAAAGTTCATCTCCAAGAGGAGGTCTTGATGGGGGTCCACCCGTGAGGGGTCTTGATGAAATCCCAAAGATCTTCTCCGAGATGGAGGTCTTGAACTCCAATGGAGTAGTCTCTCTCTCTCTCTCAAGAGAAGAGTAGTAGGAGCAAAGCTCACATACAAATGAGCTATCACTTTGCTAACCCTCAAAATGGGGAGGAGGAGGTCTATTTATAGTCTAGGCCACGAAGGGGTAAGTGAGGGGGCGGAATGGGTACATGGGCCTCGGCTCGGAGGCATGCACGCAGGCAAAGCCTGGATGATCCGGATGGGGGTACGGATGATCCCGCTGTCGTCCGGATGATCCGGGAGGGGGCCCGGATGATCCGGCTTCACACGAGGCCTTCGCGTGTCTTCGGACGCAGTTATCCGGATGATCCGGAGGGGGCCCCGGATGATCCGGCTGAGCCCGGATGATCCGGACGGCGGTCCCGATGTCCGGCCTGGCTCCTGCAGCCGCTTCGTCTTCTTCTCCTTTCTTCCGTCTTCTCTTCGATGCTTCCCTCGCGGACGGTGTAGTCGTTCCTTGGCGCTTGCACTCCTCCTTGACATCCGTGAAGTTCCGACATTGCCTATGCATGCACACGGGAGAAGTGTCAAGTAATATACCATCCTCGAAGGGGTCAAGTGAGCACGTGTAAAGGAGATAATTCACCCTTGTGTATGCGAAGTAGATGTCGCATGTGTCACTTGCCAAACGGACTTTTGACATGGTGATGCCCGTAGGATGCTCCGCATCGTACATGATCCAGAGCTATGTGATGGATGCATGTCTTGTTGATTGCAGAGTGTTGATGAACAAGCCATGCATATGTTCAGCAGATTAAGTAGTTGATTATTCTTTTACCATATTTTTTTGAGGAACCTGCAGGAGCACTGCCTTTTCTTATAGAAGGAAAACAGAAGCGCAATTTACGAAGTGCGACGCTTTAGGGAACATTGCAAAAACCAAAAAAAATGGCCCATAAGCATGAACCATGTAAAACCCAGCACATAGTCAGCCTATCCTGACAGATGGCAAGGCCCCAACGAAAGCCATATCCCGTTGCTTTATGTTTTCGAAAGCTAGTAGAGCAACCTCGCGATGAGTCATCCGTTGTCCCCGTGAAAACGCTGCTGCTTTCTCTCTTTCCAGATAGCCCAAATTGTGTAGATGATCCTCCGCCTCCTCCGTATCCGCACTTGGGAAGGCTCATCTACTAGCATCTTGTCCCACCAGTCGGAAACAGTTACAGCTCGGGCAAGAAACCTGAGATGGCGAGACCCTCGTTTGTCCAGGTGTTTACCTGGTTCCAAACCGCGACCGCGAAGGGACAGTCCTTGCAAAGATGGTTTGCCGTTTCTGGCTGCTGAAGACATAGCTGACACCCTGGGTCATGTGGCCAGCCGCGAATAGCCAACATATCTACGGTGAGGATTCTACCATGCAGGACTAGCCAGGCAAAGAATTTGCACTTGGGCTCAGCGTGACCAGACCAGAACTTTGAAGAGTCAAATCTTGGGTGTGAGCCAAAGAACTGCGCCGCATAGGCCGATGCGGAAGAGTAGGCTCCATTTGTGGTCAGGTTCCAGGAGATTGTATCATCTTGATCCGGCAATGTAACTGTCTGGCTGATCCATCCCCAAAGAGTGACAAATTCCCCAGTTGTTGCGAGGATCGAAGGCTAGCGATCGCTCTGATCCAGTTTTCATTTGTCAACTCCTGATGCACGGTCCTATTTTTTCTTGAAGCTATTTTGTAAAGCTCATTACAAGTCCTCTGTTCTTAAGCGTGAAATAAATCTGCACGATTAGATCGGTGCATGTATTTTGCTGCAAGAACACCTAGCTCTAAGCATTATGTTGTTCATCCAAAAGTATGAACATTACTTTTTTCTTAACATACCTAATCCCCTTTCCTTTAGTCATCATAATGGAAATACATCAGTCCAACATACCGATATATCCACTTATCCAGGAAAAGAGAAAGGGGAGAAATGGGTTCAAAGCACTAACAAGATACCCACCGTGCATTGATGGCGATATACGCATGCACTATCATCTATAGGGTGAAAACCTGATGTCACGTAGCCACTATCTTTCCAAACCCCAGCCTTTAGGCCGGCATCATGCACTAGTAGAAAACAGGGCTTTGGTCCAGGCCAGATAAGAGCATTAATCCCGGTTCTCTTACAAACCGGGACCAATGGGTGCATCAGAGCGTCCTTTCTGCTTGGGCCCTCTACTCTGCCCGTTCTCGCGCCCTCCATGTCTTCTAGCCCTCCTTCTCCCACGTAGTTCATGGACCACTCCCTCCCTCCAAACCTCCTCACGGCGCTTAGCGATCATGCGCCATGAACCTAACAGTGCTGGCAGCCCTTGTCCGTCCGTCTCTTCCTCCCGTGCTTCTGGCGTAATCCTCCGCCCGTGAACCTCCCCTGTTCCGCCCAC
Source organism: Aegilops bicornis (assembly GCA_021605145.1). NCBI lineage: Eukaryota > Viridiplantae > Streptophyta > Magnoliopsida > Poales > Poaceae > Aegilops > Aegilops bicornis. Next base: position 814,352,306 of record CM038673.1, read on the forward strand.
AGCCGCCATCGCCGAGCTTGCGTGCGTGCCACGCGTCTGCGTGGTTCACCACGCGTCTGCAGTGCCGACCAGCGACACCTCGTCCTTGGCTATTTAAGCCGCCCGGCGCGTCTCTCCTCACCGTCCACTCCCTCTCACTCCCGGTAGCCACCTGCACCTCTCAAATCATCGCCGGAGCTCCTCCTGCCCCTCCCATGGCCAAAACCTTGCCGCCGACCTCGACTCAAATCCGAGCCAGCCGGACCTCCTCTCTTCCTCTAGCCACCTCTAGAAGACCACCCGGAGCACATCAAGCCTCCTCAGCTCTTCGCCTTCTCCTCTGGTGGACCGGAGCGCCAAGAACACCGGCGCCTAAAGACCACCGTCCGCCGTCCTCGAAGCCGCCAACGCCTCGGCCTTCCTCACCGGCCGGAGATTGGCCCAAGAGATGCGTTGTGCTTCGCCGAGCTCATCCATAGGCGGAGCACCGCGGGAGACGGCCGGAGGTGCCGGCAGGCGCCATCGAGCGTCGCCCTGCTTCGGTCGAGCGCGGGCACGAGCAGTTGGAGACGACGACCCAGGCCAGCGGGCCCCACCTCCAGCGCGACCCATCTGGCAGCGGCACAAGGCCCGGCCCCGCCCTGCCAGCGTGGATAAGTGGAGGCGTATTCCACATGAATACGTCTTCCCTTCAAGAAAGCGTACTTCCCTTCTTCTTTGGGAAAACGGCATTTTTCTTTCTGGAAAGTGTATTTTCAGAAAAGGCACATTCTGTTTTTCACTCAGGGGCCACTTTGTGAAGGTATTCTTTATAGATAGGTCCCTGGCAGTCAAACCCTCATATCTTTTTTCTCACAACTCCGATTCAGGTGATTCCAAAGCCTACTTCTTCATCTCGTCGAGCCCGTTCCGATGGTAACATTTTCACCATGTGATAACCTTCTGAAAATTCCCATTATGCCCTTGCCCTTATTCAGCCCTCCAGAGAGAACGTTTTCCGACGATTATTTCCGTGAGCTTCTTGCACTTCTTCCTGGTGAATCCATCCACCCAGGCAAGCCACACCCTCCATTTGCATGACTGCAATGCAATATCATGTTTTATTTATTTGAACTTATTTAAAATATTGCATTAACTGTATTCTGATTTTTTCGTGGCATTTCTTGGAGTTGTTTTGATCTTGCTATTACCATGATGTTGTGTGGATTACTAGGACTAATGCTTGTTGATGGTGGATGACATGTTGCCATTGGATTATTAGTGGCTTTTATTATTCTCGTCATGATAGTATTTGATATTATGCTTTGGAGTATTATTTTGGAATTGATGTCATCATGTGGATCTTAGGTTAATATCTTGATATTGTTATTGGATTAGTAGCATCATGTCTTTGGATTCAGCATGATCTTAGTAGTATGCTACCCTTGGGGTTTATTATGAGGTGACTATATTATTCTCTGGATTATTTGTTGGATATTGCTATAACTTGGATCACAGGTTGATAGATGATATCGGAGTATCAGTTATCGCATATATATTTTGGGGACAAATTCCGTCATTTCGTTGGTCGGTGCCACCGAACCGGGCTTTTCAAGTGCAACCACATTTGCTTTTATGGGAAGGCCCTAATGTATTCTATTGTTATGCTTCTCGCCGGTGCCTCCAACTAGGGAAGGTTATACGCGTGAACTACCTGATCAGGTAGGCCGGTATAAGCCTTGTGTGCCCGAGTTGTTTGCGCGCTTCTGTCCCCGTTTGAGACCGTTTTTGTTTTTGCCAGGACGGTGGCCGTTGGGTGTCACGAGGTGACATCGGGGCCACCCAGGACTGATCCCAAATGAGAGTTGGTCGGAGTGGCCGGGAGAGTGTCATGGCAGTAGACTAGTTTTGTCGAACGCTGTTGGTCCACCGAATGGGAGCACGAGGCCATGGGTTCTGTTATATGGGTACAATGTGCTAACCTCTGCAGAGTGTGTGTTTAATCTATCGATAGTCGCGTCCTCGGTCATAGGCACAGTTTGTACCAGGTCACACCGCATTTATCAACACTCACAAGATGGAATGACTTATCGGTGATTTATGTGTTCATATATTTGAGAAGTACAGTTTGGCAGGATGATGATGATGATATTGGGATGATCTCGAGGATGATCATTCAGTTTGTGATGTGGTCACACGGTGGTCACGTGGAGGTATTGATCACAAGGTGATCGAGGTGATTTATTGCTTGGCGGATAACCAAGAGTGAGATGATTCTTGAGATGGTGGTTCAGTAGTAATTCTAGTAGTACCTTATCAAACTTAGTTTTTGTTTCCGCATAATATAACTACCTGTTAATGCTATGTTATTATCTTGCCTTGATGCTTTTGGTTGTTGTGAGTTTGCAAGTACATTCAATGTACTGACCTGGCGTGTCATGCTAGATTGCAGGTTGTGCCATGATTGATTGCTTGTCGAGGTTACCGCGCGTGCGAGCTAGACCGTGTCCCAGCCAGAGTCCTTGCAGAGTGGAGTTCACCACTGTCGCCGTTGTTCCGCCACTAGAAGTTTCCGCTACTATGAGTTGTTCCGCTGCTAGCATAGAGCTACCTTAGCAGGCATAGTGTCGCCATGCTGATGTGATCCTTTGTAACATCAGACCTTTGTATCCACTATCCTTTGTAACATGAGCTGATTTGTTCTATGTCAAGTAGTGCCGTATTCCGAAGACACGATCTACGGGCTGGAATACAGGGTGTTCCGGTTTCTACGAGCGGGGTGCCACACGTAATCAGCGAATAGTGTTCTGAATACATAATCTCAGTACTTCGAGCACAACTTTGGGTTTAGAGATGAGATCGGATGGCCATGGCCCAAATATCAAAGTTTCTCCTTTTTTGACGATACACAACTTTCTCACTTTGAGTATTTTTTCATTTAAGGCCTTCTTAATTATGTTCTTGACCGTGTCAAAATCTGATGTCAACATATGCTCAATTTTTTTGGTTGAAATTTTGCAGGATGCTCAAACATTTGACAAAGAGATCGTGCAGTGCATGGATGGAGACTCGCGTGCGTTTCCAGACGAGCTGAATCCCAGCTTGCTCGCTCCCCCAACGCGCGGTCGTTCTACGCTTACATTGCAGCGCCACAACCACCACCTACTATACGTGCACTCTTCCATGGAGAAGTAGTCTTTATGCTGATTGATTAGAGGAGAGGCTCATAGGCAGCCGCAAAAGTGACACGAAAGTTTTGAGTCCAAACAAAAATGCGACGTCAGAAGTCCACAACACAATGCATAACGACGTGGTCGCACTAGGTGATTTGGTGGCGCCGGAAGACCACGACTTAAACATTACGTGCCACTTTTACCAGCTGAGCAAGGCACGTACATAGTGTCGAGCAACACGACAACATGCACGAGTGAAGACCACCAAAAATCCTAGATACGTGTTGCTACATAACTTTCTTCCACCCAAACTAAATGCCGCCCGCGCCCAGATTTTCAAGGTGGGCCCGCCGGCGTCCTCACTAATATCCAATTAGCTGCCGCCAAATCATCCTTTACGTAAGATACGTAAGAGGACAGGGCGTCAAACCATTGGCTGGCAGCTACCCAAGTTCAAGCCCCGGCTTTAACGTGCGGTGGTCGAGGAGTTTCTCCTATAAAAAAATTCCAACGAGAATTAGCCCTTAAGTTGGTCTCATTTTTTTAATGTAAGATACGTAACAATTTGCACGTAGATGTAGAGAGTTAGCCCTTGGGTTGATCTCATTGCTTGAGGACCACATAGCCTCACCACGATTTGATCCCAAAAAGCACGTTGCATGTGCATGGTTTTTCTTGACATGAGTGCATGTGCACATTTTTTTTGAGAGAATCTCGCTAATGTTCATAGGTATACGACTTGGGTCATGAAGACTACCCAGCCAAACATATCGACCTAAACCTAGTTTACAAGCCTGCTTGGCGAGATTGTGAGCCTTAAAGGTCTCATGAACAAAATTACATAAAAGAAAATTATATCTACAATGTTGTATTTCGTGGAAGATTGCCGAGTGGTAACCTCCAGTACCAAATCTGACTGCCTAGGCAAGGGATGTAGCCCACACATGACCCTTGGGAGCACGCAAGAAAGGCCAAATGGCCCGGCGGCTATACGATCTCCACCTGGTCCAGGGGAGCTTGGGATGCAGCGCATACTGGAGGCAGACGAGTTTGGATGCCCAACTTTTCGTTGGTGAGAGCAATTAGTTAACGAGCGCTTCTTTAGGAGCCTCGCAACGATCAGTGGCATTTGGCACGCTCTCAGTTATTCCCATGTGTCGCTCTTTGTGCGCTTCCTTCGAATTTTATTTTTTATTTGTCAGCACACGTTTTTGACTTTTTAAACGGTGTTTTCAATGTTTTGGTTATCCATCGGTCTTTCTTAGCATTTCGATAAAAAAAATGTCGGGGAATTTTTTTGCGTGAAAAAACACATTTTCTTTCTTTCGCAAGAGTCACGGTTTTGCTTGCGCGGGATGCACGGTTTTGCTTTCGCGAGAGTCACGGCCGTGCCTCTCGGAAACAAAAAAAAACACGTTTTCTGTTTTTTTCCTTCCGCGAGAGTCACAATTTTGCTTTCGCGAGAGGCACAGTTGTGCTATAGCGAGAGTCACGACCGTGCCTCTCGGAAATAGAAAAAAAATCCGCGAGAGGCACGGTTGTGCTTTCGCGAGAGTCACGGCCATGCTTCTCGGAAACGGAAAAAAAAATGCATTTTCTGTTTTTTTTCCTTTCGCGAGAGTCACGGTTTTGCTTCCGCGAGAGACACGGTTGCGCTTTCGCGAGAGTCGTGGCCGTACCTCCTCGTAAAAAACCCCCCGCATTTTCTCTATTTTTTTCTCCTTCCGCGAGAGGCACGGTTGTGATTTCGTGAGAGGCACGGGCGTGCCTCTTTCGGAAAGGAAAAAAATCCGTGTTTCCGGTTCGGTTTTTTCGTCTATTTTTTTTGTGAAAAAAAGTTCTTCAAATATTTTAAGATCTCGACGCGAGGAATCCAACGGTGAAAGCGGTTCGAGAAGAGATAAAATATTTTAAATTAACGAATCTATGAAAAAAGCGAAAACTCCCAGGTTTCGACAAGTGGCAACCTGAAGAGGTTAGAGTGAACTTTGCAACGAGTACTCCTCAACTAGTGATTTTGTTGGTTGAAAGATTGTTGAGCAGTCGATGACGGGTCGCATATGTAGTTTTGACTTGCATGACCACTGCAACCGCGAGAGCTATGTTGATCTCTCGCTAAAGCGTTTGCTGTGATCAGGCCAGCCCACTAGGGATTTTCTTTTGAAAAACTGAGTAAAATGGGGAGAGCATGGCAATTAACCGGGGACAACATTCAGTTCGTGTTAAACTACATGGCTGCAACCGACTAGAAGGAAAAGAACTGGTTTTACACTAGTTCTTTGGTTTTTCTTTTTTTCTTTCTTTCTCTTTTTTCATGTTTTTCTTTTTTTTCTTTTTTATTCTCCAGTTTTTCCATTGGATTCTTCAGTTTTCAATGCTTTCTTTCTTTTTTTTGTTTCTTTTGTTTTCCTTCTCCATTTTTTTGTTTTTTGTTCATTCTTTTTTATTGTTTCTGCATTTGTTTCTTCTTTTTTTCTTTTTTTTCTTTTTGGTCCATTTTGTCTCTTTTTTGGTTTTCTTTGTTTTTTTATTTTCAATATATTTTGTTTTCTAATACATGTTGAATATGTTCTAAATAAAAGGTTAAGATTTTCTAAAACATGATCAACATTTTTTCTGTACACATTTTTAACAAGTTTTAAATGCTAGATCAACCATTTTCAAATACAAGATTAACATTTTTCTATGCACATTGTAACATTTTTTCAAATGCTTGAATAATGTTTTCTAAATGCAGTATTAACACAGTGTCAAAAAAAAAATTCTATACACATTGAACATTTTCTAAATGGTTGATTACCATTTTTCAATAATTTTTCAAATGCTTGATTAATATTTTTCATATACATTATAAAAAACTCATCATTTTTAATACATGGTCAATATTTTTTATATACAAATTTTACATTTTTCAGATGCTTGATCAACATATTTCAAATAATTTTTCAACATTTTTCCCAATGCTTGGTTAAATTTTTTATATACATGATTAAAAGTTTCTTCATTTTATAATACATGGTCAACATTTTTGCAATACATATTTAACAATTTTCAATTCTTGATTAACAGTTTTTATATACTTGTTCAATGTTTTTACAAGTGCTTGATAAACATTTTTGTATAGAAGATTAAAAATTTTCATCATTTTTTAATACATGGTTGGAGACGTATCAACGGTTGAGAGTAACTGGCCGAATAACTAGTAGTAGGATGGCCAATTCTCCCATCCATCGACATGGTTGAACTATTGTATTGCAAATTAGTTGCCGATGAAGAAAAATGAGAAACACTTTGCCGCATGCTATTGGAAGTTCCTACATGCGGTGTTTCAACTTGATCGATCAAACTCATCATGCCGTTCATCGGTATAACGATTTGTGGGGTTGCCGATGCATGAGAGTTGGGGTACATATAGTGCATGTTACTAGTATCATAAGAAGTTGAAGTATGTAAATTACTTTGAATCGGCCTTTGCACGTAATTAGATGCATGATTGAAAAAACCGGCGTTGGCCGATAGAGTATACTCATTGAACGATCTAGTAAATCCATATGAATTATTTGCATGTAGGGAATTGGATATTTATATTACCTTTGTAGATTGCAAACTCTAAATGACGATCTCTTTGTAGCAAGAACGGGCTGGAGACTGTTCAAAGCTTCATTCCCAGTGGAGACGCCAAAAAGTGTGTCCACATACGAACACGTCACTGTGTACCCTCAATGCCGGGGGTGATGCACCGCAGCTCACGTTGAAGGAGATCCGACAGGAAGCGCGGTACGCAAGCAATCCGGTGGGTGCTTTTGTAGACCCGAAACCCCACACACCCGGGAGGGACCCTGTCAAGGCGCGCAGCGGCTATGGGCTGGCTTAGGTCGACCTGATCGCCCCTAGGGCCTCGAGGTTCACTCCCCTGGAAATGAAGAACGGACGAAGAACGAGAAGAAGAAGAAGAACTAGGGTTAAAGAGAAAAAAAATAAAAGATAAAAATTGGTAGATTGATTTGTTCGATTGTGTGTTGTTTAATCGACCGTCACCCCTCATGTATATAAGAGGCAGATGGACTTTCCGTGCAAGGGAAGGTTAGAATTCATGTTCAAAACCCTAGTTCGGTTCCAACTCGGAATCCGAACTTTCCAAAATTGTTCGTTTATAACCTGGCTGGACCTCGCGGGTCACTTTTGAGGTAGTAAACGACCTTCAATGAAATGCCCAAAAGCATATTTACTCGTTTCGACGAGAACAACAACTTTTGTGTTGAACAATTTTCAATTCGATGCCATTTTCAGGTACAAATCGCTCGTGTAAAATAGGTAGTTATTCACATGAGGCCGCTCGTTCTTTCCAGATAGTGCGCGTGCACTTTTTAGGTTTTGGGAAGTTTTACTAGAAGCCAACTAGAGTTTGCTTGTTGCATGCAATTGCAAACCCAATCCCTTAGCAACATGAACTGCGCTAGCAATTAGGATACGAACTGAAGACGGGAAGCACAATTAATTAAGATGATTAGATCGATGTTTGCGTGGCGAAGCCGTGCGTTTGACAGAGAGAGATCCATTGGATTAGATCGATCGTTTGCGCCCGCTTGACAGAGAGATCGTGCAGTGCATGGATGGAGACTCGCGTGCGTTTCCAAGAGCTGAATCTCAGCTTGCGGTCGTTCTACGCTTACGATACAAGGAGAGAAGTACGTATATACAATACACCTTATACGGACCGTATATACACTAGATGCGTACGCTAGCAATCCGTATACGAACTGAAGACGCTCCTGAGTCCGAAGCACTCTAGTAGTGTACTGATCAAGGAAGGCACGTACATAGCCCTGTGTCGCGATCCATCCATATATACCTACCTAGCTAGGGTTGCACACCTACGGACCTTCCATAGCTAGTTCCTTCCGATCATAGCTCTGATCAAGGGAAGGCGATTCAATATGGCCGGGCATGACGAGCTCTTTCCCGTCGGCTCCACCTTCAGTCCCCAGGATCACGAGCTCATCAACCAGTTCCTCCGCCCGAGGATCGCCGGAGCAGACCTCGGCCGCTTCAGCAGCTTCATCCACGAAGACGACGTCTACTCCGCGCCACCAGGGGACCTCATCGAGAACCGTGCCCACGCGCCTGGCTCCGACAAGGACGACGGGAAAGGAGGCGTGTGGTACTTCTTCTCGCCGGTCCGTCGTCACGAGACCAAAGGTGGCCGCAGCGGAAGGCGACAGCGCGTCGTCGACGACGACGAGGGTTACAACTGGCACTCGGAGAAGAGCAAGCCCGTGCTAGACACTCAAGGTAAACGGGTCGGCCTCATCGACAATCTTTCCTTTGGGATCAAGAGGCCTGGAGCAGCCAGAACCAGGCTTGGGTGGTGCATGAAGGAGTACGGCCTCGACCACGACGACGAACAAGACGGTGCGGCCGGACTGGTGCTATGCAAGATCTACGTCTCAACCCACAAGAGGGAGATTACCTACGCGTCGGTAATCAACGCCCCTGGTTCCAAGAAGAAGAGGAAGGCGGCCGCCGAGGTCCAACATCCGGAGGCTCCACGTCCCAAAACCCCACGCCGCCAAGAAATGACCATCCAAGAACAAGATGCCGCCGGCGGGACGCTTCGGGAGTTCGAGCGTTCGTTCATGTCCGACCAAGACGAGACGTTGCCCCCGAGTTGTGGACGACGGCAGCGTGGATCCAGGCGGCTTTTTCACCGACATGCTTCCAGAATTAGGACTGACGCTCCAGGGAAATACTAAGGCGGCTGAGCATGGCAGCGACTGTGCATTGGAGGAGTCCTTAGCCGGCGAACATGGCGACGTCCACCAAGGCGTTGAGACGGTGGAGGAGGATGACGGCAGCTTCCAATGCACATGGGAGGAGCTGTTCGGCGACGACATGGAAGTGGCATGCCATGCCCCGCCGACGGCGTCGTTGCACGTGAGGACCGAGTGTGCGTGTGTGTGACGGAAAGTGCGGAATTTGCATCCCAGTGTGCGTGGATGTCTTGTTGATTGCACATTGTTGATGAACAAGCCATCCATTATCCATATGTGCAGCAGATTAAGTAATTGATATTCTTTTATCATATATTCATATTACACTACGTAGTTATTAGTGATACAATTCCTCTGTTCCTAAGCGTGAAATAAATACTTGACGAATCAAAAACAAAATCCTGTCTGATGAGATCGGTGCATGTACTTTGCTGCAAGAACACCTAGCTCTAAAGCATTATGTTCATCGAAAAGTGTAAGCATTCCTTTTTTTTGTGAACAGGCCTAATCGCCTTTCTAAGACCTGTGAAATATGGAAGCGTTCCTACTCTCCAAACAGGGAGAGCCGCAGGTATTTATTGATGTCTTACGAGAGACGTCTCGTGGCGTTACAGAGAGGGGGATCGATAGAACGAACCCCAGAGATACATGCGGGATAGGGAGAAGAGATAAGAAGTTAAAACAATAAAACAACCCTATCTCTAACTATCTAGCTTGTCATCCAAGATATGTAACGCATATGCAATATACGTATCTGTTATAATGTTTAACACTCCCCCATAATCAAAACCGAACTAGGTTGAGATTACAACGAAATTCTTCAAAACTCCTGGTCGGTAGTGCCTTTGTGAACCCATCTGCAAGTTGATCCTTGGATGGAATAAACCGGATCTCTAACTCTTTGCTGGCAACTCTTTCTCTGACAAAATGAAAATCTATCTCGATGTGTTTGGTTCTGGCATGAAAAACTGGATTGGCAGACAAATACGTTGCTCCAAGATTGTCATACCAAAGAAGTGGAGTTTCAGGTTGCTATATTCCAAGCTCTTTTAAGATGGCCTGAACCCAAATGATCTCAGCGGTAGCATTTGCCAATGCTTTATACTCAGCTTCAGTACTGGACCTGGACACAGTAGCTTGTTTCTTTGCACACCAAGAAATCAGATTTGGTCCATGAAAGATATCAAATCCCCCCGTGGACCGACGATCATCCACACACCCAGCCCAATCCGCATCAGAGAAAGCACTGACTCGAGTGGAGGAGGATGGATTTATCATGAGACCCATACTTACTGTATTCTTTACATACCTCAGAATATGTTTTGCTGCTGTCCAGTGAGCTGTGGTAGGTGCATGCAGAAATTGACAAACTTTGTTAGCTGCAAAGGAGATATCAGGTCTCGTAAGAGTTAAATACTGGAGTGCACCAACAATACTCCTGTAGCTGGTACTATCTTCCTGATTCAGGAGTTCTCCTGCTGTCAGGGAGAGAGGTTCTGAGTTAGACAAAGGAGTAGGTGTGGGTTTGCAATCCTGCATACCAATTCTACTTAATAGATCAGTAACATATTTTCCTTGTGACAGATGAATGCCATGCTCAGTCTTCTGAACTTCAATACCTAGGAAGTAGTGCAAGTCTCCTAGATCTTTGAGAGCAAAGTCTGTTCTGAGATCATTTAACAAGGCTGTCATCATGCACCAGATGAACTAGTAACAATAATATCATCGACATAGATGAGAACAAACATGGTAGTATGAAACTTGTTGTAAATAAACAAAGATGTGTCAGACTTGGAAGGAGCAAAACCAAGTGCTTGCAGTTTCATACTCAACCGCGAGTACCATGCTCGAGGGGCTTGCTTGAGTCCATACAGGGCCTTATCAAGCTTGCAGACATGGAACGGTGCATTTTGATCCTCAAAACCAGGAGGTTGTTTCATGTACACCTCTTTTTTCAGAACACCATGAAGAAACGCGTTCTGTACGTCTAGCTGTCTGAGACACCATCCCCTGGAAACAGCAACAGAGAGCACAAGACGAATAGTAGCTGCTTTGACGACATGACTGAAGGTGTCCTCGTAGTCAATGCCATAGCGTTGTTTAAAACCCTTTGCAACTAGGTGAGCTTTGTAGCGATCAATGGAACCATCAGATTTCCTCTTAATTCTGTAAACCCATTTGCAGTCAATGAGATTTGTACCTTCTCGACGAGGGACGAGATGCCATGTCTTGTTACGGTGCAAAGCAGAGATTTCTTCCTCCATTGCATGTTTCCAGCGCGAGTCACCAAGAGCTGCAGCTAAAGTCTTAGGCTCGCTAGATTCTCCTGTTAAACATGTGAGACCATATTTGGAAATATTCTTGTAATTAATTCTTGTAGTGACTCCCTTTTGTAACCTGGTGCGTGGTGGCGTAGGGGGTGCTGTAGAAGGTGCAACCACAGAAGATCCAGACGACTGGAGCGGAGCAGCCGCAACGGATCCCGAAGGCGATCCGGGAGCGCTGAAGGCGCCCGATCCCGAGGACGCGTCATGGGCCGCACCGGCCGAGGCGTCAGACGGATCCGCCTCGGGAAAGAGCGGAGCGTCGTCCGTGTGCGGGTGGTCGGGCGAGAGCGTGCAGGTGGAGGGCCCGGGCGTGGAGGACCGCCACGCGGAGGCCTCTGGCTGATTGGGCCGGCATGCATGCATCGGGTGGGGAAACCCTGGTGGAGGCCCCGCCAACCGCGCAGATCCCGCGGCAGCTGGGTGCGCTGCACCTGACGCGCCTGGCACGGTCTCCTGGGAGGATCCCGAAAGCAATCCCACTGCAGAGGGCGGCGATCCCGAAGCAGATACGCCAGGGGAACCCGTGCACATAAAATGTTGCACTGTAGCATCAATTTCATCTTGATTTTCTGGTGGATTTGCATCATTTTCTTTGCTGGAACTTGCTGAAACAGTAAACTCAGGCACACCATTAGGAGAGTTAGACAAATATTGATCATTACAATTATTTTCTTCCCCACTAGCTGCGCCGAAGAGATGTTAGGGCAAGAGAAGAATTTCTTTTCTAAGGAGAGCTCCGGCATTAGGATGAAGAGTGGAAAAAGGAAATTGAGTTTCATCAAAGACCACATCACGGGAGATATACACTCGTCTGGTGGAGACATCTAAACATTTGACTCCCTTGTGTTGTGCACTGTAGCCAAGAAAAACGCATTGTTTCGACCGGAACATAAGTTTCCGATTGTTATAGGGACGAAGGTTGGGCCAACAAGCACACCCAAACACACGAAGTGGTGCGTAGTCAGGTTTGACACACAAAATACGTTCGGTAGGAGTTTCATTCTTAATAACACGACTAGGCAGAATGTTGATAAGGTGTACATCGGTGAGAAAAGCTTCATCCCAAAATTTCAGTGGTATAGATGCGGCAGCAAGTAATGCAAGGCCTACTTCAACAATGTGTCTGTGTTTGCGTTCAGCAGACCCATTTTGCTGATGAGCGTGAGGACATGAAACATGATGAGATATTCCCAATTTCTGAAAAAACGAGTTGAGTTTCTCATATTCACCGCCCCAGTCAGACTGGACGGCGATGATTTTGCTATCAAACTTTCTTTCAACAAGTGCTTGAAAGTTGTGGAAAACTTGAAATACATCGGATCTTTTCTTGAGAAGATAAATCCACGTATACTTGCTAAAGTCATCAATGAAGCTAACATAATATGCATGTTTACCAACAGAAATTGGAGCAGGGCCCCACACATCAGAAAAAATGAGTTGTAATGGTTTGGTAGAAACACTAGTTGAGACAGGATATGGTAGCTGATGACTTTTGGCTCTTTGGCACGAATCACAAATTGTTTCAGAATTATGCTCTCCAACAACTGGGAGTTTATTCTTGCTAAGTACTTGCTTGACAATAGAAAAGAAGGATGACCTAAACGAGCATGCCATCGCTCTAAGGAGAGTTTAATGGCGGCACAAACTTGTTTATTGAATCTGCTAACTTTAGGAATCAACGGGTAGAGTCCGTCCACGCATCTACCTCGGTAGAGGATTTGCCTCGTGACCTGATCCTTGATAAAGAAAAAGAAGGGGTGAAACTCTAAAAAAACATCGAGAAGCATTAACGTGCGCATCAAGAGCGCATCCTCGCGGTGTCCACGTCGGACGGGAAAGGACAAACTCGAGGCAGGATTGGTCACGCTTGCACACGCGTATTGGCCAATAGAGATCGACAGCTAACCTAACCAAGGTCTCCCCGACGACTCCCTTCTTGCCGCCGCCGCCGCCCTCTTCCTCGATTCTCCAACCACGCCGCTGCCCCCATCCTCTGCCGTTTCATCTTCGTCGCTAGGCTCCGACGCGGTCGTCACCGACGCTCTCGAAGTGGTCGACACCGATGAGGACTCGATGTCGTCGGTTTTATCAGCCGCGGATTTTCCTAACGCTGGACTTGCCTCATGCTATGTAGGTCACCAGAGAGTCGCCGGGGAGCAGCGGCGGCTCGAGCGCCGCGGCCACCACGGCGACGGCGGCGATCCAGATCCCGCGTCGCGGCCGAAGAGGAAAACGACGCACCCGTACCCGCGCAAAGCGGACGACAGCGTGGTGGCCGGCGGTAGGGACGTCCTGCGGCTCACGTATCTGGAGATGCCTCCCGTGCAGATGGGCGAGCAGGAGGATGGGTCGCCAACGTCAGTGGTGACCGCGTCGCGGGTCGAGGCCTTGGGGGGCGCTTCTCCAACAACTCGAGCGACAGCAGGTCGTCGGCTCCGTCGGCTGCCTACTTCCTCTACGGCTTGCTGGCCTCGTCAGTGGACAGAGGGACGGCTGCCTCTCGCTCCTCTGAACTGCAGGGCCCGATGGATGGATGCAAATGTGAGCAACCAAACTATCAGGTGATCATAGCTTAGTGTGGCTCTTTTTCTTTTTGAACTGGTCAACCGCGATTCTAGGAGACTCACATTCTATTACTTTTTTATACCTAGAGAAGCTTTTTTACTACCTCTGTTCACTTTTATAAGTCATTTCAGACAAGTGAAATTGAGCTGTTTTGCACAATGTCTGAAACATCTACAAAGCCTTATAAAAGTGAACAGAGGAGTATTAGTTTCTCAGCACATACTTCCCTTCTGCATACTTGCTATAGCATTTGGTTACCTCGTGGTCATTAAGTTATGTATACTTTCAGTAGAAACTAAGAAAAGCACTTGTTGAACCTGTGGAATCTCTTTTTGATGCCACCGGCCAAACAACTTGGGTATCAATAGAAAACCTCTATAAACGTGAGACAGAGGCCATCCTGCCAGAGGTTTTTGAAAGCCCTTTCTGGGTTTGAAATGGGAAGCGAATTCTCAGAAGGAATGGTGTCAAAATTAAGGGATCATGCTCAAAGCATTGTGGAAAATAAGGCTAAAGAAGAAGCTATCAAAATTTTGATGCATATAAATGAAAGGTACAGAAATACTTATTGCTTGTTCCATGTACCAATCAATATTATAACCTTCTGATAAAGTTCCTTGTTATTTCCAAGTTCATAGTGGTGTTTAGTCATGACAAGGACTCAATTCCAAGGACCTGGACAGGAAAGGAAGATGTCCGTGCAATAGCAGAGGAAGCTCGATCTGCTGTATAGGACTCTCGCCTTTTTAACATGATGACAAACAATATATCCCTTTGTTTTATTGTTAAGTGCTCTTACACTTACATAGCAGGCTCTCAAACTTCTGTCTGTATTAGCCGTCATTCGCTGGGATGATGAACCAGATAGGATTGAAAACATTCTGACTTCCACACTTCTAGATGGTTCTGTTGAGTCAAAGAGTTCAAGTGCTTCTTCTGGTGACCCGCTTGCTTCAACTAGCTGGGAAGAGGTAGTTTTGTGTTTATTTGTTATTCATGCAGCAAAAAATCAAAGTGCTTATACCGAGGATCCATCACTTTGCCGAACAGTTGAAACAGGTTCATCCCAAGCATACGCTTATTACTCCAGCTCAGTGCAAGTCAGTGTGGAAGCAGTTCCAATCAGAAACTGAGTTCACCATTACACAAGTAGTACAACGCAGGTTTGAATTTATTTAATACATAGTTTTGGTCTCTTGTAGTGTATTTAATATTCAAAGATGTTGTGCTAGCAAATGATTTATTTCTGTAGAACAACTCTTTTGAGGAACCATGGCAGGTGTGATGCCTTTGCATTTAGAAGTAAAGAGCTTTAGAGTACCTCTAGAGTTGCATTCAGAGAATCCTTCAGTTTGAAGAATTTATTGCTCCCCTCCATAAATTGGATTATTCCTGGTTGTGCATTTTTTTGTGTGTAGTGGTGGATTCGTTTTTATTTCTGATGATGCTTTCTTTTTTCTAGAGGGTGAAATAGATTCTTATTGTATTGTCTTTGACTTGAACTTTTTTTTCTCACTCCAGCAAGCTCACATGCGTGGTAATGGCAGATTGCCTCCTCCTTGGGCGATGGTTGCTATCGCAGTTCTTGGTTTTGATGAGATCATGATGCTTCTGAGGTACGTAGCACAATTACCTACAATATGCGCATGGGTTTCTTACACAAACTAAAAACTATTAATATGGTGCTGTCATTCATGTTCAGCTGTGCAGGAATCCTATATACATGTTCTTGCTATTTGCGGGTTATTTGCTTGTCAGAGCTTTAATAGTGCAGTTAGATATTGGCAGAGAATTCCAAAATGGAATGGTAAGATGTTGAACATTTATTATTAAGTTGAGCTTAAGAATTATAGTACTCCCGTTAGGTAGTCAATTCAGGACCAGATGGGTATGACTGCAGTTGGGTTTGTTTTGGCATCTCTTTCCAACAGGTAGTCATGCTAATTAAATTCAGAAATGTGTTGGATGTCTCTAATCTTTGCAGTTTCATGGTGTAGGATAAAAAATGGCATTATCCCAACAAAAACTGTGATCTGCCTCACAATTTCTTCTAATTCTAAAGTAGCACCGAATCGAAAGGGAGATTCCGGCAACTTTGTGGGTGTCTGGGTGTGTATTTGTATAAACTGTCAACTGAAAATGGCTTTGGTTCCTTTCAAAAAAGACTGAAAATATCCCACTAGATAGTAATGTTTATACTTGTGGTGGACTATCAAACCTTACAGTTAGATGAACAGAGATTTATATGTTGAAGAAAAAGTGATATTGGTAACTATGTGACATATATGCAAATCCAAGTTGGCATAATGGAATATAGATGAACACAATATTATCCATCTTTATTTATCTTGTCATAAAAATGAAATTATTTGTTAGCTAGCTATTTCTTTTACTGCCAATTTTCGTTGCTTTTATCTTATCATTTTGGGAATATTACTACTACATGCCAAAAGAATATGCAGTATGTAAGTTTTACATGTAGATCTTGCTGATGTTATATCATGCATTTATGTGTTTTAGTTGTGATGAATATCAGATGATCATAACAGATTTCATAAGAAACTCATTGTTGCTGCATCTAGCATGTGGTTCTCCTGATGTGTTTGCTCTTAAAATTAATCCATATGGTTGACTTACATTACTATTGTTTTTCTTAGGAATTGCTGTGATCGATTGATAATCGAGTTTGGCTCGTTGTTTGATCTGCTCAGCATATCGGCTCTGCGACTAAGGTGCGCTTTGCACTTTCTTCTATGTAGGTTCAGTTACTTGTGCTTGGATTTTGTATGTTTATTCACACTTCTTTTCCTTGCGCCGTTTTTTATATTTGTGCGTGTCAAGAAAAAGGGAACATGAATTCCATCGATCCTGATGTGGATCATCTGTTTCTCGACACCGTAACAGAGTAGCAGCACGTCTCGCCCTGTTCCAAAGTGCGTTACGGTTTGCCATGATCGTAGGTTATTCTTGTCCTAAGAATATTACGTTGTGTGTGATGTGAATTTATGTGTAAATCACCTGTTTAGGCGCTTTGAATTTTGTACCGGTCTCATCGTCCTCTGGTGCAAACAGTACATTTGTAGGTACGGGCCATCAGTATTCTAATTTATGCCTATTAAGGTAGTACCCTTTTAACACATATTGCACCGTAAGCGGTGGTTTCTTTCTGGTTGTGTCGCATACATACAGCCAGTTAAGACGGCGTCAGCGAATGCAAAAGAGAAAAATGCATGTATGGCATCAGACAGGTCTGCCCTTCTTGTGTCGCCTCACAACCCACTGTAAAAACAACACCTAGATGATTATGTGTGTGTACTAAATTAAAAAAATTTCATTTGTTTGAAGATTACCCCTACCAGACTACATCTACCACACACTCTGTTTTCTTCTGATTACACAGAGTTCTTAAAAGGTATCTTTGTGATCAAAGGTCATATGCCTTAGGAGTAAAAACTGTAGGGTAATGCACTTTTTTCATATTGAGTTGTTTCTTGAACACAGATCCTTGCGAGAGAGTTTCTATTGCGGGCAAGGAATCAGATCTTCAGGTGACCACACATTCATACAAACAAGGTGACCCATATTTCTATCTCCCTTGCATTCTTGATTTGGCTCACATCGACTCCTATCCTAGCTTGCTCTTTTGGGTTCCTGTAGGTTCGTTGCGGGGCAGTGAAGAACTGAAATAGCTGAAGAGAACATTAGGAAGTGATGCTAGAAGCTTGCTTGTGTGCTACCTGTTGTTGTGATTCGAAGGAATTTGCATGTTCTCACTGAATGGAAAAAGAGGCACTATGGTGAGAGTTGACTAAATATAGAGTTTTAAATCCCTTTACCATAGTAGTTTAAATATTCTTTTCCTGAGCCAGTGATTAATCAATGCCAAAACTGCTCCGCATATTAGTAAAAAGATATTGTATTTTAATTAGAAAGTATAATTACTTTATTATGACCGATCAATGTTGAATTAGCTTTGAATATTTTGTTGAACTTCATTGAATCATTTATTTGAATCTTTATACTAACTATGATTATTTGAGTATAAATAGGGGAACGGAAAGGGCGCCTCCCACTTGGCACCACCCCAACTTCCTCTTAAGCGGCGCCACCGGGTGGCGCCCCAACCGCTAGTGATTGTCAAGAGCAATGCGATGAACAGATAAGAGATTCTTTGATGAACTAGGGCAGTGATGAATATTATTAAGATGAATATCTCTATGAGGGGAATGAATAATTGAATGACCAATATTGCTTATCTCCATACCTGTTCCATCTGCATTATGAACTTGATCTTGCCCATGGTATCTCTCATGCATTGTGACCTTCTCGAGCTCGTGCGTGATGTGGTCCGTTGCTCCGGAGTCCACATACCAATTGGTGTCTACACCATAGGATGTGTTGGCTGCTGCAGCAACCTTCTTCTTATCTTCAGCATACCGCCACTTGCATTGCTTTGCTATGTGATTAGTTTTCTTACAAATCTGACACTTGCCTTCATACTCATCATACCCGCGAAAATTGCTGTTGTAGTGGTTTTGGCCGCCCCTATTGTTGGTGTAGAAGGGTCGGCCTCCTCCCTGATAGTTGTTGTTGGAGTAATGGCCGCCACCGCCACCACCATAGTGGTTGCCATGGTCGCCATAGTAGCCTCCGCCGCCGCCGCCGTTGTTGGGGTAGTGGCCGTCGCCACCGTTTCCAGTGCCACGACGAGGACCACCGCTGCCGCCGTTGTTGGGGTAGCCTCCGCCGCCGCCGCTGTTGTGGTACGGGCCACCACCGCTGCCGCCGCCGCGATAGCCCTTGGCCGAGCCACCTCCTCGGCCGCGTGATGCCGCGTTTGCTGATGATTTGAAGGCACCAGCGCCCGTGCCCTGGAACATCTCGACCCTTTGATCGAAAGTGGCCACCGTGCCGAAGAGCTCATCGACTGTGACATCATCAGGACGCACATCAAGTGCAGAGATTATTGGCTGATAGTCCATGTCAAGACCGGATATGATGTGGGAGACGAGTTCATTCTCTGTGATGGGTTTTCCTGCTGCTGCTAACTCATCGGCGAGACCGCGCATGTGCCCAAAGTAAACAGAGGCGGATTGGGTTCCTTTCTGGGCGGTGGTGAGGGATATGCGGACATGGTTGGCTTTGGATCTGGATTGGGCAGAGAACATATTGGAAAGAGCTGACCATATGGCGACAGAAGTTTCTAGGGAAGCTACTTGAACTAACACTTCCTTGGAGAGGTTGCGGAGCAGGTAGTCGATGATCTGTTGATCTTGGATCAACCAAGGCGCATGAGCAGGGTTTGGAACAACCCGATCCTTGCCCTCGGAGGTTTTGCTGGTTAGGGTTCTTGGTGGTTCGGCTATGGTTTGGTCGATGTACCCAAAGAGACCGGCCCCCATGATCTGGGAGCGGGCTTGAGCACGCCAGAGTATGTAGTTGGATCGGGTAAGTGGTTCTGAGACATTATTGTTGAGACCGGAGGAAACGACGGATGAGGATGTCGACATAGTCGAGTTCAAGGAAGGGGATGGCTAGACGAGATGGAAGAAGATGGCTCTGATTACCATGTGAAATATGGAAGCGTTCCTACTCTCCAAACAGGGAGAGCCGCAGGTATTTATTGATGTCTTACGAGAGACGTCTCGTGGCGTTACAGAGAGGGGGATCGATAAAACGAACCCCGGAGATACATGCGGGATAGGGAGAAGAGATAAGAAGTTAAAACAATAAAAAAACTCTATCTCTAACTATCTAGCTTGTCATCCAAGATATATAACGCATATGCAATATACGTATCTGTTATAATGTTTAACAAGACCGTCTTGGTATCTCGTCAAGATAACGAAATGTAATTGCAACATGAACCGTTCATGCCCGTCTTATACCCTTCACATATATACCCATGTGACATGGCGTAATCGAAGCAATACGTATTTTAGACGGTTCTACAACTGGATGAACACTATCAACTTGATGTTTTCAAATCCGCAATGCTCATGGTTAGTCGCACGTAACTCTAAACCCTCCTGAGGCGATTAGGGCACGGCGGACTTGGCGGCGACCGCAGAACTCATCAGCGGGGCGCACCGGCGGTCGGGACAGATGGCTAGACCATTAGGCTCGGGAACTTCAGGCAACAACGGCGCCTCTTCACCGCGCTCCGCCAGGGTGCAGATGGAGGAAGCGCTCTGGAAACTTGACATATCGGAGGAGGGGGCGACTCCGCTCGTGATCAATGATCTGGAGGATGGGGCAGCACTGAAGTGGCTCTTGGCAGGCAAGGTGTTGTTCAGGCACTTGTTCCACATCCAAACGATCACCAATGCCCTTCGCCCTGCTTGGGGTAACCCTAGGGCTTGGCTTTCCGTCCGCTAGGGGAGAATATATTCGTAGCAGAATTCGAATCCAAGCGTGATCGGGATCGTGTCTGGGAGGGCTCTCCCTGGCATATCAACAAGCATGCAGTGATACTCGAGGAATTTGAGTCTCACATGCAGCCATCTGAATTGAAGTTTGATAAGATGCAAATCTGGGCAAGGGTAGTCAATCTACCCTACAACCTGAGGAACGATAAGTGGGGGCTTTCTATAGCCCGGCTGATTGATAAGGAAGCTACGGTGGTGCAGATAGATCCAGTTGGAGGTTTCTTCGGGCAAGAGTGACGATTGATATCAAGAAACCGCTGCACAGATGGATCGCGATTGATTCGCCCAGGAGGAACAAAATTGACTGGTATGATATTGAGTACGAACAAATTCCTCATTTTTGTTTCTCCTGTGGCCGTCTTGGGCACTCTGATCTCTTTTGTCCCACCCCGGGCACAAGGGATGAGAACGGTGAACTGCCTTTTAAGCAAAGCCTTCGGGCTAGTGAGGATTGTAAGAAAGCAAGCTCTGGGGACAACACGACGAAGGACTAGCCGGAGACGCAGAACAACACTAAGGAATCACGCTGGTCTAGCTTTGTCAGAAGCAACAGAAGGAGGTAACTTCCCCGGTAAAGCCTGCGTCGCAAAAACGCAAAGGAGTTCCACAACAAAACCAGGTTTACAAGCCGGTGGTCAAAACTTCCCGCGCTATCACCCAGGACAGGGGGGAAGACAGGAGCAACAACTTGGAGGGCATGGTGTTCTCTGCGGGTGAAAAAAGTAAAAAAGAAATCTTGTGACCTGAATCTTCCGAGAAGGAGCCCAAGAAGAAAATACCAACGCCACCATCTTGGATATTTCGCAGAGGCTGTTCGCCAGCCCTGCCGTAATCAATGAGTATGCTAAGTTGGAACTGCCGAGGGCTTGGGAGCCCTTGGTCAGTTCGAGCTTCATAAAGTGGTGAAGCAAGAAGGTCCCGCCCTTTTATTTGTAATGGAAACTAAAATAAAGGGCAAGAAAGTGGAGGAGCTGAAGACCTCCCTAGGTTTTTCCGGATGTTTTGCCGTCGATAGCGACGGGCTTAGTGGTCGTATAGGTTTATTTTGGTCAAGAGATGTTGATGTCATTTTACAAAATTTCAGCATTACTCATATTGATGTAACTGTCAAGCAGGACAATAAAGAATGGCGGTTTACAGGCTTTTACGGGGCGCTTCTGGTGGAGAACCGGCACCACAGTTGGCGTTTCCTGCGTACCTTGTTCGCTCTTCTGCACCAAGCATGGATCTGTATGGGAGACTTTAATGAAACTTTGTTTGCAGAAGAGCACTTTGGAACAAATGCGAGACCGGAAAGCCAAATGAGGGCATTCCGAGAAGCAGCGGAGGAATGTTCTCTCCAGGATCTGGGGTGGAGATGATAAGAACAAGAAAAATAAAAATAATAAATACGAAAATAGAAACACCATGAACATTTTCTTTCATACATGATTTTTTTATTACACGATAGATATTTCTGGAATACATGAATATTTTTAATATATGTTGAAATTTTTTTCTGAATGCATGATAAATAGGTTCTAAATTCATGACAAACGCTATTCTGAAAAAAGATTAATGTTTTTAAATATATGTTGAATAAAATTTGAAATATACCATTCCATTCTGAAATGTGCGACGAACATTTCAAAAAGTACACATGATTTTCTTTAAATACAAGATGATCTTACTTTAAATGTACAATGAATTTCCTCGTATAGGTGCTGAATATTTTCTGAAATAATCTCTCCGTGACAGATTGAACTGCAAAATTGTAATATATTTTAGTACAGACGTAGTATATAATGAACAGTTTAGGTAAACGGGGAACATTTGGAACTACAAAATGAGTATTAATAAAATAGAGTAATGATATTTTTGAATTGCGCTACTTACAATTTTAATACACGATGATTGGTAATCCGGCAAGAATAGTAACAATGAAAAAAAGTAACAAAAATAATAGAAAGAAGAAAGGACACAAAAAAGGAAAATAAAACATAAAAATGAATAAAATAAACAAAAAGGGACTGGTGCATGTCTAGTACTCCCTTTGTTAATAAATATAAGAGTATTTATATCAAAAATGCCAAACAGAAAACCGAGGTCCATGGAGGCCTTTATTTGAAAACTTCAAACTTCAAACTTTTCAGTTTCAAAAAATTCTGAAAATAAATACACATGTACCTAGATACATAATGTACATGTGTGCAAATTTTCAGGTTGAAATACATTAAAATGTGAGCTACACAGAAACGACAAATCTAGGGCTTTTTAGCATATGTACTATTCATATTCTAAGTCCATGATTTTGTTTTTTTATGCACCTCATATTCAAGGTATTCCATCCTGAAATTTTTCACACGTACACTTGACATCCTTACATACATGTGCATTGTTTTCCAGAATTTTTTGAAACTGAAATTTATGAATTTTGAAATTTTCAAAATGAAGAAACTCCATGAACTTCGAACTCAGAATGCCGTACTCTGTTTAGCTCAGTAAAATAGTGACTTAAATGCTCTTATATTTCTTTACAGAGGGAGTACTATGAGTCTCACGCGAACAAGGAAAAATAAACATAGCAAGCCTAGTGTGCGCTACAATGAGCCTAACATCGTTGCGGTTTTGTGGCCAGGCCCATTCTCGATGCCGGAAATATCTAGTGCTATTTCTCGCTCGCAATAAGTGGCTGGCCCCAATTTGGCGCCTTAAGTGCCCGTTAAAATGTTTCTGTAAACAGCACACAAGAGCTACCTCTCTAGATCAAAATGGGCTGGCCTATCAAACGTGTTTTTCCTTTTTGTTTCTTTGTTTCTTTGTTTTTCTCTGAACGGGCTATTGTATTGTTTTACTTCTGGTTTTTTGTTTTATTTTTTATTTTTCCCAACTCATTTTTCCCGTTCTAAAAAACAATGAAATGTTTCGCAAAACCGGTATTTTTTTAAAATTTACAATTTGTTTTTGAAAATTGATGAATATTTTTAAAAAATATTGAACTTATATTCAATATCGATGAACTTTTTTCAAATTTGTGAACTTCTTTTTTGGATTTTGATGAAATTTTCCCTAAAATTTCTGAACACTTTTTCTAAATGAATGAACTTATTTCAAATTAGTGAACATTTTCTATACATAAATTAAAATTTTCGAATTGGTGATCTTTTGCAAAATCTATGAACTTTTTTGAATTTGTGAATTTTTTTTGAAAGTTGATGAACTTTTCTTTGAATTGAGTGAAATTTTTTAATTTTTTGTGGAATTTTATGAATTTCTATTTTTTTGGAAATATTATTTTCATCACCAAGTTTACATTTTCTTTTTGAAAAAAAATTCGATTTGATTGTAGTAATAAAACTATAACCGGTGGACCGGTGAACCCGTAACCAGCCGAACTGGAAAACCGACGCACCATCATCCTTTTTGAGCCGGTCCACGAAGCGGGCGCGTGCACAACAAGATCACATAGGAGCTCTGTAGTAAGCGAGGCATCGTTTTTGTGTTTGTGGCCAACAAGCTCTACTGCTTCTGAACGTTGCTCTATGGGCCATGCACACCAGTCTAGATGCATGCTCGCTCCAAACATACTACCTATTTAAGAGCAACTTTTATGCTGGAGAAAGCCACAACTTTGTAGCCCTCCGTGAGCGCGGCCTTCCTTTCTTTCATTGTGGCCATCGTCATGCGGGCAGGGTAGGTGCGGGCGGCGGGGAGACGCTCTGGCCCAACGACTGCTTCAACCTTATGGATCACGTTCTGCTCGACCAACTTGGACCACCTCTGAGTATTCTCCTACAAGTTTCTCACAGCGCAGCCCTCTTCAGTCTGGCCGAAGAAAGGTCCACATGGAGGGTTCAGCCATCAAGACATGGTAGATAGGGAGTGAGGCAATCGGCGACGAAGAAGAAGTTTGAAGCTTACGGCGACGAAGAAGAGTGAGGAGTGGCACCGCCTAGCGGGTGTGGTTCGGTTTATATATCACGGCCTTCATCTCCCACAGGTCACGTGGTAGATATAGGGGACCAGTCCCTCTTCAGGTTGCCACCGCTGGGACCGATGACGTCTACACGGACCCCATCCTGAGCCATGACAAATGCGGCGCGAGGCTGGGGTGGTGATACGTCTCAAGCGTATCTGTAATTTTTAATTGTTATATACTATTATGTAATCACTTTCAAATTCTTTTTATAGCATTTTAAACTATTTTTCTGGACTAACATATTATTACAGTGCCAACTGCCAGTTGTTGTTTTATGCATGTTTTTAACTTTTCAGAAAATCAATATCTACCAGGTAAAAAACCCTGAGGATTTAATATGAATTTTTGAGTAATCACTACTAGGAGAAAGCTTATAGATAGAACCTTAGTAGTAGCGCAGGATTGTGACACGGCGCTACTAATAATTAGCAGTAGTGCATGTCTCGTACCAACGCCATAGGTAGGACAGTAGTAGTAGCGCTGGGCCGCGGCACCCCGCTACTGCTAAGTGCCCCCCCCCTACTCATCGGGGTTAGACAGAGCGGCAACGCTAGACCCGGGTCCGCCATACTACTAAGGTTATTGGCATAGCACGTGCCGCCAACGAGTGGTGCTACTATAGCTAGCCCGGGCCCAGCTCACAGGCCCAACTTAGCAGGAGTGTGGGTTGTTGCCCCACGCTACAACTAGGTGGGCTAGCAGTAGCGTGGCCCGATGAGCCGCGCTACTGCTAATCCCACCTTATCCTCTCCGGCCCACGTGCACGGTCTCACTCTCCCTCTCCACTCTCACCGTCCTCTCCATCTGCCCCCGCCACCGCCCGCTGCCACCATCGCCTCCTGATATATGTCCCTCCCACCCTCTCCCTCCATCCCTCCCTTCTCCCTCCATCCCTCCCTCCATCCCTCCCTCCCTCTCCCTCTGACCCTCTCCCTCCATCCCTCCCTCCTGTATTGCATAAATTGATGGATTAGAAGTAGGTTAGGGTTAGAACTAGGGTATTTTTGGTAATATAATTTTTTTAGTAGGTCTTTTCAATTATATTTTTAGTCAAAAAATAGATATAGAATAGAAAATTTGCCGGAATCTTGGCGTTTGTTGTTTGCAGGGAACACCTCCGAGTAGCCTATGTTTTGCCGGAATGTTGATTCATTTCCGTTCCGGCAAATTTGAGGCGCTCGATATGTCCTATTTTAGCAAAGGTCGTGCCGATTTTTTTATGTCATTGCTCCATATATGTAACTGGTTGACTTTCAGTTTGTCGATGCTACTTGAGTGACTTTCAGTCTGTTCTTGAAGGAAGGATGCCGACTGTTGTCATTGGGGTCGCTTCCTTTCCTTCTTCTCGTGATATACCTTGGTAATGCACGAGAGAAGGAGGGGAAGCGACCATCACCGATGGTCGAAATATCAGAGAGGGAGTATCTACCATATACTGTCGAAATATCAGAGAGGAAGAATCCTGATTGTTGTTGTGGGGGTGGCTTCTCCTTAGTTCACGTGTGCTAGACATTAAGATGAAATGCACTCACAATATCAGAGAGGGAGTGCCCACCATATACGCCACGTGAGATAGAGTGTAGCAAGGAAGACTCGATGGACCGAAAGTCAACCCGTGCTGCATAATGACATGTGTGTTGAGTTTCCTGGTAATTGCCCTAGATTGATATTTAATCTTTGAATTATGAACATAGGAAATGTCCGACGATGATAGGATCCCTGAGTGCGACTACTACGGCAACGACCGGGGTCTGTGTGATAGGCCTCACCTGGAAGACGGTCGATGCTTCAGTATTAAGCTCGATGAGACCTTTGATGTTTGTACGGCACGCAAGGATGACAAGACTTTTTTCATAATCAAGCATGACTTCTGCTTCTTCAATGTGTAATTTCCGTTTTTTACAATTCTACTAGTGCATTCCCTGCCATGCAAGATGTTATGCCTTGGAGAAGCTGGATTTCGAAGATCATGGGAATAGGGAGACAAAGAGAGTTCACCGATCAGGAGCCAACATGGTTACGCTTTTGCCGTAAAGCTATACAATGGGGTGACCTACTCCCATTTTGGTTTCTCGAATTGGATAGCACTATGCAAGGCGTATGGTTTTCAGGAGGGTATGCATGTCACCTTCGATCTTGGTGATCCTGAAGATGACATCGACGAAGATAATATCGACATTTGGGTCGGTATTAATACTCTTTCAGTTCTACCTCTATGTGAGTTTCTCAAACATATTTATTAAGTAATTTATATTGTTTATTTAAAAATAGTTGACAGCTTATTTCCATTCTTCAAAATTTGTACAGAAAGTAATAGATAAAACCTACTATAGTTATGGGTCTGAACAAACTTGCGAGGAGATAAATCATTTTGTTTCATGGATTAATGATGTTGAGACTTTCAAGACGAGTCATTATATCCCTCCAAGTTATGATCTATGCGTACCACTAGTCCACGTGATGAACTACGGTAACATCCATCGAGATATCATGGTAAGATTTTTCTTATTATGTCACCTGTGCATTTTTTGCATACATTCTTCTAAAGCTAAACTACATTTTGCTAAGTATGTTATTATGATTTTCTTCAACAGAAACTCCCGGTGGATTGTGTGCCTCGTCTTATGCATATGAAAGGTGACATGAACATTATTAGCTTACGACCAAGTTGGCCTACATGTCACCACAATGCATACACGATTAATCAAAGAGATAAAGTCCTCACAATCAAAGACTGGAGAGAAGTTCTGAATGATCGCAGGGAACTACTTGGGGGCAACATCAAGGGCAACCCACAAATCAGAGACATGTTGATCTGTATTCTCCATAATTGAGATTTAGGGGTATACCTATTTTATGCTATTTTACCGTCGAGAGAGTAACAGGTCTTAGGTAGTACGTACTCATCATGTGCTAAGAACAATTAGCTAGTGTTGGTTATGATGATGATGAGTTGTTATCATGATGATGATGAGTTATGTGCTACATTGTGCTATAATGATAAGCTAGTTCCTATATGACTATGATCATGAGTTGTTATTATGAAGATGATGATGTATGAGTTCTTATATGAATATGATGATTTACTAATCCATCTTTTAGTCACTTTGGATCCATCCACATGAATCTAATTCGTGTTTCTTCCACCCAATGTTATAATAACTCATCATGATCATAATGATATGACCATCTCTTAATTGCTATTGTATCAAAATTTGTATAACGATGTATAAATAGAGTACAAAATAAGAGAAATGAAATAAAGATGAAAAGTAGTAGCGCAGGGTAAACACCATGTTGCTACTACTTAGCAGTAGCACTGGTGTAGAAGAGCGCTACGGCTAACTGAATTAATAGTATCGCGGGTGGACCAGCGCTACTACTAAAGTTTAGCTGTAGCGCCCTAGCAGTAGCGCGGGCGCCCGCACTACTGCTAGGGTAAAACCCCATGCTACTAGTAGGGTTTTCCCTAGTAGTGAATGAAGATTCCAGAAAGCACCGGAGGGAGGCCAGGGGACCCACAGGGCCGCCACGTGGCCAGGTGGCGTGCCCAGGCCCAAGGGTGCTCCCCATTGTCGCGTGGGCCCTTGAGCACCGACTTACTCCCATTCTTCTGCCTGTAAATTCCATAATTCCCAAACCCTCGATACCAGTTTTCTTCGATTGTTTCCACCCCACAAGTTCTTGTTTCGAGGAGATCCAGTTTGGAGGTCAGTTACAACACTCTGGCGGAGGGGGGATTCCACCATAGGAGGCTTCTTCATCAACCTTGCTGCCTCCATGATCATATGTGAGTAGTTCCCTTAGGAATTTTGGGTCCATTTATTGATGATTGTAGTGAAGTTCCACAAAATTGTATAGCTATTCTGTGTCATGAATCTGTGATACATCATAGATCTTAACTATTCAAGGGAAGTGTAAAAAAGACACATTCTGTAGAGACAGTAAATTATTCTCACCTGACAACTGACTAAGGAAACTTAAATATGCAAGTAGCAACTTCTTCCTGAATTGTATACATCAATATGAATGAACATTGGCGCAACATACATGTGTTCAATGTTCCTGTCATCTAAAGATTGCATTGAAGATGCACAAATCCCTCTTGTTTCATGCCTGACACAAAATAGTCATCCTTCAGAATGGTAAACTTTGGAAGAGACCTCTGAAAATGGAAATGAGGCAAATATATTATAGTAGCTAATAAAATGAAGAGAAAAAAACTAACGATCAGGAATATCCAACCTCATTGCCTTCACAATGGACCAAGGTGAGCCATGATATGTCCAACAAAGATAATATATCTGTGATAACGACAGATAGCTGTAAGGGATAGTTCATACTAAAATTAAATTAGCATGTTCCAAATATTTGGCACTTATCTGTCTTTGTCCTTCATCCGCTAATCCTCATCCATAGCAAGGAGGCTACTTGAATTGTACGAACAATAGTAGCAAATGCTAACTTGCTTAATTAGTCAACAGTGCTGTTTGGGCAACAAAAAGCCTAAATTACAGTAGATATTTGACTAAGATAAAGGACAAAATAAGCAGGGGTCTTCCCGACTATGTTTTGCTCAAAAAAATAAAGGAAAAATAAAAGTAGATAAATTGTAGTTTGGTTAATAATAATATACAGAAAGCTCAATCATGAATAGAGGGGATCTTACCATCATATGGGGCAATACCTACTCAGGAAAATCAGTCACCATCTCTATACCCCATCGGTTATGAAATCTTGGATGTGAATTTACAAAGGGAATCCCGTTACTAATAAACCTCTTCAAACATGCTCTTTGTTAATCTTTGTGCATCTGACAAAGAGAAGTGCATGAAAAGTTCAGTTTTGGTAGTACAACTGTACAACATACAAATTGATCTTGTTGTCACATAAGGAGGAAAATATCAGGAATTACACTATCATTCGGATTCATGCATCTAAATACATGATACTTTGCCAATCCCTTAACCAGCATATGAATGTTACAGTGAAAATATATGAGTTTTTACCTAAAAGTGGGACGGCAGCTGAGTAGAGGAACGGACGGCTTGCTCCTCGATGACCTGCGGTGGACTGCAATGGAACCACGCCCGACCCGCATCCTAGCGCTCAGGAGACATCGAAGGTGATGAAGAACAGCAGCCGTGCGGGAGGAGCGGCTCCTTGACGACCTAGGTGTTCGACAATAGGATCATGGCCCAGCTCACGGCCCAGCACCCAGGAAGGCGTCACGCGTCGCAGGCAACGAAGACCGAGAGCAGTGCGCGAAGAGCGGGCTTCACGCCGAGATTGGGTGTGGGGATCGCTGATCGGCGGCCATGCAGGAGGAGCAGGCTTGACGTCGATATTGGTTGGGGTTGGGGGTCGCCCTGATACGGTGAGGGGCTGCCGGCTCGACGATCTTAGCGGTAGCTAAAGCCTTCGCGGCGGCGGACTTGGCTGCCAAGTTGGATTGCGGTTTGAGCTTCTGCTTCTTGCCCATGGCGATGGCGAGGTGGGGTTCGAAGATTTGGGGAGGGAAGGGGTCAGATATGGGATGGACGGATGGTTGGGCGATGAGGCGACGATTCGCATCGCCACACGGTCGTGTGGCTAGTTAATGGCATGGTACGGGGGTGTTTTCCTTTCCCTAAGAAAAGATTATTTTCGCCGCTGTGTGTAAATGTACGCAGGTGAATTGAGCGCTGGGAGAGAAAGAGACTAACAGGTGATGATTGGTTGGTATTTGCAACTGAAAGCTGATGTGGCAAGTATGATGATGTGGATAGTGTGCATGTTGAGAGAATTGGTAGTAGTGGGGATCAACTTCTTAAGAATGTAAGATGCCCTAGAGGCAATAACAAATGTAATATTACATTTCCATCTTCATTATTAAGTTTATGTTTCTATGCTAGAATTGCATTGGTTTCTTGAATATGGGATTACGAGGAACGGAAAGATGCCATAGCACCCGGGTGCCCCGACACCCTCTTAACCTGCGTGTCTAGCGACTTGAAGATTCGGGCCAAAGAATAGTCAGCAGCAGGCCATTTGCATGCGCATGTTAATTAGGCAGCCGTTTTGCAGGGTGTGATCAGGACTGCAGGAGACAGAGTAGGGCCGGTCCTAGGCAACTTTTTTACAGGATGAGCCACTGTATGCATGCGAAAGAGACCTTCTGTTCCGTCCCATCACTTCATGTGAAGCTTTATTCTCGTGAGTGAGACCGCTGGAGAGAGAGGGCGCTTTTCTCTTTCTCAGATAGGAGTGAGAGAGGCATTGTGTGTAAGAGAAAAAAGAGCAGAAGCGAGGCGTTGTGTGCAAGAGAGAGAAAGGAAAAAGGAGTAGAATAGTTTTGTGTAGCCTGTAGTCAACAGTATTGTTGTTTTATCTTCTAGCAAAAAGAAATAGGAGAGAGACGAGGATGCTGCAGCCACATTTGTCGGGAACAGTAGTGCCACGGACACTGTTTTTACAATTACAATAGGGGGAGTCAGGCCAGGAAAAGCAGGTCTAGACTGGGCCCAGGTTTGTTTGTTATTTATCCCTATTCCTGCGCTTGATGAGCTGATAATGGAATCATTTGCTACAGTGAGGCGCACAGATCTCGAAGCACCACATTTTGAACGAATGGTACAGATAAGAGGGTGTCTGGACACCCAGGATCTAAAAATCCATTCTCTTACGAGGAAAACCCAAATACATGTGTGGAAATATAAACACCAAGTGATCCCTAGTCTAGCCTCTAAGGCTAGTTCATGTGTTGATGATGAACTTGTTTTCCTGACCATGAGCATTATTAGTGTTAGAAGGATGCTATCAATATATGAGAACACCGTTGCCATGATAACAATAGAGTTGGGTAGACCCAACTTATGAATACGGATACATGCCATCGTTGTTATGTTATAGGTACTTCATATAAAATTTTCATGTTTGAATTATTCCTCAGACCATGAGAATATTACATACCAACATACCAGATGGTTACTTTAGGGTTTACCACATGTCCCTCCATAAATGGATGTCAATAAAGGAGACCACCGGGTATATCGGAAATGTATGTCTCGGTAGCAATAGTTCAAGACTGGGATTTGCTTCTCTCATGATAACGGAGATACTCTCCAGGCCCACTCAGTGTTATGATGTCATTATCTTTTGGCCAGACACTTTTGATTATGACCATGAGATACCAGAACACGGACATGATAAAGAGAATGAAACAATAACAAGAATAACTGGTATAGTGATCAAGGAGTTGATCACGGGAATAACGATAATCTCGCCTCGGGTTTCATAATTGTATCACAAAGCAAAGGGAATGGTATTCGTAAACAAAGGTTCGCTCGAGAACTTCGTAAATATGCGGAAGTTAATAAGGGTGTCGAGATCCCGTATTGACCGAAAGAGGTTTCAGGTCATGTCCACATATTTCTGAACCTATAGAGCCACACACACTTAACGAGTTCTTGTCCTAATTACTGGAGAAATTAATGAGAAATGAGTTAAAAGTGCACCAAAAGAGTTTTGGATAGTTCCAAAATTATTTTGAATAGTTCCAGAAGAGTTCTAGGAATTCCAGAAAGGTATAACAGGATTTCTGAAAGTCCGTATCTATCTATGGAAAGTTTTCGGGGTCATCAGAATGGGTTTCGGAGACATCCACAAAATCCAGGATTTTATTTTGGAAGAAAAATGTGAAGGACCATGATGAGATGACGACCCCTGGTGGGCCCACGAGGGCCCACATGGGGAACATGGGCTTTGACAGGCCCTAGGCTGAATTGGAAGGGAAAGGAATCCTCTTCTCTTCCACCAAGTGGAAGAGGAGAAGGATTCCCCCTCCTTGGGGCATCACCTCCTCCTTCTCCCACCTATATATATATATATATATATATATGTGGGGATGCCTCTCTCTTTAGACACATCAAATCCAAGGGCCTCTCTCCGCATAGCTTCATGCTCTCCCAATCTAATTGGCCTAAGTGTTTAGGCTTCAAATTAGATTGGCGCTAATCTCGGTCTAATTTTTCTAAGGTAATTAGACTCCTAATTAGAAGAGAAGCACCTCTAGTCTCTCTCTCTCTCTCTCTCTCTCTTTCTCTCTCTCTCTTGTTTTTCTCACAGTTCTTCTTAGACGTTGAACCTCTGCTGGACTACTACCACGGAATGCGTGGAACTCAAAGTGGTCATGTAATTTGACTCTTGTCTCGGAGAACAATTCTTCCAGCTAGCAGGTGTAACCTATCTGCGTGTATCGGCGGGATCGTCTCGCTGCACCAACTCGTTATTGCTTCTGCTACTTGATACGTCTTCGTCGTATCTATAATTTTTGATTGTTCCATGCCAATATTATTCAACTTTATATACTTTTGGCAACTTTTTATACTATTTTTTGGGACTAACATATTGATCCAGTGCCTGATAACCCACAAGTACAGGGGATCGCAACAGTTTTCGAGGGTAAAGTATTCAACTCAAATTTGTTGATTCGACACAAGGGGAGCCAAAGAATATTCTCAAGTATTAGCAGCTGAGTTGTCAGTTCAACCACACCTGGAAACTTAGTATCTGCAGCAAAGTTTTTAGTAGCAAAGTAATATGATAGTGGTGGTAACAGTAACAAAAGGAAAGACGGCAAAAGCAATGTTTTTGGTATTTTTGTAGTGATTCTAACAGTAGCAACGGAAAAGTAAATAAGCG
This sequence comes from Aegilops bicornis, assembly GCA_021605145.1. Taxonomy (NCBI): domain Eukaryota; kingdom Viridiplantae; phylum Streptophyta; class Magnoliopsida; order Poales; family Poaceae; genus Aegilops; species Aegilops bicornis. The sequence continues at coordinate 814,385,168 of CM038673.1, forward strand.
TAACCAGTATATGGAAAGCTCGTAGGCACCAGATCAGTGATGGATAATTATGCCGGATGCGGTTCGTCATGTAACAGTCATAACATAGGGTGACACAGAACTAGCTCCAATTCATCAATGTAATGTAGGCATGTATTCCGTATATAGTCATACGTGCTTATGAAAAAGAACTTGCATGACATCTTTTGTCCTACCCTCCCGTGGCAGCGGGGTCCTATTGGAAACTAAGGGATATTAAGGCCTCCTTTTAATAGAGAACCGGAACAAAGCATTAACACATAGTGAATACATGAACTCCTGAAACTATGGTCATCACCGGGAAGTATCCCGATTATTGTCACTTCGGGGTTGTCGGATCATAAGACATAATAGGTGACTATATACTTGCAAGATAGGATCAAGAACACACATATATTCATGAAAACATAATAGGTTCAGATCTGAAATCATGGCACTTTCGGGCCCTAGTGACAAGCATTAAGCATAGCAAAGTCATAGCAACATCAATCTCGTAACATAGTGGATACTAGGGATCAAACCCTAACAAAACTAACTCGATTACATGATAAATCTCATCCAACCCATCACTGTCCAGCAAGCCTACGATGGAATTACTCACGCACGGCAGTGAGCATCATGAAATTGGTGATGGAGGATGGTTGATGATGACGACGGCGACGAATCCCCCTCTCCGGAGCCCCGAACGGACTCAAGATCAGCCCTCCCAAGAGAGATTAGGGCTTGGCGGCGGCTCCGTATCGTAAAACGCGACAATTTCTTCTCTCTCATTTTTTTCTCCCCGAAAGCCAATATATGGAGTTGGAGTTGGCGTCGGAGGGTCTCGAGGGCCCACGAGGTGAGGGGGCACGCCCGGGAGAAGGCGCCCCACCCTCGTGGACAGGGTGTGGGCCCCCTGGTCTTCATCTTTGGCGAGGATTTTTTATTATTTTTTATAAGACATCCCGTGGAGTTTCAGGTCATTCCGAGAACTTTTGTTTTCTGCACATAAAACAACATCATGGCAATTCTGCTGAAAACAACATCAGTCCGGGTTAGTTCCATTCAAATCATACAAGTTAGAGTCCAAAACAAGGGCAAAAGTGTTTGGAAAAGTAGATACGACGGAGACGTATCAACTCCCCCAAGCTTAAACCCTTGCTTGTCCTCAAGCAATTTAGTTGACAAACTGAAAGAGAAAAAGAAAATTTTTTACAAAATCTGTTTGCTCTTGTTGTTGTACTTATGTCAAGCCAGCATTCAGGTTTTCAGCAAAGATCATAACTAACCACATTTGCAATAATTCTCAGGTCTCATGTTTACTCATATCAATAACATAATTAGCTAGCAAGCCATAATAATGAATCTCGGATGACAACACTTTCTCAAAACAATCATAATATGATATAACAAGATGGTATCTCGCTAGCCCTTTCTGAGACCGCAAAACATAAACGCAGAGCACCTTCAAAGATCAAGGACTTACTAGACATTGTAATTCGTGGTAAAAGAGATCCAATCATAGTCATACCCGATATAAACTAACAATAATGAATGCAAATGATAGCTGTGCTCTCCAGCTAGTGCTTTTTAATAAGAGGGTGATGACTCAACATAAAAGTAAATAGATAGGCCCTTCGTAGAGGGAAGTAGGGATTTGTAGAGGTGCCAGAGCTCGGTTTTGAAATAAAGATAAACTATATTTTGAGCGGCATACTTTCATTGTCAACATAACAACTAAGAGATGACGATATCTTCCATGCTAAACAAATTATAGGCGGTGCCCAAACAGAATGGTAAAGTTTATACTCCCCCTCCTCCACAAGCATCGATCCATGGCTTGCTCGAAACAACGAGTGCCTCCAACATTCAACGGGTCCCGGGGGGAGTTTTGTTTGCAATTATTTTGATTTGGTTTGCATAAAGCATGGGACCGGGCATCCCGGTGACCAGCCATTTTCTCGTGAGTGAGGAGCGAAGTCCACTCCTCTTGAGAATAACCCGCCTAACACGGAAGATAAGGGCAGTACTAGTTGATATATGAGCTATTCGAGCATGCAAAACAGAATGTTCATTTGAAGGTTTAGAGTTTGGCACATACAAATTTACTTGGAACGGCAGGTAGATACCGCATATAGGAAGGTATAGTGGATTCATATGGAATAACTTTGGGGTTTAAGGGATTGGATGCACAAGCAGTATTCCCGCTTAGTACAAGTGAAGGCTAGCAAAAGACTGGGAAGCGACCAACTAGAGAGGGACAACAGTCATGAACATGCATTAAAATTAATAAACATTAAATACAAGCATGAGTAGGATATAATCCACCATGAACATAAATATCGTGAAGGCTATGTTGATTTGTTTCAACACATGCGTGAACATGTGCCAAGTCAAGTCACTTAAATCATTCAAAGGAGGATACCACCCTATCATACCACATCATAATCATCTCAATAGCATGTTGGCACGCATAAGGTAAACCATTATAACTCATAGCTAATCAAGCATGGCACAAGCAACTATGATCTCTAATTGTCATTGCAAACATGTTTATTCATAATAAGCTGAATCAAGAACGATGGACTCATCATATTTACAAAAACAAAAGAGGTCGAGTTCATACCAGTTTTTCCCATCTCAGTCAGTCCATCATATATCATCATAATTGCCTTTCACTTGCACGGCCGAACGGTGTTAATAATAATAAGATGCACGTGCATTGGACTAAGCTGGAATCTGCGAGCATTCAATAAACAGGAGAAGACAAGGCAATATGGGCTCTTGGTTAAATCAACAATGATGCATATAAGAGCCACTTCAACAATTTAATCATGGTCTTCTCCTACTGACCCCAAAGAAAAGAAAGGAAATAAAAACTATTTACACGGGAAAACTCCCAACAAGCAAAAGAAGAACAGGAAATATTTTTGGGTTTTCTTTTTAATTATTACTACTACATCAGGAAAAATAAACTACTACTATTTTTTTGGTTTTTCTTAACGTTTATTAAACACACAAGAAGAAAGCAGGAAAAAGAAAATAAACTAGCATGGATGTTACAGTGAAAGAGTATGAGCACCGACATCTAGCAATGAGTGTGTGAACATGAATGTAATGTCGGCGAGAAATACGTACTCCCCCAAGCTTAGGCTTTTGGCCTAAGTTGGTCTATTGCCAGGGATAGCCTGGCGGATACCCGTAGGTGTAGCTGGGGTCGTACTGCGATGCAGCGGCTATCGCCTCCTGAGCTGCAGCGTGGCATCGAGCCGCCTCCGCTCTCCTCTCGTACTCATCTGCCTCCTCTCTGGTAATAATATATCTCCCTTTTGTCTGAAAATCAAAGAAGGCAGGAGCAGGAAGAGTAACATGGACAACATGCCGTTTGTTAAAGAGTAGTCGACATCTTTGGAGAGGTGGTTCAGTCCTCTCAACAAACTGGTGGGAAACCATAGAATCAAAATCTAAATAAGTAGGGGTAACTCCATATCACCCTCACGAATGTCTATCTCAAGAAAATTAGCTAAGCGGGTTGCATAAATTCCTCCAAAGAAATCTCCGTTATGTCTATTATGATGCAACCTCTGAGCTACAATGGCTCCCATATGATAAGATTGGTCCCCTAACACAGCACTTACGAGAATGCCGAGATCGAGAGCACACATGTGACATGCTTCATCCTTAGCATTTATGCATCTACCTATGAAGAGAGCAAAATAATGTATAGCAGGAAAGTGAATGCTCCCTATAGTGGCTTGTGTTATATCTCTAGATTCCCCCACAGTTATTCTAGCAAGAAAGTCTCTATATTCTGATTTAGGGGGATCCCTGACACTACCCCAAGATTGAAGTTTGCAAGCAAAAGCGAAATCCTCTAAGTCCATGGTATAGGATTTGTCATAAAGGTCAAACATGACTGAAGGAGAATTACGCGAAGATGAAAACTCAAACCTCCCCATAGATGAACTTGTGAGATCACGATACTGGGGGCATTTGTCAGCTTCAAAGTCCTCAAGACTGGCATTACGCAAATATGCGTTAAATTCTTCTTTGATTCCCGCTTGATCCATAAAATTTTCCGAAGGCCATTCATAGGGCCTCACAAGAGCGTCTCTTGGTGGTTCCTCGTCAGCATCACGCATTGCAAGCCTAGGACCTTTCTTCCTTGAAGAACCACCTTGGAACATCTTCCTAAACATATTGTTTTCTCTGAAAATAATTCTGAAATTTTTAGTAACTTCAAACAAAAGTGAACCAACTTCAATAAAACTGATAGCAACTACTCATACAAGTGCCTAGAGCATATATCAAGCATTAGAACTACTTGGAACCATATAAATTTGACATGCAAGCTCAAGAACATGGTCACCTGTGCAACACAAATTTGCAAAGAATAAAGCACTAGAACAAAAACTAATTGGACCAATGGAGGAGTCACATACAAAGGAACAATCTCCCCAAGCAGTTTTGCGAGAGGTGCTTTGAGCAAGGAGATCGAAAATCACAGCAAAATTGGCTGGAACACGAGCTTGAGTTGGTTTTTAGGGTTTGTGTGAGGCAGAGGAAGAAGATGGGTGCAGGGATAAGTGGAGAAGGGCCACCGTGGGCCCACGAGGCAGGGGGCGCGCCCAGGGGGTAGGGCACGCCCTCCACCCTCGTAGCCAGGTGGCAGCTCCCCCCGCGGTAATTTTTGCACTAAAAATCCTCAAATATTCCCGAAAAAAATCATATTAAATTGGCATGGCATTCTGAGGACTTTTATTTTTGGTATATTTTTATATTGCACGGATAAATCAGGAAACAGACAGAAAAATACTATTTTACTTTATTTCAACTAAAGAACAGAGAATATAAAGAGGGTACAGAAGGTTGTGCTTCTAGTTTCATCCGCCTCATGCTCATCAAAAAAAATCCGCTAACAAGGTTGATCAAGTCTTGTTAATAAACTCATTCCGATAATCATGGAACCAGAGAAATTTCGAATAACACTATGTTACCTCAACGGGGATATGGACATCCCCAATAATAAGTATATCATATTTCTTCTTGACAGTAGGGAGAGGAAATTCAAAACCTCCAAATATAATCGATGGAATTTTTCCAATAGAGTTGATACTATGAACTTGAGGTTGTTTCCTCGGAAAGTGTACCGTATGCTCATTACCATTAATATGAAAAGTGACATTGTGTAACATCCCAAATTTTCAATTTGGAATGTTATACATTAGATCATCATGCATATCATATTTTCTTGCATTTTGTTGATCCTAGAAATTTCACGCAACTCAAGGACCCTCGGAGAGAGTTGGAGATTTCGAAATTTCCGTATTTGAGTTCTCTCAAAACTATGAAAAGAGGATCGTTGGATTCATTTATTTTATCTTCAAATATTTTTCCAATATCAAATAAGAGAGGGAATAATATGACTTTCCCAAAAATTTTGGAAAATTGAAGATTTAATAAATAAATCAAATTTTGGATTTTTGTCGGAGTTTATTTGCCTTAGGGAAAAATGCGTGTTTTCAAAAATTGCATTTTAGGCCCGAGTAAAGTTCATTTTGTTCGACTCATCTTTAGGAGTCGGGGAAAGTTTACTTTATTAATTTTGGAGTTCGTTTAGATTTTTTTATTATTTATTTTTCTGCGCGCGAAACCTATTTAAAAAAAAACCCGCAGCGCCTTGGGCCAAAGGCCCAAGCCGCCAAGCCACCGGCCGGCTAGGAGGCCAAGGCCATCGCGCGCGCCAAGGGAGCCAGGGAGCCGCCGCTTCCTTTTTCCTAATCCTAGTAGGACTCTTGTACTACTTCCGTTTATTCCGTATTTGTTTCTAGATCTTTTTCCTCTTTGTTTCCTAATCCTAGTCTATTTCTTGTCCCCTACCCCAAGCAAAAACCCTCCCCTCCCAATTATAAATACCCAAGCACCCCCCTCTAACACATCAAAACCTCTCCTCTCCTCTCCTCTCCACACCGCCGCCGCCCTCACCAGCGCCGCCGCCCCTCACTAGCGCCGCCGCCCCTCACCGCCGCCGCCGCCCTACGCTGCCGCCGCCACCCAACGCCGCCGCCGCCGGAGCCCCTCGCCCCTTCGAGGTACTAGCCCAGCAGCGTCACCTTTTCTTTTCCTCGGTTCGGTTTTTCAGAATCGTTCCGATTTCCGTTCGATTTCCGTTCAGTATTCCAGATCGGTTTTCGTTTCGGTTTTCTTTCCGAAACCCTAGATCGGTTTTTCTCGCCGGTTTTTCTTTCTGGTTTTGTTTAGCAATCGTTCGCCGGACCGTTCGTCCTAACGAATGTGATCACCGGTTTGCCTCGGTTAATGAACGTCCGTTCGTTCAACCGTTCGTCGTTTTCTTTCTCATCGGATTTATTCCGCTATTTTTCTGATAGCGATTTCAGATCCGATTTTCTTTCTAGTCTATCTTCTCGCTCGTTTATCGGAATCAGGTGATTCAAGCGCCTGGAGTTTCATCTCGAAACCGCCGTTCCGACTAATCAACTTAAACAAAGTTTTGCTATTGTAAAATTTAACTTAGTTTCAACTTGCTAGAATGGAGTTGTTTTCTTTCGTCGTTTGACTTTCGTTGCTTTATTTGATTCGATTCTTTTTGGAACCAGGGTTCTTAAGTTGAACTTTCTGGTTAGATCTTTTATTCGAGATTTACCTGTGCATTAGATGAGTACTTATTGTATGCTTGTTTTTTGTCTGCGATAGATCACCCGGTGCGCCGCTTGTTATTTCGAATCTCTAGGTTTCATGGATCATCGACCAAGGCAAGTAACACTTGATCATATTTTTTCTACTACCCAGTTTTTATGCATTAGATCAATCCTCAAACATTGCATGATTAGGATCTAAAATAAATTGTGGGATGGGAAGTACATGAGGTAGTACCTATTACCTGTTTTACTTATGAAACCTTGGGAGTTACTTCTACGTTTTCTTATTATGCTATGCTATGCTAGTAGACGTGGATTGGGTGAGTGTATTCCATGACAGATGTGAGATTGTTAAATTAATGGTTTATTTAAGGTGGCAACTTAAACACACATCTAGGTGGATTGAGGCACCTGGTTTCTATCAGGACTTGCCTGTTTTTTTGGACCGCCACCCAGGCTCAAAGGGATCATAAGATCATTCATGCTAGTAACTTCCGTGTGCAGCCACAAGCCATTATGGGCTCTGGCATAGTTGATTAAGTCGTGTGAACTCTTACAGTGGTAGACTAGCAGATGTAGGGGTTATAGGTGGTACGGTCTACCCATCGTAAGGTGCAAACGCTTCGAAAGACTATGTCTCGGTCATCCGTCTCTCAAACACCATGTAGTGCGAGAAACCAAAGCGGAGGCGATCGAGTCTTGTGGGGAAAAGTCATAAACCTCTGCAGAGTGTATAAACTAATCATGATTAGCCATGTCCCCGGTTATGGACATCTTGAGTATCTAGTACTTGAATATCATGTGAATCTCAACATGTTACTCCAATTAATATTGTTGGGTTTTTAATGAGTACTTTTTATTGGGATTGATGATGCTGTCAACCATTCTCAATGTTTAACAACCACCATGATAGTTAAATAAATTTATTCCTTTGCAGTAGGGAATAACTGGCTTTATGCAAAACTGCAACCGTAGAGCTTTTCCACCAGCCACATATGCATGTAGTACATGCTTATCATTCATTATTCTCTATGTGTTACATTGCCAGCATATTCCATGTGCTAGCCCGTTTTCGGGCTGCAACTTTTCATGTTGCAGAATTTTCAGACGACGAGTAAGGTGTTTTAGGTCGTGGTTCTATACTCAGTGATGCCGCTGGAGTTGATGGACTCACTTATCTTTCAAGTCTTCCGCTGTTATCGTTATTAGATGGCCTTAAGCCATATTTATTGTACTAAGTCCTTTTCTGGACAGACGATGTAATAAGTGTGTGATTGCTACTCTGTTATAAATCCTTCGAAGTACTATGTGGTGTCAGCATTACTGATCCAGGGATGACACCTGAGCACAGAGACTTGATCCATTCGGGTCGGGTTGCTACAGAGATGGTATCAGAGCACACTGGACTGTAGGACCACGACCACTAAGTTAAAGCCATAGATCACTACTCTCTTCTCATTTTCTAACTCCTCATCTTTTCTACTCTTTTAGGATGAAGGACGCCAAGATCAAGTACGCCCAACCAGATGAAGGCACACCTTTTGGATTTCACTTGAAGGAAGTCACCAAGTACCTGAACATTGGACTACCAAGTTTCACCGGGACTTTCAACGCCACTCTGCCTGAAGAGGAGCGCTGAAAGATTCAAGCTCACGTTCCGGGAAGGACATTCGCCCCAATTACCAAGCCTATAGATAGTGTTTTTGATTGCACCAACCTGGAGTGCAGGAAAGAGCATGGCAGCTCATATCACCATGGGACGCATTGGAGAAGTTTATCAAGAAGACCTCAAGGACACTATCTACCAGATTTGTGGACGCCGGAATGAACAATGGGAGATAGTCAGCACCAAGAAGGACCGATCCATTGCAGCTTTCATCCAGGAGTTAAACCAGCACATTCGACGCCAAGAGAACCAGATGTGCAATGATATGATCGAATTGAAGAATGCAAAGGGAAGGATCATCGAACTTGGAGGAGAACTAAATTCTACACGTAAGGACTACATGGACGAGATCGTAGCTGTAGCAAGACACAATAACGATCTTAAGTATGAGATTGAAGAACTCAAGAAGAAATTGGCGCTCAAGAATGAAGACAAGTACGTCGGCTGCCCGAGCAACTACATCATCATCGACGACACCGATTCGGATCCAAGTGAACCCGACATTGAAGACGAAGCTGGAGCAGAGATCATGGAGTCTTCCACCGGTTCAAATTAATAGATGACCCCCACATATTAGTAGTATTACCTCCATGTAACATCATAGTACACGCACTTTTGCGATAGTTAGATCGTTGTAAGCCCTTTGTTTGAAATGAATGAAGTGATTTTGTGTGCATTTGCTCATGTGCATTTGGGTAGTGTTTTCTCCTTAGACCTCACTCTATTCTTAATTTCTCATCTTTTCTAAACCCATCGATGCCTCAGGACGCGACCCCGGGTTTGTTTTCCCGCCAGAGATCACCCAGTTGATCCAGCAGCAGAACACTTTGATCCAAACATTGGTACAGAACCAAGGCAACAACAACAACAACAACCCACCACCACCACCACCTGCGGATCACTTGACTCGTTTCCTTAGGCTGAATCCGCCGGTGTATTCCAGTAGCACCGAGCCGATTGTAGCAGATGATTGGCTCCGTAAGGTAGGGAGGAGTTGACCACTGCAGGATGTCTGAGATGGAGAAAAGGTGAAGTTTGCTGCACACCAGCTTGAAGGACCCGCAAAGACATGGTGGGAGAATTTTACAGCCACTTACCCTGTAGACACTGTCACATGGGATCAGTTTCAGCAAGGTTTCCGCACCGCCCATGTCTCAGCAGGAGCTATGGCCATGAAGAAGCGTGAGTTCCGCAACTTACGCCAAGGAAGAAGGATTAGGTATGTATCGCGACATGGACCAAATAGGAATCAAGTAAATTCCTTATCAGGAGTTGTGCAGGAAGAAATGCCAGTGGTGAAGGATTACCCTGATGTATTTCCTGAGGAATTGCCAGGAATGCCACCGGATAGAGACATTGAGTTTTTGATAGAGCTTTTGCCAGGTACAGGCCCAATATCGAAGCGACCATACAGGATGCCCGCACAGGATTTGGCGGAAATCAAGAAGCAGATTAAGGAGCTAATGGATAAAGGTTATATACGCCCAAGTTCTTCGCCTTGGGGATCACCCGTACTTTTAGTAGAGAAGAAGGACGGATCATTAAGGATGGTTGTAGACTATCGTGGTTTAAATCAAGTAACGATCAAGAACAAGTACCCACTACCTATGATAAATGATCTGTTTGATCGTTTGCAAGGAGCTAAAGTGTTTTCCAAGATCGATTTGCGATCAGGGTACCATCAGTTGAAGATTCGGGAGCAGGACATACCTAAGACAGCGTTCACCACAAGATATGGACTGTATGAGTACACCGTTATGTCATTTGGACTGACTAACGCGCCAGCCTATTTCATGAACCTGATGAACAAAGTGTTTATGGAGTTTTTGGATAAGTTCGTCGTGGTGTTCATTGATGATATTTTGGTTTTCTCCAAAAATGAAGAAGAACATAAGGAACATTTGCGATTGGTTTTGGAGAAGCTAAGAGAACATTAGTTATATGCCAAGTTCAGCAAATGTGAGTTTTGGCTAAAGGAAGTTGGATTTCTTGGACATGTTATATCCGGAGAAGGGATAGTAGTTGACCCCACAAAAGTTGAGACCGTAACCAAATGGGAAGCACCAACGACAGTTGGAGAGATCCGGAGTTTCCTTGGACTCGCAGGATACTACCGGAGATTCATTGAGAATTTCTCAAGGTTTGCAAAGCCTATGACGGAATTGCTGAAAAAGGATACCAAGTTAATATGGACTGAGGACTGTGAGGCAAGTTTTCAGGAGTTGAAGAAAATATTGGTTACCTCACCAGTGCTAATTTTGCCAGATCAGACCAAGGATTATGAGGTGTATTGCGACGCTTCACGTCGAGGACTTGGAGCAGTGCTTATGCAGGAAGGAAGAGTTGTTTCGTATGCTTCACGACAACTGAAACCTCATGAATTAAATTATGCCACACATGATTTGGAGTTAGCAGCCGTAGTGCATGCATTGAAGACATGGAGACATTTTCTCATTGGAAATCATTGTGAGGTATACACGGATCACAAGAGTTTGAAGTACATTTTCACCAAGAAGGAATTAAACCTTAGACAGAGGAGATGGTTGGAACTCATCAAGGATTATGATATGAGATTGCATTATCACCCCGGAAAGGCTAATATAGTAGCTGACGCATTGAGCCGCAAGAGCCATGTCAATACGTTATTGACGGGAGAAATACCAAAGGAGCTAGCAGAAGATCTTTGTGAGCTATGTTTGGAAATAGTTCAGAGAGGCTACGTAGCAGCATTGGAGATTCAGTCTACCTTGATGGATAAAATCAGGGAAGCTCAGAAAAAGGACAAAGAGATTGCGGATATAAAGAAGAAAATGAGCGAAGGAAAAGCAAAGGGATTTCGTGAGGATGAGCACGATACCCTATGGTTTGAGGACAGTGTTTACGTGCCAAATGACCTGGAGATCAGGAAGTTGATTTTGCAAGAGGCACATGATTCACCCTATTCGATTCACCCAGGAAATACCAAGATGTATTTGGATTTGAAGGAAACGTTCTGGTGGACCGGAATGAAGAAGGATATTGCAGAGTATGTAGCAGTTTGTGATGTATGTCAAAGAGTAAAGGCAGAACATCAGAAGCCAGCAGGATTGTTGCAACCATTGCCAATACCCGAATGGAAGTGGGATAAACTAGGCATGGATTTCATCACAGGTTTGCCAAAGACTCGTTCAGGCTATGATTCGATTTGGGTTATAGTCGACCGCTTGACGAAGGTAGCGCATTTCATTCGATCAAGACTACCTATAGCAGCGCTAAGTTGGCAAAGATATACATGACCAAAATTGTGTGTTTGCATGGAGTTCCGAGGAGTATCGTATCAGATAGAGGAACCCAATTTACCTCAAAGTTTTGGAATCAGTTGCACGAAACATTGGGAACCAGGCTGGAATTCAGTACAGCTTTTCACCCTGAACCGATGGATGAGACCGAGAGAGTCAATCAGATTTTGGAGGATATGTTGAGAGCTTGTGCACTAGACTATGGATCTAGTTGGGACGATAACTTTCCGTATGCAGAGTTTTCTTATAACAACAGTTACCAAACCAGCTTGAAGATGGCACCTTTCGAAGCCTTATACGGAAGGAGGTGCAGGACACCGTTGTCATGGGACGAAGTTGGAGACCGTCAGTTGTTTGGACCAGATTTGATTAAGGAGTCTGAATAGAAAGTTAAGTTGATTCGCGATAGGCTCAAGGTAGCCCAGTCCAGACAGAAAAGCTATGCGGATTCAAAACGCAAGGCGATAGAATATGAAGTTGGAGACAGAGTTTATCTTAGAGTATCCCCACTACGAGGAGTTAAGCGTTTTGGAGTTAAAGGAAAATTGGCGCCCCATTTCGTGGACCATATAGGATTTTGCAACGCATGGGAGAAGTTGCTTATAAGCTGGAATTACCCGAAGGACTGTCAGGAGTTCATGACGTGTTCCATGTTTCTCAGCTGAAGAAATGTCACGCCGAGATGGCGGAAGTACCGCTAAGAGATACAGTGCCACTTGAAGCAATTCAGTTGAAGGATGATTTAACATATGAGGAGAAACCAGTCGAGATTCTCGATTATGCCAGCAGAATTACTCGCAGCAAGGTTATCAAGTTTTGCAAGGTTCAGTGGAGCCACCACACTGAGGATGAAGCCACCTGGGAAAGAGAAGAAGATTTGCTCAAGGATCACCCTCACCTATTTTCTAGCCAATCCGAATCTCGAGGGCGAGATTCATCTTAAGGGGGGTAGGTTTGTAACATCCCAAATTTTCAATTTGGAATGTTATACATTAGATCATCATGCATATCATATTTTCTTGCATTTTGTTGATCCTAGAAATTTCACGCAACTCAAGGACCCTCGGAGAGAGTTGGAGATTTCGAAATTTTCGTATTTGAGTTCTCTCAAAACTATGAAAAGAGGATCGTTGGATTCATTTATTTTATCTTCAAATATTTTTCCAATATCAAATAAGAAAGGGAATAATATGACTTTCCCAAAAATTTAGGAAAATTGAAGATTTAATAAATAAATCAAATTTTGGAATTTTCTCGGAGTTTATTTGCCTTAGGGAAAAATGCGTGATTTCAAAAATTGCATTTTAGGCCCGAGTAAAGTTAATTTTGTTCGACTCATTTTTAGGAGTCGGGGAAAGTTTACTTTATTAATTTTGGAGTTCGTTTAGATTTTTTTTTATTATTTATTTTTCTGCGCGCGAAACCGATTTAAAAAAAAACCCGCAGCGCCTTGTGCCAAAGGCCCAAGCCGCCAAGCCACCGGCCGGCCAGGAGCCCAAGGCCATCGCGCGCGCCAAAGGAGCCAGGGAGCCGCCGCTTCCTTTTTCCTAATCCTAGTAGGACTCTTGTACTACTTCCGTTTCCTCTTTGTTTCCTAATCCTAGTCTATTTCTTGTCCCCTACCCCAAGCAAAAACCCTCCCCTCCCCAATATAAATACCCAAGCACCCCCCCCTCTAACACATCAAAACCTCTCCTCTCCTCTCCTCTCCACACCGCCGCCGCCCTCACCAGCGCCGCCGCCCTACGCCGCCGCCGCCACCCAACGTCGCCGCCGCCGGAGCCCCTCGCCCCTTCGAGGTACTAGCCCGCGCCGCGTCACCTTTTCTTTTCCTCGGTTCGGTTTTTAAGAATCGTTCGATTTCCGTTCAGTTTTCTAGATCGGTTTTCATTTCGGTTTTCTTTACGAAACCCTAGATCGGTTTTCTCGCCGGTTTTCTTTCCGATTTTGTTTAGCAATCGTTCGCGGACCGCTCGTCCCTATGAACGTGATCACCGGTTTGCCTCGGTTAATGAGCGTCCGTTACGTTCAACCGTTAAATGCGTTTTCTTTCTCATCGGATTTATTCCGCTATTTTTACGATAGCGATTTCGGATCCGATTTTCCTTCTAGTCTATCTTCTCGCTCGTTTATCGGAATCAGGTGATTCAAGCGCTGGAGTTTCATCTCGAAACCGCCGTTCCGACTAATCAACTTAAACAAAGTTTTGCTACTGTAAAATTTGACTTAGTTTCAACTTGCTAGAACCGGGTTGTTTTCTTTCGTCGTTTGACTTTCGTTGCTTTATTTGATTCGATTCTTTTTACAACCAGGGTTCTTAAGTTGAACTTTCTGGTTAGATCTTTTATTCGAGATTTACCTGTGCATTAGATGAGTACTTATTGTATGCTTGTTGTTTGTCTGCGATAGATCACCCGGAGTGCGCCGCTTGTTATTTCGAATCTCTAGGTTTCGCGGATCATCAGCAAGGCAAGTAACACTTGATCATATTTTTTCTACTACCCAGTTTTTATGCATTAGATCAATCCTCAAACATTGCATGATTAGGATCTAAAATAAATTGTGGGATGGGAAGTAGATGAGGTAGTACCTATTACCTGTTTTACTTATGAAACCTTGGGAGTTACTTCTACGTTTGGTTATTATGCTATGCTATGCTAGTAGACGTGGATTGGGTGAGTGTATTCCATGACAGATGTGAGATTGTTAAATTAATGGTTTATTTAAGGTGGCAACTTAAACACACATCTGGGTGGATTGAGGCACCTGGTTTCTATCAAGACTTGCCTGTTTTTTTTTGGACCGCCACCCAGGCTCAAAGGGATCGTAAGATCATTCATGCTAGTAACTTCCGTGTGCAGCCACAAGCCATTATGGGCTCTGGCATAGTTGATTAAGTCGTGTGAACTCTTACAGTGGTAGACTAGCAAATGTAGGGGTTATAGGTGGTACGGTCTACCCATCGTAAGGTGCAAGCGCTTCGAAAGACTATGTCTCGGTCATCCGTCTCTCAAACACCATGTAGTGCGAGAAACCAAAGCGGAGGCGATCGAGTCTTGTGGGGAAAAGTGCGCAAACCTCTGCAGAGTGTATAAACTAATCTTGAGTAGCCTTGTCCAGGGTTTTGGTCTTCTTGAGTATCTAGTACTTGAATATCATGTGAATCTCAACATGTTACTCTAATTAATATTGTTGGGTTTTTAATGAGTACTTTTTATTGGGATTGAGGATGCTGTCAACCATTCTCAAAGTTTAACAACCACCATGATAGTTAAACAAATTTATTCCTTTGCGATGGGAATAAGCGGCTTTATGCAAAACTGTAACCGTAGAGCTTTTCCACCAGCCACATATGCATGTAGTACAGGCTTATCATTCATTATTCTCTATGTGTTACATTGCCAGCATATTCCATGTGCTGACCCGTTTTCGGGCTGCAACTTTTCATGTTGCAGACTTTTCAGACGACGAGTAAGGTGTTTTAGGTCGTGGTTCTATACTCAGTGATGCCGCTGGAGTTGATGGACTCACTTATCTTCCAAGTCTTCCACTGTTATCGTTATTAGATGGCCTTAAGCCTTATTTATTGTACTAAGTCCTTTTCTGGACAAATGATGTAATAAGTGTGTGATTGCTACTCTGTTATAAATCCTTTGAAGTACTGTGTGGTGTCAGCATTACTGATCCAGGGATGACACCTGAGCACAGAGACTTGATCCATTCGGGTCGGGTCGCTACACATTGCCTTTGTTGCAATCAATAACAGCCCCTGCAGTGTTAAGGAAAGGTCTTCCAAGAATAATAGACATACTATCGTCCTCGGGAATATCAAGAATAACAAAGTCCGTTAAAATAGTAACGTTTGCAACCACAACAGGCATATCCTCACAAATACCGACATGTATAGCAGTTGATTTATCAGCCATTTGCAAAGATATTTCAGTAGGTGTCAACTTATTCAAGTCAAGTCTACGATATAAAGAGAGAGACATAACACTAACACCAGCTCCAAGATCACATAAAGTAGTTTTAACATAAATTCTCTTAATGGAGCATGGTATAGTAGGTACTCCTGGATCTCCAAGTTTCTTTGGTATTCCACCCTTAAAAGTATAATTAGCAAGCATGGTGGAAATTTCAGCTTCCGGTATCTTACTTTTATTTGTAACAATATCTTTCATATATTTATTATAAGGATTCATTTTGAGCATATCAGTCAATTGCATACGCAAAAACATGGGTCTAATCATTTCAACAAAGCGCTCAAAATCCTCATCATCCTTTTTCTTGGATGGTTTGGGAGGAAAGGGCATGGGTTTCTGAGCCCATGGTTCCCTTTCTTTACCATGTTTCCTAGCAACGAAGTCTCTTTTATCATAACGTTGATTCTTTGATTGTGGGTTATCAAGATCAACAACAGGTCCAACTTCTACATCATTATCATTACTAGGTTGTGTTGGGGAACGTAGTAATTTCAAAATTTCCTACGCACACGCAAGGATCATGGTGATGCATAGCAACGAGAGGGGAGAGTATTGTCCACGCACTCGTGAGACCGTGGCGGAAGCGTTATGACAACGCGGTTGATGTAGTCGTCGTCTTCACGATCCGACCAATCCAAGTACCGAGCGTCTGGCACCTCCGAGTTCAGCACACGTTCAGCTCGATGGCGATCCCGGACTCGATCCAGCAAAGTGTCGGGGATGAGTTCCGTCGACCTGACGGCGTGGTGGCGATGATGATGTTCTACGGCGCAGGGCTTCGCCTAAACTCCATGACGATATGACCGAGGTGGAATATGGTGGAGGGGGGCACCGCACACGGCTAAGGAACGATCACGTAGATCAACTTGTGTGTCATGGGGTGCCTCCCTGCCCCCGTATATAAAGGAGCAAAGGAGGAGGAGGCCGGCCCTAGGAGGACGGCGCGCCAAGGGGAGTCCTACTCCCACCGGGAGTACAACTCCTTCTTTCCTATTCCAACTAGGAGAAGGGGGGAAAGGAGGGAAGTGGAGAAGGAAGGGAGAGGGGGGCCGCGCCCCAAACCCTTTGTCCAATTCGGACTGGGCTTGGGAGGGGCGTGCGCCACCTCCTGGCTCCTTCCCACTAAGGCCCATTAAGGCCCAATACTCTTCCCCATATTCCCGTAACTCCCCGGTACTCCGAAAAATACCCGAATCACTCAGAACCTTTCCGAACTCCAAATATAGTCGTCCAATATATCGATCTTTACGTCTCGACCATTTCGAGACTCCTCGTCATGTCCCCGATCTCATCCGGGACTCCGAACTCCTTCGGTACATCAAAACTCATAAACTCATAATATAACTGTCATCGAAACCTTAAGCGTGCGGACCCTACGGGTTCGAGAACAATGTATACATGACCGAGACACGTCTCCGGTCAATAACCAATAGCGGAACCTGGATGCTCATATTGTCTCCCCCATATTCTACGAAGATCTTTATCGGTCAAACCGCATAACAACATACGTTGTTCCCTTTGTCATCGGTATGTTACTTGCCCGAGATTCGATCGTCGGTATCTCAATACCTAGTTCAATCTCGTTACCGGCAAGTCTCTTTACTCGTTCTGTAATACATCATCCCACAACTAACTCATTACTTGCATTGCTTGCAAGGCTTATAGTGATGTGCATTACCGAGTGGTCCCAGAGATACCTCTCCGACAATCGGAGTGACAAAACCTAATCTCGAAATACGCCAACCCAACATGTACCTTTGGAGAAACCTGTAGTACTCCTTTATAATCACCCAGTTAAATTGTGACGATTTTTAGCACACAAAGTGTTCCTCCGTTAAACGCGAGTAGCATAATCTCATATTTAAAGGAACATATATAAGTCATGAAGAAAGCAATAGCAATGTACTAAACGATCAAGTGCTAGGCTAACAGAATGGGTCATGTCAATCACATCATTCTCCTAGTGATGTGATCCCGTTAATCAAATGACAACTCATGTCTATGGCTAGGAAACTTAACCATCTATGATTCACGAGCTAGTCAAGTAGAGGCATACTAGTGACACTATGTTTGTCTATGTATTCACACATGTATTATGTTTCCGGTTAATACAATTCTAGCATGAATAATAAACATTTATCATGAAATAAGGAAATAAATAATAACTTTAGTATTGTCTCTAGGGCATATTTCCTTCAGTCTCCCACTTGCACTAGAGTCAATAATCTAGTTAACATCATCATGTGATTCAACACTAATATTCACATCTGTATGTGATTAACACCCATAGTTCACATCGTCATGTGACCAACACCCCAAGGGTTTACTAGAGTCAATAATCTAGTTCACATCGTTATATGATTGACACCCAAAGAGTACTAAGGTATGATCATGTTTTGCTCGTGAGAGAAGCTTAGTCAACGGGTCTGTCACATTCAGAGCCGTATGTATTTTGCAAATATTCTATGTCTACAATGCTCTGCATGGAGCTACTCTAGCTAATTGCTCCCACTTTCGATATGTATCCAGATTGAGACTTAGAGTCATCTGGATGAGTGTAAAAAGCATGCATCGAAGTAACTCTTTACGACGGGCTCTTTTATCACCTCCATAATCGAGAAATATTTCATTAGTCCTCACTAAGGATGTTCTTGACCAATGTCCAGTGATCTACTCCTAGATCACTATTGTACTCCCTTCCCAAAATTCAGAGCAAGGTATACAATAGGTCTGGTACATAGCATAGCATACTTCATAGAACCTATGACTGAGGCATAGGGAATGACTTTCATTCTCTTTTCTATTTTCTGCCGTGGTCGGGATTTGAGTCTTACCCAATTTCACACCTTTGCAACACAGGCAAGAACTTTTTTTTTGACTGTTCCATTTTGAACTACTTCAAAATCTTGACAAGGTATGTACTTATTGTAAAAACTTATCAAGCATCTTGATCTATCTCAATAGATCTTGATGCTCAATATGTAAGTAGCTTTACTGAGGTCTTTCTTTTAAAGAACTCCTTTCAAATACTCCTTTATGCTTTCCAGAAAAATTCTACATCAGTTCTGATCAACAATATGTTACTCACATATATTTATCAGAAATGCTGTAGTGCTCCCACTCACTTTCTTGTAAATACAGGCTTCTCCAAAAGTCTTTATAAAACCATATGCTTTGATCAACTCATCAAGCATATATTCCAACGCCGAGATACTTGCACCAGTCCATAGATGGATCGCTGGAGCTTGCACATTTTGTTAGCTCCTTTAGGATTGAGAAAACCTTCTGTTTGCATCATATACAACTCTTCTTTAATAAATCCATTAAAGAATGTAGTTTTGACATCCATTTGCCAGATTTCATAAAATGTGGCAATTGCTAACATGATTCGGACAGACTTAAGCATCGCTACAGTTGAGAAAATCTCATTGTAGTCAACACCTTGAACTTGTCGAAAACCTTTTTGCAACAAGTCGAGCTTAGTAGATAGTAACACTACTATCAGTGTCCGTCTTCCTCTTGAAGATCCATTTATTTAACATGGCTTGCTGATCATCGAGCAAGTCAATCAAATTCCATACTTTGTTCTCATACATGGATCATATCTCAGATTTTATGGCCTCAAGCCATTTTGCGGAATCTGGGCTCATCATCGCTTCCTCATAGTTCGTAGGTTCATCATGGTCTAGTAACATGACTTCTAGAACAAGATTACCGTACCTCTTTGGTGTGGATCTTATTCTGGAAGACCTACGAGGTTTGGTAGTAACTTGATCTGAAGCTTCATGATCATCATCATTAGCTTCCTCACTAATTGGTGTAGGAATCACAGGAACTGATTTCTGTGATGAACTATTTTCCAATAAGGAAGCAGGTACAGTTACCTCATCAAGTTATACTTCCTCCCACTCACTTCTTTCGAGAGAAACTCCTTCTTTAGAAAGGATCCATCTTAGCAACAAATATCTTGCTTTCGGATCTGTGATAAAAGGTGTACCCAATAGTTTCCTTTGGGTATTCTATGAAGACACACTTCTCCGATTTGGGTTCGAGCTTATCAGGTTGAAACTTTTTCACATAAGCATCGCAATCCCAAACTTTAAGAAACGACAACTTTGGTTTCTTGCCAAACCACAGTTCATAAGGCGTCGTCTCAATAGATTTAGATGGTGCCCTATTTAACGTGAATGCAGCTGTCTCTAATGCATAACCCCAAAACGATATTGGTAAATCGGTAAGAGACATCATTGATCGCACCATATCTAATAAAGTGCGGTTACGATGTTCAGACACACCATAACGTTGTGGTGTTCCAGGTGGCGTGAGCTGTGAAACTATTCCACATTGTTTTAATTGAAGACCAAACTCGTAACTCAAATATTCATCTCCACGATCAGATCGCAGAAACTTTATTTTCTTGTTACGATGATTTTCCACTTCACTCTGAAATTCTTTGAAACTTTTCAACTATTTCAGACTTATGTTTCATCAAGTAGATATACCCATATCTTCTCAAATCATCTGTGAAGGTCAGAAAATAAAGATACCTGCCACGAGCCTTAATACTCATTGGTCTGCATACATCAGTATGTATTATTTCCAACAAGTCAGTAGCTCGTTCCATTGTTCTGGAGAACGGAGTTTTAGTCATCTTGCCCAAAAAGGCACGGTTCGCAAGCATCAAATGATTCATAACCAAGTGATTCCGAAAATCCATCTTTATGGAGTTTCTTCATGCGCTTTACACCGATATGACCCAAACGGCAGTGCCACAAATAAGTTGCACTATCATTATTAAATTTGCATCTTTTGGCATCAATATTATGAATATGTGTATCACTATGATCGAGATCCAATAAACTATTTTCATTGGATGTATGACCATTGAAGGTTTTATTCATGTAAACAGAACAACAATTATTCTCTGACTTTAAATGAATAACCGTATTGCAATAAACATGATCAAATCATATTCATGCTCAACGCAAAAACCAAATAACATTTATTTTGATTTAACACTAATCCCGAAAGTATAGGGAGTGTGTGATGATGATCATATGATCTTGGAACTACTTCCAACACTCATCGTCACTTCCCCTTCAACTAGTCTCTGTTTATTCTGTAACTCCTGTTTCGAGTTACTAATCTTAGCAACCGAACGAGTATCAAATACTCAGGGGCTACTATAAATACTAGTAAGGCACACATCAATAACCTGTATATCAAATATACTCTTGTTCACTTTGCCATCCTTCTTATCCACCAAATATTCAGGGTATTTCTGCTTCCAGTGATCATTTCCTTTGCAGTATAAGCACTCAGTTTCAGGCTTTGGTCCAGCTTTGGGCTTCTTCGCGGGAGTGACAACTTGCTTGTCATTCTACTTGAAGTTCGCTTTCTTTCCCTTTGCCCTTTTCTTGAAACTAGCATTCTTGTCAATCATCAACACTTGATGCTCTTTCTTGATTTCTACCTTCGTTGATTTCAACATCACGAAGAGCTCGAGAATCGTTTTCGTTATCCCTTGCATAGTATAGTTCATCACAAAGTTCTAGTAACTTGGTGATGGTGACTAGAGAATTCTGTCAATCACTATCTTATCTGGAAGATTAACTCCCACTTGATTCAAGCGATTGAAGTACCCAGACAATCTGAGCACATGCTCACTAGTTGAGCGATTCTCCTCCATCTTTTAGCTATAGAACTTGTTGGAGACTTCATATCTCTCAACTCGGGTATTTTCTTGAAATATTAACTTCAATTCCTGGAACATCTCATATGGTCCATGATGTTCAAAACGTCTTTGAAGTCCTGATTCTAAGCCGTTAAGCATGGTGCACTAAACTATCAAGTAGTCATCATATTGAGCTAGCCAAACGTTCATAACGCATGCATCTGCTCCTGCAATAGGTCTGTCACCTAGCGGTGCATTAAGGACATAATTCTTCTGTGCAGCAATGAGGATAAACCTCAGATCACGGATCCAATCCGCAACATTGCTACTAACATTTTTCAATACAATTTTCTCTAGGAACACATATAAAAACATAGGGAAGCAAAAAACATAGGGAAGCAACAACACGAGCTATTGATCTACAACATAATTTGCAAAATACTACCAGGACTAAGTTCATGATAAATTTAAGTTCAATTAATCATATTACTTAAGAACTCCCACTTAGACAGACATCTCTCTAGTCTTCTAAGTGATCACGTGATCCATATCAACTAAACCATGTCCGATCATCACGTGAGATGGAGTAGTTTCAATGGTGAACATCACTATGTTGATCATATCTACTATATGATTCACGTTCGACCTTTCGGTCTCCGTGTTCCAAGGCCATATCTGTATATGCTAGGCTCGTCAAGTTTAACCTGAGTATTCCGCGTGTGCAACTGTTTTGCACCCGTTGTATTTGAACGTAGAGCCTATCACACCCGATCATCACGTGGTGTCTCAGCACGAAGAACTTTTGCAACGGTGCATACTCAGGGAGAATACTTTTGATAATTTTAGTGAGAGATCATCTTAAAATGCTACCGTCAATCAAAGCAAGATAAGATGCATAAAGGATAAACATCACATGCAATCAATATAAGTGAAATGATATGGCCATCATCATCTTGTGCTTGTGATCTCCATCTCCGAAGCACCGTCGTGATCACCATCGTCACCGGTAGCGACACCTTGATCTCCATCGTAGCATCGTTGTCGTCTCGCCAATCTTATGCTTCTACGACTATCACTACCGCTTGGTGATAAAGTAAAGCATTACAGGGCGTTTGCATTTCATACAATAAAGCGACAACCATATGGCTCCTGCCAGTTGCCGAGAACTTCGGTTACAAAACATGATCATCTCATACAATAAAATATAGCATCATGTCTTGACCATATCACATCACAACATGCCCTGCAAAAACAAGTTAGACGTCCTCTACTTAGTTGTTGCAAGTTTTACGTGGCTGCTACGGGCTGAGCAAGAACCGTTCTTACCTACGCATTAAAACTACAACGATAGTTCGTCAAGTTAGTGCTGTTTTAACCTTCGCAAGGAACGGGCGTAGCCACACTCGGTTCAGCTAAAGTGAGAGAGACAGACACCCGCCAGTCACCTTTAGGCACGAGTGCTCGTAACGGTGAAACCAGTCTCGCGTAAGCGTACGCGTAATGTCGGTCTGGGCCGCTTCATCTCACAATACCGCTGAACCAAAGTATGACATGCGGGTAAGCAGTAAGACTTGTATCGCCCACAACTCACTCGTGTTCTACTCGTGCAAATAACATCAACGCATAAAACCTGGCTCGGATGCCACTGTTGGGGAACGTAGTAATTTCAAAATTTCCCTCGCTGCGCAAGGATCATGGTGATGCATAGCAACGAGAGGGGAGAGTATTGTCCACGTACCCTCGTGAGACCGTAAGAGAAAGCGTTATGACAACACGGTTGATGTAGTAAATGCGTCTTCATGATCCGACCGATCCAAGTACCGAGCGTACACCTCCGAGTTCAGCACACGTTCAGCTCGATGGCGATCCCGGACTCCGATCCAGCAAAGTGTCGGGGATGAGTTCCGTCGGCACCACAGCGTGGTGGCGATGATGATGTTCTACGGCGCGAGGGCTTCGCCTAAACTCATGACGATATGACCGAGGTGGAATATGGTGGAGGGGGGCACCGCACACGGCTAAGGAACGATCACGTATATCAACTTGTGTGTCATGGGGTGCCTCCCTGCCCCCGTATATAAAGGAGCAAGGGAGGAGGAGGCCGGCCCTAGGAGGACGGCGCGCCAAGGGGAGTCCTACTCCCACCGGGAGTAGGACTCCTTTCCTAGTCCAACTAGGAGAAGGGGGGAAAGGATGGAAGTGGAGAACGAAGGGAGAGGGGGGCCGCGCCCCAAACCCTTTGTCCAATTCGGACTGGGCTTGGGAGGGGCGCGCGCCGCCTCCTGGCTCCTTCCCACTAAGGCCCATTAAGGCCCAATACTCTTCCCCGTATTCCCGTAACTCCCAGCTACTCCGAAAAATACCCGAATCAGTCGGAACCTTTCCGAACTCCGAATATAGTCGTCCAATATATCGATCTTTACATCTCGACCATTTCGAGACTCCTCGTCATGTCCCCGATCTCATCCGGGACTCCAAAATCCTTCGGTACATCAAAACTCATAAACTCATAATATAAGCATCGCCGAAACCTTAAGCGTCACGGACCCTACGGGTTCGAGAACAATGTAGACATGACCGAGACACGTCTCCGGTCAATAACTAACATGGAACCTGGATGCTCATATTGGCTCCCACATATTCTACGAAGATCTTTATCGGTCAAACCACATAACAACATACGTTGTTCCCTTTGTCATCGGTATGTTACTTGCCCGAGATTCGATCGTCGGTATCTCAATACCTAGTTCAATCTCGTTACCAGCAAGTCTCTTTACTCGTTCTGTAATACATCATCCCACAACTAACTCATTAGTTGCAATGCTTGCAAGGCTTATAGTGATGTGCATTACCGAGTGGTCCCAGAGATACCTCTCCGACAATCGGAGTGACAAAACCTAATCTCGAAATACGCCAACCCAACATGTACCTTTGGAGACAACTGTAGTACTACAATATAAACACCCAGTTACGTTGTGACGTATGGTAGCACCAAAGTGTTCCTCCGATGGCAGGAGTTGCATAATCTCATAGTTACAGAAACATATATAAGTCATGAAGAAAGCAATAGCAATGTACTAAATGATCAAGTGCTAGACTAACGGAATGGGTCATGTCAATCACATCATTCTCCTAATGATGTGATCCCGTTAATCAAATGACAACTCATGTCTATGGCTAGGAAACTTAACCATCTTTGATTCACGAGCTAGTCAAGTAGAGGCATACTAGTGACACTATGTTTGTCTATGTATTCACACATGTATTATGTTTTCGGTTAATACAATTCTAGCATGAATAATAAACATTTATCATGAAATAAGGAAATAAATAATAACTTTATTATTGCCTCTAGGGCATATTTCCTTCAGGTTGAGCATCATCATGAACATCATCATTAACATTTTCACTAGGTTCATGACCATTACCAGATTGTGTTTCAGCATCAGAAATAGAGATACCATTTGGATTATCAGGTGGTTCAGCAATAGTTTCACTAGAAATTTGCAAAGTCCTATCATTTTTCTTTTTCTTCCTTTTAGAAGAACTAGGCATATCAATATTATTTATCTGAGAATCTTGCTCGATTCTCTTAGGGTGGCCTTCAGGATACAAAGGTTAATTAGTCAGTCTACCAGTTCTAGTAGCCACTCTAACAGCATAATCATTTTTATTACTATTCATTTCATCAAGCACTTCTTTCTGAGCTTTAAGTACTTGCTCTACTTGAGTGGTAACCATAGAAGCATGTTTGCTAACAAGTTTAAGTTCACCTCTAATATTAGCCATATAATCACCCAAGCGTTTAATCATAAAGGTAATTTGATTTAATTGTCTACCAAAATAAGCATTAAAGTCATCTTGCTTAAACATAAAGTTATCAAACTCATCCAAGCACTGACTAGCAATTTTAGTAGGAGGGATTTCAGCTTTATCATATCTATAGAGAGAATTTACCTTTACTACCTGTGTCGAGATATCGGGTGTAGGACCTTGAAGTATATCTAGAGGGGCGGGGGGTGATTAGACTACTTGACCAATAAAAACTTAACCTTTTCCCAATTTTATAGTTTGGCAGATTTTAGCTATTTTAGGACAAGTCAGGCAATCATCACACAATTCAAGCAAGCATGCAAAGAGTATATTGGCAGCGGAAATTAAAGCATGCAACTTGCAAGAAAGGAAGGGGAAGGGTTTGGAGGATTCAAACGCAATTGGAGACACGGATGTTTTTGGCGTGGTTCCGATAGGTGGTGCTATCGTACCTCCACGTTGATGGAGACTTCAACCCACGAAGGGTAGCAGTTGCTTGAGTCCACGGAGGGCTCCACCCACGAAGGGTCCACGAAGAAGCAACCTTGTCTATCCCACCATGGTCGTAAATGCCCACGAAGGACTTGCCTCACTAGCGGTAGATCTTCACAGTAGGCGATCTCCTTGCGCTTACAAACTCCTTGGTTCAACTCCACAATCTTGTCGGAGGCTCCCAAGTGACACCTAGCCAATCTAGGAGACACCACTCTCAAGAAGTAACAAATGGTGTGTTGATGATGAACTCCTTGCTCTTGTGCTTCAAATGATAGTCTCCCCAACACTCAACTCTCTCACATAGGATTTGGATCTGGTAGAAAGAGGGATTGAGTGGAAAGCAACTTGGGGAAGGCTAGAGATCAAGATTCATATGGTAGGAATGGAATATCTTGGCCTCAGCACATGAGTAGGTGGTTCTCTCTCAGAAATGGTAAGTTGGAAGTGTAGGTTCGTTACGATGGCTCTCTCCACGAATGAAGAGGAGGTGGAGGGTATATATAGCCTCCACACAAAATCTAACCGTTACACACAATTTACCAAACTCGGTGGGACCGAATCGTTAAACTCGGTCGGACCAATTTAGTAAACCTAGTGACCGTTAGTGATTTTCGGTGGGACTGACATGCATCTCGGTGAGACCGATTCAGTTGGGGTTAGGGCATAACGTAATCTCGGTGAGACCGATTACACAAACTCGGTGAGACCGATTTTGGTAATTAGCTAACTAGAGAGTTGGTCAGGTAAACTCGGTGGGTCCGATTTGCTCTTTTCGGTGAGACCGTAATTTTACAAAATGGAAACATAGATTTTACATTGCAATCTCGGTGGGACCGATCGCTCACTTGGTTAGACCGAAGCGTTACGAAGGGAAAGCAGAGAGATTGCAACCCCATCTCGGTGAGACCGAGATCCCTATCGGTAAGACCGATTTGCTTAGGGTTTGTGGCGATGGCTATGACTTTTGGAATCGGTGGCGCGGATATAAAGAATCGGTGTGACCGATTTTGGCTTTAGGTTTAGGTCATTTGTGGATGTGGGAAAGTAGTTGAGGGTTTTGGAGCATATCACTAAGCACATGAAGCAAAAGGCTCATTAAGCAACACCTCGTCCCTTCTTGATAGTATTGGCTTTTCCTATAGACTCAATGTGATCTTGGATCACTAAAATGTAAAATGAAGAGTCTTGAGCTTTTGAGCTTGAGCCAATCTTTTGTCCATAGTATTTTGAGGATCCACTTTCATCATCCATGCCATGCCATTCATTGAGCTTTCCTGAAACAATAGTCTTGGAATAGCATTAGCTCAATGAGCTATATGTTGTTATGAATTACCAAAACCACCTAGGGATAGTTGCACTTTCAATCTCCCCTTTTTGGTAATTGATGACAACATATAGATCAAAGCTTCGACAAAAGATAATAAGATTTAAATAACATAAATGCTTTGAGAAGTATGTGATAAGCAAGAGCTCCCCTAAATTTGTGCATAGTTTTAGATTTGCTTTGGACTGCAAATGCACAATGAATTAGGCTCATGGGTTACTCTTCCATGTCACATACATCTTGGTGGAGTGCTCAAAATAATAAACAATGAATACATGCACTCATCACCAAGCAAAGTGAGTGATCACATAAGATAGATAGGATAATATCAACCATGCATAAGTGTAGCTTATGATCAAACACATGATCATCAATGTCTCACAAGCATAGTATCTCAACCAAAAGCAAACAAAGTTTGAAAAACACCAAATAAAGCAAGAGACAACAAAAGCAACACACTCTCTCTCTCTAAAAGCCTATGATCTATACATTTTCTCCCCTTTGGCAACAAGTTACCAAAAGTTCATAGAAAATGCATAGTGCTAGATCGACTCTCGTGCTTGATCTTGGTGGTGGTGTAGAGATGGCTCCTTGGACAAAGACTTCAGTTGATGTAGATGGAGCTGGAGCTGATGTAGGTGCTCGGAGCTGGTGGCACCGAGGCTGTAGCTGGTGCAGATGAAGTTGCTCTTGTGTCGAAACCTGCACAGCTGATGACCTCTGGGCTCTAGGCACTCTGGCAAACACATTGGTTGTAGTCTTGCCCTTCCTCTCCTGCATGTCATCGTGTAGTTCCTCCACTGCAGTCTGAATCTCAGTTACTTTTACATCTAAGTTATAAAACTTTTGTTCTATGATTCTCTCCAGGCTCTCCTGGTTTTGAGTTAGGGTGGCCAATCCCTTCTCAATCCTCAGAGTTGATGCTATTAAGTAACCAAGCTGCTCCTGCTTGTTCTTCAAGAAATACTCATATGCCTCCTCTTGAGTTGGCATCTTGGCAGCCTTCTCCCTCTTTGCCTTCTCCTTCTTCTCCTGAGCTTGAACTGATTGTGGATCATCTTCATTCATGACAACTTCATTGTCCTCAAAGTCTGGATAAAGTGGAAAGTGTTCCTTATCCAACTGATATTTTCTTGTGCCCATCTTTGAGTTTATCAGTTCTTGAATCTGAGGTGCATATCCACAGCTCCTCTTCTGATCTGCTGCAGTCCTCTTGATAGTTTCAATGATCAGGCTCATGACTTTAAACTTCTGTGGCACATCAAACACATGCAACATGTTGATGGCATGCCCTCTGATCATGTTATGGTCACCAGACTTGGGCAACAAGGTGTGCCTCAGAATCCAATTTATGGTTGGCAACCCTGACAGCAGAAAGTGAACTGATCCAAACTTGTGAGTTGCTAATGCCTTGTTTGGAATTTCCTTGTACATGTGAGCCATTGAATTGTGATCCTTTTTCTTCTTGGCATAAATGTCTAGGTCATCCTCATTCTCCTCTGGGGCATTTATTAGCTTTGCCCACTCCTCACCAGTTGACTGGTACCTTGTACCTTCAGACATCCAAACAATTCTCCCATCTGGGTAAAAATGTGCTGTGGAGTAAAACTGCATGATAAGCTCATCATTCCAATTTGTGAGCTTTTGCCCGACAAAATCTGCAACTCCACAACTCACAAAGCTGTCTTGCACTCCAGGATAGTGCTCTTCATTTTCCTTCATGTAGGTCCAGTCGACCCACCTCATATCACACACAATGGGCTTCTTGTCCAACAAGATTGTCTCATAGAAGTCCTGCTGTTCCTTTGTATGGAACATGTAGTCAACAACAGTTCTTCTCCTTGAAGCATATGTATCTTCCGTTCTCCACAGTCTCAGCCCTGAATCCTTCCCGATTCTCATGTTCTCAGCCACAGGATGGGCATCACTGTGGTCTGGTATCTTTGGCTTGAGCTTCCTCAGAACTTGTCCTTCTTCATCTTCCTCATCAACCTCAGGCACTGGGGCCTTGTTCTTCTCAGCAGCTGGAATACTCCTAGTATTCCTCTTTGGTGCAGACTTGGCCTTGGGGGCAGCTTTGGGTGCTTCCTTGGGCTTAGATGTGGCAGCCCCTGATCTAATAGCATCACCCATAAGCTTTGGTGCCTTTGGTGCTAGTGCAGCAGGCTCTTCCTATTCCATCATGGAAGCTTGCCCAACAACTCTGGCCATGGTCTTCTTGACCCTTTCCTTCCTCTTCTTGCTCTCAGCAGCTGGCTCTTTGGGATCAGGATTTTCAGGTAGTTGAGTTGATGTTCTGGCCTTGGACATTGGTTGTCTTCCTGCAGGCCTTTTGATCTTCATGACCCTTTCCTTCTTGAGCACCTCTTTCTTGGAAGTAGCCTCATCTTCCTCAGCCCTGTAATCTTCATCCTCTGAATCTGAATTTCTTTTCCTCCTTTGCCTAGTTGCAGCCATAGGCAAATTGCTAGGAGTACTTCTGCTCCCTTCATCTGAAGTTGAGGGACTAGTGCCTTCACTCAAGTCTATCTGCTCTTCTGACCTGTTCTGGCTGTCACTTTGATCAGACATACTACAAAAGCTGACTGCTGACCCTGTGAAGAGTTTATAGATGAGATAGAAAAGATGAGCATCACAAAATGCAGAGGTTTTTGCAAAAGAATGACTCAAAAGTTCAGTTTTAGTTTTCCATAGAAAGCATTTCGGATCCACCGATTTTCAAACTCGGTGATACCGAAGCAGTTTGGAACCTAAATCGTTGATCTCGGTTGGACTGAAGTTTCAGTTCGGTGGTACCGAGACTGCTAGGGTTTCACAGAATCCTCAAATAGGTTGCACCAATTAGTAATTCTCGGTCAGGCCGAGAGTCACTAGTGCAATGGCATAAGCCAAATCGGTGAGACCGAGTTTTTCAACTAGGTGGGCCCGAGATGGTTTCGGCGGAAACCTAAACCTAAAAATTTGAACTACTTTTGCTGGATAGAGGAGTTTCAGTCGTGGCAAGATTCAATATGAAAACAATGTGATAGGAATCAGACGTGGATAGCACAAAGATCAAGTCCATACCCTAACTTGGCGGTGGACTTGCTACGGCGGCAACAGCGGGGATGAAATCCGTTGACGGCGGCGAAGACCAGCGACAGGAGGCTGCTGGCGATGAGGAGACGATCCGGAGACCACGATGGCAGAGCGAGCTGATGCGCTGAGCGAAGGGTTTCGGAGAAATTTCCAAAATTTTGCCCGTGACTATATATAGCCCGACCACAGCCGGTGTGACCGAGTGGAACAACTCGGTGGCACCGAGATGCATAACTGAGTTCAGTTACAACAAATCGGTGAGACCAAAAAGTTCAAATCGGTTGCACCGAGATTGAAAACTCAGATCAACTTGATGATCTCGGTAGGACCGAAATGGAAGGATCGGTCAGACCGAGAATCATTAAGAGGTTTTGGAAGTTAAGTCTATGACGAATCGGGGACTCCGAGTGCTCCTCACACAGAGTGGTTCAAATCTAACTTGATCAAATCTTGTGATGTAGCATGAATAGAGTTTGAGACGAGAAAAGCATAGATAGCTAAAGAAGGTTCTTAGGCATTCTTGTCCATCCACTTGGCCAAAAGAGGAAAATCCAAACAAACAAAACAACAAGTGGATGTCCTTGAATGAGTAAAATATGCACCAACATGCTCACACAATAAGATGGCAATTGAAATATGTGGCAAATCATGCACAACCAATTCTAGCATCTATCAAACAATTGGCGATGACTAGGTCATCTATATATGAGTATATTGACTTAGGAGTCAAATGAGAACATTTGATCATAGGTCATACTCATCGTTTAAGCTCAAGTGGGGTTACCACTTTTACATAATGCATTAATGTGTTCACACCATTAGAGTTGCTTTGACTCAATTCTTAGAGTTAAGCTCCCCTAGATGTGAGATCCCCCCTTAGAGGGATGAACTAACCTTGGGTTTTGTCGATGATGACTTCATGTAGGTGTTGAAGATGTAGATGCTCAATGTTGATGTAGATCATTTGGAGAAATCCTTTGGAGTGAGTTGCACTTTCAACTTGCCTACATGGGTTAGTCCCACAAGGAACAAACAAGAATATCCATAGACATAGAGTGATGCACACACAAGATGATGTCCATGAAAACATTAGGTTACCTTGTCCCTTGCCTTACCAACATGAGGGTTTGTGACTCCTTGAACTAGTGCAAGATGTGAAAGTTGATTGCACTTGTTCTTGCCAAAATGATATGAGTGAAGAATGTTGGCGGAGTCACCCTCAAGAACTCTCTAGTTCTTCTTCTCCGGGATCCACATCATCTTGATGGGAATCCTTGGAGTTGTAGTTGTACTTGATGAAGTAGAACTTGACGTAGTCTTGGGGACCCACTCGAACGAGGCTTTAGGTGCTTCTTCAAATGCATCAATCTCTTCTTGAAGCTTGTCCTTGCCTTTGTTCTTGTGGTCTTGTGGTGGAAGATCATCTTGAGCTTGTGTCCGCTTGAAGGAAGTAGGATCATACTTCTCTTGTTGAGGAACAAACTTTGTCTTGGGGTATTGATCTTCTTCCCACTCAACTCCATTGGCATTGAACTTTCGTTCAAAACAAACACCTTGATTCTTCCAGTGCCTTCCTTGCTTGCGTACAATTTCCTCGAATTGCTTACTCCCGGCAAGGCTCTTGTAAACACCTTTCTCTATAATTCCCTCCAATAAACTATTTTCTTGCTCAAGTGTAACTTGGCTAAGAGAATCATTAGTGGAATCAAGAGTACTACTAGAAGCAACAACATTGGATTTGACATTATTATTGTTACTACTAGAGGAAGTATCTTTCTTGTACTTGTTACTAGACTTGACTTGAGGCATGTAAGTAGATAAGAGTAAACGTTAGGCAATGTAAGAAGAACTTTTCTTGCGGAGATCATCATTGATTGCCTTTAAGAACTCATGCTCTTGCTCAAGATTGAGCTTTTCAAAGCGTAACTTCTCATGAGCTCTCAAAAGTTCTCGATGATCTTCGAAGATAGTTTCATGAGCCAACTTAAGAGTGTTTAGTTCTTTAGTTAGAAGCTCAATTTTCTCCTTATCATTGTCATTCGTTTGATTAACATGATTAATTGATGTTTCATCATAGTATTCATCACTAGAGTTGTCAACAAGTAAATCATCATCACCTAGCAAGTCATCTTCATCACTATTAAAATCAACATACTCGGGATGTGTTACCTTTGGACCTTTGGCCATGAAGCATCTTCCAATTCCTTCATTTGGTGAATCAAATATGTCGTAGGAGTTGGTTGACACAAGTGCTAGACCGGCAACACCTTCATCTTGAGTATATTCGGAGTCGGAGTGATAGCTTCTCTCGGAGTGATGGTCGGAGTCGGAGCCGGAAACCCATTCACCAACGTGAGCTTGATGTCTTCGTTTTGTGTAGCTCCTTGATGACTTGTCCTTCCTTTCCGAATCCTTTCTTCTCCGTGAGAGTCTTCGTTCATAACGATCATCTCTACTCCTCCTCTCTCTTGGTGGTGATTCTTCTCTTTTTCTTCTTCTTCTTCTTGGATAATCTTCTCTTCTTTTGTAGGGTGCCGTACACTCATTGGAGTAGTGTCCGGGTCTTCCACAATTATAGCAATTTCGCTCTCGACTAGAAGATCTCTTGTCATTGTAAGACCTTGACTCGGAGCTTCTTTCTTTGCTTCTACTCTTGTAGAATTTGTTGAAGTTCTTCACCATTAAGCTCAATTCATCATTGAAGGTTGGTTTCTCACTTGATGATGTGGGGGCTTCACTTGAGGCTTTGTAAGCACCACTTGACTTGTTGTGAAGTTCCTCCTTATCCTTGAGTGACATCTCATGAGCAACAATCCTTCCAATGACTTCCGTTGGCTTGAGATCTTTGTAGTTTGGCATCATTTGGATCAATGTGCACACACGGTATCATACTTTCCATCCAACGCTCTTAGGATTTTCTTGATGATGAATTTGTCGGTCATCTCTTCACTCCCTAAGCCGGCAATCTCATTTGTGATAAGAGCAAGCCTAGAGTACATTTCAGCGACACCTTCACCATCCTTCATTTTGAACTTGTCAAGCTGACTTTGGAGCACATCCAACTTGGATTCCTTGACGGACTCGGTACCTTCGTGCATATCAATCAAAGTATCCCCAATTTCCTTTGCATTCTCAAGACGGCTGATTTTGTTGAATTCTTCGGTGCACAATCCGTTGAAGATGATGTCACATGCTTGAGCGTTGTATTGTAGCATCTTCAATTCTTTCGCATTAGCTTCATGGTTCGGTTCTCTCCCATCGAAAAATTCACCTTGCAAGCCAATACAAATAATTGCCCAAACGGCGGGGTTATGTCCAAGAATATGCATTTTCATCTTTTGCTTCCAACTAGCAAAATTAGTACCATCAAAGTAAGGACCTCTACGGTGACAATTTCCCTCGCTAGACGCCATACTCTCCTAGGTTGTGAAACCAAGGCTATCACCACCAAAAGCTATGGAAATCAAAGCAAATGGAGACCAAAGCTCTGATACCACTTGTAGGACCTTGAAGTATGTCTAGAGGGGGGGGGGGTGATTAGACTACTTGACCAATAAAAACTTATCCTTTTCCCAATTTTATAGTTTGGCAGATTTTAGCTATTTTAGGACAAGTCAAGCAATCATCACACAATTCAAGCAAACATGCAGAGAGTATATTGGCAGCGGAAATTAAAGCATGCAACTTGCAAGAAAGTAAGGGGAAGGGTTTGGAGGATTCAAACGCAATTGGAGACACGGATGTCTTTGGCGTGGTTCCGATAGGTGGTGCTATCGTACCTCCACGTTGATGGAGACTTCAACCCACGAAGGGTAATGGTTGCGCAAGTCCATGAAGGGCTCCACCCACGAAGGGTCCACGAAGAAGCAACCTTGTCTATCCCACCATGGCCGTCGCCCACGAAGGACTTGCCTCACTAGCGCTAGATCTTCACGAAGTAGGCGATCTCCTTGCACTTACAAACTCCTTGGTTCAACTCCACAATCTTGTCGGAGGCTCCCAAGTGACACCTAGCCAATCTAGGAGACACCACTCTCAAGAAGTAACAAATGGTGTGTTGATGATGAACTCCTTGCTCTTGTGCTTCAAATGATAGTCTCCCCAACACTCAACTCTCTCACATAGGATTTGGATCTGGTAGAAAGAGGGATTGAGTGGAAAGCAACTTGGGGAAGGCTAGAGATCAAGATTCATATTGTAGGAATGGAATATCTTGGCCTCAACACATGAGTAGGTGGTTCTCTCTCAGAAATGGTAAGTTGGAAGTGTAGGTTCGTTCTGATGGCTCTCTCCACGAATGAAGAGGAGGTGGAGGGGTATATATAGCCTCCACACAAAATCTAACCGTTACACACAATTTACCAAACTCGCTGGGACCGAATCGTTAAACTCGGTCGGACCGATTTAGTAAACCTAGTGACCGTTAGTGATTTTTGGTGGGACTGACATGCATCTCGGTGAGACCGATTCGGTTGGAGTTAGGGCATAACGTAATCTCGGTGAGACCGATTACACAAACTCGGTGAGACCGATTTTGGTAATTAGCTAACTAGAGAGTTGGTCAGGTAAACTCGGTGGGACCGATTTGCTCTTTTCGGTGAGACCGAAATGTTACAAAAAGGAAACAGAGAGTTTACATTGCAATCTCGGTGGGACCGATCGCTCACTTGGTTAGACCAAAGCGTTCTGAAGGGAAACAGAGAGATTGCAACCCCATCTCGGTGAGACCGAGATCCCTATCGGTAAGACCGATTTGCTTAGGGTTTGTGGCAGTGGCTATGACTTTTGGAATCGGTGGCGCCGGATATAAAGAATCGGTGTGACCTAGGTCATTTGTGGATGTGGGAAAGTAGTTGAGGGTTTTGGAGCATATCGCTAAGCACATGAAGCAAAAGGCTCATTAAGCAACACCTCATCCCTTCTTGATAGTATTGGCTTTTCCTATAGACTCAATGTGATCTTGGATCACTAAAATGTAAAATGAAGAGTCTTGAGCTTTTGAGCTTGAGCCAATCCTTTGTCCTTAGTATTTTGAGGGATCCACTTTCATCATCCATGCCATGCCATTCATTAAGCTTTCCTGAAACAATAGTCTTGGAATAGCATTAGCTCAATGAGCTATATGTTGTTGTGAATTACCAAAACCACCTAGTGATAGTTGCACTTTCATCGGGATTAGGAGGTTCTTCAGTGAATAAACAATTGAGATCATACACTTCTTCAACAGGCGGTAGATTAAGACCATGTATTTCTTCAATAGGAGGTAAATTCTTAACATCTTCAGCTTTAATACCTTTTTCTTTCATAGATTTGTTTGTCTCTTGCATATCTTCAGGACTGAGAAATAGAAGACCTCTCTTCTTCGGAGTTGGTTTAGGAATAGACTTAGTAATTGGCTCAGGAGCTGGCTCGGGAGTTGGCTCAGGAGGTGCCCAATTATTTTCATTTGTCAACATATTATTCAATAGAATTTTAGATTCATCCGGTGTTCTTTCCCTGAAAAGAGCACAACTATCCAGGTAATCTCTGGAAGCATCGGTTAGTCCATTATAAAAGATATCAAGTATTTCAGGCAAATCATTAGGTAGCTTGAGAAGCCTCCCCCAAGCTTGTGGGAGACTCTCTTCTTCAATTTGCACGAAGTTGTATATTTCCCTCAAAGCAGCTTGTTTCTTATGAGCAGGGAAATATTTAGCAGAGTAGGAATAAATCATATCCTGGGGACTACGCACACAACCAGGATCAAGAGAATTAAACCACATCTTAGCATCACCCTTTAATGAGAACGGAAATATTTTGAGTATATAAAAGTAGCACGATCTCTCATCATTAGTAAACAGGGCAGCTATATCATTTAACTTAGTAAGATGTGCCACAACAGTTTCAGATTCATAGCCATATAAAGGAACAGATTCAACCAAAGTAATTATATCAGGATCAACAGAGAATTCATAATCCTTATCAGGAACACAGATAGGTGAAGTAGCAAAAGCAGGGTTAGGTCTCATCCTATCTCTAAGAGATTCTTTACTCCATTTAACTAGCAGCCTCTTAAGTTCATATCTACCCTGGCAGGCAAAAATAGCTGCAGAAGATTCCGCATCAAAAAGATAACCCTCAGGAATAGTAGCCATATTTTCATCATCACTTTCATCATTGTATTCAGTTTCAATAATTTCTCTTTCTCTAGACCTAGAAATTTGTTCATCTAGAAATTCACCAAGGGGCACAGTAGTATCAAGCATAGAAGTAGTTTCATCATAAGAATCATGCATAGCGAAGTGGCATCATCAATAACATGGACATATCGGAACGAATATCGAAGCGGGTTTAGGTGTCGCTACCTTACTAATAATGTAAGGTGAATCAAGTGCGAGCTAGATGGCAGTTCCTTACCTCCCCTCGTAGTTGAGGGATAAATTGTTGTCTTAGCGTCTTTCAAGTTCTTCATAGTGTCCAGCAGATATAAATCCCAAGTGACTCAAAGAATAGAGCTATGCTCCCCGGCAACGGTGCCAGAAAAAGGTCTTGATAACCCACAAGTATAGGGGATCACAACAGTTTTCGAGGGTAAAGTATTCAACCCAAATTTGTTGATTCGACACAAGGGGAGCCAAAGAATATTCTCAAGTATTAGCAGCTGAGTTGTCAGTTCAACCACACCTGGAAACTTAGTATCTGCAGCAAAGTGTTTAGTAGCAAAGTAATATGATAGTGGTGGTAACGGTAACAAAAGGAAACATAGAAAAATTAATGTTTTTTGTATTTTTGTAGTGATTGTAACAGTAGCAACGGAAAAGTAAATAAGCGTAAACCAGTATATGGAAAGCTCGTAGGCACCGGATTAGTGATGGATAATTATGCCGGATGCGGTTCGTCATATAACAGTCATAACATAGGGTGACATGTAACTAGCTCCAATTCATCAATGTAATGTAGGCATGTATTCGTATATAGTCATACATGCTTATGGAAAAGAACTTGCATGACATCTTTTGTCCTACCCTCCCGTGGTAGCGGGTCCTATTGGAAACTAAGGGATATTAAGGCCTCCTTTTAATAGAGAACCGGAACAAAGCATTAACACATAGTGAATACATGAACTCCTCAAACTATGGTCATCACCGAGAAGTATCCCGATTATTGTCACTTCGGGGTTGTCGGATCATAACACATACTTGGTGACTATAGACTTGCAAGATAGGATCAAGAGCACACATATATTCATGAAAACATAATAGGTTCAGATCTGAAATTATGGCACTCGGGCCCTAGTGACAAGCATTAAGCATAGCAAAGTCATAGCAACATCAATCTCAGAACATAGTGGATACTAGGGATCAAACCCTAACAAAGCTAACTCGATTACATGATAAATCTCATCCAACCCATCACCGTCCAGCAAGCCTACGATGGAATTACTCACGCACGGTTGAGCATCATGAAATTGGTGATGGAGGATGGTTGATGATGACGACGGCGATGAATCCCCCTCTCCGGAGCCCCGAACGGACTCCAGACCAGCCCTCCCGAGAGAGATTAGGGCTTGGCGGTGGCTCCGTATCGTAAAACGCGATGATTTCTTGTCTCTCATGTTTTTCTCCCCGAAAGCCAATATATGGAGTTGGAGTTGGCGTCGGAGGGTCTCCGGGGGCCCACGAGGTAGAGGGGCGCACCCCCACACTCGTGGACAGGGTGTGGGCCCCCTGGTATTCATATTTGGCGAGGATTTTTTATTATTTTTTATAAGACATCCCGTGGAGTTTCAGGTCATTCCGAGAACTTTTGTTTTCTGCACATAAAACAACATCATGGCAATTCTGCTAAAAACGGCGTCAGTCCGGGTTAGTTCCATTCAAATAATACAAGTTAGAGTCCAAAACAAGGGCAAAAGTGTTTGGAAAAGTAGATACGACGGAGACGTATCAGTGCCCAGTGCCAGTTCCTGTCTGTTGCATGTTTTTTGTTTCGCAGAAACCCAATATCAATCGGAGTCCAAACGGGATAAAAACGGACGGAGAATTATTTTGGAATATTTGGGATTTTCCGGAGGAAGAATCAACGCGAAACGGTGTCCGGGGTGGCCACGAGACAGGGGGCGCGCCCTCCCCCCCTAGGCGCGCCCTGGACTCTCGTGGGCCGCCCTAAGGCAGTTGACGCTCTTATTTTGCTGCAAGAAAGCTAATTTTACGAGAAAAATCTGGGCGAAAGATTCACCCCAATCGGAGTTACGGATCTCCAGATATAAAGGAAACGATGAAGGGGCAGAACCGGAGAACGCAGAAACAGAGAGATAGATCCAATCTCAGAGGGGCTCTCGCCCCTCCCAAGCCATGGGAGCCAAGGACCAGAGGGGAAACCCTTCTCCCATCTAGGGAGAAGGTCAAGGAAGAAGAAGAAGAAGGGGGGATCTCCCCCCATGCTTCCGGTGGCGCCGGAACGCCGCCGGGGGCCATCATCATCACCGCGATCTTCACCAACACCGCCGTCATATTCACCAACATCTCCATCACCTTCCCCCCTCTATCTACAGCGGTCCACTCTCCCGCAATCCGCTGTACCCTCTACTTGAACATGGTGCTTTATGCTTCATATTATTATCCAATGATGTGTTGCCATCCTATGATGTCTGAGTAGATTTTCGTTGTCCTATTGGTGTTTGATGAATTGCTATGATTGATTTAATTTGCTTGTGGTTATGTTGCTGTCCTTTGGTGCCCATCATATGAGCGCGCGCGTGGATCACACCATAGGGTTAGTTATATGTTGATAGGACTATGTATTGGAGGGCTAGAGTGTGAAGCTTCAACCTAGCATAGAAATTGATGCATACGGGATTGAAGGGGGACCAATATATCTTAATCCTATGGTTGGGTTTTACCTTAATGAACGTTAGTAGTTGCGGATGCTTGCTAATAGTTCCAATCATGAGTGCATAGGATTCCAAGTCAGGGATGACATGCTAGCAGTGGCCTCTCCCACATAATACTTGCTATCGGTCTAGTAAAGTAGTCAATCGCTTAGGGACAATTCCACAACTCCTACCACCACTTTTCCACACTCGCTATATTTACTTTATTGCATATTTATCTAAACAGCCCCTACTTTTTATTTACGTGTTCTTTATTATCTTGCAAACCTATCCTATCACACCTACAAAGTACTTCTAGTTCTAGGTAAAGCGAACGCCAAGCGTGCTTAGAGTCGTATCAGTAGCCGATAGGACTTGAGAGAGTATTTGTTCTACCTTTAGCTCCTCGTTGGGTTCGACACTCTTAATTATCGAAAGAGGCTACAACTATCCTGTATACTTGCGGGTCATCAAGACATTTTTCTGGCGCCGTTGCCGGGGAGTCATAGCGTGGGGTGAAAATTCTCGTGTGTGCTTGTTTGCTTTATCACTAAGTAATTTTTATTTGCTGTTCTACGTTGTTCTCTATCTTTAGTTATGGATATGGAACGCAAAATACCAAAAAATTAGGTGTACTTGCTACTCATGGAGATGGGGTAACTCCTAAAACCCTCGATTCTCATTATGCGAAAGATATTATGTACTACTTTGATAATCCTGAGAAAACCCCATTCAACTTTATAATGGGAGACACGTTGGATCAACGTGAATACTTTAGGGATTATCGCTCAACACAAAAAGGGAAACTATCATGGGATCAATTTATTATGTTGCGTTGGTATGCCTGGAATCTATGCTTGAGATATGATATTACTTGTTGCTCTAGGATGAAGGCTCCACACCTTCCCTTTTCATGCAAATTTAATGATAATGAAACCTTATCTTCTTATACTAATGGTATATATGATTACTATGATGTGGAACAAATAGAAGAATTTGTTGCTTTTAAGGCTGCTTATGAAATTGAATCTTTGTTGAAAAGTATGAAGCTTTAGATGATGATGCTTATAGGCCTGAAAATCTTGCTATACATAGATATTGCTATGAAATTATGAATACAATTACTATATTAATGCATTTATTGAGAAAGTCTCCGCTGTCCAAGAAGAGATTAATATTTTGCAGGAAGCTATGGAAGAAGAAATTGATGAAACAGTGAGCTCATTGGATGAAAAAGATGATGAGGAGAGCGAAGAACAAAAGGAGGAAGAGCGGAAGCTACCCGTGCCCACCTTCTAATGAGATTAACTCTTCAACTCATACATTATTTAATTCCCCTTCGTGCTTACCGAAGGATGATTGCTATGATCCCTTGAATTTGTTTGAAATATCCCTTTTTGATGATGTTTGCTATGCTTGTGGCCAAGATGCCAATATGAATTATGCTTATGGATATGAACTTGCTATAGTTCCTTCTGTTAAACATGAAATTGTTGCTATTGCACCCACGCATGATAGTGCTATTATCTTTTTGAATTCTCCCGACTACACTATATCGGAGAAATTTGCGCTTAGTAAGGATTATATTGATGGGTTGCCTTCTACCATTATTATGGATATGAACATATGATGATTTTGATGAATGTAATATGCATGTGCTTGCTGCTCCTACTTGCATTATTATGAGAGAGGAACTATGTCTCCACCTCTGTATGTTTCCAACACGATAGAATTGCAAGAAACTGCTTATACTATGCATTGGCCTTTACTATGTGTGCATAAATTGTTCTCTTATGACATGCCGATGCATAGGAAGAGAGTTAGACTTCGTTGTTGCATGATATATGTTACTTTGTGCTCACTACTAAATTACAACTCATTGTTAATTAAAATTGGCTTTGATATACCTTGGGATCCGGGTGGATCAATTACTTGAGTACTATATGCCTAGCTTAATGGCTTTAAAGAAAGCGCTGCCAGGGAGACAACCCGGAAGTTTTAGAGAGTCATTTATTTCTGTTGAGTGATTTTATATAGTTTAAAAACACAAAAATAAAGAGGGGAACCTAAAAAAATTTCAAAAAGGAAGGTGAAAGTGAGAAAGACAAGCATTGTTGAAGTGGGAGCTAGCCTTGAACTTTGTTCATGCTCATGGAAACTTTGTGAATCTTGCTTACAGAAACTTTTCAACAAAAATAATTATCCCCTTGTATAATTCCATTGTATTATAAAAATAATGTGCTAAGGTTTGCCTATAGGATGTTCACAATGCTTGTTGGTTTGTACGGTGCAGGACAGAAACTTTGGCGGTAGTGCGCGATTTTACATTTTTAACTGTAACGTCAATTGGTTATGATTCCTTTTCACTGTCTTTCTATACAACTTGTTTATTTTTCCTAATTTTTATAGAATTTTTTGGGTACCAGAAGTATTGTGATTGTTCAGATTGCTACAGACTGTTCTGTTTTTGACAGATTCTGTTTTTGATGCATAGTTTGCTTGTTTTGATGAATCTATCAATTTATATCAGTGGATTAAGCCATGGAAAAGCTATATTACAGTAGACACAATGCAAAAACAAAATATGAATTGGTTTGGAACAGTACTTATAGTGGTGATTTGCTTTATTATACTAACGGATCTTACCGAGTTTTCTGTTGAAGTTTTGTGTGGATGTAGTGTCTAATCGAGGATGTCTCGATATGAGGAAAAGGAAGAGAGGCAAGAGCTCAAGCTTGTGGATGCCCGAGGCACCACAAGTAAATATTCAAGAAGACTCAAGCTCTAAGCTTGGGGATGCCCCGGAAGGCATCCCCTCTTTCTTCAACAAGTATCGGTATGTTTTCGAATTCGTTTCATTCATGCATTATGTGCAAGTCTTGGAGCGTCTTTTGCATTTAGTTTTCATTTTTCTTTTATGCACCATGATGGTATGATATAGTCCTTGGTTGATTTATAGAATGCTCATTGCACTTCACTTAAATCTTTTGAGTATGGCTTTATAGAATGCTTCACGTGCTTCACTTATATCATTTGAAGTTTGGATTGCATGTTTCCCTTCACATAGAAAACCGCCATTTGTAGAATGCTCTTTTGCTTCACTTATATTTGTTAGAGCATGGGCATGTCTTTTGTAGAAAGAATTAAACTCTCTTGCTTCACTTATATCTATCTAGAGAGATGACAGGAATGGGTCATTCACATGGTTAGTCATAAAATCCTACATAAACTTGTAGATCACTGAATATGACATGTTTGATTCCTTGCAATAGTTTTGCGATATAAAGGTGGTGATATTAGAGTCGTGCTAGTTGAGTAATTGTGAAATTGAGAAATAATTGTGTTGAGGTTTGCAAGTCCCATAGCATGCATGTATGGTGAACCGTTATGTAACGAAGTTGGAGCTTGAGGTGCTCTTTGATTGCTTTCCTTATGAGTGGCAGTCGGGGACGAGCGAAGGTATTTTCCTACCAATATATCCCTCTAGGGGCATGCGTAGTAGTACTTTGCTTCGAGGGCTAAGTAGGCTTTTGCAATAAGTATATGAGTTCTTTATGACTAATGTGAGTCGATGGATATACGCACACTCACCCTTCCACTTTGCTAGCCTCTATTGTGCCGCGCAACTTTCGCCGGTATCATGAACCCATTATTTACCTTCCTCAAAACAGCCACCATACCTACCTATTATGGCATTTCCATAGCCATTCTGAGATATATTGCCATGCAACTTCCATCATCATCATATACATGACTTGAGCATTCATTGTCATATTGCTTTGCATGATCGTAAGATAGCTAGCATGATGTTTTCATGGCTTGTACATTTTTTGATGTCATTGCTATGCTAGATCATTGCACACCCCGGTACACCGCCGGAAGCATTCATATAGAGTCATATCTTGGTTCGAGAATTGTAATGTTGAGTTGTAAGTAAATAAAATTGTGATGATCATCATTATTATAGCATTGCCCCAGTGAGGAAAGGATGAAGGAGA
The DNA here is from genome assembly GCA_021605145.1 of Aegilops bicornis. Classification (NCBI taxonomy): domain Eukaryota; kingdom Viridiplantae; phylum Streptophyta; class Magnoliopsida; order Poales; family Poaceae; genus Aegilops; species Aegilops bicornis. Next base: position 814,427,984 of record CM038673.1, read on the forward strand.
CTAGGATTCCCCCACAAGTCGGGATGAGACTCCGGACTTTATGAAAAATAAAAGAGGCCCAAGAAGCCCAAATAAAAAAAGAGGCCAAATATGCCCACCAAAAAGAAAGAAAAAATATTAAAAAAATGAAAAAGAAAAAGAAAAAAAAATGAGAGAAAAAGAGAGAAGGGGCAATGTTACTATCCTTTTACCACACTTGTGCTTCAGAGTAGCACCATGTTCTTCATAGAGAGAGCCTCCTATGCTTTCACTTTCATATACTAGTGAGAATTTTCATTATAGAACTTGGCTTGTATATTCCGATGATGGGCTTCCTCAAACGCCGAGGTCTTCATGAGCAAGCAAGTTGGATGCACACCCACTTAGTTTCCAGTTTGAGCTTTCATACACTTATAGCTCTTAGTGCACCCGTTGCATGGCAATCCCTACTCACTCACATTGATATCTATTGATGGGCATCTCCATAGCCTGTTGATATGCCTAGTTGATGTGAGTCTATCTTCTCCCCTTTTGTCCTCACAACCACCACCATATACCACCATAGTGCTATGTCCATGGCTTGCGCTCATGTATTGCGTAAGAGTTGAAAAAGCTGAAGCGCGTTAAAAAGTATGAACCAATTGCTCGGCTCGTCATCGGGGTTGTGCATGATGGGAGTATTTTGTGTGACGAAGATGGAGCATAGCCAGACTATATGGTTTTGTAGGGATGAGCTTTCTTTGGCTATGTTATTTTGGTAAGACATAACTGCTTGATTGGTATGCTTGAAGTATTATTGTTTTTATGTCAAATGATAGACTATTGCTTTGAATCACTCGTGTCTTAATATTCGTGCCATGATTAGACTTATGATCAAGATTATGCTAGGTAGCATTCCACATCAAAAATTATCTTTTTATCATTTACCTACTCGAGGACGAGCATGAATTAAGCTTGGGGATGCTGATATGTCTCCGTCATATCTATAATTTTATATTGTTCCATGCCAATATTATTCAACTTTATATACTTTTGGCAACTTTTTATACTATTTTTTGGGACTAACATATTGATCCAGTGCCCAGTGCCGCCTCTGTCGATGCATGTTTTTTGTTTCAGAAACTCAATATCAAACGGAGTCCAAACGGGATAAAAGCAGACGGAGAATTATTTTGGAATATTTGGGATTTTCCAGAGGAAGAATCAACGCGAAACGGTGTCCGGGGTGGCCACGAGACAGGGGGGCGCGCCCTCCCCCCTGGGCGCGCCCTGGACTCTCTTGGGCCACCCGAAAGGCGGTTGACACACTTCTTTTGCCGCAATAAAGCTAATTCTACGAGAAAAATATGGACGAAAGATTCACCCCAATCGGAGTTACGGATCTCCAGATATAAAGGAAACGGTGAAGGGGCAGAACCGGAGAACGCAGAAACAGAGAGATAGATCCAATCTCGGAGGGGCTCTCGCCCCTCCCAAACCATGGGAGCCAAGGACCGGAGGGGAAACCCTTCTCCCATCTAGGGAGAAGGTCAAGGAAGAAGAAGAAGAAGGGGGGCTCTCTCCCCCTTGCTTCCGATGGCGCCGAGCATGGCCGGGGCCATCATCATCACCGCGATCTTCACCAACACCGCCGTCATCTTCACCAACATCTCCATCACCTCCCCCCCTCTATCTACAGCGGTACACTCTCCCGCAACCCGCTGTACCCTCTACTTGAACATGGTGCTTTATGCTTCATATTATTATCCAATGATGTGTTGCCATCCTATGATGTCTAAGAAGATTTTCATTGTCCTATTGGTGGTTGATGAATTGCTATGATTGATTTAATTTGCTTGTGGTTATGTTGTTGTCCTTTGATGCCCATCATATGAGCGCGCGCGTGGATCACACCATAGGGTTAGTTATATGTTGATAGGACTTTGTATTGGAGGGCTAGAGTGACAGAAGCTTCAACCTAGCATAGAAATTGATGCATACGGGATTGAAGGGGGACCAATATATCTTAATGCTATGGTTGGGTTTTACCTTAATGAACGTTAGTAGTTGCGGATGCTTGCTAATAGTTCCAATCATAAGTGCATAGAATTCCATGTCAGGGATGACATGCTAGCAGTGTCCTCTCCCACATAATACTTGCTATCGGTCTAGTAGAGTAGTCAACTGCTTAGGGACAATTCAACAACTCCTACCACCACTTTTCCACACTCGCTATATTTACTTTATTGCATATTTATCTAAACAGCCCCTACTTTTTATTTACGTGTTCTTTATTATCTTGCAAATCTATTCTACGACACCTACAAAGTACTTCTAATTCTAGGTAAAGCGAACGTCATGCGTGCTTAGAGTCGTATCAGTGGCCGATAGGACTTGAGAGAGTATTTGTTCTACCTTTAGCTCCTTGTTGGGTTCGACACTCTTACTTATCGAAAGAGGCTACAACTATCCCATATACTTGCGGGTCATCACTACTTTGCAACGTCGGTGAGTTTGATCGTTACTACCATCTTCACAGTGTTCCTGGGTGTGATCGTGTAGGATAAGTTTTTTATTGTGTAGCACATTGTCAGAGTGAATGACCACGGGTGGCCTAGCCGGCTCCCCCTGGGGCTTCTGAAAAAATTACAAGCCAATCAAGCCAATCGAGTCATCCAACTCCCAGGACGCTGGGCCGCCTTCCCCCGGCCGGCTGTCATTTAGGCCGGCTGTCAGGAGGCGGCCTGGCCCCAAGATCGATAGAAGAAAGCCACGAGAGGGCTGGCTTCCAAGGAGCGGCTACACGAGGGCCGACTCCAAGTCGGCCACGAGAAGGCCGACTCAAGGAGCCGGCCACCCTTGAGCGCCAAGGCCGCACCCTCAGAATCTGCACCCACATAACGGTGATGAGATGGGGCGTGGCTACAGTGAAGCCTGCCACCCCCGCATCCCGGAGCGTGCGTGGCTATAGTGCACCGTACGGGGCAGCCATCACCCGTCCGGCGCGGCACTGTTGCCATGTTAACTGTGACGTCACCCACAACAAGCTGTATGTATTGCCCGCAGGCGGCGGGCCCCTCCAGTCAGAGAGATGCCCGAAGGCGGCTCGGCCTCCCCCAGTCGGCCTGAGACATGGCCGGCTCCCCATAGCCGGCTTGTTCCCTCCCTCGAAGGAAGCGCCTCATTAAGAAGACAAGACGAAGTGAGGCTATAGTGATCGCCGCTAAGGCGGCGGCATCAAGCCATGCTTACCCGACAAAGCCGCTGCCATCGTGGATTGAGGCAACAAGAACCAGCCCAGACATAAGGCCCTCAACGGTGGGTCCAGCTTCTCGACCAGAAGCCGGCAGTCAAGGGACCCACCAGCCGGGCCCCGGCCGGACCGCGGAGAAGCCGGCGGACGAAGACACTGACGGCTAGGGCCCACATCTAGTTGGATTACCATTGTACCCCTGTGGGGTAGGCCTATATAAACCCCCCAGGGCACCCATGCAAAGGGTTGATCTCTTAGAGTTTTCGACACCACATAGAGGAAAGAGGAGAGCTAGCCGTGCCCTTCTTCTTCCTCTCGCCGAACAGCTCAAGGAGCATCTTGTAGCAACTTGTTCATCTAGTGATCACGCGGAGACCCCTTGAGCAGCGATGGGGTGTTATCTCCACGGAGAGCCCCGAAGTTGGGTAAGATTCGCCGGCGTGCATGTGTTCGCCTCATCCCGTTTCCAGGCACCGGCGATGTCTTATTGGCTCCCACTATGATTAGCCACCCGTTGGCATATGTCGCACCTACCACCCGACATTTGGCGCCCACCGTGGGGCCAGGTGCACCGTCGTCCGGAGACCTGTTCTGGACGGGAACCCTCTTCCTCCCCCGCGGGCGTAGCCAGCCCGGCACGCCCGATGGCGCTTGCCCCGACGCGCTGCAAGGCGTCGCTGACGCCTGCGCAGCGAGCTGCCTCGCCGACCTTCTTGGCGAGACTCGCATCTCCGACGAGCCCGCATCCGACGCGGGCACCGGCTGCCTCGAGAGCCACCTCGTCAGCCTCCTCGACCAACTCCATGTCTCCAGCGAGCCCGCTGTGGACTTGGAGTCGGTTGGCTCCACCGACCCGATGCTTGTCGACTTCGACACGGCATCGCTCAACGCCTTCCCCACCAACGTCGTCATATTTGACGACCCGCTTCCCCAAGCCGACAGCTACGGCAGCGCCATCACCGAGGTGCTGGTCGTCAGTCATGGCGGCCCCTCGGGCGAGAACGCCCACGACGCCCTGCAAGCGGCGCCGCACGACCTGTCTGTCCCTCTCCCGGCTGACGTCGACGCCGAGGCCCTGGAAGCACGCCGCCTCGCCCTTCACGCGGAGGGTCGGAGGATAGCCTCCCTGAGATGCCTCACCGAGGCCCACCAGCGCAAAGTCGACCGCGCCGCCTCCCGAAGGGCCGAGCCGACTCGGCATTGTCAAGAAACGCGGCGCAGCCATCACCGACATGCTGGGGGTGGACCGCCCCGTCTACGCCATGCCCCTCGAGAACCTGCGCGCCGCCCGGTACGTAGAAGAGCTGAACGGGCTAGGGCCCGACGAGCTTCCCTACATGGCAAGGCGCATCCAGCAACTGATCGGCGCGGCCGCAGAGCGGCAAGAAGACAGCGCCCGCGCCGAAAGCCCTCCCCCGCGCCGAGCACGGGCGCGACGTCCACCTGCCGCCGACTGCGGGCAACGCCACGCGCCACGGCAGAAAAAGGAGCCGGCTGCCAGCCGCAGCCGGACCCGGATCTCCATCGAGCGCGACGCAGAAGGCCGCCCTCGAGCCGTGGAACGCCGAGCCAACCCGCCCCCTCCTCCACCTCTTGGGGAAAGATATCCTACCCCACCGCCCGTCACCCATCCGACTCTCAGCGGCCGACTCGGCCGCCGCGAAGGAGTCGGCGAAAACGACGCCCACCACAGGATCGACCGCATGGTGCGATCCCTGGCGTTGGAAGAAGAAGACGATGTCGGGCCGCCTTGCTTCGGCCCCCGCATCCGCGACGAGCCCTTCCCCAAAGGGTTCTCGCTCCCAAGAGATACGCCCAAGTATAACGGCTCCGTGAAGCCGGAGGATTGGCTGATCGACTACTCGACCGCAGTCAGCATAGCGAACGGCAACAGGCGCGTTGCCGTGAAATATGTGCCCCTCATGCTTCAGGGCACGGCGCGGACCTGGCTCAACAGCCTCAAGCCGTACAGCATCAACAGCTGGCTAGACTTCACCGAATCCTTCATCCGCAACTTCACCAGCACCTACAAGCGGGCTCCTAAGCCCAGGCAACTCTCCTTGTGCGTACAAGGACCCACCGAGTCGACTCGGGACTACCTCACGCGTTGGGCCGAGCTCCGCAATTCCTGCGAGGGGGTGCACGAGGTTCAAGCGATAGAGTACTTCACCGCCGGGTGCTGAGAAGGCACCCTCCTCAAGCACAAGCTCCTCTGCGACGAGCCGGCTACCCTCGACGAGCTACTTGTCATCGCCGACAAGTACGCCACCGCCGACTCCTCGATGAAGACCGAGCTCCGGGTAGACGCCGCCGGGAAGATACTCAACCCGGCTCCCAAAACGCCGGCTGGCGACTCTAGCCGACATCCGTACCAGCACGACAACAAGCGCAAGGGCCCAATGCCACCTCGCGCCAGTCGGCAGGTGGCCATCGTCGAAGACGAGCAACCTGAAGGGCGGCCCGCGCCCAAGAAGCCGAAGGGCGGCAGGCCGGCCTGGCAGCCGGCTTTCTCCTATGAGCAAGCTCTTGATGCCCCATGCAAGTTCCACAGCGGCGCGGAGCCGTCCAACCATACAACCCGGAAGTGCCACTGGCTCACCCGAATCACCAAAGGTGAAGGGCTGGTGCCGCCTCCGCCTGCTGGACCGCCACCTCTGGCCCCCCAGCAGCCGGCCGCCCGACCAGCGGTCGGGACCGTCCAAGACGAGTTCCCCAACGAGCACGCCGCCTACGTCGTCTTCACGAGCCAGCCCGAAGACAGACGCAGCCGGCGCCGGCAGCACCAAGAGGTCAACGCGGTCCCTCCAACAACCCCGAATACATGCACTTGTCAGAGAGGCCTATCAGCTGGAGCCGGGCCGACCACCCAGAGGTGATGCCGTCCCCGCGCTCCTATGCATTGGTTTTGGAGGCAACCCTAGCAACAGACAGGTTTGCTGGCCGATTCTCCCATGTACTGATAGACGGCGGGAGCAGCATCAACATCCTGTACCGAGATACCATGGAGAAGTTGAACATCAAGGCCAAGCACCTCATGCCAAGCTGGACCATGTTCCATGGCATTGTACCCGGCCTGTCCTGTTCACCCATCGGCAAGATCAAGATAGATGTTCTCTTCGGAGACAAGGATCACTTCCGCCGAGAAGCAATCTGGTTTGAAGTGGTGGACCTCGAGAGCCCTTACCATGCGCTGCTTGGCCGGCCTGCTCTGGCCAAGTTCATGGTTGTACCCCACTATGCCTACCTCAAGGTGAAGATGCCGAGTACCAAGGGCATCATCACCATAGCCGGCGACTACAAGAAGTCCTCCGAGTGCGCTGCAGCCAGTAGCAGGCTGGCCGAGTCCCTCGTAGTCGTCGGAGAGAAGAAGATGTTGGACCGAGTCGTGGCCATGGCCGGCAAGCAGCCTGCCCTGTTCCCCGACCCCAAAGAGTGTGATGCCCAAGGTTCCTTCCAGCCGGCCAAGGAAACAAAGAAGATACCTCTGGACCCAGAGCACCCAGAAAGGTTTGCCGTCATCGGGGCAAACCTGGATAGTAAATAGGAAGGCGAGCGCGTCGATTTCCTCCGTGAGAATCGGGACATCTTCGCATGGTCTCCCAAGGACATGCCGGGTGTGCCGAAGGATTTCGCCGAGCACAAGCTACACGTCCGAGCAGACGCCAAGCCAGTCAAGCAGCCCCTCGCCGGTCGTCAAGAGAAGAGAAGGATCGTAGGAGAAGAGATAGCCCGGCTCTTGGCGGCCGGCTTCATCATGGAGGTTTTCTTCCCGGAGTGGCTCGCCAACCCGGTCCTCGTGCTGAAGAAGAATAACAAATGGCGCATGTGTATAGATTACACAAGCCTGAACAAATCCTTCCCTAAAGATCCCTTTGCCTTACCCAGGATTGATCAAGTAATAGACTCCACAGCCAGATGCGAGCTGTTGAGTTTCTTGGATGCCTACTCAGGCTACCACCTGATAAAGTTGGACCCGGCCGACCGCCTGAAGACCACCTTCATCACGCCATTCGAGCTTTACATTACACAGCGATGACATTCGTCTTGAGAAATGCCGGTGCCACCTTTCAGCGTTGCATGCAGAAATGCCTCCTCAAGCAACTCGGCAGAAATGCCCACGTCTATGTAGACGATATCGTGGTGAAGACGGAGAAGCGAAACACTTTGTTGGAGGACCTCAAGGAAACATTTGAGAACATGCGCCGGTTTCAGATCAAGCTCAACCCCGAGAAATGCGTGTTCGGAGTGCCAGCCAGCCAGCTCCTAGGCTTCCTGGTCTCTGAACGCGACATTGAATGCAACCCAGTGAAGATCAATGCCATTGAGAGAATGGAGATTCCCACCAAGCTGCGGGACGTCCAGAAGTTTACCGGGTGCCTGGCCTCCCTGAATCGCTTCATCAGCCGGCTGGGAGAAATGGATCTCCCCCTCTACCGACTCATGAAGAAAAGCACTCATTTCGAGTGGAACGACCAAGCCGACCAAGCCTTTCACGAGCTGAAGAAGATGCTTGCCACGCCGCCTGTCTTGGCGGCGCCGACTGAGAAAGAGCCCATGCTCCTTTATATCGCCGCCACCAGCCGGGTGGTCAGCACCGTCATCGTGGTCCAGCGCCCAGAAGAAGGCCGAGCTCAGCCAGTCCAGAGGCCGGTCTACTACTTAAGCGAAGTACTGTCCACCTCGAAGCAGAACTACCCGCATTACCAGAAGATGTGCTATGGCGTGTACTTCGCCGCCAAGAAGCTGAAGCCCTACTTTCAAGAGCACTCCATCACGGTCGTATGCACTGCCCCGCTCGCCGAGATCATAGGCAACCGGGATGCATCCGGCCGAGTGGCAAAATGGGCCATTGAGCTGGCTCCTTACACGATCTTCTACCAGCCGCGCACCGCCATCAAGTCCCAAGCATTGGCCGATTTCCTCGTCGACTGGGCCGAGACCCAGTACCTGCCGCCGGCTCCTGACTCCACTCATTGGCGGATGCAGTTCGACGGGTCCAAGATGCGCACCGGCTTGGGAGCCGGCATCATCCTCACCTCTCCCAAAGGCGACAAACTCAGATACACGATGCAGATCCACTTTGCCGCCTCCAACAACGTGGCCGAGTACGAGGCGCTCATACACGGACTCCGGCTAGCCAAAGAGCTCGGCATCCGCCGGATCCTGTGCTATGGCGACTCGGATTTGGTAGTCCAGCAGTCGTCTGGCGACTGGGACACCAAGGACGCAAACCTGGCGAGCTATCGTTTCCTCGTTCAGCAAATTAGCGGTTACTTCGAAGGATGCGAATTCCTCCACGTGCCACGGGCCGACAACGAGCAAGCAGATGCCCTGGCACGGATAGGCTCAACCCGACAAGCTATACCAACCGGCGTCTCTCTCGAACGCCTCCTCAAGCCGTCTATCAAGCCGTCTCCAGAATCCGACTCCATCTTCGTGCCGCCTAACCCCGACACAGCCGGATCCGGCTTGGGGAGCCAAGCAGGCGGCCCGGGGACTTCGATAGGCGGCTCAGGGACTGCCATAGTCGCACCCGGTCGGGGACTTCAGAACCCGGCCAGGGGACTGGGGTAGTCGGCCCGGGGACTGCTTCAACACCACAGGCGGTGGCCAGCTCCAGCTCTTCACCACCCAGCCCACCCGCCCTAGTTGCAGTAGCCGTGTTGACTATAGAAGGAGTCACAGCTCCATCATGGGCTCAGCCCATCCTCAACTTCCTGATAAATAGAGAGCTGCCGGCTGACGAGATCGCGGTAAGACAAGTCCAACGCCGAGCCGGCGCATATACAATTGCCAACAGAGAGCACGTCAAGCGCAGTGTCACTGGAGTCTTCCAGCGCTGCTCGAACCAGAGAAGGGCATAGCAATCCTCAAGGACATTCACCAAGGCGAATGCGGCCACCACGCAGCCTCAAGATCCCTCGTTGCCAAAGCCTTCCGCCATGGATTCTTTTGGCCGACTGCCTTGGACGATGCCAAGGAGTTGGTCAAACACTGCAAAGGCTGCCAAGTCTTCAGCTCCAAGCAACACCTGCCGGCTTCAGAACTCAAGAACATTCCCCTCACCTGGCCTTTTGCCGTCTGGGTATTGGACATGGTGGGCCCATTCAAGACGGCGCGCGGCGGCATGACACACTTGCTTGTCGCCGTGGATAAATTCACCAAGTGGATCGAAGCAAAGCCGATTAAGAAGCTGACCGGGCCGACTGTCGTGACATTCATCGCAGACATCACAACTCGGTACGGCGTGCCACACAGCATCATCACCGACAATGGCACGAATTTCGCCAAGGGAGCATTGGCACGTTTCTGCGCGACGCAGGGCATCCGACTGGACCTAGCGTCCGTTGCCCACCCGCAGTCAAACGGCCAAGTTGAGCGAGCCAATGGCCTCATCCTTTCCGGCATCAAGCCCCGGCTGGTCGTGCCGCTGGAGCGCTCGGCCGGCTGTTGGCTCGACGAGCTGCCGGCCGTCCTCTGGAGTCTGCGCACTACCCCAAACAAGTCAACCGGCTTCACCCCTTTCTTCCTCGTATATGGCGCCGAGGCTGTCATCCCAACCGACATCGAGTTCGACTCGCCTCGGGTGACCATGTACATGGAAGCTGTCGTGGAATTGTCACGGCAGATGTCCTCATGAAAGGACTTAGTCGTAGGGCCATCGTACGGGTTAACCTAGAGGGGTTAAAGCGGACACCGGAACACGGAGTTATCTTGGTTCGCCCTTCGATGAAGGTAAAAGCCTACGTCCGATTGTGATGGGATTGATGTGATTTGGCGACTAGGGAGCAATAGCTTCGCCTTAGCCTCGAATTCTCTGTCCTCAACTTCTTCGCCGGTCGTCCCCTTATATACACGGGTTGACGCTTGGCCGGTCTCTGAAGTCCCGATCCGGCTCATACAAGTGTCCGGCTCGGTCTCTTCTCTCTTGTCTTACAACGCAAGTTACAACACTAAGGCGGTTCACATAAATGGACCTTAATTCGCCTCTGGGCTCCGGGCCTCCTCCGTGGGCCTGGATCATGGACGAGGGTAAACCGGCCCCTCCAGGGCGGTTCACACTCAGTAGTTGTATCCCCAACATTAGGCCCCAGATTGACTTGAACCGGTTCATGTTAATGTTCAACACCTTCAGGAAACTCTTGATATCCTTTCACATTTTGTAAACCGCCAGCTGCTTGAACCGCCGTGATGTCATCTTCCGATCCGCGTGTCGGGGCGTCTTGACGTCATCTTTAATAAAGAAATCCAAACAGTAAGATTCCCTTCATTTAATGCTATCCCGGAAATCAAGGCGGCCGCTGCACCGTCCGCCACTTTTGACTCCTCGATTCTCGCGCCCGTTGATTGCTCTGGTTCCTTATAAATAGACCGGCCGGCCCCTGTCTCTTCTTCTTCTTCTTCTCCTTCCTCGGGACGCTCCAGTCCTGAAGCTCCGCCGTCGCCTCCGACCTTCGAACGACGCGTCAACGCCCGGCCGCCGCATCAACCTGATCGTATCAGAGTTTTCGGCGCTCCTCCACGGTTTTCGCTCGTCAGGTATGGTTCCTCTCAAGCCCTAGATCCGATCTGAAGACCCTGTTCATCTCGTAGTTCATAGGTGTTCATATCAGTTCTTCATACCTGCTCCGCCATGGCCGTCGCCTCGGCCGTCTGCACCGTACATCCTGTGCAGGTGGCTGCCCTGCCGTCCATTTAATCCTTTACGCATCTTCCTTTTCGCTCAGATCCTCTAGTTTAGAATGCCTGAACCTCCGTGCTCTTTATAAGGCTTGCATAGGTCGTAGAGGTTTTCCTCACTGAACCTTCGGTAGATCTAAATTATTTCCACTCGCATGTGAAATCTGTTTCTGTCCACACTTAGTAAATTCAACGGTTCTGTCCGTTCGGCGGTTTGACCTTTGATATCTAATCCGTCACTCCATTAGCCTTTAGTTAAACCGGAATTGCAAGCCAGCTGCCGAGTCGCCGGTTTAACAATGTATAATATGTCTGAATCGTTTAACGGTGAACCGCTTCTCCTTTCTTTCGCAGCTTGGTCTTCCGGAATGGCTCCTCAATTCTCAGCTTGCAATTGGGTTCGGTCCAAGATCACTGAAACGCATCTGAACGGCTATGTCACCACTGGCGCCTTGGCTCCAAAAAACGTCCTTCACTGGCGTGTCCCGGATGGCGAGTTTCCTCCCGAGCCGCAAGAGGGTGAAGTAGTTGTGTTTATGCAGCACTTAGACCGGGGATTCTGCCCACCCGGATCAAAATTCTTCAGGGCGTCCTTGCAGTTTTCAACTCCATCCACAGGATATCGGTCCCAACTCCGTGTCAAACATATGCAATTTTCAAGTATTCTGTGAAGTCTACCTTCAAGAAGAACCCTCTGTGGAGCTATTCCGGGATTTCTTTCACTTGAACCGTCGTAGGGAGTTTTCTGATGGTCCCAACACAGAGCTGGGCGGCGTTTCAATCCAGAAGAGGAAGGAAGCGGACTTTCCTCACGCCAAACACCACAGCCATCCAAAAGATTGGAACCAAACCTGGTTCTACTGCGGAACACCGCTCCGCCAACGAGAATCCTTTGCCGGGTTACCGTCCTCACCGGCTCAAGCAACAATCATCCGCTGCCTTTACGCTTAACCGCGGAACGGAAGAACTTTGCACCTCAGATCATTAAACTCCGGGCTCTAATGGCCAATGGACTAACTGGTGTGGACCTTGTGCGATGCTGGGTTTCTTGGGGCATCTTGCCCTTAAGCCGCCGGCCCGGATTGATGCACGAGTATACTGGCAGCCTCAAAGACCCTCAAAGACGTCACGAATTACCAATAACTGAACTTGAGGTCACAGAGACTGTAAAGAAGATGCTTGATGAACCAATCTCCGTCTGCAGCCTAACCGGGTTGGCTCCGTTCTGTGTTGCCAACCAACCGCCTGCAGTAAGGCTCTGCTCACCGCTTTTCGGGCCTTTAACACTTTGTTGATATTCATTAATCCTTGTTACCTCACGGTGACAGCTCATACCGGAGGCGGACCAAACCGGCCCGAGCTCCGCGTATAAAGTCCAAGGCTACCAAAAGGCTGGCAAGAAAACCGCCGGGTCTTCTGATCCGCCGGAAGATGAAGAATCCGAAGCTGAGGTAAAACATGATATCCTTACGAGGGAGCCGCCGTAAACCGGCTCTCCACCTTGTGTTTCTTCTTATAATTTGTCCCTCTCTATTCTTCCCTGTACTGACAAATTTAACTCCCAGGATGATGCTGAAGCCAGCCATGCCGACCATGTCGAGGTAATCCTTCTTTCTTCCGACTCCGACCTCGTGCCGGTTAAAAGAATTCGCGCCCGTTCGGAAAGTGAAAAATCTCATTCCTCTACTTATTTGAAGACACAGCAGGCTGAAGAGCGCCCGTACAACCCGCACGATGGTCAACAGATTCTCTCCTCCGGTTTACCAGATACACCAACCCGGAAGCGTCGTCCAGAGGTGACTTGTTCTCCTGAAAAACGTTATCCCTTAAAGGGTTTCTTCCAATGTCCTCTCAACCCGTCTGACCCGAATTATCAGGCCTCTTCCAACTCTTCTGGCGGTTCATCAACAACGCAACTGCCTCCGCTGAAAGTTGCCGCAGGGTATGTAACTGTTGTCCGTCAATTTGATTTACAATTGCCTTGGTCGATTTGCCTTAATCCAATTCTGAATATTGCAGCACCAAGGCTCGCTTGAGTAAGAAAGCGAAAACCCTTGACCCTACTGCGGATGTTGATCCGGAAAAGACCCCGGAACAAACCCACGAAAATCCTGAAGTCGCCAAAGATAGCTCGGCGAAGTTGTACAAAGACGATCTCGCTGATCTGCGGTGAACCGAGGTCCAAATGGAAACCTCGCAGCCTGCTCCACCAAACCCGTCCACAGAGCGAGTCGTAATTGTTGAACCGCCGAGCCAGAGTAAGAAAACATCAAGCCCAAAGAAGACCGCCGAAAATGACGATGTTATTGTGACAGGCACTGGCTACACCGCTCCTAGCCAACCGGTCGCTTTAACAAAACACAGCGCCAAGGACGAGTCTGCCGCCATGAGTAAAGATAAAGGGAAAACTGATCTGTCAGCTTACGACAACTTCTCTGCCCAAGAACTGCACTCCGGGTTTCTGAACCGGCTCTATACCAGCCGTGACTTTGAAGCTGGTCTGGTAAACCGAATGAAGGACCGCTATGAGGTAATGAATTATGTCTTTCCTGTACTTTGGCTGTATAGTAGCCCCCAAGGGTCGGTTCAACTTTAGCATAGTTAAACCGGGACTTAATTTCTGTATCCTCATGGCAAACTGAGATCAACTAGCCATTAGCCCCCAAGTGCCAAGGTGAATATTTATAATGAGCTTGGGACTTTATAATGAGACACCTAACGTGCTCCCTTTGTTACCAGAATGAAATATACCAGCAAAGCGTGCAACTCAAGGACCTGCGAGCCAATCTGGAAACTAAACAAGCAGAAACCACTAAGGCCAAGGACGAATTGAGAACGGCCTTGGCCACTATGGAACAGCTGAAGGAGTGGTATAAATCCGAACGGGCCAACTGGGACACCGAGAAGGCCGGTTTGAAAAAACGGGCGGAAGAAGCCGAAGCAGCCCTTAAACCGGTGATTGAAGAGCTTACCGGACTCAAGCGTCAAGTGCATGCCATGACCTCTGCCGTCTTTGGTAAGAAAATGTGCACTGACTATCTTAATATGGATATTTCCGCCGGTTTACCCTGAGTTGTCTGAAACCGGTGCAGGCAAGCGTATTGCGCATATGGGCTCTGATGTGCGGAAGAAGCTCAAGGCCGCTTATACGCTGATTGAACAGCTGTATACCGGCGCCCAGCGAGTCATATGTGCTACATCATACGACAACACGGCGCCGTCCCTGATCAGAGAGACACTGGACCGGCTGTCCATGGTTCCGGGGCAGCTTGAAGAGTTGAAGCGATCCGCGGCTCGGGCTGGCACCCTACTGGCTCTGACGCGCGCCAAGGCGTGGATAGCAGATCTTGATCCGGCTGACATAGCCAAAGGTTTCCCCAGTGCTCAGGAGAACGGTGAAGCCTTTGATAACGACGCCCTGAAATGGATAACAAAGGAAATGCGTCCGTTGGCGAGTCAACTGGCAGCCGAAGCCAACCTGGCGGTTCACCGCTCTTTTTATGACGCCAACAACAAGCGGGTGGAGTTTGTCATCCCTGAAGTGCAGAGCCTTGTTCCTCCAATCCGTAAGCACACTTATGCCCCCAGCGTTGATCCGGCTGAGCTGATAAGTGAAGAAGCTGTCTTTCAGGCCTTAACCCGGATTGACTGGTCTACCAATGACTTCCGGGCTTTGGGTGAGGAAGAAGAACAAGTTGAACCGACGCCAGGCGCCCCCTCTACCTCACGTCAACCCGGCGAATAACCGTAATTCGTCAAGCCGGGTGACGCCTCCGAAGCTTCAAGGCATAACACCACATGAAACACCGGGCCTTAAAGGGCTTTGTAATAGGATAGTCAGCACTTTGTTTTGAACAATGCCTTTACAACCTCAGTCTGTAACCTTTTGCATGGTGGTGCTGGATACTGTGGATTGATAAACCGTCAACTTATTTCGCCTGCAATCACAAATTCTTTAACCCGCCACGGCGGCTTGTGTCGCCAGCCGGCTTGTGACGCCCATATATTTATATAAGAAAATAGGGATGTATATAACCAAACGTTATGATATAAAAATACCTGCCAGCGTTGGACATGCAGTTGGCTTAGCCAATCTTGAGGCGGAGGTTTAGAAACCATTACCGGCAAAGGAGAAAATAACTCCTATGCTGAAAATGCCGGTTTACCGTGTAAACCGTGTCGGGCATGATAAGCCCCCTATTACTCCATAATGGGATGTTAACAGAAAAAACAAACCGGAACAAAATCGCCGGATTAAAAATGAACTTGAATCCGGTTTAAAGAGGTTTGTCGGTTTAAGAAAACAAACGAAAACCAAATAATAGGTATAAAGAACACATGGAAGCAAAAGCAATGACAAAAACTGTTTGCAAGAATAGGCTTTATTGAGCCTGATCAGATGGCGTTACCATGGTCGGACAGGACCAAGCTCCCTATAAGGTGTAGCGATGGTTCAAGTCAGCCAGGTCCCCAACTGACATCGTGGCATTACGCCGATCAAGTGGCATTGCAATGGTTCGGGTTCGACCAAGCCCCCAAGTGATTCTATGGCCTTAGGCCGACCAAGAGGCGTGATCGGTTCAGACGTGACCATGTCCCTAAGTGATCTGGTGGCTTTATCATTCAAGAGGTGTTGCATTGGTTCGGACACGACCAAGCCCCCAAGTGACAAAAATTTCTGAAAAGCAAGGCCAAGGGTTAAACCGGAGGCCGCTTCACCACAACATCTCCATGTACCCAAACCGGACTTTATACAGAACGGATACCCCGCTTTGGCCGAGGATCCGGTTTATTGCTTTTATTCATAATATATACATTGTCTTAATATGTACATAAGTGGAGCCGATGGCTCAGGTATAATAAGGCCAAAGATGAGCTATGTTCCACGGCCTGTTGGTCTCCTCTTCGACGCGTGCGTGAGTCTTTTCGCTCTCGAACATCAATCGATAGTATGACCCGTTGTACAGATTCTTCATCGACCACAAAGGGTCCTTCCCAAGGCGGGGATAGCTTGTGCATATCTGTCTGGTCTTGAATGAGCCGAAGCACCAAGTCTCCTTCCTGAAAGGTTCTTGTTCTAACCCGCCGACTGTGATACCGACGAAGATCTTGCTGGTAAATCGCCGAACGAGCAGCCGCCATATCTCGCTCTTCATCCAGCCGATCCAAGTCGTCCTGCCGGGCTGCCTCACTATCGGCCTCAACATAAGCCGCCATGCGGGGCGAGTCATGACGTATATCGCAGGGAAGAACCGCCTCCGCTCCATAGACCATAAAGAACGGCGTGTATCCAGTGGATCTGTTTGGTGTAGTATTGATACTCCATATCACAGATGGTAGCTCCTCGACCCAACAACCCGGCGTCCTCACTAAAGGGACCATAAGCCGGGGTTTAATACCTCTCAAGATCTCCTGATTAGCTCGTTCCGCTTGACCATTGGATTGCGGGTGGGCCACGGAAGAAACATCAAGCGGATGTGCTCGCTCACAAAATTCCTTCATAGCTCCCTTGGACAAATTGGTGCCATTGTCCGTGATGATACTGTGTGGAAACCCAAACCGGAAAATCACCTTCTTGATGAACTGAACCGCCGTGGCCGCATCACACTTGCTAACAGGCTCTGCCTCGACCCACTTGGTAAATTTATCAACCGCCACCAACAGGTGGGTCTTCTTGTCCTTGGACCTTTTGAAAGGTCCAACCATATCCAGCCCCCAAGTCGCAAACGGCCAAGTAATTGGAATCATCCTCAATTCTTGGGCTGGCACATGAGCACGCCTGGAGAACTTTTGGCAACCATCACATCGTCTGATCAGATCCTCCGCATCAGCATGGGCAGTCAACCAATAGAAACCATGGCGGAACGCTTTGGCCACCAAGGACTTTGAACCGGCGTGGTGACCACAGTCCCCTTCATGGATCTCTCGCAATATCTCACAGCCCTCCTCAGGGGACACACAACGCTGAAACGCCCCTGACACACTGCAATGATGCAACTCGCCGTTAACAATGGTCATAGACTTAGACCGCCGAACGATCTGTCGGGCCAACGTCTCATCCTCTGGTAACTCGCCCCGGCTCATGTATGCCAAATAAGGGAGCGTCCAATCCGGAATGACATGCAAGGCCGCCACCAACTGAGCCTCCGGATCAGCAATAGCCAAATCAACTTCATCAGGAAGCTTAACTGACGGATTGTGCAGTACATCAAGGAAGACGTTGGGCAGGACGGTTTACGCCGAGAGCCCAGCCGCTTAAAGCATCACCGCTTCGTTCTTCCGACGATCCACATGATCCACCGATATCCCTTAAAATGCCCTCGCAACAACATCCACCTCCCGACGGTATGCAGCCATGAGTGGATCTTTGGAATCCCAAGTAACTGATACTTGCTGGGCCACCAAGTCCGAGTCACCAAAGCATTTAACCCGGCTGAGATTCATTTCCTTAGCCATCCGGAGACCATGGAGCAAAGCTTCATACTCAGCTGCATTGTTAGTACAAGGGAACATTAAGCGGAGAACGTAACAGAACTTGTCACCTCGTGGGGAAGTTAATACGACTCGACCCGAGCCCTCCAATTGCACTGGACCCATCAAAGTGGATGGTCCAATAGGTATGATCCGCTTTTCTTCAGCGCTTGCAACTCCGTCCAATCATTAATGAAATCCACAAGTGCTCGAGACTTTACTGCCGTCGAGGCACATACCTTAAACCGTATGCCCAAGTTCTATAGCCCACTTAGCAATCCGCCGCCGCTTCCCGATTCAGATGATATCGCCCAAAGGGCTGAATCGACCATCGTGATGGGGTGCCCCTGGAAATATTGCTTTAGCTTCCGACTTGCCATAAAAACCCCATATACCAGCTTCTGCCAATGTGGATATCTCTGCTTAGACTCAATGAGGACCTCGCTGATGTAATAAACCGGCCGTTGAACCGGATACTCCTTCCCCGCCTCCTTCCGCTCCACCACGATGGCCACACTAACTGCCCTGGCATTAGCAGCAACATATAACAGCAGCGGCTCTTTGTCAATGGGAGCGGCGAGAACCGGCGGGTTGGCCAACTGCCGCTTCAAATCCTCCAAAGCTTCATCAGCGGCTGAACTCCAGACAAACTGATCCGTCTTCTTCAGCATCTGGTACAAAGGAATGGCCTTCTCGCCTAGGCGGCTGATAAACCGGCTTAGCGCAGCAATCCGGCCTGCCAAGCGCTGGACATCATTGATGCACTTTGGCTTAGCCAAGGAGGTGATAGCCGTAATTTTTTCCGGATTAGCTTCGATCCCTCTGTTGGACACGAGAAAGCCCGATAACTTGCCTGCCGGAACACCAAAAACGCACTTGGCCGGGTTGAGCATCATCTTGTACACCCGCAAGTTGTCAAAAGTTTCCTTTAAATCCTCAATCAATGTTTCCTTCTGCCTTGACTTCACCACGATATCATCCACATAAGCGTGCACGTTACGGCCGATCTGTTCGTGCAAGCAATTCTGTACGCAACGCTGATAAGTTGCTTGGGCTCTTGAGCCCAAAAGGCATAGATACATAGCGTAAGGCTCCAAAAGAGGTGATAAACGCCGTCTTCTCCTGGTCCTTAACCGCCATCTTAATCTGGTGATAACCGAATACGCATCCAAAAAGCTCAAACGCTCACAACCCGCCGTAGCATCAATAATCTGGTCAATGCGGGAGGGCGAAAGGATCTCTTTGGACAAGCTTTGTTAAGATCTGTGTAATCCACACACATGCGCCAAGTGCCATTCTTCTTAAGGACCAACACCGGATTAGCAAGCCACTCTGGATGAAAGACTTCAACAATAAACCCTGCCGCTAAGAGCCTAGCGACTTCCTCTCCAACGGCTTTGCGCCTTTCCTCATTGAACCGGCGAAGAAACTGCTTTACCGGTCTGTACTTGGGGTCAACATTAAGAGAGTGCTCAGCGAGTTCCCTCGGTACACCTGGCATGTCAGAAGGCTTCCATGCGAAAATGTCCCGATTCTCACGTATGAACTCGATGAGCGCGCTTTCCTATTTAGGATCCAAGTTGGCACTGATGGTGAACTGCTTGGATGAATCGCCAGGCACAAAATCAACAAGTTTTGTCTCCGCTGCCGATTTGAACTTCAAATCCGGATCGTGCTCTGTAGTTGGCTTCTTCAAAGGGGTCATATCCGCCGGATCAACATTGCCTTTATAATACTTTAACTCTTCAGTGGCACAAACCGACTCTGCATAAGCCGCATCACCTTCCTCACACTCTAAAGTGATCCGGCGGCTCCCGTGAACCGTTATCGTCCCTTTGTGACCCGGCATTTTCAGCTGCAAATAAACATAACAGGGTCGTGCCATAAACTTAGCATAAGCCGGCCGCCCAAAGAGGGCGTGGTAAGGACTTTGAATTTTCACCACCTCAAACGTCAATGTTTCCGATCTGGAGTCATGTTCATCCCCAAAGGTCACCTCCAGAGCAATCTTATCGGGTATGCCGACTTGCCAGGTACCACACCGTGAAACACTGTGCTGGACGGCCTAAGATGCCTATCCGTTAACCCCATACGCCGGAAGGTCTCGTAGTACAGGATGTTGATGCTGCTTCCTCCATCCATAAGCACCTTGGTAAACTTGTATCCTCCTACCTGTGGTGCCACTACCAGGGCTAACTGACCCGGATTGTAAACCCGGGGAGGATGGTCCTCTCTGCTCCAAACGATAGGTTGCTCTGACCAGCGTAGGTAATGCGGCGCAGCCGGTTCAACAACACTAACCGCCCGCTTCTGAAGCTTTCGGTCTCGTCTGTCCAAGCTGGTGGTAAAGACGTGGTACTGTCCACCGTTCAATTGCTTTGGGTTACTTTGGTAACCCGACTGCTGCTGTTGTTGATTATAGCCCCCTTGGTTCTGATTGTTCCGATTGTTCTGATTGCTCTGATTGCCTTGATTGCCTTGCCCGCCCGGATTACCACCGAACCCTGGGCCGGAACTTCCTCCGCCGTAACCCGGGGCGGATCCTGAACCGCCGCCGGGCCCCTGATCATACCGGAAAGAGTTAGAGTTTTTGAACTCCTGCATAATATAACAATCCTTCCAAAGGTGGTTTGCCGGTGCCTCCTTCGTCCCATGCTTCGGACAAGGTTGACTCAATATGTAATTCAGACGATCCGGATTGTGACCGCCCGGTTTGATTGCTTACCCTTGCGCCGCTGACCCTTGTCCTGCGCGTTGGTGTTGGCTACGAAGCCCATGTTACCGTTTGCTTTACGCTTGTTCCCTCCATTGCCTGCCGAATGATGCTGCTGGCCTCTGGAATTGCTGTTCTGTTTTCCCTTCCCTACTTCGTCACCTTCAGACTCGGAATCCTTGGTACTATCAGAGTCAGCATACTTTACCAAAACGCCCATGAGCGTGCCCATGTCATTGCAAAAACGCTTCATGCGACCCAGCTTCAGCTTCAACGGTTCGAACCGGCAATTAGCTTCCAAGGTCAAGATCGCGGAATCAGGGTTGATCCGGTCTGAAGAATGTAAAACTTCCGAAACGCGGCGCACCCAATGGGTTGTGGATTCTCCCTCCGCCTGGACACAAGCTGCCAAATCCACCACAGACATGGGCTGCTTACGGTGTCTTTGAAATTTTGAATGAACCGGTTCGCAATCGGGTCCACGAACTGATCGAGTTAGGCGGCAAATTCTTCAACCAAGTCCGGCCGTACCTTCCAACATCATTGTGAAATACTTGCCGCAGCGGCTTCATCCACATCCAAAGATCTCCATGGCCATCTCATAGCTTTCTATCCATGCTTCGAGCCAAATCGGCAAGATAATTGGGCACCTTGCGTGGCCCCTTGAAGTCCTTGGGCAAACGACGCTGCGTAAAGCGGGACGAGACAAGGCACCCCAAAGAGCCGACGTGACCCCTGGTTCAAGATGGTCAGACGAACCGGCGCGAGCTGATGATCCTCAGATTGTGCTGCTAACTCGGCCTCCCTACGTGCCCTGGCGCGGTCCACTACCACTTGAGCATCTTCGAAGCCACCCGCCGGGTTGTTGCCGCGAGGCGGACCATGCTGCGCATTGCTTGACACGGCCGGTTCGTCGACGCGTCGGCTATAGCTCCGGCTTGGGCGGGGGGTGGAGTGGATCCGATCCCGACTGTATGAATACGCTTCCTGCTGAGCCAGGGCCGTCCTGAGGAGCTCCTTAACCCGGCGTGTCTCTACCGCCTGTGGTGAATCGCCTTCAATTGGAATCGCCTCCAACCGTGCCGCAGCTGCCACAAGGTTATCCATCGGGTTGGAGTAATGACCCGGAGGTGTCTGCACAGTCTGGGGCGCGCCGGTATGATGGCGAGGCAGATCTATCACACGGGGCTGAACCGGCGCGGCCGTCCCAGGTGCTTCCGGCCGGTTTACCACCGCGGCGGATTACTGGTCCCTGCCCCGGGTATTGAAAAGCTCTCTTCCCTCGAAAACCGAAGGTAAACGGACCTGTACTTCCTTTTCATGACTTCATGTGACGCGCTCGATCCAAAGATGAGCCTATAAGCCTGCGCATCCAAAGCGGCCCGTTCCGCCGCCATCCTCACGTCCGCGGCTGCCAGGTCCGCTTTAGCTTTAGTGATATGTTCCCTCACCTTTGCAATCTCCGCGTTGTGCAGGTCCTGATCCGGCAGATTAGCCTCTGCCATGAGCACAGCCAACGCGTCGAAAAGCTCTGACAAAACTTGAGCCGGCGGGCGCACAGGGCCTCCTTCCCCGGCTGCCATCACCGCTGTTGAACCGGCGACCAGGGGCGCCGCGGTCGAAGAGTGAAGCGCCGCCTGCGTACCGGCCATGAAGATCCCAACCCGGTTGGGTAGATCGAAGGGGTCCGGAATACTCTCACCGTCGGAACAGCCCCCGATCTGGCCATCTTGCAGCTGGTATAGAGACTCGGTTTCTCCGGCCGACGAGTTGTCGCCAGAGTAGACAACGGTTTCGCCGCCGGATGCTGATCCGTCCTCGTAGTCTCCGTGGACGACTCCCACGAAAACACGCCTGACCGCCCGGTTTAGCGTGGCAGGACTCTTCTTCGCCCGCTGAGCCGTCTCGACGAGGTCGGCGCAGATGTCCGGCCCAGGCCCTGGCTCGCCATCTTGCCGATGAACACGTGTATGCCGCCAAAGGGGACCCGATATCCGTACTCAACCGAGCCGGCCTCGGGGCCCCAGTCCGCATCGTCGATGTAGAGCTTGCCGCGACGACTCTTAGTCATCCGGCCCACAGCATAGCCTTCGAGTCGCCGAACTTGCCCTCTAAGATCATCAAACCATCGTCGATAGCCCCACGGTGGGCGCCAACTGTCGTGGAATTGTCACGCCAGATGTCCTCATGAAAGGACTTAGTCGTAGGGCCATCGTACGGGTTAACCTAGAGGGGTTAAAGCGGACACCAGACACGGGAGTTATACTGGTTCGGCCCCTTCGATGAAGGTAAAAGCCTATGTCCAGTTGTGATGGGATTGATGTGATTTCGGGGACTAGGGAGCAATAGCTTCGCCTTAGCCTCGAATTCTCTGTCCTCAACTCGCCGCCGGGTCGTCCCCTTATATACACGGGTTGACGCCCGGCCGGTCTACAGAGTCCCGATCCGGCTCATACAAGTGTCCGGCTCGGTCTCTTCTCTCTTGTCTTACAACACAAGTTACAACACTAAGGCGGTTCACATAAATGGACCTTAATTCGCCTCTGGGCTCCGGGCCTCCTCCGTGGGCCTGGATCATGGACGAGGGTAAACCGGCCCCTCCAGGGCGGTTCACACTCAGTAGTTGTATCCCCAACAGAAGCAGAGGCCAAAGAAGCACGAGAAGACGGCGTCGACCTGCTGGAAGAAAGCCGGCTGTTAGCCCTCAGCCGGTCTGCCATCTACCAGCAGGGTTTGCGCCGCTACCATAGCCGGAAGGTCAAGCCAAGATCCTTTCAAGAGGGCGACCTTGTGCTCCGGCTGATCCAGCGAACAACCGGCCAGCACAAGCTCTCGGCCCCTTGGGAAGGTCCCTTCGTCGTCAGCAGAGCATTGGGAAACGACTCCTACTACCTAATCGACGCACAAAAGCCGAAGGCACGAAAAAGAGATGATTTCGGCAAGGAGTCAGAACGACCATGGAACGCCAACCTCCTCCGAAGATTTTACAGTTAAAATGCAGTATGTGTCATGCCACCTTTTGTACTAAGTATGAGACAATGGGCCCCCCGAGGAGCACTCGGGGACTGCCACCTTTTATCTATGAATGACGAGTATCATGCTTATGATTTTGTCATTACACCTTTTTATCCTCGTCCGGCACCGGGTTCGACTAGTCGGCCCGGGGACTGGCCGCCTTGAGTTATATTCAAAGTTCCACCTGTAGTCAGACAAGTAGTGTGCCGGCACCCAAGCCCTCTCTTGTCAAAAGCCGCAGCTCGAAGAACCGACTGTCCGGCTGGCAAGAGTCAAAGGCAGGAAACGATGCCCACACGAAAAATGGCTAAGGACTAACGAACGTATATAACAAAAGTCGGCTTCCTCCCATTGCCGACCGGCTACAAGAGTAGCCGGCCGGCCGGCTTCCCATTCAACCCTGCCACAATCCAACAAAGCTCAAGTACTTGCCTTCCCACAAATAGCCAAGTTCCTCCCCAGCCACAGACTGCAGAGCAGCTGTTCGGCTGGGAAGGCGGCAATCAAGGGAAGGCGGCAAAGGAAACGGCCTAAGGGTAAAAAGCAAATTCGAATGGAAGCCAAACACATGCATAATTATATTTACACAAAAGCCTTCGAAAGGCCGGCATTCAACATAGTCTGAATACACCCCCGGTGGGTGGAACTGCGCAAATTTAACAAAAGTTGTTCAAGGAAGCAACAACAGGAAAGCAAGAGCGGCAGATCAAGCCAAGGGAGCAACAGGCGAGTCGAGCAGGTCGGCGGAGGCGACAGCACTGGCTGGAGGAGTGGCCGGCTGGCGAGTCTCGGCCTGATCATCACCCCTGGCAGGCGGCGCGCTCGCGCGCGCCTCGTTGCTGGAGGCACGATCAGGCTGAAGCTGGCTGGTCGCTTCACCGTCGGGCGCGGCGTCTTCGCCGCCCTCCTCCTCTTCGTCTTCGGCTTCATCGCTGGAAGCAATCTCCTTCGCCGAGTCCTCGCCTTCTGCCGGGTTCAGCCCGAACCATTCCTCCGGCTAGGCGACCCCGCTGTCGTTCACTTCAGGAGCGAAGACGCTGGTGTCGGTGTACTCGGTGATAGCCGAGGCGCGCTGGATGATAGCCGGCCGCACCGCCACCAGCACCTCGTCAGCCTCCTGCCTCCAAGTACTCAGCTGGCGCAGGCTTAGCCCAGGGTACCAGGCCCGGACGAACTCCAGCACCCGCCCAGCGCCGGACCGAGCAGCGGACGCCTTCCAGGCCTCGAAGCGGCCAACCGCAACCTCCAGCCAGTCGGAAGTCCGATCTGGGGTGCGAGATCACCTCGCCCGAGCGGGGCGGCCAACACTTGCGCCCTGGCACGCTGAAGCCGGCGGAGCATGCGGTGAGCCGGCTGCAGCCAGGCCTGGATCGCCAAGACCTGCTCCTCGAGCGTCCGGCTGGCGTCCGACGCAATTGCAACCCTTGCTTGCCGACGCGTCTCGAGGTGGGCCTCGATGGCTTGGCTGGCGGCGACGGAGTAGCCAGGGAAGTAATCTGCGTGAAGAACAAGGAAACGGCACAAAAATCAGAAGATAAACAAGAGGGCAAGGAGCAAGCAAAGGAATGAAAAGAGGAAGGCGGCCTACCATCGATCAGATCCTCCACCCGCCCGTAGCCCTCGCTCAGCGCTTGCCTTGCTTCAGCCCAGCCCGCCGCCTCGGTCTCGAACTCGGCCTTAAGGGCGGCCTCCTTGTCATGCGCCTTCTTCAGGGCCGCCTTGTGGCTCTCCTCCTGGTCGGCCAGCCTCTTGGCCAGGCGGTCGCGTTCCTGGGCCAAGGCGACGATCTCGGCCTCCTTGGCGTGAAGGGCGGTCTGGGCCTCGCTTAGCTGCCCCTCAAGTCGGCATTAGCTCCTGCAAGCATGGAGAAAAGCAGTAAGGGAAAAGTCATCAGGAAGATCCGACCCGGCTGCTCAAGAGCCGCCCGAATCTTGGGACTACACCCAGGAGTGTGGCCGCCCCCACTTGAGATAGAAGAAACCAAGTTCTCACTCCGGCTGTTAAATCGGATCGGCGGCTTTACAGCTCAGCTCACAGGCACAGGAGTTGAAGGCGGCCGCGCGAAGATTGTGATACTCCTAGAAATCAAACGGAGTGCACAAATAAGAATGAAATTACCGTCAAGGCCTGCTAAGGAGTTTCAAGCCGCCTGCTCAGCAGCCGACTCGAAACTCGGGGACTACACCCAGTGGGTGCGCTGACGCGCCCCCACGGAAGAAATCAAAAAAGAAAATCGATCAAAGCCAGAAGACTCACCCAGACGACCGCGCGCGTAGCGAGGTACTCCTGGGTGTACCGTTGCAGCAAGCCGGCCTGGGCTTGAAGCCGCCGTCGGACCTCCTGCGCCGCCCCATTCAGCTCGGCCGTCCCGCTGTTGGGCGTCCACTCGGACGTGCTGGCGCTGGCCGCCTCCAGGTCCTGTGCCATCGAGCTGGCGCCCGCAACTCCTTGCGGCTCCGGCGTCGAGGACGCTTCTCCCACCTGCCGCCGAGGCACCGATGGGACCTCAAGATCCGCCCCCGCCGCCGACTCGCCCACGGTCGGCTGCCCAGGCGCCGCAGCGGGTCGGCCGCCTTGGCCCGCTCCAGTCGGCGCCGGCTGTGGCACTTCCCCCAGGATCACCACGTCGTCCTCCCTCCTCTCCATCGCCGGCTGGTCGCGGTTGGCTTCCTCCAATGGAGGCACGGGGATATCAGGAGCCACGGCGCGAAGGGGAATGACGAGCTGCGGAGGCTGATTGCGCAGAGGCTCCGCTTCCCTCTCCGCGGCCGCGGCTTCCGCCTGGGCCTTGGCCGCTGCGTCGGCTTGCGCCTCGGCCAACTTCTCTGCCGCCTCCTGGACGGCCCTCCGCTCCGCCGCCTCCCGCTCCTCCCAAGCCTCCCGCGTGTTCCGCTCCGTTGCCTCCATGAGGTCGGCGCGGGGGTCCACTCGGCGGGAGCTCGAATACCCTCCCGTCGGCCCGACTATGGAGGTGGCGTCAACCCGCTCAAGGGAAAGCGGCGCCCTGTTCAACAAACCAAGAAGACGGCTTAGATGAGCCTCAACCAAAAAAGACAACAAAAGTACAAGACACCCAACACTTACGCCGAGACCGCTTGTGGCTGCTTCACCGCCTCGTCTCGCTTGGTCGCCGCCGCGGAGCTCTTGGGTTTCTTTGGCCAGCTGCCGAAGAGACCCTGCCCGGTCCGACGCTTTTGCGCGTCACCCCGAGCAGTTTGCGCGGCGGAAGGTCCCGCGCCGTGACGATCGGCCGCCGGCTGGCGGCGTGGGATGGCCTCGGCTTCGTCATCATCCGACCAATCCTCGAAGCCGGCCGTGAGCTCGGGGCTGCCTGCCTCTCTGCCGGCTGCGACTACGGCGTCGTCCATAGCGGCCGCCCCCAGATCCGGGTCGTCGGGGTCTTCCACGGTGCGGTCGGCCATAAACTGGCGCTCGAACCCTGCGGCCCAGGGCGCCGGTCGAAGAAGAGGGCTCTGCTCAAAACAAAGCCAACTAGTCAAGAGCCGGCTATCGCAAACCCGGCAACAAAATAAGAAGATAATATGGAAAAACTCACCGCAGGCGGCGGGTTGGCCCGAGAACATGGCGTCTTGTGATACTGCCACTCCACGGCGAGTTTGCAGTTGGAGATATAATTCACCATGTAAGATAACTCGTCGCGAGGCATCTCTCTGTTACTCAGCCGGCACGGGTCGAAGCGGCCGCTCATTTGGCAGATCATGTGCGGCCAGCTTTGGAGCGGAAGCACCCGGCGCTCCACGAAGGCGGCCACCAGGTCGGCCCCCACCAAGCCCTCCGACTGGACCATCACCCCGAGCCGGGTGACGGCGGCGTTACCGGCCAAGGTGAGCGACCGGGCTCGGAAGGACCAAGACGCCGGCCTTCCAGGCGGCGGGCCGGCTACGTAAGCCGGCAGATTGAGGTAGTCGCCTTGCGCGGCGTCGTTCTTCACGTAGAAGTACGACTGCTGCCAAAGCTTCACCGATTGGATCAGCGGGATAGGCGGAAAAGGGTTGTTGTCAGTCGTCCTCCGCTTGGCGAAGAAGGCACCGCAGGGGGCGGGCACGCCCGCGGAGACAGTGTCGAGCTTGCACTGGAAGAACTCCCCATAGAGCTCCAGAGTGGGGAGGACTCGAGGAAACCCTCGCATTGGTGTGAAGGAAGATAGCAGCATCACCGTGTTGGGGGTGAGGTGATGCGGCTGAAGATTGTAGAAGTCGAGGAAGGAGCGGAAGAACCCGCTCGCCGGCAGGCCGAGGCCGCGCAGGCAGTGCGAGCGGAAGATGACCCGCTCGCCCTCCTCCGGCGCCGGCGAAATCTCCGCCTCCAGCGCGAGGCGGGTCTTCACGAGGTCCTTGCCCGGCAACCGCCGCGTCCGGCGGAGCCAATCGATGTGATCTTCATGGACGTTGGAGCCGTCCCACGAGCTTGACAACGCCATGGGAACGAGTGGAAGGTAAGAGCCGCGGCGGCGGAGACCACGACAACGCAACGAAGGAACCGCGGCGAGCCAAGATAGCTCGCGGCAGAACGGCACGGTGGTGAGTGCGCTGCGGCGGCGGAAGCGTGAGGAAGAAAGTAGAGGAAGGAGAGGAGCGAGGGCGAGCGTTCGAGCCCCTGACGCTCCCCCTCCTCCCCCTACTTATAGGCTCGGGCGGCGGAGCCGAGGAGGCGAGGCGTGGGGGAACGTGGGATTAACTGCACCCACTCCCCCCACGTCCCGCGATTATGGCGCCCTAAAGGCGTGATGAAACCGCCGCGAGAAGACGAGCAGTCCACTTGGGCCGCAGAGAATCCGCGCGTGGGCCGAGGCGTAGGCTTGGTAGGCCCTGTCCTACGGCGACGTCCCGTCGCGCGCGTGGGCTGGCAGGCTTTTTTGGCCACGTGGCGCGCAGGGTGACGCGCAGTCAACGCGCAAGCCGGCTCGCGTTCCCCCCTTCTAACTGCGGAGCTACCCGAAGACGGCGCACCCATTCAAGGCCGGCTCCCAGCTGCCGGCTTCCCAGGATAGGAAGCTGATCGAGCTTCTCGTCCTCCTTTCGACCTCGAAGCCCAATCAGCTTCGGGGACTACTGTCGGAGTGAATGACAACGGGTAGCCTAGCCGGCTCCCCCTGGGGCTTCTGAAAAAATTACAAGCCAATCTAGCCAATCGAGTCATCCAACTCCCAGGACGCTAGGCCGCCTTCCCCAGGCCGGCTGTCATTTAGGCCGGCTGTCAGGAGGCGGCCTGGCTCCAAGATCCATAGAAGAAAGCCACGAGAGGGCCGGCTTCCAAGGAGTCGGCTACCTGAGGGCCGACTCCGCGCAGCCGGCCACGAGAAGGCCGACTACAAGGAGCCGGCCACCCCGCAGGCGGCCAAGGCCGCACCCTCAGAATCTGCACCCACATAACGGTGATGAGGCGGGGCGTGGCTACAGTGAAGCCTGCCACCACCGCATCCCGGAGCCTTCTACAATGAAGCCTTCCACCACCGCATACCGGAGCGCGCGTGGCTATAGTGCACCGTACGGGGCAGCCATCACCCGTCCGTGGCAACCTTTGTTGCCATGTTGTTGTGAAGTCACCCACGACAAAAGCTATGCAGACTGCCCCCAGTCGGCCTGAGACATGGTCGGCTCCCCATAGCCGGCTTGTTCCCTCCCTCGAAGTTAGCGCATCATTAAGGAGACAAGACGAAGTGAGGCTATAGTGATCGTCGCTAAGGCGGCGGCACTGTAGCCATGCTTACCCCGACAAAGCCCTCGTCATCAGGATTGAGGCAACAGTAACCAGCCCCCGACAAGGCCCTCAACGGTGGGGCCAGCTTGTCGACCAGGAAGCCGGCAGCCGGCGGGACCCACCAGTCGGCGGGCCCCAGCGGCCGGCGGAGAAGCCGGCGGACGAAGACACTGACGGCTAGGGCCCACGTCTAGCCGGATTACCATTGTACCCCTGGGGGGTAGGCCTATATAAACCCCCCAGGGCACCCATGCAAAGGGTTGATATCTTAGAGTTTTAGACACCACATAGAGGAAAGAGGAGAGCTAGCCGTGCCCTTCTTCTTCCTCTCTCCGAACAGCTCAAGGAGCATCTTGTAGCAACTTGTTCATCTAGTGATCATGCGGAGACCCTGCAGTGCAGCAGTAGGGGTGTTATCTCGACGGAGAGCCCCGAAGCTGGGTAAGATTCGTCGGCGTGCATGTCTTCGCCTCATCCCATTTTTCCAGGCACCGGCGACGTCTTATTGGCTCCCACTATGATTAGCCACCCGTTGTCATATGTCGCACCTACCACCCGACACACATTCCCCAACAGTGGCATCATGAGAAAATCTTTGAGTATATGCAAGTACAATTAGGGCATATGGTGACGTGCGGCATTGCACGTCTGTGCCGGGTGATTACGTTTGTTCTATTTACTGGATGTTCATGTTACCCCTCTAATCTCGCCAGGTTTTGATCTTGACACAACATGTTCAAGCTTAGTTACAAAGGTCAGGCTTGCTAAGGTCTGGCATCCATCGCTAAGCTTCAGATACTTTAGGTTTGTTCATAGGCAAGAAAGATAAACTTTGTGAAGGCGGAAGGGCAATGTAGATAATGGTATACGCGAGGGTCATGTGTACTAACTAAGTTTAGGATGCGGCTCGAGATTTTTAATTAAATATCGTGTTTCATACACCTCGCAAGTTAAACCAACAACGTGAAGTGTCATGCTTATGGGGTGCAGGAAAAGTAAAATTTTGCCAAACTTAACCATAGCAGCCACGGTAATTAGCAAAGCGATGAGAGGCGTATAACTCATTTTTGCAGGAGGTTTGCATGTGATGTAGTATAAGCCTTTGATTATACAATATGTTTGTATGAGATGTGATATGTTGTAATAATTTTATCTTGGCCTACGAGCCATAGTACGGCATGATGAATGGAGCCATATGATTGTCTTTTCTTTTTTAGTTGACCTGTGTGTCAACCTTGATGACTTTTAAGAAGACAACATTTTGCGACGGTGGACCTCGACGCAAAGGCCGGGCGCGGAGAAGGAGTTCTACGGTGCGGGGAAAGGATGAAGAAGATCACGGAGAACCTTGTGACTACTTCATGAGAAAGGGGCTATACCACGGGAAAATTCGATTCTGAGCCCGGGCTTAGATGGTCCCGATATCTCTCCCGTTTGCTCGCATGTGGATCGGTGCCATTCAGTGTATTCAACGCAGTATTCGGGCTGGAGCGATCCAGAAAATTGAGGAAAAGCTGACGCATTTAATGTAACTGCAGGCGTTAAGTTGTCCACGGGCCAGAAAAATCGGCGCGGCCCATACATTTTTCTGTGCCAGGCTGAGCCGTCCCACTGCAGGACATCTTAACGGGCACACTATATGGCCCGTCCTCATCATCTTTCGCTCGGCGATTTCTCGGAAGAAGAAAAATTCGCTCGGCTCGTCCCCGGCACCGAAACCTAAGCAAGCTACAAGCTTATCCTCAAAAAAGAACCTACGCAAGCTTATCCAATTTTTAGATATTGCCTGAGTTTGACAAAAAACAAAAGCATAAACAGTGTCCCCGAGTTTAGACTCTAGTCAGCTGCCAAAGTTTCTTGAGCGTACGGGTCGATCGTGCAGTGTGCTCTTGTGCCTCGTCTTTTTTAGAGTATGAGAGGATTGACCACATGAAAGCATAGTGGATCTAGAGCATAAACAGCCGCCGATAATCACCTTGCACACAGCTTTGCCTGCTTGTTTACAAAACCTGTATGCGCAACACCAGATTTGACAAAACTTGTACCACTCGAACGCACCTGCACCTCCGGCCTTGCATCCTCCTCGGCGCCGGCAGCGCTCACACACTCGTCTCACTTGCAGCTGTGCCATTTCAAGAATTATACTTTACTCGGTTTGAAATGCCTACCTCTGCCTACCAAAGCATCACCATGCCATTCAGTCTTATAGTGCCTGACCGATGGCAATGCCTGCACTTTTCCTGATGAATTTACATAACCTGCAATTCAAAATTTGAACCATACGGCGCACAAGCACCCCGCACTGACACTTGGACAATATGGTTAGCACCAGCGATGCCACATGTCCACAACACACCCTGCCTAACATACAACATGTGATAGCAGTCTGCTATATCCCAACCATTTGCAAACGTACGGAATTTTTTCAGATCCGTCACACACAAGTTGAGATCAAAGATTACTCGATGGCAAGGTACAGCCTCACGTCCCATACTGGAGGAACAAGCGTGGGGTACATACTTCTGAGTACATTTTTCTCAGCTCACTGAAACACACCAGAAAACAGTCAGAGTACATGTTACACAATTATCACATTTGATTCTGAGTACAAGTCAGCTTGCCTACGGCTTATCTTGCCACATATGTTCCTGAGCGTCCTCTTGGTGAACTGTACCTTCTCAACCGAGCCAAAGAAACTGCCAATCATGCTATACACCTTACCAAGGATGACATTGTTTTCCCTTAGCTGCCTAATCAGGTCTTTCGTGTGAACATCGATGTTTTTGTGAGACGGCCAGTGCACCTTCACTATGATCATGAGAAACATGAAATGATTGTGGCTCTCATTATGTTCTGTTATGTATCAACTGTTTTCAGGCGCACGTTGGAGCCATATCAAAGCGGGGCATTCGCACCTACACGACCTGCTGTTCTCTGCATCGGGCTTCCCCCGCAAGGGAATGAATAACACTGTCAAGGATCACACTAGTAAATCAATTGTACAACCTTACAGTTATGGGAAAAAGAAATTTCTCCATCCGATCCAAAATAATGGACACAGTAGTTCAGAACTACGACGCTTATTTTGGATCGGATGGAGCACTAATCAGAATTCGTTACACACCGAGCATCCACAAATGATCTCTTCCATTTATTTGGTCCTCTCCACATTCAACCTGCTTTTCCCATATCTTATTTCGAACCCAATCTCCCAAGAATACAAATTGTAGAAGTCACACGCCTCACTGAGCGAGTCGAAAATAAGCCCTAGTTATGACTGCACTACACTCTTAGTTGGCTCCTCTCCTCTAATGCACTCATCCTAGATGGACAAGGGCACAAGGCACTCTGTCTGGTGGCGCACTCCCAAGCCGTAACCTGAATTCACAAACAAGAACCCATCTAATTATGCCTCCTCAAATTAGGGGAACCGCAGTTGGTTTGAAGCGCCGGCTGATCTGAGCTACATATGTGAACTAGCAAGTCCATTTTCATTGTATATTCATTACGACAACTAACTAGCAGAACACATAGCGCGTAGAACTGGAGGAAACTATCCCAGCAGTTGCAAAAAATTAGGAAGAGCAAGGATTGACGGCGTACCACTTTGTCAAACCTAGAGCCTCGGGGTTCACCCTGTCCGTCGATTCAGCAGACCTTGTCGGAGAAGATTGGCGTCGCCGGCGATTTTTTTCTGCCCGCAACCTGAACTGGCATTTGAGTAGGCCGGAGCAGCAGACGTGACACCAGCTCGCGGGAGCGCCGCCAGAGGATCTAAGCTGTCGGCAAACTCCCCACGGAGCGGAAACCTGCAGGTTAGTAAGGGCCGCCGGACTCAGCGTCAGTCGTCGCCTCTGTCCTGGGGCAAATAAATCCTTGAATTTGCTAGATATCCATTCGGGCCGGATTCAGTTACCTGTAACCTGTCTACGACATCAAGCAGGAACTCGAGCCCAGCGTATTCCGGTGCTCACCGGCCGGAGCTACCGCAGCTCGCCGCAAACTGCTGGATTTGGGCAAGCCGTCCGAGGCGGCGGCAGGCTTCAAGTATGACGTAGACAAGGGCTTGGGTTTGGTGGCGACCACTCTCGAGCCGGACGTGGGCGACTTTGACCACACGCACGGGACGTTCAGTACGCCGTCACGTTACTCGTGAACTGGTCTACGGCTCAGCAAAAAAGTAGACGTTCTGGTCCACGGACAAAAAAAAAAAAAATCAAGTTTTTTTTTTGCATCGAACTAGGGAGCTTTATTAATGAACTAGAAGTCTGATTACAATCTGCCCGTAGGCTGCTTATAAGGAAACTAGGGCTCACATCGAGCCAGCTCTCCGTTCCATCTTGGGCACCAGCTCGCTGAGCACATAGATGAGCCGGTTGATTGATAGTCCTTCCGACATGAATGACAGAGAAAGAAGCAAAACTGGGTATCATATCACCTAGTTCTGAAAGAATAGGCGAGGCAATAGACCGCGTATTGTCTCGCGAGTGCCATAGTTGACTAACTCGAGGCAGTCGACCTGCATGATCACATGTGAGTATCCGCGGAGATTAGCGAAAATCACTCCCTCCCGGAATGCTTTGAGCTCGGCAATGAAGGGGTCCGTCACGCCTGGCAGTGGCTTGCTCCATGCTGCTAGAAACGCTAGGTGCGAGCGAGCAACACCACCTGCTCCACCTTTCATAGCGTCTGAATTGATTGCACCGTCTGTGTTGATTGTCACCCACCCCACGTCCGGTGGCCGCCAACACTGCATGGGAGGAAGCTTAGATTTGCTTACTGGCAATTCCAGTATTGTCAAAGATTCGTGCACCCACTTGATCGCCTAAACAGGTTCATATCCATCCCTGTCATTTGTCCAGTGGTTCTGTGAAGTCCATATGGAGTGCATAATGGTAATAATCTTGCACCTTGTGTCATCATAAAACATGTCGTCGAGCAAGATATCTCTAGCCCAAGAATCTGGATAAAGTCTCTGGAAGTGAAAATTCAAACCGATCCTTCGCTACTATCCAGAAAGCTTTAGCGTGCATACAGTGTATGAGTGCGTGCATCAGATCCTCATGCATGGCTTTGCAGATGTCGCATATGCCTTGAGTTTTGATATGTCTATACTGAAGAGTGACCGAGTCCGGAAGGATACCTCTCAAGACTCGCCACCAGAAGACTCGTACTTTGGGTACCATATGAAGTTTCCAAAGAGCATCCCACATCTGTTTATCTGTCCTTGAAGTTTCTGCAATCGTCCCGTCCTCTAGAGTTCCAAGCTCGTTGTGAGTCACAAGAGAACGATACACTGATTTAACAGAGTAGATGCCGGATTTTTCGAGGGCCCAAGAAATTGTATCTTCGCCTCCGCAGAATTCAGGGAATGTTCGATATGGCCTCTGCATCTGGGTGAAGGAAATTCTGCCTTACAACTTCCACTTTCCAACCTCCTATGTAGTTGTCGATCAGGTCTGAAACTCTGTCAAGTTGGGCATCGCCAATGCGACCTGTAGGTTTCAGAGAGATGGTGCTAGGGATCCATCGATCTGTCTACGTCGAGATCGACGAACCATCCCCGACGCGTTTGATAAGTCCCGTGTCGAGGGCCTTCCATCCTGCTATAATGGCTTTCCAGGTGGTTGAAGACCGAACTGGGGCAGTAGCATTTTGGAAATCTGTCAGCGGGAAATACTTCCCCTTCAGAACTCTGGAGCAGAGGGAATCCGGATGAGTGATCAAACGCCATCCTTGCTTCCCTGACATGGCTAGATTAAATAAGTGCAAGTCTTTGAAGCCCATCCCACCCTTTGCTTTGGTTGTTGCAAGATTCTTCCAGGAAACCCAATGAAGGGATCGCTTGTCCAAAGAGCTTGCCCACCAGTACTTGGCCATGCAAGATGTCAACCCTTACATACCTTCTTTGTCAACAAGAAACAACTCATACTGAACGTCGGAATCGATTAGGTGATGGATTTCAGCAGGACTTCGCGTGCAGCACAAGCCATATTCCGTTCCGACCATCCCTGCATTTTTCCCCGGCTCCTTTCAATGATGTGCTCAAACGAGCCGCTTGTGATTCGGCCAACAGCAGTTGGTAAAGCCCAGGTAGCACTCTGAGAATGGTTCAACTGCAATGCCAAGGATGCGCTTCAACTCTCCTCGAACAGGTGCAGCTGTGTTACCGCTGAAAGAGATAGAACTTTTCTCCCGGTTGACAGCTTGTCCCGAACAATCAGCACATATCTGAAGAACATTGTTCAGTCTGAGAGCACTCTGAGCATTTGCACTTAGAAAGATCAAGCTATCGTCAGTGAACAATAAATGAGATACCCAAGGTGAGTTGAAATTAACCCAGATTCCTTTGTCAATCCATAAAGCCGCCAAAATGGTTTAACAGTGATGTTAGTCCTTGGGCGCAGATGAGAAATAAGTAAGGTGACAATGGGCATCCTTGGCGGAGACCTCTGGATGGATCAAACAATGGTAGGAGCTCTCCATTGACCTTAATCGTCAATCTCATAGATGTCACGCATTTCATCACTAAACTGATAAAACTAGCATTCAAACCTAACTTGCTCATCATAGATTCTAGGTAATGCCACTCCACCCTATCATAGGCTTTCAGAATGTCGAGTTTAACAGTGCAACACGAGTTTTTGCCTCTTTTCCTCCTTCTGATAGTATGGACACTTTAAGTAAGCTTGAGCACATTGTCGGTGATCAAACGCCCCGGAATGAAAGCGCTCTGTTCTTCCCCTATAACTTCATCAAGGATCAGTCTCACCCTGTTTGCTATCACCTTAGCAGCAATTTTGTAAAAGACCGGACATAAAGCGATAGGGCGAAACTGGAAGATCCTCTGGGGTTCCGTACCTTAGGTATCAACATGATCAAAGTGTCATTTAGACCCAACGGTAGTTCTCCCCCGTTCAAGAAATCCAACACAGCACGTGAGATATCTTCGCCTAGCACATCCCAGTGCCGTTGGTAAAACCTGGCTGTAAAACCGTCCACACCCGGAGCCTTTGAAGGGGCCATATCAAATAAGGCCTTCTTGACTTTTGGGGTCGTATAATCTTTTTGCAGCAGTTCATTCCATCGGATACAGTGGGAGTCACACAGTTAAGTAAATCATCCATCTCCTTGTACCCTTGTGATTGGTATAATGTGTGATAGAAACTGGATATTTCAGCTTTGACTTCGTCTGGTTCAGTACAAGTGTGACCATCTGATCGTTCCAGTGACGTAATTCTGTTTATCCGTTTCCTAAGGGCGGCCTGAGCTTGAAAATAGCCCGTATTACGGTCACCCTCTTTAAGCCAATAGCACGTGCGAGCTTTGTTTAAGCCACACCTCCTCCTGTCGGAGTGCCTCCCGCAACTGCGCTGCCACTTTCTTTTCCTCCTCCGACGGCCCCCGGCCAATCGAGGAATGCCGTAGACGAACTAGGTGTTGCTAAAGTTGTCGTACCTTTTTTGTCAGGTTGCCAAACTCCCGCGCACCCCAAGATCCCAAACTTGCTGAACAACTGTCAGTGCATCAACCACACCCTGGAGCCCCCCTGGCCAGCTCCACTCAGCCAGATCCAGCGAACAAGCTCGTCATATTGCGCATGGGACTGCCAGACATTCTCATAGCGAAAGCTTCTCGCTGCTCGAGATCATTTGCTTGCCTCATGTGATCTGAATTCTGCTAGAACATAGCAATGGTCTGATTCAGTGCTGCTAATCTGTTTTACCGTGGTGTATTCAAAGAGGTTTAGGAAAGCTGCATTTGCAAGGGCCCGGTCCAGCCTTGCTTTCACGTTTGCAGCTCCAGATTGCCTTTTATCCCATGTGAATGGGACTCCCCTCCACCCCAGATCCTGGAGAGAACATTCCTCCGCTGCTTCTCGGAATGCCCTCATTTGGCTTTCCGGTCTCACATTTGTTCCAAAGTGCTCTTCTGCAAACAAAGTTTCATTAAAGTCTCCCATACATATCCATGCTTGGTGCGGAAGAGCGAACAAGGTATGCAGGAAACGCCAACTGTGGTGCCGGTTCTCCACTCGTAGCGCCCCGTAAAAGCCTATAAACCGCCATTCTTTATTGTCCTGCTTGACAGTTACATCAATATGAGCAATGTTGAAATTTTGTAAAGTGACATCAACATCTCTTGACCAAAACAAACATATACCACCACTAAGCCCGTCGCTATCGACGGCAAAACATCCGGAAAAACCTAG
Organism: Aegilops bicornis; assembly: GCA_021605145.1. NCBI lineage: Eukaryota > Viridiplantae > Streptophyta > Magnoliopsida > Poales > Poaceae > Aegilops > Aegilops bicornis. The sequence continues at coordinate 814,465,007 of CM038673.1, forward strand.
GGAGGTCTTCAGCTCCTCCACTTTCTTGCCCTTTATTTTAGTTTCCATTACAAATAAAAGGGCGGGACCTTCTTGCTTCACCACTTTGCGAAGCTCTCGAACTGACCAAGGGCTCCCAAGCCCTCGGCAGTTCCAACTTAGCATACTCATTGATTCTGGCAGGGCTGGCGAACAGCCTCTGCGAAATATCTGAAGATGGTGGCGTTGGTATTTTCTTCTTGGGCTCCTTCTCAGAAGATTCAGTCTCGTCAGTACTTTTTTCACCCGCAGAGAACACCATGCCCTCCAAGTTGTTGCTCCTGTCTTCCCCCCTGTCCTGGGTGATAGCGAGGGAAGTTTTGACCACCGGCTTGTAAACCTGGTTTTGTTGTGGAACTCCTTTGCGTTTTTGCGACGTAGGCTTGACCGGGGAAGTTACCTCCTTTTGTTACTTCCGAGGAAAGCTAGACGAGCGTGATTCCTTAGTGTTGTTCTGCGTCTCCGGCTTGTCCTTCATCGTGCTGTCCCCAGAGCTTGCTTTCTTACGATCCTCACTAGCCCGAAGGCTTTGCTTAAAAGGCAGGTCGCCGTTCTCATCCCTTGTGCCGGGGTGGGACAAAAGAGACCAGAGTGCCCACGACGGCCACAGGAGAAACAAAAATGAGGAATTTGTTCGTATTCAATATCATACCAGCCAATTTTGTTCCTCCTGGCAGAATCAATCGCGATCCATCTGTGCAGCGGTTTCTTGACATCAATCGTCACTCTTGCCCGAAGAAAACCTCCAACTGGATCGATCTGCACCACCGTAGCTTCCTTATCAATCAATCGGGCTATAGCAAGCGTTCCTCAGGTTGTAGGGTAGATTGACTACCCTTGCCCAGATTTGCTTCTTATCAAACTTCAATTCAGATGGCTGCATGTGAGACTCAAATTCCTCGAGGATCACTGCATGGTTGTTGATATGCCAGGGAGAGCCCTCCCGGACCACGATCCCGATCACGCTGGGATTCAATTCTGCTCTGAATCTATTCTCCCTAGCGGACGGAAAGCCAAGCCCTAGGGTTACCCCAAGCAGGGCGAAGGGCATTGGTGATCGTTTGGATGTGGAACAAGTTCCTGAACAACACCTTGCCTGCCAGGAGTCACTTTGGTGCTGCCCCATCCTCCAGATCATTGATCACGAGCGGAGTCGCCTCCTCCTCCGATATGTCGAGTTTCCAGAGCGCTTCCTCCATCTGCACCCTGGCGGAGCGCGGTGAAGAGGCGCCGTTGTTGCTTGAAGTTCCCGAGCCTGATGGTCTAGCCATCTGTCTCGACCGCCGGTGCGCCCCGCTGATTAGATCTGCGGGCGCCGCCAAGTCCGCCGTGCCCTAATCGCCTCAGGAGGGTTTAGGGTTACGTGCGACTAACCGTGAGCATTGCGGATTTGAAAACATCAAGTTGATAGTGTTCATCCAGTGAAGGGTATAAGGACGGGCATGAACGGTTCATGTTGCAAGTACATTTCGTTATCTTGACGAGATACCAAGACGGTCTTAGAAAGGCGATTAGGCCTGTTCACAAAAAAAAGGAATGCTTACACTTCTCGATGAACATAATGCTTTAGAGCTAGGTGTTCTTGCAGCAAAGTACATGCACCGATCTCATCAGACAGGATTTTGTTTTTGATTCGTCAAGTATTTATTTCACGCTTTGGAACAGAGGAATTGTATCACTAATCATTACGTAGTCTAATATGAATATATGATAAAAGAATATCAATTACTTAATCTGCTGCACTGCACAAATGGATGCCTTGTTCATCAACAATGTGCAATCAACAAGACATACACGCACACTGGGATGCAAAGTCCGCACTTTCCGTCACACACACGCACACTCGGTCCTCACGTGCAACGACGCCGTCGGCGGGGCATGGCATGCCACTTCCATGTCGTCGCCGAACAGCTCCTCCCATGTGCATTGGAAGCTGCCGTCATCCTCCTCCACCGTCTCGACGCCTTGGTGGACGTCGCCATGTTCGCCGGCTAAGGACTCCTCCAATGCACAGTCGCTGCCATGCTCAGCCGCCTTAGTATTTCCCTGGAGCGTCAGTCCTAATTCTGGAAGCATGTCGGTGAAAAAGCCGCCTGGATCCACGCTGCCGTCGTCCACAACTCCGGGGGGCAACGTCTCGTCTTGGTCGGACATGAACGAACGCTCGAACTTCCGAAGCGTCCCGCCGGCGGCATCTTGTTCTTGGATGGTCATTTCTTGGCGGCGTGGGGTTTTGGGACGTGGAGCCTCCGGATGTTGGACCTCGGCGGCCGCCTTCCTCTTCTTCTTGGAACCAGGGGCGTTGATTACCGACGCGTAGGTAATCTCCCTCTTGTGGGTTGAGACGTAGATCTTGCATAGCACCAGTCCGGCCGCACCGTCTTGTTCGTCGTCGTGGTCGAGGCCGTACTCCTTCATGCACCACCCAAGCCTGGTTCTGGCTGCTCCAGGCCTCTTGATCCCAAAGGAAAGATTGTCGATGAGGCCGACCCGTTTACCTTGAGTGTCTAGCACGGGCTTGCTCTTCTCCGAGTGCCAGTTGTAACCCTCGTCGTCGTCGACGACGCGCTGTCGCCTTCCGCTGCGGCCACCTTTGGTCTCGTGACGACGGACCGGCGAGAAGAAGTACCACACGCCTCCTTTCCCGTCGTCCTTGTCGGAGCCAGGCGCGTGGGCACGGTTCTCGATGAGGTCCCCTGGTGGCGCGGAGTAGACGTCGTCTTCGTGGATGAAGCTGCTGAAGCGGCCGAGGTCTGCTCCGGCGATCCTCTGACGGAGGAACTGGTTGATGAGCTCGTGATCCTGGGGACTGAAGGTGGAGCCGACGGGAAAGAGCTCGTCATGGCCGGCCATATTGAATCGCCTTCCCTTGATCAGAGCTAGCTAGCGGACGTACGTAGCTAAGGAAGGTCGGTAGGTGCGCAACCCTAGCTAGGTAGGTATATATGGATGGATCGCGACACAGGGCTATGTACGTCCTTCCTTGATCAATACACTACTAGAGTGCTTCGGACTCAGGAGCGTCTTCAGTTCGTATACAGATTGCTATCGTACGCATCTAGTGTATATACGGTCCGTATAAGGTGTATTGTATATACGTACTTCTCTCCTTGTATCGTAAGCATAGAACGACCGCAAGCTGAGATTCAGCTCTTGGAAACGCACGCGAGTCTCCATCCATGCACTGCACGATCTCTCTGTCAAGCGGGCGCAAACGATCGATCTAATCCAATGGATCTCTCTCTGTCAAACGCACGGCTTCGCCACGCAAACATCGATCTAATCATCCTTAATTAATTGTGCTTCCCGTCTCTGTCAAACACGCATGCAACAAGCAAACTCTAGTTGGCTTCTAGTAAAACTTCCCAAAACATAAAAAGTGCACGCGCACTTTCTGGAGAGAACGAGCGGCCTCATGTGAATAATTACCTATTTTACATGAGCGATTTGTACCTGAAAATGGCATCGAATTGAAAATTGTTCAACACAAAAGTTGTTGTTCTCGTCGAAACGAGTAAATATGCTTTTGGGCATTTCATCGAAGGTCGTTTACTACCTCAAAAGTGACCCGCGAGGTCCTGCCAGGTTATAAACGAACAATTTTGGAAAGTTCGGATTCCGAGTTGGAACCGAACTAGGGTTTTGAACGTGAATTCTAACCTTCCCTTGCACGGAAAGTCCATCTGCCTCTTATATACATGAGGGGTGACGGTCGATTAAACAACACACAATCAAACAAATCAATCTACCAATTTTTATCTTTTATCTTCTCTCTTTAACCCTAGTTCTTCTTCTTCTTCTCGTTCTTCGTCCATTCTTCATTTGCAGGGGAGTGAACCTCGAGGCCCTAGGGGCGATCAGGTCGACCTAAGCTAGCCCCTAGCCGCTGCCGCTCTTGTGACGGGTCCCTCCCGGGTGTGTGGGGTTTGGTCTACAAAAGCACCCACCGGATTGCTTGCGTACCGCGCTTCCTGCCGGATCTCCTTTGACGTGAGCTGCGGTGCATCACCCCCGGCATTGAGGGTACACAGTGACGTGTTCGTATGCGGACACACTTTTTGGCGTCTCCACTAGGAATGAAGCTTTGAACAGTCTCCAGCCCGTTCTTGCTACAAAGAGATCGTCATTTAGAGTTTGCAATCTACAAAGGTAATATAAATATCCAATTCCCTACTGTATATGCAAATAATTCATATGGATTTACTAGATCGTTCAATGAGTATACTCTATCGGCCAACGCCGTTTTTTTCAATCATGCATCTGATTACGCGCAAAGGCCAATTCAAAGTAATTTACATACTTCAACTTCTTATGATACTAGTAACATGCACTATATGTACTCCAACTCTCATGCATCGGCAACCCCACAAATCGTTATACCGATGAACGGCATGATGAGTTTGATCGATCAAGTTGAAACACCGCATGTAGGAACTTCCAATAGCATGCGGCAAAGTGTTTCTCACTTTTATTCATCGGCAACTAATTTGCAATATACTAGTTCAACCATGCCGATGGATGGGAGAATCGGCCATCCTACTACTAGCTATTCGGCCAGTTACTCTCAACCGTTGATACGTCTCCAACCATGTATTAAAAAATGATGAAATTTTTTAATCTTCTATACAAAAATGTTTATCAAGCACTTGTAAAAACGTTGAACAAGTATATAAAAACTGTTAATCATGAATTGAAAATTGTTAAATATGTATTGCAAAAATGTTGACCATGTATTATAAAATGAAGAAACTTTTTAATCATGTATATAAAAATTTAACCAAGCATTGGGAAAAATGTTGAAAAATTATTTGAAATATGTTGATCAAGCATCTGAAAAATGTTAAATTTGTATATAAAAAATATTGACCATGTATTAAAAAGGATGAGTTTTTTGTAATGTATATGAAAAATATTAATCAAGCATTTAGAAAATGTTCAATGTGTATAGAATTTTTTTTTGACACTGTGTTAATACTGCATTTAGAAAACATTAGTCAAGCATTTGAAAAAATGTTACAATGTGCATAGAAAAATGTTAATCTTGTATTTGAAAATGGTTGATCTAGCATTTAAAACTTGTTAAAAATGTGTACAGAAAAAATGTTGATCATGTTTTAGAAAATCTTAACCTTTTATTTAGAACATATTCAACATGTATTAGAAAACAAAATATATTGAAAATAAAAAAACAAAGAAAACCAAAAAAGAGACAAAATGAACAAAAAGAAAAAAAACAGAAGAAACAAATGTAGAAACAATAAAAAAGAATGAACAAAAGACAAAGAAAAAGGAGAAGGAAAACAAAAGAAACAAAAAAACCAAAAAAGCATTGAAAACTGAAGAAACCAATGGAAAAAATGAAGAATAAAAAAGAAAAGAAACAAAAACATGAAAAAAGAGAAAGAAAAAAAAGAAAAACCAAAGAACTAGTGTAAAACCAGTTCTTTTCCTTCTAGTAGGTTGCGGCCAAGTAGTTTAACACGAACTGAATGTTGTCCCCGGTTAATTGCCATGCTCTCCCATTTTACTCAGTTTTTCAAAAGAAAATCCCTAGTGGGCTGGCCTGATCACAGCAAACGCTTTAGCGAGAGATCAACATAGCTCTCGCGGTTGCAGTGGTCATGCAAGTCAAAACTACAGATGCGGCCCGTCATCGACTGCTCAACAATCTTTCAACCAACAAAATCACTAGTTGAGAAGTACTCGTTGCCAAGTTCACTCCAACCTCTTCAGGTTGCCACTTGTCGCAACATGGGAGTTTTCGTTTTTTTCATAGATTCGTTAATTTAAAATATTTTATCTCTTCTCGAACCGCTTTCACCGTTGGATTCCTCGCGTCGAGATCTTCAAAACTAGGTTTCATGTTGATATATTTTGACGAACTTTTTTTCACAAAAGAAATAGACGAAAAAACCGAACCGGAAACACGGATTTTTTTCCTTTCCGAAAGAGGCACGCTCGTGCCTCTCACGAAATCACAACCGTGCCTCTCGCGGAAGGAGAAAAAAATTAGAGAAAATGCGGGTTTTTTTTTCGAGGAGGCACGGCCACGACTCTCGCGAAAGCGCAACCGTGTCTCTCACGGAAGCAAAACCGTGACTCTCGCGAAAGGACAAAAACAGAAAATGCATTTTTTTTTCGTTTCCGAGAAGCACGGCCGTGACTCGCGAAGCACAACCGCGTGCCTCGCGGATTTTTTTATTTCTGACAGGCACGGTCGTGACTCTCGCTATAGCACAACTGTGCCTCTCGCGAAAGCAAAATTGTGACTCTCGCGGAAGGAAAAAAACAGAAAACATGTTTTTTTTGTTTCCGAGAGGCACGGCCGTGACTCTCGCGAAAGCAATGTTGGTGAACGTAGTAATTTCAAAAAATTTCCTACGCACACGCAAGATCATGGTGATGCATAGCAACGAGAGGGGAGAGTGTCTGTCCACGTACCCTCGTAGACCGAAAGCGGAAGCGTTATAACAACGTGGTTGATGTAGTCGTACGTCTTCACGATCCGACCGATCCAAGTACCGAACGTACGGCACCTCCGTGTTCAGCACACGTTCAGCTCGATGACGATCCCCGGACTCCGATCCAACAAAGCGTCGGGGATGAGTTCCGTCAACCTGACGGCGTGGTGGCGATGATGATGCTCCACCGATGCAGGGCTTCGCCTAAGCTCCGCGACGATATGACTTCTCCGGCGCGGGGCTTCGCCTAAGCTCCGCGACGATATGACCGAAGTGGAATATGGTGGAGGGGGGCACCGCACACGGCTAAGGAACGATCCGTAGATCAACTTGTGTGTCCATGGGGTGCCCCCCTGCCCCCGTATATAAAGGATCAAGGGAGGAGGTGGCCGGCCTAGGAGGGGCGCACCAAGGGGGGAGTCCTACTCCCACCGGGAGTAGGACTCCTCCTTTCCTAGTAGGAGTAGGAGAGAAGGAGGGGAAAGGAGAAGGGAAGGAAGGAGGGGGCGCAGCCCCTCCACCTAGTCCAATTCGGACTAGGCCTTGGGGGGGCGCGCGGCCTGCCCTAGGCAGCCCCTCTCTCTTTCCCGCAGGGCCCAATAAGGCCCAATACTTCTTCCGGCGAATTCCCGTAACTCTCCGGTACTCCGAAAAATACCCGAATCACTCAGAACCTTTCCGAACTCCGAATATAGTCGTCCAATATATCGATCTTTACGTCTCGACCATTTCGAGACTCCTCGTCATGTCCCCGATCTCATCCGGGACTCCGAACTCCTTCGGTACATCAAAACTCATAAACTCATAATATAACTGTCATCGAAACCTTAAGCGTGCGGACCCTACGGGTTCGAGAACTATGTAGACATGACCTAGAACCATTCTCGGTCAATAACCAATAGCGGAACCTGGATGCCCATATTGGTTCCTACATATTCTACGAAGATCTTTATCGGTCAAATCGCATAACTACATACGTTGTTCCCTTTGTCATCGGTATGTTACTTACCCGAGATTCGATCGTCGGTATCCAATACCTAGTTCAATCTCGTTACCGGTAAGTCTCTTTACTCGTTCCGTAATACATCATCTCACAACTAACTTATTAGTTGCAATGCTTGCAAGGCTTATGTGATGTGTATTACCGAGAAGGCCTAGAGATACCTCTCCGACAATCGGAGTGACAAAACCTAATCTCGATTCATGCCAACTCAACATATACTTTTGGAGACACCTGTAGAGTACCTTTATAATCACCCATTTACGTTGTGACGTTTGGTAGCACACAAAGTGTTCCTCCGGTAAACGGGAGTTGCATAATCTCATAGTTGCAGGAACTTTGTATAAGTCATGAAGAAAGCAATAGCAACATACTAAACGATCAAGTGCTAGGCTAACGGAATGGGTCATGTCAATCAGATCATTCTCCTAATGATGTGATCCCGTTAATCAAATGACAACTCATGTCTATGGTTAGGAAACATAACCATCTTCGATTAACGAGCTAGTCAAGTAGAGGCATACTAGTGACACTCTGTTTGTCTATGTATTCACACATGTATTATGTTTCCGGTTAATACAATTCTAGCATGAATAATAAACATTTATCATGATATAAGGAAATAAATAATAACTTTATTATTGCTCCCACTTTCAATATGTATCCAGATTGAGACTCAGAGTCATCTAGATTAGTGTTTAAAACTTGCATCGACGTAACCCTTTACGACGAACCTTTTTTCACTTCCATAATCGAGAAACATATCCTTATTCTACTAAGGATAATTTTGACCGCTGTCCATTGATCTACTCCTAGATCACTATTTTACTCCCTTGCCAAGCTTAGTGGTAGGGTATGCAATAGATCTGGTACACAGCATGACATACTTTATAGAACCTATGGCTGATGCATAGGGAATGACTTTCATTCTCTTTCTATCTTCTGCCGTGGTCGGGTTTTGAGTCTTACTCAATCTCACACCTTGTAACACAGGCAAGAACTCTTTCTTTGACTGTTCCATTTTGAACTACTTCAAAATCTTGTCAAGGTATGTATTCATTGAAAAACTTATCAAGCGTCTTTGATCTATCTCTATAGATCTTGATGCTCAGTATGTAAGCAGCTTCACCGAGGTCCTTCTTTGAAAAACTCCTTTCAAATACTCCTTTATACTTTGCAGAATAATTCTACATTATTTCCAATCAACAATATGTCATTCACATATACTTATCAGAAATGCTGTAGTGCTCCCACTCACTTTCTTGTAAATACAGGCTTCACCGCAAGTCTGTATAGAACTATATGCTTTGATCACACTATCAAAGCGTTTATTCCAACTCCGAGATGCTTGCACCAGTCCATAGATGGATCGCTGGAGTTTGCACATTTTGTTAGCTCCTTTAGGATTGACAAAACCTTCTGGTTGTATCATATACAACTCTTCTTTAATAAATCCATTAAAGAATGTAGTTTTGATATCCATTTGCCAGATTTCATAAAACGTGGCGATTGCTAACATGATTCGGACAGACATAAGCATCGCTACAGTTGAGTAAATCTCATTGTAGTCAACACCTTGAACTTGTCGAAAACCTTTCTGCGACAAGTCGAGCTTTGTAGATAGTAATACTACTGTCAGCATCTGTCTTCCTCTTGAAGATCCATTTATATAATATGGCTTGCCGATCATCGGGCAACTCCATCAAAGTCCACACTTTGTTCTCATATATGGATCCCATCTCAGATTTCATGGTCTCAAACCATTTTGCGGAATCTGGGCTCATCATCGCTTCCTCATAGTTCGTAGGTTCATCATGGTCTAGTAACATGACTTCTAGAATAGGATTACCGTACCACACTGGTGCGGATTTTTCTCTAGAAGATCTACGAGGTTTGGTAGCAACTTGATCTGAAGTTTCATGATCATCATCATTAACTTCCTTACTAATTGGTGTAGGAATCACTGGAACTGATTTCTGTGATTAACTACTTTCCAATAAGGGAGAAGGTATAATTACCTCATCAAGTTCTACTTTCCTCCCACTCACTTCTTTCGAGAGAAATTTCTTCTCTAGAAAGGATCCATCTTAGCAACGAAAAACTTGCCTTCGGATCTGTGATAGAAGGTGTACCCAATAGTTACCTTTGGGTATTCTATGAAGATGCACTTCTCCGATTTGGGTTCGAGCTTATCAGGTGAAAACTTTTTCACATAAGTATCAAAACTCCAAACTTTTAAGAAAGCGACAGCTTAGGTTTACTGTTAAACCATAGTTCATATGGTGTCGTCTCAATGGATTTAGATGGTGCCCTATTAAACGTGAATGCAGCTGTCTCTAATGCATAACCCCAAAACGATATTGGTAAATCGGTAAGAGACATCATAGATTGCACCATATCAAAATAAAGTACGGTTACGACGTTCGGACACACCGTTACACTGTGGTGTTCCAGGTGGCGTGAGTAGTGAAACTATTTCACATTGTTTTAACTGAAGGCCAAACTCGTAACTCAAATATTTTTCCTCTGCGATCATATCGTAGAAACTTTTATTTTCTTGTTACGATGATTCTTCACTTCACTCTGAAATTCTTTGAACTTTTCAAATGTTTCAGACTTGTGTTTCATCAAGTAGATATACCCATATCTGCTCAAATCATCTTGTGAAGGTCAGCAAATAACGATACTTGCCACGAGCATCAACACTCATTGGATCGCATACATCGGTATGTATTATTTCCAATAAGTCAGTAGCTTGTTCCATTGTTCCGGAGAACGGAGTTTTAGTCATCTTGCCCAAAAGGCACGGTTCGCAAGCATCAAATGATTCATAATCAAGTGATTCCAAAAGTCCATCAGCATGGAGTTTTCTTCATGCGCTTTACACCAATATGACCTAAACGGCAGTGCCACATATAAGTTGCACTATCATTATTAACTTTGCATCTTTTGGTTTTAATATTATGAATATGTGTATCACTATGATCGAGATCCAATGAACCATTTTCATTGGGTGTGTAACCATATAAGGTTTTATTCATGTAAACAGAACAACAATTTATTCTCTTACTTAAATGAATAACCGTATTGCAATAAACATGATCAAATCATATTTATGCTCAACACCAAATAACACTTATTTAGGTTCCACACTAATCCCGAAAATACAGGTAGTGTGCGATGATGATCATATCAATCTTGGAACTACTTCCAACACTCATCGTCACTTCCCCTTCAACTAGTTTCTGTTCATTCTGCAACTCTCGTTTCAAGTTACTACTCTTAGCAACTGAACCAGTATCAAATACCGAGGGGTTGCTACGAACACTAGTAAAATATACATCAATAATCTGTATATCAAATATACCTTTGTTCACTTTGCCATCCTTCTTATCCGCCAAATACTTGGGGTAGTTCCGTTTCTAGTGATCAGTTCCATTGCAGCAAAAGCACTTAGTCTCAGGCTTAGATCCAGACTTGGGCTTCTTCACTCGAGCAGCAACTTGCTTGCCGTTCTTCTTGAAGTTCCCCTTCTTCCCTTTGCCCTTTTCCTTGAGACTAGTGGTCTTTGTCAATCATCAACACTTGATGCTCTTTCTTGATTTCTACCTTCGTCGATTTCAACATCACGAAGAGCTCGGGAATCGTTTTCGTCATCCCTTGCATACTATAGTTCATCACGAAGTTCTACTAACTTGGTGATGGTGACTAGAGAATTCTGTCAATCACTATCTTATCTGGAAGATCAACTCCCACTTGATTCAAGCGATTGAAGTACCCAGACAATCTGAGCACATGCTCACTAGTTGAGCGATTCTCCTCCATCTTTTAGCTATAGAACTTGTTGGAGACTTCATATCTCTCAACTCAGGTATTTGCTTGAAATATTAACTTCAATTCCTGGAACATCTCATATGGTCCTCAAAACGTCTTTGAAGTCCCGATTCTAAGCCGTTAAGCATGGTGCACTAAACTATCAAGTAGTCATCATATTGAGCTAGGCAAACGTTCATAACGTCTGCATCTGCTCCTGCAATAGGTCTGTCACCTAGCGGTGCATCAAGAACATAATTCTTCTGTGCAGCAATGAGGATAAACCTCAGATCACGGATCCAATCCGCAACATTGCTACTAACATTTTTCAATACAATTTTCTCTAGGAACACATATAAAAACATAGGGAAGCAACAACGCGAGCTATTGATCTACAACATAATTTGCAAGATACTACCAGGACTAAGTTCATGATAAATTAAAGTTCAATTAATCATATTACTTAAGAACTCCCACTTAGACAGACATCTCTCTGGTCATCTAAGTGATCACGTGATCCAAATCAACTAAACCATAACCGATCATCACGTGAGATGGAGTAGTTTTCAATGGTAAACATTACTATGTTGATCATATCTACTATATGATTCACGCTCGACCTTTCGGTCTCCGTGTTCCGAGGCCATATCTGCATATGCTAGGCTCGTCAAGTTTAACCTGAGTATTCTGCGTGTGCAAAACTGGCTTGCACCCGTTGTAGATGGACGTAGAGGTTATCACACCCGATCATCACGTGGTGTCTGGGCACTACGAACTTTTAGCAACGGTGCATACTCAGGGAGAACACTTCTTGATAATTTATAGTGAGAGATCATCTTATAATGCTACCGTCAATCAAAGCAAAATAAGATGCATAAAGGATAAACATCACATGCAATCAATATAAGTGATATGATATGGCCATCATCATCTTGTGCTTGTGATCTCCATCTCCGAAGCACCGTCATGATCACCATCGTCACCGGCGCGACACCTTGATCTCCATAGTAGCATCGTTGTCGTCTCGCCAACTATTGCTTCTACGACTATCGCTACTGCTTAGTGATAAAGTAAAGCAATTACATGGCTTTTGCATTTCATACAATAAAGCGACAACCATATGGCTCCTGCCAGATTGCCGATAACTCGGTTACAAAACATGATCATCTCATACAATAAAATATAGCATCACGTCTTGACCATATCACATCACAACATGCCCTGCAAAAACAAGTTAGACGTCCTCTACTTTGTTGTTGCAAGTTTTACGTGGCTGCTACGGGCTGAGCAAGAACCGTTCTTACCTACGCATCAAAACCACAACGATAGTTTGTCAAGTTGGTGCTGTTTTAACCTTCGCAAGGACCGGGCGTAGCCACACTCGGTTCAACTAAAGTGAGAGAGACAGACACCCGCCGGTCACCTTTAAGCAACTAGTGCTCAAGCGGTGAAACCAGTCTCGCGTAAGCGTCTGGCGTAATGTCGGTCCGGGCCGCTTCATCTCACAATATCGCTGAACCAAAGTATGACATGCTGGTAAGCAGTATGACTTATATCGCCCATAACTCACTTGTGTTCTACTCATGCATATGACATCTACGCATAAAACCAGGCTCGGATGCCACTGTTGGGGAACGTAGTAATTTCAAAAATTTCCTACGCACACGCAAGATCATGGTGATGCATAGCAACGAGAGGGGAGAGTGTCTGTCCACGTACCCTCGTAGACCGAAAGCGGAAGCGTTATAACAACGCGGTTGATGTAGTCGTACGTCTTCACGATCCGACCGATCCAAGTACCGAGCGTACAGCACCTCCGTGTTCAGCACACGTTCAGTTCGATGACGATCCCCGGGCTCCGATCCCGCAAAGCGTCGGGGATGAGTTCCACAAGACGACGGCGTGGTGACGATGATGATGCTCCACCGACGCAGGGCTTCGCCTAAGCTCCGCGACGATATGACTTCTCCGGCGCAGGGCTTCGCCTAAGCTCATGACGATATGACCGAAGTGGAATATGGTGGAGGGGGGCACCGCACACGGCTAAGGAACGATCCGTAGATCAACTTGTGTGTCCATGGGGTGCCCCCCTGCCCCCGTATATAAAGGATCAAGGGAGGAGGTGGCCGGCCTAGGAGGGGCGCACCAAGGGGGGAGTCCTACTCCCACCGGGAGTAGGACTCCTCCTTTCCTAGTAGGAGTAGGAGAGAAGGAGGGGAAAGGAGAAGGAAGGAAGGAGGGGCAGCCCTCCACCTAGTCCACCCGGACTAGGCCTTGGGAAGCGCGCGGCCTGCCCTAGGCAGCCCCTCTCTCTCCCGCAGGGCCCAATAAGGCCCAATACTTCTCCCCGGCGAATTCCCGTAACTCTCCGGTACTCCGAAAAATACCCGAATCATTCGGAACCTTTCCGAACTCCGAATATAGTCGTCCAATGTATCGATCTTTACGTCTCGACCATTTCGAGACTCCTCGTCATGTCCCCGATCTCATCCGGGACTCCGAACTCCTTCGGTACATCAAAACTCATAAACTCATAATATAACTGTCATCGAAACCTTAAGCGTGCGGACCCTACGGGTTCGAGAACTATGTAGACATGACCTAGAACCATTCTCGGTCAATAACCAATAAGCGGAACCTGGATGCCCATATTGGTTCCTACATATTCTCTGAAGATCTTTATCGGTCAAATCGCATAACTACATACGTTGTTCCCTTTGTCATCGGTATGTTACTTACCCGAGATTCGATCGTCGGTATCCAATACCTAGTTCAATCTCGTTACCGGTAAGTCTCTTTACTTGTTCCGTAATACATCATCTCACAACTAACTTATTAGTTGCAATGCTTGCAAGGCTTATGTGATGTGTATTATCGAGAAGGCCTAGAGATACCTCTCCGACAATCGGAGTGACAAAACCTAATCTCGATTCATGCCAACTCAACATATACTTTTGGAGACACCTGTAGAGTACCTTTATAATCACCCATTTACGTTGTGACGTTTGGTAGCACACAAAGTGTTCCTCCGTAAACGGAGTTGCATAATCTCATAGTTGCAGGAACTTTGTATAAGTCATGAAGAAAGCAATAGCAACATACTAAGCGATCAAGTGCTAGGCTAACGGAATGGGTCATGTCAATCAGATCATTCTCCTAATGATGTGATCCCGTTAATCAAATGACAACTCATGTCTATGGTTAGGAAACATAACCATCTTCGATTAACGAGCTAGTCAAGTAGAGGCATACTAGTGACACTCTGTTTGTCTATGTATTCACACATGTATTATGTTTCCGGTTAATACAATTCTAGCATGAATAATAAACATTTATCATGATATAAGGAAATAAATAATAACTTTATTATTGCCTCTAGGGCATATTTCCTTCAAGCAAAACCGTGACTCTTGCGAAAGAAAGAAAATGTGTTTTTTCACGCAAAAAAATTCCCCGGCATTTTTTTTATCGAAATGCTAAGAAAGACCGATGGAAAACCAAAACATTGAAAACACCGTTTAAAAAGTCAAAAACGTGTGCTGAAAAATAAAAAAATAAAATTCGGAGGAAGCGCACAAAGAGCGACACATGGCGAATAACTGAGAGCGTGCCAAGTGCCACTGATCGTTGCGAGGCTCCTGAAGAAGCGCTCGTTAACTAATTGCTCTCACCAACGAAAAGTTGGGCATCCAAACTCGTCTGCCTCCAGTATGCGCTGCATCCCAAGCTCCCCTGGACCAGGTGGAGATCCTATAGCCGCCGGGCCATTTGGCCTTTCTTGCGTGCTCCCAAGGGTCATGTGTGGGCTACATCCCTTGCCTAGGCAGCCAGATTTGGTACTGGAGGTTACCACTCGGCAATCATCCACGAAATACAACATTGTAGATACAATTTTCTTTTATGTAATTTTGTTCATGAGACCTTTAAGGCTCACAATCTCGCCAAGCAGGCTTGTAAACTAGGTTTAGGTCGATATGTTTGGCTGGGTAGTCTTCATGACCCAAGTCGTGTACCTATGAACATTAGCGAGATTCTTTCAAAAAAAATGTGCACATGCACTCATGTCAAGAAAAACCATGCACATGCAACGTGCTTTTTGGGATCAAATCGTGGTGAGGCTATGTGGTCCTGAAGCAATGAGATCAACCCAAGGGCTAACTCTCTACATCTACATGCAAATTGTTACGTATCTTACATTAAAAAAATGAGACCAACTTAAGGGTTAATTCTCGTTGGAATTTTTTTATAGGAGAAACTCCTCGACCACCGCACGTTAAAGCCGGGGCTTGAACTTGGGTAGCTGCCAGCCAACGGTTTGACGCCCTGTCCTCTTACGTATCTTACGTAAAGAATGATTTGGCGGCAGCTAATTGGATATTAGTGAGGACGCCAGCGGGCCCACCTTGAAAATCTGGGGGTGGGGGGGCATTTAGTTTTGGTGGAAGAAAGTTATGTAGCAACACGTATCTAGGATTTTTGGTGGTCTTCACTCGTGCATGTTGTCGTGTTGCTCGACACTATGTACGTGCCTTGCTCAGCTGGTAAAAGTGGCACGTAATGTTATATGTCGTGGTCTTCCGGCGCCACCAAATCACCTAGTGCGACCACATCGTTATGCATTGTGTTGTGGACTTCTGACGTCGCATTTTTGTTTGGACTCAAAACTTTCGTGTCACTTTTGCGGCTGCCCATGAGCCTCTCCTCCAATCAATCAACATAAAGACTACTTCTCCATGGAAGAATGCACGTATAGTAGGTGGTGGTTGTGGCGCTGCAACGTAAGCGTAGAACGACCGCGCGTTGGGGGAGCGAGCAAGCTGGGATTCAGCTCGTCTGGAAACGCACGCGAGTCTCCATCCATGCACTGCACGATCTCTTTGTCAAATGTTTGAGCATCTTGCGAAATTTCAGCCAAAAAAATTGAGCATATGTTGACATCAGATTTTGACACGGTCAAGAACATAATTAAGAAGGCCTTAAATAAAACAATACTCAAAGTGAGAAAGTTGTGTATCGTCAAAAAAGGAGAAACTTTGATATTTGGGCCATGGCAATCCGATCTCATCTCTAAACCGAAAGTTGTGCTCGAAGTACTGAGATTATGTATTCAGAACACTATTCGGCTGATTACGTGTGGCACCCCGGCTCAGAGAAACCGGAACACCCTGTATTCCAGCCCAGAGATCGTGTCTTCTGGAATACGGCACTGCTTGACATAGAACAAATCAGTTCATGTTACAAAGGATAGTGGATACAAAGGTCTGATGTTACAAAGGATCACATCAGCACGGCGACACTATGCCTGCTAAGGTAGCTCTATGCTAGCAGCGGAACAACTCAGAGTAGCGGAAACTTCTAGTGGCGGAACAACGGCGACAGTGGTGAACTCCACTCTGCAAGGACTCTGGCTGGGACACGGTCTAGCTTGCACGCGCGGTAACCTCGACAAGCAATCAATCATGGCACAACCTGCAATCTAGCATGACACGCCAGGTCAGTACATTGAATGTACTTGCAAACTCACAACAACCAAAAGCATCAAGGCAAGATAATAACATAGCATTAACAGGTAGTTATATTATGCGGAAACAAAAATAAGTTTGATAAGGTACTACTAGAATTACTACTGAACCACCATCTCAAGAATCATCTCACTCTTGGTTATCCGCCAAGCAATAAATCACCTCGATCACCTTGTGATCAATACCTCCACGTGACCACCGTGTGACCACATCACAAACTGAATGATCATCCTCGAGATCATCCCAATATCATCATCATCATCCTGCCAAACTGTACTTCTCAAATATATGAACACATAAATCACCGATAAGTCATTCCGTCATGTGAGTGTTGATCGAACGGTGTGACCTGGTACAAACTGTGCCCATGACCGAGGACGCGGCTATCGATAGATTAAACACACACTCTGCAGAGGTTAGCACATTGTACCCATATAACAGAACCCATGGCCTCGTGCTCCCATTCGGGTGGACCAACAGCGTTCCGACAAAACTAGTCTACTGCCATGACACTCTCCCGGCCACTCCGACCAACTCTCATTTGGGATCAGTCCTGGGTGGCCCCGATGTCACCTCGTGACACCCAACGGCCACCGTCCTGGCAAAAACAAAAACGGTCTCAAGCAGGGGACAAAAGCGCGCCAAACAACTCGGGCACACAAGGCTTATACCGGCCTACCTGATCAGGTAGTTCACACGTATAACCTTCCCTAGTTGGAGGCACCGGCGAGAAGCATAACAATAGAATACATTAGGGCCTTCCCATAAAAGCAAATGTGGTTGCACTTGAAAAGCCCAGTTCGGTGGCACCTGACCAACGAAATGACGGAATTTGTCCCCAAAATATATATGCGATAACTGATACTCCGATATCATCTATCAACCTGTGATCCAAGTTATAGCAATATCCAACAAATAATCCAGAGAATAATATAGTCACCTCATAATAAACCCCAAGGGTAGCATACTACTAAGATCATGTTGAATCCAAAGACATGATGCTACTAATCCAATAACAATATCAAGATATCAACCTAAGATCCACAAGATGACATCAATTCCAAAATAATACTCCAAAGCATAATATCAAATACTATCATGACGAGAATAATAAAAGCCACTAATAATCCAATGGCAACATGTCATCCACCATCAACAAGCATTAGTCCTAGTAATCCACACAACATCATGGTAATAGCAAGATCAAAACAACTCCAAGAAATGCCACGAAAAAATCAGACACAATTAATGCAATATTTTAAATAAGTTCAAATAAATAAAACATGATATTGCATTGCAGTCATGCAAATGGAGGGTGTGGCTTGCCTGGGGTGGATGGATTCACCGGGAAGAAGTGCAAGAAGCTCGCTGAAACAATCGCAGAAAAACGTTCTCTCTCGGAGGGGGCAGAATAAGGGCAGGGGCAAAATGGTAATTTTCAGAATGTTATCACATGGTGAAAATGATACCATCGAACGGGCTCGACGAGATGAAGAATTAGGCTTTGGAATCACCTGAATCGGAGTTGTGAGCAAAAAGATATGAGGGTTTGACTGCCAGGGACCTATCTATAAAGAATACCTTCACAAAGTGGCCCCGATCGAAAAACAGAATGTGCCTTTTCTGAAAATACACTTTCCGGAAAGAAAATGCCTTTTTCCCAAAGAAGAAGGGAAGTACGCTTTCTTGAAGGGAAGACGTATTCTGTGGAATACGCCTCCACTTATCCATTGGCGGGGCGGGGTCGGGGCCTTGTCTTGCATTGCCGAGATGGAGTCATGTTGGAGGTGGGGCCCGCTGGCCTGGGTCGTCGTCTCCAACTGCTCGTGCCCGCGCTCGACCGAAGCAGGGCAACGCTCGATGGCGCCTGCCGGCACCTCCGGCCGTCTCCCGCGGTGCTCCGCCTATGGATGAGCTCGGCGAAGCACAACGCATCTCTTGGGCCAATCTCCGGTCGGTGAGGAAGGCCGAGGCGTTGGCGGCTTCGAGGACGGCGGACGGTGGTCTTCAGGCGCCGGTGTTCTTGGCGCTCCGGTCCACCAGAGGAGAAGGCGAAGAGCTGAGGAGGCTTGATGTGCTCCGGGTGGTCTTCTGGAGGTAGCTAGAGGAAGAGAGGAGGTCCGGCTGGCTCGGATTTGAGTCGAGGTCGGCGGCAAGGTTTTGGCCATGGGAGGTGCAGGAGGAGCTCCGGCGATGATTTGAGAGGTCTGGGTGGCTACTGGGAGTGAGAGGGAGTGGACGGTGAGGAGAGACGCGGCCGGGCGGCTTAAATAGCCAAGGGACGAGGTGTCGCGCTGGCTGGCACCGCAGACGCGTGGTCGGAGCCACGGACGCGTGGGCACGCACGCAAGCTCGGCGGTAGGCGACAGGGGCGGAACAGGGGAGGTTCACGGGGCGGAGGATGACGCCAGGAAGCACGGGGAGGAAGAGAAGGACGCGGACAGGGGCTGCCAGGCACTGTTAGCCCGCGGGCGCATGACCGCTAGCGCCGGCGAGGAGGTTTCTGGAGGGAGGGAGTGGTCCAGTGAACTACGTGGGAGAAGGAGGGGGCTAGAAGACATGGAGGGCGCGAGAGAACGGGCAGAGTAGTGGGGCCCGAAGCAGAAACGACGCTCTGATGCACCCATTGGTCCCGGTTTGTAAGAGAACCGGGATTAATGCTCTTATCTGGCCTGGACCAAAGCCCTGTTTTCTACTAGTGCATGATG
Organism: Aegilops bicornis; assembly: GCA_021605145.1. NCBI lineage: Eukaryota > Viridiplantae > Streptophyta > Magnoliopsida > Poales > Poaceae > Aegilops > Aegilops bicornis. The sequence continues at coordinate 814,484,529 of CM038673.1, forward strand.
CCGGCCTGAAGGCTAGGGTTCGGAAAGATAGTGGCTACGTGACATCAGGTTTTCACCCTATGGATGATAGTGCATGCGTATATCGCCGTCAATGCACGGCGGGTATCTTGTTAGTGCTTTGAACCCATTTCTCCCTTTCTCTTTTTCGTGGATAAGTGGATATATCGGTATGTTGGACTGATGTATTTCCATTATGATGACTAAAGGAAAGGGGATTAGGTCTGTTAAGAAAAAGTAATGTTCATACTTTTGGATGAACAACATAATGCTTAGAGCTAGGTGTTCTTGCAGCAAAATACATGCACCGATCTAATCGTGCAGGTTTATTTCACGCTTAAGAACAGAGGAATTGTACGGAGCTTTACAAAATAGCTTCAAGAAAAAATAGGACCGTGCATCGGGGAGTTGACAAATGAAAACTGGATCGAGCAGTCGCTAGCCTTCGATCCCTGCAACAACCGAGGAATTTGTCACTCTTTGGGGATGGATCAGCCAGACAGTTCTGTTGCCAGATCAAGATGATACAATCTCCTGGAACCTGACCACAAATGGATCCTACTCTTCCGCATCGGCCTATGTGGCGCAGTTCTTTGGCTCACACCCAAGATTTGACTCTTCAAAGTTCTGGTCTGCTCACGCTGAGCCCAAGTGCAAATTCTTTGAGTGGCTAGTCCTGCATGGTAGAATCCTCACCGCAGATATGTTGGCTATTCGCGGCTGGCCACATGACCCAAGGTGTCAGCTATGTCTTCAGCAGCGAAACGGCAAACTATCTTTGCAAGGACTGTCCTTCATGGTCGCGGTTTGGAACCAGGTAAACACCTGGACAAGCGAGGGTCTCGCCATCTCAGGTTTCTTGCCCGAGCCGAGCACTGTTTCCGACTGGTGGGACAAGATGCTGGAAGGATACGGAGGAGCGGGAGGATCATCTACACAATTTGGGCTATCTGGAAAGAGAGAAAGCAGGCAGCGTTTTCACAGGACAACGGATGACTCATCGCGAGGTTGCTCTACTAGCTTTCGGAAACATAAAGCAACGGGATATGGCTTTCGTTGGGGCCTTGCCATCTGTCAAGATAGGCTGAGTATGTGCTGGGTTTTACATGGTTCATGCTTATGGGCCATTTTTTTTTGTTTTTGCAATGTTCCCTAAAAACGTGCGCACCCTGTAAATTGCGCTTCTGTTTTCCTTCTATAAGAAAAGGCAGTGCTCCTGCAGGTTCCTCAAAAAAAATGGTAAAAGAATAATCAACTACTTAATCTGCTGAACATATGCATGGCTTGTTCATCAACACTCTGCAATCAACAAGACATGCATCCATCACATAGCTCCAGGATCATGTCTGATGCGGAGCATCCTACGGGCATCACCATGTCAAGAGTCCGTTTGGCAAGTGACACATGCGATATCTACTTCGCATACACAAGGGTGAATTATCTCCTTTACACGTGCTCACTTGACCCCTTCGAGGATGGTATATTACTTGACACTTCTCCCGTGTGCATGCATAGGCAATGTCAGAACTTCACGGATGTCAAGGAGGAGTGCAAGTGCCAAGGAACGACTACACCGTCCGCGAGGGAAGCGTGGAAGAGAAGACGGAAGAAAGGAGAAGAAGACGGAGCGGCTGCAGGATCCAGGCCGGAGATCGGGACCGCCGTCCGGATCATCCGGGCTCAGCCGGATCATCCGGGCCCCCCTCCGGATCATCCGGATAACTGCGTCCGAAGACACGCGAAGGCCTCGTGTGAAGCCGGATCATCCGGACCCCCTCCCGGATCATCCGGACGATGGCGGGATCATCCGTACCCCCATCCAGATCATCCAGGCTTTGCCTACGTGCATGCCTCCGGGCCGAGGCCCATGTACCCATTCCGCCCCCTCACTTACCCCTTCGTGGCCTAGACTATAAATAGACCTCCTCCTCCCCATTTTGAGGGTTAGCAAAGTGATAGCTCATTTGTATGTGAGCTTTGCTCCTACTCTTCTCTTGAGAGAGAGAGGGAGAGACTACTCCATTGGAGGCCAAGACCTCCATCTCGGAGAAGATGCTGCGGGATTTCATCAAGACCCCCCTCACGGGTGGACCCCCATCAAGACCTCCTCTTGGAGATGAACTTTACCTTGTATCTTTCTCTTTGTTGTTCATGTACCTTGTGGATCTTGTGTGTTTGATTGTCTAGTGGATGTGTGATTGAACTTGTTCTTGAGTGTTTCCCGTTGTGATTTCTCTCGTTCTTCCCCATGTTCTTTGTGTTCCTCATACGGATCCGCTCCAATCGTGAAAGATCGGGCTCTAGGGTTCTATCCTACATCATCTTGGTATCATGAGCCACGTTGATCACGTTTTCGGAGCCCCTACCCTTCGTTTTCTAGCTTGATTTTATTGATTCCGTCCTAAATCCGAAAATCCCCACCAAAAATAGCCCTAATTTTTTTTGTGATTTGTTGGTTTGATGATGTTTTGTTGATTTTGATCCGTGGATTTGCTTGGTTTCAAGTGGATCTAGCATCTCCCCAAGTTTCCCCACCTTCTATCCATGAAATCCTTTAAATTTGGCCCCGAAAATCATCCATTTCCGCCTAAAAATTCGTCCCCGAGAGGAAATCCCGAGCAGTTTGACCTGCCGGAATCATACGGACCTTCTCCCGGATCATCCAGACACCTCCCGGATCAGCTGGGCCCTCTCCCGGACGTCCGGATAACCCACGCGCCCGAATTCCCGAACCGGAGCTGACGAACCCGGATCATCCGGAAGTACACCCGGATCATCCGGACCAAGCCCGGATCATCCGGACCTCCTCCCGGATGTCCGGTTAACCCTGAAACTGACACGGCTGAAATTTTGTTTTGGTCATAACTAATTCATCCGAGTCCATTTTTTACGTTCTTTAGCTCGTTTTGAAGCTATTGACATCCCCCATCCCAAAAAAATACCACCACCATCATTTGACTCCATCATATTTTGTGAATTTTGGCATCTTTGCCTAGGGCTTCCACCACATCGTCCGCTACACCACCACCGACTTCCGCCTTCTAACCCATTTTGTTCACCATTGAATTAGTGATTGCTTGAGTAGTGATTTGAGTATCCTAAGGTGTTTCGGCTACTTAGGGACGGTTGTTTCTTCATCAACCACCACCTCCACTTCCACATAACCTTTGCCCACCATACATTTCCACCAACCCAACTTAACCCAATTGTTGTTTGAGCTTGTTTGAGTTGTGGCTTGTGTCTCCTAAGGTGTTTCGGCTACTTAGGGACGGCAACTTCAACTTCGACACGTGTATAGCCCATCATTCCACTTCTGCATTGCCAGAAAGAAACCACCACCGCTTTCCGCTACAACCATTTGACATTTGCCTTTGGAGATTTTGAGTTTGCGGTTTTCCGTTTCCTAGGGTGTCTCGGCTAACTAGGAATGGGACGACTTCGCAACACCGCCTCTCATCATCGCCAAGGACGGTAACCTCGGCAGCGCCATTGTATATTCCCTTTGCCATTGCATTGATAACTCCTAGCCCATTTTGCGTTACTTGCCTATCGAGACTAGCCATTTGAGTATTGCCGGCAACGTGACTTGTTCTTTGTTTTTTGCGGGTGAAAGGGGATTTCTCACTACTCAAGGTGGCCTCTCAGCGGAGGCCAAACGTACAACAGACTCAATCCCCGACTGGAACCACACGGCGGTCCGGGGGGTCCTTCACCGTAAGAGGCAAGTTCATGACTACATTTATTTTCTGAACGATTACAAAGAGTAAATGAGATCTCCCTTCCAGCGGCAGCCGTTATATCTCTAATGTCCTGAATGAGGGTGCGGTGCACCGAACGATCCTCCACATTTGCTGTGATCATCGCCACAGCCTCCGCACAATCAAGCTCGACCGTGATAGGCAAACCGGTCCTATGCAGAGCCAAGTCGAGGCCCTCCTTGCAAGCCGCAAGCTCCGCTCCGAGGGCATTATCGCAACGTGACTTGTTCACACAAAAAAAAGGAATGCTTACACTTTCCGATGAACATAATGCTTTAGAGCTAGGTGTTCTTGCAGCAAAGTACATGCACCGATCTCATCAGAGAGGATTTTGTTTTGATTCGTCAAGTATTTATTTCACGCTTAGGAACAGAGGAATTGTATCACTAATCACTACGTAGTGTAGTATGAATATATGATAAAAGAATATCAATTACTTAATCTGCTGCACATATGGATGGCTTGTTCATCAACAATGTGCAATCAACAAGACATACACGCACACTGGGATGCAAAGTCCGCACTTTCCGTCACACACACGCACACTCGGTCCTCACGTGCAACGACGCCGTCGGCGGGGCAGGGCATGCCACTTCCATGTCGTCGCCGAACAGCTCCTCCCATGTGCATTGGAAGCTGCCGTCATCCTCCTCCACCGTCTCGACGCCTTGGTGGACGTCGCCATGTTCGCCGGCTAAGGACTCCTCCAATGCACAGTCGCTGCCATGCTCAGCCGCCTTAGTATTTCCCTGGAGCGTCAGTCCTAATTCTGGAAGCATGTCGGTGAAAAAGCCGCCTGGATCCATGCTGCCGTCGTCCACAACTCCGGGGGGCAACGTCTCGTCTTGGTCGGACATGAACGAACGCTCGAACTCCCGAAGCGTCCCGCCGGCGGCATCTTGTTCTTGGATGGTCATTTCTTGGCGGCGTGGGGTTTTCGGACGTGGAGCCTCCGGATGTTGGACCTCGGCGGCCGCCTTCCTCTTCTTCTTGGAACCAGGGGCGTTGATTACCGACGCGTAGGTAATCTCCCTCTTGTGGGTTGAGACGTAGATCTTGCATAGCACCAGTCCGGCCGCACCGTCTTGTTCGTCGTCGTGGTCGAGGCCGTACTCCTTCATGCACCACCCAAGCCTGGTTCTGGCTGCTCCAGGCCTCTTGATCCCAAAGGAAAGATTGTCGATGAGGCCGACCCGTTTACCTTGAGTGTCTAGCACGGGCTTGCTCTTCTCCGAGTGCCAGTTGTAACCCTCGTCGTCGTCGACGACGCGCTGTCGCCTTCCGCTGCGGCCACCTTTGGTCTCGTGACGACGGACCGGCGAGAAGAAGTACCACACGCCTCCTTTCCCGTCGTCCTTGTCGGAGCCAGGCGCGTGGGCACGGTTCTCGATGAGGTCCCCTGGTGGCGCGGAGTAGACGTCGTCTTCGTGGATGAAGCTGCTGAAGCGGCCGAGGTCTGCTCCGGCGATCCTCGGGCGGAGGAACTGGTTGATGAGCTCGTGATCCTGGGGACTGAAGGTGGAGCCGACGGGAAAGAGCTCGTCATGCCCGGCCATATTGAATCGCCTTCCCTTGATCAGAGCTATGATCGGAAGGAACTAGCTATGGAAGGTCCGTAGGTGTGCAACCCTAGCTAGGTAGGTATATATGGATGGATGGCGACACAGGGCTATGTACGTGCCTTCCTTGATCAATACACTACTAGAGTGCTTCGGACTCAGGAGCGTCTTCAGTTCGTATACGCGTACGCATCTAGTGTATATACGGTCCGTAAGGTGTATTGTATATATATACGTACTTCTCTCCTTGTATCGTAAGCGTAGAACGACCGCAAGCTGAGATTCAGCTCTTGGAAACGCACGCGAGTCTCCATCCATGCACTGCACGATCTCTCTGTCAAGCGGACGCAAACGATCGATCTAATCCAATGGATCTCTCTCTGTCAAAGGCACGGCTTCGCCACGCAAACATCGATCTAATCATCCTTAATTAATTGTGCTTCCCGTCTTCAGTTCGTATCCTAATTGCTAGCGCTGTTCATGTTGCTAAGGGATTGGGTTTGCAATTGCATGCAACGTCCATGTTCAACTCTCGGGTGTACTACACCCGATTTTCCGAAAAAAAAACTGAAAACACTTGATGAAACCAAATCCAAAAAATCTGAAATTTTGAGGCACTAAACTTCATCAAATGTTTGAGCATCTTGCAAAATTTCAGCCAAAAAATTGGAGCATCTATTGACACCCGATTTTGGCACGGTCAAGAACATAATTAAGAAGGACTCAAATAGAAAAGTGTTCAAAGTGAGAAAGTTCTGTATCATCAAAAGAAGAAACTTTGATATTTGGGCCATGGTCATCCGATCTCATCTCTAGAGCCAAAGTTGTGTTCGAAGTACTGAGATTTTGTATCCAGAACACTGTTCGGCTGTTTACGGCCCCAAGACGGCCTCATGTGGAAAACTAATCTACAAGAATTGTCTTCGAATCGTCGAAACGATCGATTTTGATATAAAAGTCGTCCCGATCTGAGGTCGTATGCAAAAGTTAGAGTCCGCTTTTCTTGCCGACGTGTAGTGAGCAAAATATGTCGGTCGGGCCAGACACACATGTGATATGTCGGTCGGCCTCATGTGAATAATTACCTATTTTACACGAGCGATTTGTACCTGAAAATGGCATCGAATTGAAAATTGTTCAACACAAAAGTTGTTGTTCTCGTCGAAACGAGTAAATATGCTTTTAGGCATATCATCGAAGGTCGTTTACTACCTCAAAAGTGACCCGCGAGGTCCAGCCAGGTTATAAACGAACAATTTTGGAAAGTTCGGATTCCGAGTTGGAACCGAACTAGGGTTTTGAACGTGAATTCTAACCTTCCCTTGCACGGAAAGTCCATCTGCCTCTTATATACATGAGGGGTGACGGTCGATTAAACAACACACAATCGAACAAATCAATCTACCAATTTTTATCTTTTATCTTCTCTCTTTAACCCTAGTTCTTCTTCTTCTTCTCGTTCTTCGTCCGTTCTTCATTTGCAGGGGAGTGAACCTCGAGGCCCTAGGGGCGATCAGGTCGACCTAAGCCAGCCCATAGCCGCTGCGCGCCTTGACGGGGTCCCTCCCGGGTGCGTGGGGTTTCGGGTCTACAAAAGCACCCACCGGATTGCTTGCGTACCGCGCTTCCTGCCGGATCTCCTTCGACGTGAGCCGCGGTGCATCACCCCCGGCATTGAGGGTACACGATGACGTGTTCGTATGCGGACACACTTTTTGGCGTCTCCATTGGGAATGAGGCTTTGAACAGTCTTCAGCCCGTTCTTGCTACGAAGAGATCGTCATTTAGAGTTTGCAATCTACAAAGGTAATATAAATATCCAATTCCCTACTGTAGATGCAAATAATTCATATGGATTTACTAGATCGTTCAATGAGTATACTCTATCGGCCAACGCCGGTTTTTTCAATCATGCATCTAATTACGTGCAAAGGCCGATTCAAAGTAATTTACATACTTCAACTTCTTATGATACTAGTAACATGCACTATATGTACTCCAACTCTCATGCATCGGCAACCCCACAAATCGTTATACCGATGAACGGCATGATGAGTTTGATCGATCAAGTTGAAACACCGCATGTAGGAACTTCCAATAGCATGCGGCAAAGTGTTTCTCATTTTTATTCATCGGCAACTAATTTGCAATATACTAGTTCAACCATGCCGATGGATGGGAGAATTGGCCATCCTACTACTAGCTATTCGGCCAGTTACTCTCAACCGTTGATACGTCTCCAACCATGTATTAAAAAATGATGAAAATTTTTAATCTTCTATACAAAAATGTTTATCAAGCACTTGTAAAAACGTTGAACAAGTATATAAAAACTGTTAATCAAGAATTGAAAATTGTTAAATATGTATTGCAGAAATGTTGACCATGTATTATAAAATGAAGAAACTTTTTAATCATGTATATAAAAAATTTAACCAAGCATTGGGAAAAATGTTGAAAAATTATTTGAAATATGTTGATCAAGCATCTGAAAAATGTTAAATTTGTATATAAAAAATATTGACCATGCATTAAAAATGATGAGTTTTTTATAATGTATATGAAAAATATTAATCAAGCATTTGAAAATTATTGAAAAATGTTAATCAACCATTTAGAAAATGTTCAATGTGTATAGAAAATTTTTTGACACTGTGTTAATACTGCATTTAGAAAACATTAGTCAAGCATTTGAAAAAATGTTACAATGTGCATAGAAAAATGGTAATCTTGTATTTGAAAATGGTTGATCTAGCATTTAAAACTTGTTAAAAATGTGTACAGAAAAAATGTTGATCATGTTTTAGAAAATCTTAACATTTTATTTAGAACATATTCAACATGTATTAGAAAACAAAATATATTGAAAATAAAAAACAAAGAAAACCAAAAAGAGACAAAATGAACAAAAAGAAAAAACAGAAGAAACAAATGTAGAAACAATAAAAAGAATGAACAAAAGACAAAGAAAAAGGAGAAGGAAAACAAAAGAAACAAAAAAACCAAAAAAGCATTGAAAACTGAAGAAACCAATGGAAAAAATGAAGAATAAAAAAGAAAAGAAACAAAAACATGAAAAAAGAGAAAGAAAAAAAGAGAAAGAAAAAAAAACCAAATAACTAGTGTAAAACCAGTTCTTTTCCTTCTAGTAGGTTGCGGCCATGTAGTTTAACACGAACTGAATGTTGTCCCCGGTTAATTGCCATGCTCTCCCCATTTTACTCAGTTTTTCAAAAGAAAATCCCTAGTGGGCTGGCCTGATCACAGCAAACGCTTTAGCGAGAGATCAACATAGCTCTCGCGGTTGCAGTGGTCATGCAAGTCAAAACTACATATGCGGCCCGTCATCGACTGCTCAACAATCTTTCAACCAACAAAATCACTAGTCGAGGAGTACTCGTTGCAAAGTTCACTCCAACCTCTTCAGGTTGCCACTTGTCGCAACCAGGGAGTTTTCATTTTTTTCATATATTCGTCAATTTAAAATATTTTATCTCTTCTCGAACCGCTTTCACCGTTGGATTCCTCGCGTCGAGATCTTCAAAACTAGGTTTCATGTTGATAGATTTTGACGAACTTTTTTTCACAAAAAAAATAGACGAAAAAACCGAACCGGAAACACGGATTTTTTTCCTTTCCGAAAGAGGCACGCCCGTGCCTCTCACGAAATCACAACCGTGCCTCTCGCGGAAGGAGAAAAAAAATAGAGAAAATGCGGGTTTTTTTTTCGAGGAGGCACGGCCACGACTCTCGCGAAAGCGCAACCGTGCCTCTCGCGGAAGCAAAACCGTGACACTCGCGAAAGGAAAAAAAAAGAGAAAATGCATTTTTTTTCCGTTTCCGAGAAGCACGGCCGTGACTCTCGCGAAAGCACAACCGTGCCCCTCGCGGATTTTTTTTCTATTTTCGAGAGGCACGGTCGTGACTCTCGCTATAGCACAACTGTGCCTCTCGCGAAAGCAAAATTGTGACTCTCGCGGAAGGAAAAAAATAGAAAACGTGTTTTTTTGTTTTCCGAGAGGCACGGCCGTGACTCTCGCGAAAGCAAAACCGTGCATCTCGCGCAAGCAAAACCGTGACTCTTGCGAAAGAAACAAAATGTGTTTTTTCACGCAAACAAATTCCCCGAAATTTTTTATCGAAATGCTAAGAAAGACCGATGAAGAACCAAAACATTGAAAACACCGTTTAAAAAGTCAAAAACGTGTGCTGAAAAATAAAAAATAAAATTCGGAGGAAGCGCACAAAGAGCGACACATGGCGAATAACTGAGAGCGTGCCAAGTGCCACTGATCGTTGCGAGGTTCCTGAAGAAGCGCTCGTTAACTAATTGCTCTCACCAACGAAAAGTTGGGCATCCAAACTCGTCTGCCTCCAGTATGCGCTGCATCCCAAGCTCCCCTGGACCAGGTGGAGATCCTATAGCCGCCGGGCCATTTGGCCTTTCTTGCGTGCTCCCAAGGGTCATGTGTGGGCTACATCCCTTGCCTAGGCAGCCAGATTTGGTACTGGAGGTTACCACTCGGCAATCATCCACGAAATACAACATTGTAGATACAATTTTCTTTTATGTAATTTTGTTTATGAGACCTTTAAGGCTCACAATCTTGCCAAGCAGGCTTGTAAACTAGGTTTAGGTCGATATGTTTGGCTGGGTAGTCTTCATGACCCAAGTCGTGTACCTATGAACGTTAGCGAGATTCTCTCAAAAAAAATGTGCACATGCACTCATGTCAAGAAAAACCATGCACATGCAACGTGCTTTTGGGATCAAATCGTGGTGAGGCTATGTGGTCCTCAAGCAATGAGATCAACCCAAGGGCTAACTCTCTACATCTACGTGCAAATTGTTACGTATCTTACATTAAAAAAATGAGACCAACTTAAGGGCTAATTCTCGGTGGAATTTTTTTTTAAGAGAAACTCCTCGACCACCGCACGTTAAAGCCGGGGCTTGAACTTGGGTAGCTGCCAGCCAACGGTTTGACGCCCTGTCCTCTTACGTATCTTACGTAAAGGATGATTTGGCGGCAGCTAATTGGATATTAGTGAGGACGCCGGCGGGCCCACCATGAAAATCTGGGGTGGGGGGGCATTTAGTTTTGGTGGAAGAAAGTTATGTAGCAACACGTATCTAGGATTTTTGGTGGTCTTCACTCGTGCATGTTGTCGTGTTGCTCGACACTATGTACGTGCCTTGCTCAGCTGGTAAAAGTGGCACGTAATGTTATATGTCATGGTCTTCCGGCGTCACCAAATCACCTAGTGCGACCACATCGTTATGCATTGTGTTGTGGACTTCTGACGTCGCATTTTTGTTTGGACTCAAAACTTTCGTGTCACTTTTGCGGCTGCCTATGAGCCTCTCCTTCAATCAATCAGCATAAAGACTACTTCTCCATGGAAGAGTGCACGTATAATAGGTGGTGGTTGTGGCGCTGCAACGTAATCGTAGAACGACCGCGCGTTGGGGGAGCGAGCAAGCTGGGATTCAGCTCGTCTGGAAACGCACGCGAGTCTCCATCCATGCACTGCACGATCTCTTTGTCAAATGTTTGAGCATCTTGCAAAATTTCAGCCAAAAAAATTGAGCATATGTTGACATCAGATTTTGACACGGTCAAGAACATAATTAAGAAGGCCTTAAATAAAAAATACTCAAAGTGAGAAAGTTGTGTATCGTCAAAAAAGGAGAAACTTTGATATTTGGGCCATGGCCATCCGATCTCATCTCTAAACCCAAAGTTGTGCTCGAAGTACTGAGATTATGTATTCAGAACACTATTCGGCTGATTACGTGTGGCACCCCGGCTCAGAGAAACCGGAACACCCTGTATTCCAGCCCAGAGATCGTGTCTTCTGGAATACGGCACTGCTTGACATAGAACAAATCAGCTCATGTTACAAAGGATAGTGGATACAAAGGTCTGATGTTACAAAGGATCACATCAGCACGCGGCGACACTATGCCTGCTAAGGTAGCTCTATGCTAGCAGTGGAACAACTCATAGTAGCGGAAACTTCTAGTGGCGGAACAACGGCGACAGTGGTGAACTCCACTCTGCAAGGACTCTGGCTGGGACACGGTCTAGCTCGCACGCGCGGTAACCTCGACAAGCAATCAATCATGGCACAACCTGCAATCTGACATGACACGCCAGGTCAGTACATTGAATGTACTTGCAAACTCACAACAACCAAAAGCATCAAGGCAAGATAATAACATAGCATTAACAGGTAGTTATATTACGCGGAAACAAAAACTAAGTTTGATAAGGTACTACTAGAATTACTACTAAACCACCATCTCAAGAATCATCTCACTCTTGGTTATCCGGCCAAGCAATAAATCACCTCGATCACCTTGTGATCAATACCTCCACGTGACCACCGTGTGACCACATCACAAACTGAATGATCATCCTCGAGATCATCCCAATATCATCATCATCATCCTGCCAAACTGTACTTCTCAAATATATGAACACATAAATCACCGATAAGTCATTCCGTCATGTGAGTGTTGATCGAACGGTGTGACCTGGTACAAACTGTGCCCATGACCGAGGACGCGGCTATCGATAGATTAAACACACACTCTGCAAAGGTTAGCACATTGTACCCATATAACACAACCCATGGCCTCGTGCTCCCATTCGGGTGGACCAACAGCGTTCCGACAAAACTAGTCTACTGCCATGACACTCTCCCGGCCACTCCGACCAACTCTCATTTGGGATCAGTCCTGGGTGGCCCCGATGTCACCTCGTGACACCCAACGGCCACCGTCCTGGCAAAAACAAAAACGGTCTCAAACGGGGACAGAAGCGCGCAAACAACTCAGGCACACAAGGCTTATACCGGCCTACCTGATCAGGTAGTTCACGCGTATAACCTTCCCTAGTTGGAGGCACCGGCGAAGCATAACAATAGAATACATTAGGGCCTTCCCATAAAAGCAAATGTGGTTGCACTTGAAAAGCCCGGTTCGGTGGCACCTGACCAACGAAATGACGGAATTTGTCCCCAAAATATATATGCGATAACTGATACTCCGATATCATCTATCAACCTGTGATCCAAGTTAATAGCAATATCCAACAAATAATCCAGAGAATAATATAGTCACCTCATAATAAACCCCAAGGGTAGCATACTACTAAGATCATGCTGAATCCAAAGACATGATGCTACTAATCCAATAACAATATCAAGATATTAACCTAAGATCCACATGATGACATCAATTCCAAAATAATACTCCAAAGCATAATATCAAATACTATCATGACGAGAATAATAAAAGCCACTAATAATCCAATGGCAACATGACATCCACCATCAACAAGCATTAGTCCTAGTAATCCACACAACATCATGGTAATAGCAAGATCAAAACAACTCCAAGAAATGCCACGAAAAATCAGACACAATTAATGCAATATTTTAAATAAGTTCAAATAAATAAAACATGATATTGCATTGCAGTCATGCAAATGGAGGGTGTGGCTTGCCTGGGGTGGATGGATTCACGGGAAGAAGTGCAAGAAGCTCACGGAAATAATCGTCGAAAACGTTCTCTTCGGAGGGGCTGAATAAGGGCAAGGGCATAATGGGAATTTTCAGAATGTTATCACATGGTGAAAATGATACCATCGGAACGGGCTCGACGAGATGAAGAATTAGGCTTTGGAATCACCTGAATCGGAGTTGTGAGCAAAAAGATATGAGGGTTTGACTGCCAGGGACCTATCTATAAAGAATACCTTCACAAAGTGGCCCCTGACTGAAAAACAGAATGTGCCTTTTCTGAAAATACACTTTCCAGAAAGAAAAATGCCTTTTTCCCAAAGAAGAAGGGAAGTACGCTTTCTTGAAGGGAAGACGTATTCCTGTGGAATACGCCTCCACTTATCCACGCTGGCAGGGCGGGGTCGGGCCTTGTGCCGCTGCCAGATGGGTCGCGCTGGAGGTGGGGCCCGCTGGCCTGGGTCGTCGTCTCCAACTGCTCGTGCCCGCGCTCGACCGAAGCAGGGCGACGCTCGATGGCGCCTGCCGGCACCTCCGGCCGTCTCCCGCGGTGCCCCGCCTATGGATGAGCTCGGCGAAGCACAACGCATCTCTTGGGCCAATCTCCGGCCGGTGAGGAAGGCCGAGGCGTTGGCGGCTTCGAGGACGGCGGACGGTGGTCTTCAGGCGCCCGTGTTCTTGGCGCTCCGGTCCACCAGAGGAGAAGGCGAAGAGCTGAGGAGGCTTGATGTGCTACGGGTGGTCTTCTGGAGGTAGCTAGAGGAAGAGAGGAGGTCCGGCTGGCTCGGATTTGAGTCGAGGTCAGCGGCAAGGTTTTGGCCATGGGAGGTGCAGGAGGAGCTCCGACGACGATTTGAGAGGTCTGGGTGGCTACTGGGAGTGAGAGGGAGTGGACAGTGAGGAGAGACGCGGCCGGGCGGCTTAAATAGCCAAGGGACGAGGTGTTGCGCTGGCTGGCACCGCAGACGCGTGGTCGGAGCCACGGACGCGTGGGCACGCACGCAAGCTCGGCGGTAGGCGACAGGGGCGGAACAGGGGAGGTTCACGGGGCGGAGGATGACGCCAGGAAGCACGAGGAGGAAGAGACGGACGCGGAAAGGGGCTGCCAGGCACTGTTAGCCCGCGGGCACATGACCGCTAGCGCCGGCGAGGAGGTTTCTGGAGGGAGGGAGTGGTCCAGTGAACTACGTGGGAGAGGGAGGGGGCTAGAAGACATGGAGGGCGCGAGAGAACGGGCAGAGTAGAGGGGCCCGAAGCAGAAACGACGCTCTGATGCACCCATTGGTCCCGGTTTGTAAGAGAACCGGGATTAATGCTCTTATCTGGCTTGGACCAAAGCCCTGTTTTCTACTAGTGCATGATGCCGGCCTGAAGGCTAGGGTTCGGAAAGATAGTGGCTACGTGACATCAGGTTTTCACCCTATGGATGATAGTGCATGCGTATATCGCCGTCAATGCACGGTGGGTATCTTGTTAGTGCTTTGAACCCATTTCTCCCCTTTCTCTTTTCGTGGATAAGTGGATATATCGGTATGTTGGACTGATGTATTTCCATTATGATGACTAAAGGAAAGGGGATTAGGTCTGTTAAGAAAAAAGTAATGTTCATACTTTTGGATGAACAACATAATGCTTAGAGCTAGGTGTTCTTGCAGCAAAATACATGCACCGATCTAATCGTGCAGGTTTATTTCACGCTTAAGAACAGAGGAATTGTACGGAGCTTTACAAAATAGCTTCAAGAAAAAATAGGACCGTGCATCAGGAGTTGACAAATGAAAACTGGATCAGAGCAGTCGCTAGCCTTCGATCCCTGCAACAACTGAGGGAATTTGTCACTCTTTGGGGATGGATCAGCCAGACAGTTCTGTTGCCAGATCAAGATGATACAATCTCCTGGAACCTGACCACAAATGGAGCCTACTCTTCCGCATCGGCCTATGTGGCGCAGTTCTTTGGCTCGCACCCAAGATTTGACTCTTCAAAGTTCTGGTCTGCTCACGCTGAGCCCAAGTGCAAATTCTTTGAGTGGCTAGTCCTGCATGGTAGAATCCTCACCGCAGATATGTTGGCTATTCGCGGCTGGCCACATGACCCAAGGTGTCAGCTATGTCTTCAGCAGCCAGAAACGGCAAACCATCTTTGCAAGGACTGTCCCTTCGCGGTCGCGGTTTGGAACCAGGTAAACACCTGGACAAACGAGGGTCTCGCCATCTCAGGTTTCTTGCCCGAGCCAGGCACTGTTTCCGACTGGTGGGACAAGATGCTGGAAGGATACGGAGGAGCGGGAGGATCATCTACACAATTTGGGCTATCTGGAAAGAGAGAAACAGACGCGTTTTCACAGGACAACGGATGACTCATCGCGAGGTTGCTCTACTAGCTTTCGTAAACATAAAGCAACGGGATATGGCTTTCGTTGGGGCCTTGCCATCTGTCAGGATACGCTGAGTATGTGCTGGGTTTTACA
Source organism: Aegilops bicornis (assembly GCA_021605145.1). Lineage (NCBI taxonomy): Eukaryota > Viridiplantae > Streptophyta > Magnoliopsida > Poales > Poaceae > Aegilops > Aegilops bicornis. Next base: position 814,499,843 of record CM038673.1, read on the forward strand.
TGGTTCATGCTTATGGGCCATTTTATTGGTTTTTGCAACGTTCCCTAAAAACGTGCGCCCCCTGTAAATTGCGCTTCTGTTTTCAATCTATAAGAAAAGGCAGTGCTCCTGCAGGTTCCTCAAAAAAAATATGGTAAACGAATAATCAACTACTTAATCTGCTGAACATATGCATGGCTTGTTCATCAACACTCTGCAATCAACAAGACATGCATCCATCACATAGCTCCTGGATCATGTCTGATGCGGAGCATCCTACGGGCATCACCATGTCAAGAGTCCGTTTGGCAAGTGACACATGCGATATCTACTTCGCATACACAAGGGTGAATTATCTCCTTTACACGTGCTCACTTGACCCCTTCGAGGATGGTATATTACTTGACACTTCTCCCGTGTGCATGCATAGGCAATGTCGGAACTTCACGGATGTCAAGGAGGAGTGCAAGCGCCAAGGAACGACTACACCGTCCGCGAGGGAAGCGTGGAAGAGAAGACGGAAGAAAGGAGAAGAAGACGGAGCGGCTGCAGGAGCCAGGCCGGACATCGGGACCGCCGTCCGGATCATCCGGGCTCAGCCGGATCATCCGGGCCCCCCTCCGGATCATCCGGATAACTGCGTCCGAAGACACGCGAAGGCCTCGTGTGAAGCCGGATCATCCGGGCCCCCTCCCGGATCATCCGGACGACGGCGGGATCATCCGCATTCCCCATCCGGATCATCCGAGCTTTGCCTGCTTGCATGCCTCCGGGCCGAGGCCCATGTACCCATTCCGCCCCCTCACTTACCCCTTCGTGGCCTAGACTATAAATAGACCTCCTCCTCCCCATTTTGAGGGTTAGCAAAGTGATAGCTCATTTGTATGTGAGCTTTGCCCCTACTCTTCTCTTGAGAGAGAGAGAGAGAGAGAGAGAGACTACTCCATTGGAGGCCAAGACCTCCATCTCGGAGAAGATGCTGCGGGATTTCATCAAGACCCCCCTCACGGGTGGACCCCCATCAAGACCTCTTCTTGGAGATGAACTTTACCTTGTATCTTTCTCTTTGTTGTTCATGTACCTTGTGGATCTTGTGTGTTTGATTGTCTAGTGGATGTGTGATTGAACTTGTTCTTGAGTGTTTCCCGTTGTGATTTCTCTCGTTCTTCCCCATGTTCTTTGTGTTCCTCATACGGATCCGCTCCAATCATGAAAGATCGGGCTCTAGGGTTCTACCCTACATCATCTTGGTATCATGAGCCACGTTGATCACGCCGGAGCCCCTACCCTTCGCTTTTCTAGCTTGATTTTGTTGTTTTCGTCCTAAATCCGAAAATCCCCACCAAAAATAGCCCCCAATTTTTTGTGATTTGTTGGTTTGATGATGTTTTGTTGATTTTGATCCGTGGATTTGCTTGGTTTCAAGTGGATCTAGCATCTCCCCAAGTTTCCCCACCTTCCATCCATGAAATCCTTCAAATTTGGCCCCGAAAATCATCCATTTCCGCCTAAAAATTCGTCCCCGAGAGGAAATCCCGAGCAGTTTGACCTGCCGGAATCATACGGACCTTCTCCCGGATCATCCAGACACCTCCCGGATCAGCTGGGCCCTCTCCCGGACGTCCGGATAACCCACGCGCCCGAATTCCCGAACCGAGCTGATTTAACCCGGATCATCCGGAAGTACACCCGGATCATCCGGACCAAGCCCGGATCATCCGGACCTCCTCCCGGATGTCCGGTTAACCCTGAAACTGACACGGCTGAAATTTTGTTTTGGTCATAACTAATTCATCCGGAGTCCATTTTTTACGTTCTTTAGCTCGTTTTGAAGCTATTGACATCCCCCATCCCCAAAAAATACCACCAGCATCATTTGAATCCATCATATTTTGTGAATTTTGGCATCTTTGCCTAGGGCTTCAACCACATCGTCCGCTACACCACCACCGACTTCCGCAACCTAACCCATTTTGTTCACCATAGAATTAGTGATTGCTTGAGTAGTGATTTGAGTCTCCTAAGGTGTTTCGGCTACATAGGGACGGTTGTTTTTTCATCAACCACCACCTCCACTTCCACATAACCTTTGCCCACCATACATTTCCACCAACCCAACTTAACCCAATTGTTGTTTGAGCTTGTTTGAGCTTGTTTGAGTTGTGGCTTGTGTCTCCTAAGGTGTTTCGGCTACTTAGGGACGGCAACTTCAACTTCGACACGTGTATAGCCCATCATTCCACTTCCGCATTGCCGAGCGCAAACCACCACCGCTTTCCGCTACAACCATTTGACATTTGCCTTTGGAGATTTTGAGTTTGCGGTTTTTCCGTTTCCTAGGGTGTCTCGGCTAACTAGGAATGGGACGACTTCGGCAACACCGCCTCTCATCATCGCCAAGGACGGTAACCTCGACGACGCCATTGTATATTCCCTTTGCCATTGCATTGATAACTCCTAGCCCATTTTATGCTACTTGCCTATCGAGACTAGCCATTTGAGTATTGCCGGCAACGTGACTTGTTCTTTGTTTTTTGCGGGTGAAAGGGGATTTCTCACTACTCAAGGTGGCCTCTCAGCGGAGGCCAAACGTACAACAGACTCAATCCCCGACTGGAACCACACGGCGGTCCGGGGGGTCCTTCGCCCGTAAGAGGCAAGTTCATGACTACATTTATTTTCTGAACGATTACAAAGAGTAAATGAGATCTCCCTTCCAGCGGCAGCCGTTATATCTCTAATCTCCTGAATGAGGGTGCGGTGCACCGAACGATCCTCCACATTTGCTGTGATCATCGCCACAGCCTCTGCGCAATCAACCTCGACCGTGATAGGCAAACCGGTCCTATGCAGAGCCAAGTCGAGGCCCTCCTTGCAAGCCGCAAGCTCCGCTCCGAGGGCATTATCGCAACGTGACTTGTTCACACAAAAAAAAGGAATGCTTACACTTTCCGATGAACATAATGCTTTAGAGCTAGGTGTTCTTGCAGCAAAGTACATGCACCGATCTCATCAGAGAGGATTTTGTTTTTGATTCGTCAAGTATTTATTTCACGCTTAGGAACAGAGGAATTGTATCACTAATCACTACGTAGTGTAGTATGAATATATGATAAAAGAATATCAATTACTTAATCTGCTGCACATATCGATGGCTTGTTCATCAACAATGTGCAATCAACAAGACATACACGCACACTGGGATGCAAAGTCCGCACTTTCCGTCACACACACGCACACTCGGTCCTCACGTGCAACGACGCCGTCGGCGGGGCAGGGCATGCCACTTCCATGTCGTCGCCGAACAGCTCCTCCCATGTGCATTGGAAGCTGCCGTCATCCTCCTCCACCGTCTCGACGCCTTGGTGGACGTCGCCATGTTCGCCGGCTAAGGACTCCTCCAATGCACAGTCGCTGCCATGCTCAGCCGCCTTAGTATTTCCCTGGAGCGTCAGTCTTAATCCTGGAAGCATGTCGGTGAAAAAGCCGCCTGGATCCACGCTGCCGTCGTCCACAACTCCGGGGGGCAACGTCTCGTCTTGGTCGGACATGAACGAACGCTCGAACTCCCGAAGCGTCCCGCCGGCGGCATCTTGTTCTTGGATGGTCATTTCTTGGCGGCGTGGGGTTTTGGGACGTGGAGCCTCCGGATGTTGGACCTCGGCGGCCGCCTTCCTCTTCTTCTTGGAACCAGGGGCGTTGATTACCGACGCGTAGGTAATCTCCCTCTTGTGGGTTGAGACGTAGATCTTGCATAGCACCAGTCCGGCCGCACCGTCTTGTTCGTCGTCGTGGTCGAGGCCGTACTCCTTCATGCACCACCCAAGCCTGGTTCTGGCTGCTCCAGGCCTCTTGATCCCAAAGGAAAGATTGTCGATGAGGCCGACCCGTTTACCTTGAGTGTCTAGCACGGGCTTGCTCTTCTCCGAGTGCCAGTTGTAACCCTCGTCGTCGTCGACGACGCGCTGTCGCCTTCCGCTGCGGCCACCTTTGGTCTCGTGACGACGGACCGGCGAGAAGAAGTACCACACGCCTCCTTTCCCGTCGTCCTTGTCGGAGCCAGGCGCGTGGGCACGGTTCTCGATGAGGTCCCCTGGTGGCGCGGAGTAGACGTCGTCTTCGTGGATGAAGCTGCTGAAGCGGCCGAGGTCTGCTCCGGCGATCCTCGGGCGGAGGAACTGGTTGATGAGCTCGTGATCCTGGGGACTGAAGGTGGAGCCGACGGGAAAGAGCTCGTCATGCCCGGCCATATTGAATCGCCTTCCCTTGATCAGAGCTATGATCGGAAGGAACTAGCTATGGAAGGTCCGTAGGTGTGCAACCCTAGCTAGGTAGGTATATATGGATGGATGGCGACACAGGGCTATGTACGTGCCTTCCTTGATCAATACACTACTAGAGTGCTTCGGACTCAGGAGCGTCTTCAGTTCGTATACGCGTACGCATCTAGTGTATATACGGTCCGTAAGGTGTATTGTATATATATACGTACTTCTCTCCTTGTATCGTAAGCGTAGAACGACCGCAAGCTGAGATTCAGCTCTTGGAAACGCACGCGAGTCTCCATCCATGCACTGCACGATCTCTCTGTCAAGCGGACGCAAACGATCGATCTAATCCAATGGATCTCTCTCTGTCAAACGCACGGCTTCGCCACGCAAACATCGATCTAATCATCCTTAATTAATTGTGCTTCCCGTCTTCAGTTCGTATCCTAATTGCTAGCGCAGTTCATGTTGCTAAGGGATTTGGTTTGCAATTGCATGCAACGAGCAAACTCCAGTTGGCTTCTAGTAAAACTTTGACTTTTCCTATTTCTTTCTTTTTTTTTTTGCATTTCTCTCACTTTTCTTTTTTTAAGAGCATCTCCAACGGCCGCGCTTCGCGCCGCGTGCAAAAAACCTGTTTGCCGCGCGCGCTTCGGCTGGTTTAGCGCGGCCGCCAGCGCTGGCTCCAGCAGCCGTGCTATAATGCAGCGCGCGCGCCGCTCCAGCAGCACGTAAAAATACAACGCGCGCGACTCGCCGGGCATGGCATTTTAGACATAAAATGAGTTTGAAACATTCATCAAAATGCAATGAACATGTGAAATTTGTCACAAACAAGTTGATGAAAATAAAAGTTCATGCCCACAAGTTCATCCAACCAAATTCAAAATGCAAACTATAGTTCAAGACATAAATGAAAGACACATCAAACATCTTCCTCGTCTTCGTCCTCATCTTCCGAAGACGATTCTTCCGCCTTCGAAGATGAATCTTCCTCCCTAACCTCATCACGCATCGCATCACGTGAAGCTCCGACGGTGTTGGCAAGATCTTCAACGGCATCTTCATGGGAATGTGTGTGAGGAGGCACATCGAAAGACATTCCACCCATGGCCGGAGATGCACCCATGCCTCCCATAAGAGAAGCGAAACTCATGCCTCCCATGGCGGCCATAGCGTCAGAGGGTGCTCCAAAGTCATCCATGCCTCCCATGGCGGCCGGAGGTGCACCCATGCCTCCCATGGCTCCCAAGCCACCCATGCCTCCCATGCCGCCGAGGCCACCGCCACCCATGCCGCCAAGGCCACCGCCACCCATTGTGCGGATCGTGGCTCTTTTTTGGATCAAGACTTCTTCACGGGCAAGGTTGACATATTCCTTTTGCGCACCATTGAACAAAGATGTGTCCAAGAAGAACAAGTGCTTCTCCCATTCCAACAACCTAGATCACTCCTCCATGCCCACCTTCCTCTCCTCCAATGCCACTTTCCTCTCCTCGGCGGCCACCCTTCTCTTCTCGGCCGCGAACCTCCTCTCCTCGGCCGCGGCATCTTGGTTCCTTGCCATTTTCCTCACCTCGTTGGCTTCTTTTCTTGCCTTCACAATAGCTTCCATAGCATTTTTGAGCTCATCATCTCCTTTCCTCTTCTTCTTTTCGGTTTTGTCTTTCTTGCACCCATCCGGTCATTTTGGCTTCGAGTATGAAACCGAGTTGGGTGTGGGGCTTCTCTTGCCGTCATCACTTGATGCACCATCCTCCTCCTCATCATCATCCAACTCAATTGTCCGCTTGCGTTTGTTGCTCAAATGCAAATCATCCAAACCATCACGCTTCTTCCATTTCTCATCATCTTTTAACACTTCATAGCAATGAGGCAAGGTAAAGACCCTTCCTTCCTTGATCTTCCCCTTCTTGGTTGTCCTCGTCTCTTCTTTGAACAAGTTTTGTGCAATGTTGAACTACAAGAAAAACAAAACAAGTTAGCACTTCGGACACCAAAAACAAGTATGAGATGAACATATATGAGATGCCACTTACTCTATCATCCTCATTTGTGCCACTTGGGTTAATCTTGTCAACTACCTTTTGTGCGGCCGCCCACTTTTGACAATCCGAGTTGATTGTGGACCATCGGGACCGAAGTGATCTCTTGGAGCGGTCAATTCCACTCACATTGTGATCATGAAAGTATTCTTTCATTCGCCCCCAATACGCATCTCTACTTTGATTACCTCCAATGGATGGATCCCTCGACACTTGCAAATAAGTATTGCATAGTAACTTGTCATCGTTGGTGCTGTAATTGCCCGCTCTTCCTTTCGGCGCGTCGACAATGCCCTCACCCTCGTCGTCCACCTCAAACTCATGGTCTTCCAAATGGATGTCATTGGTTTGAGACCAATGCGAACTGTTGGACCCAACACCCATAGTTGACATGTATGCATCATCGTTGAGACTACAAAGTTTTTTGAACAATGCAAATAAGCTATCTATATGTGATGATGCATTGAAAAAATAACAAGAAAATAAAAGTTGGAATTTTTTTCACCTAGGGGGCATTTTGTCGAACACGTGGTGTGCGTCGGCGGCCGGCTCAACGAGTGAGCTCTCCGACGCTTCGGTAGCCGCAGCGGCCGTCGAACGCCCTGCAAGCTTCTTTCCCCTCGCCTTCGTGCTGCCGGAGCCATCCGCCGCCGGCGCCGGCACGCGCGGGGCGTAGGAGGAGGAAAGGAGAGAGTGTGGCGTGAGCGCTCGAGTGTGCCGCGCGCGAAAGCGGACGCCCGAAATACACCGCGCGGGATAGTGCTTCCGACCGCGCGCCCAACTCGTTATAGCACGCGCGCCGTTTTTTGCGCGCCCGCTGGAGCGACCCGCCGCGTTGCGCGCGCGCTAAAACGGCCTAATTTGCGGCGCGGCGCTAGTTTAGTGCGGCTGTTGGAGATGCTCTAACTATCACATCTTTTTCCAGCACCTATGCATGCATGGTACTACTCACTCGGAAAAAAACACATGTTGTCTAGTGTTTTTTCGTAAGCTGAGATTTCTTTCTCGGATACTCTGTTTAACCTAGTGTAAGCCGAGTACCTTCCAAAATACTGCAGACGGCAACTGTGAGCCGAGTATCCTCTGAAACCACAAGGCAACTGCGCTCCTAACCTACCTGCGCTACTACTTCTTGTTAACCAGCGTTACTGCTAGTGTTACGCATAATTTTTCTTCTGTTACGTATTTGTGATGTATTTGTATAGATTTTATACAATAGTCTAATCATATTATAAACAAACAATATTTTCATCATATTATACACGTAATAGTCTCATCATATCATCACCTCGTCGATCACAGATGATGTATCTCATCATTATCTCAATATAACGATACAAGTTATGCAACATGTCTTGAATACAAGCAACTGCATGGTTATCACATACACATGTTTCATCATCTATATCTAAACTATGATACATAAGAGAAGAGCGATCATTATGAGCAAGAGTGCGATAATGTAGTACTTGAGGCACCGGTACCGATCCCTCTCTTGCGCAAGCCTGAATCTCAAGTAACTAGCTTTTTCTTCAAGTCTGTTATTGAAACCTCTCTGGTTGCCGCCCGAGAACTCTGACACTTGGGTCTGACACTCTGGCCACTCGTCGCACACTCCTGGAATCTTCCCTACATACACGGTGTAGCACTTCTTCGCCATCGATGATCTCTGGTTGGTCGTAGCTTAAGATAGAACTATCAAGAACACCCTTGATGGTTGTGTAATCCTTTTTCTTTATGTTCTTATATGAGTCCAAGAAAAGAGCATGGGAGAATCGGGGATAAAGAAAGATGAGGACGGCGCACAGTATACCTCAAATTAGTCTCCATGCGTGCAAAGGAATGACTAAAATCTAAGAAAGTATGTATGTGTCACAGAGAATATCCGTGGATGACTTACATGGGATGATAAGGCAGGAGAAAGACTCCTTGTCCTTATTGGCGATCATGAAGTCAGCGATGTAGTTCCTCGCATATTTACGGTGCTCTGCGTAGACTGCCAAGAAGGCCTCGTGCATAAATTACGGGTCCGCGACTGCGATATAAGATATTAGCTCACTCTTGATGATGTCGTTCATGTGCAAGGCATAAAGGCGGACGAACGTAAAATCTAGCTTTTTCATGTGAAACATATTGAAGAGGTAACCAAATTGAAGGAAGAACTTATCAGCGGGAAATGTCTGGATGTACAACATTTGCTGCGGCACGTTAACCATGTAGAGCGGGTATCCTGGATTTTTCGAGACGAGAAGGCTTTTCTCTCTCGACAGCACATCGTCATGAAGTATCCTTAGATCTTCATCTATGCCCTCCAGCGCTGCCTTAGGTACGATTGGATCACCGGGGACATGGAATTTCGCCGCACCTTTGATAGGTATACGGTCTGCAACCCGAGGCTACGGAGGCGGCTGGCTGATAGAAGCAGCTTTGGCCCTAGTAGGGCCTTTCCTCTATCTCTTCCTATGCTTCTAGGTACCGGAACTGAGACTAACATACCGTGCCTGACCACCGCCCCAGTGTTGTCAGGCACAACATTGCACGACCCTCACGTTGTTGATCCTGGATTGAGGCGGCATCTGGAGGAGTGTCCTGCGAGGATTGCATGAAGAGAGACTTCTCGCAATCAACCTTAAAACGTTCCTGATCCAACAATTCAGGCATCAACTCATCATGCTCAAATCCTGAGTCGTAGTGTTGAGCCATCAATTCTCCTTCGTCATAGCCGCCAGTATTGAGAAACCATAGAGGGTCATCATCCTCGTCCATGACAGCATTCATTGCTTCTTCGATGCCGGCGACGTCATCAACCACTAGTGGAGCCTCTTCCTCATGTCGTCCGCTATCACTCGGGACGACAGGTGCCGCTAATTGGCTAGGTGGGGTGGTGTTAATACAATGCTGAGATGTTCTTCTTTGTGTGCTCCCGGCCGCCTCCAGACGAAGGAGACCCTTCGGCCACAACAGGACCCAACTCTTACAATCACCACACCGCCGCGGTGTCTCATCGTCATACTCCCATAGTGGTACCAGAGGAACCAAATATTCGTGGCCCGCTTTGACACTGGCCACGAAAACCTTGAATACGCCATGGGGCATCGGCCGGCTGTGGAATGAGCATTCCCTCGGCTTCACTATCGTTATCTTTCCCGCGTCCACCTTCTGGCCGCTGATGGTGTACGGTATGGTGCAACGGGTTTCGTCGGCCTGTGTGTGTGTGTGTGTGTGTGTGTGTGTGTGTGTGTGTGTGTTGAAGAGGGCCGATGTGACAGGTAGTTACCGGGAGGGCGTCGACCTTAGCCAAAGATGAAGCCCCGCCGGGCATGCGAGAGACAGAGGACGGGCTGCTATGAGCAGATGCGATTGCGTGAGCAGGTGCTAGTGCGACATTCACCAAGTTGCTCCCGACTGTATACTATAGTCGGCGGCGATTGATGTTCTGGTGTCCTGGTCCTACGAGGTCTTAGCACGACGACGTCCCGACTGTATACTACAATAATGTTTGCCTGACTCCGATATGGGAGGGGCGATGACGGCGGTGTGCCTTCGGCTCGTTTCAGTGTTTTCAGTCATTGCTAGGAGGTCTACGAACCTAGATGTAATTCTTGTTTCTGATGTCCTTTGCACTACCTTGACAATTGATGAATAGAATAAAAATTGTCTCGTAAAAGGAAAAATTGAGACACTTATTTTAGGACGTATTTTAGGACGGAGGAGTATATACAAAGATTGGCAAAATCCTAAGTGCTTATTTACATAGGAGTAGTAGGCGTCCGCTTTTCTTTCTTCCACCAGAGGAAAGAAAAGGCGATCTCTCCGCCAGGAGTCTTCCCTGCCGCCGTCCGGCGGCTCCCCTCCGCCGGCGCCCTCGGTCGTCGGTGGTGAGGGGGGTCGCCGGATCCACGTGTGTGGATCGTGTTTTCTCTCGTAGATTAGGATTTTAGGCCGTTCATCGTCTTGGCTTCGGCGGCGGCGATGGCAACATTGAATAAAGTTTCGTCGGATCCTATTCCAACGAGGCGATCAGTCCTATGGTTGGAGATGGATTTGGAAATCATTATGTTCAAGCAAAGATGGCGTGGCGGCGGCGACATCCTTGTGGTCAACCTGTGTCCTCGGGCTCCGTTGTTGCGACGGTGTTTGCTCCAGAGCTGGCGTGGAGCTCGGGAGGTAGTCCAGGAGCGGATGCAGATTGTGGTATGCATCGGCGGCTTCTGGAAGATGGTGGATCGTGTGCTGGGTTCGCGGTTCGTGGATGGCGGATGTGGTTTTCTCCTCCGGCGTTCTAGTCGCGTGGGGGTGCCGGATCTGGAGTTTGATGGTGTGTCCGGGGTGTTACCCCGGTCTGATTCGTTCAACGGTAATGGTTTTGCCTTTGGTGAGCCACCTTTGAGGTCCGCAAAGCTGCATATCAGCGATGGAGCCGCTATGAGCTCGGGTGTGAAGGTGATCCGTCATTTTTTTCCTTTGGTGGCTGCTGTGGTGGTTCCAGTGGCAGATGACGGGGGTTGGTGTCAAGTTCAGAGGTTTCTTCAATCTTGATTGTAATTTTACCTCTTGATTGTTGTTCCTTTATGCAAAGGCTAGATTTCTGCTGTCTTTTCAGTTTTGCTAGGTCGGTCAGGTGACTTATACTATAATACTTATGATATAAATGAGACACGTATTACCATGAAAAAAAATAATAGGGCTTACATAAGTAATTTTTCTATAAAAAATTGTACTCGCAAATAAGCGCGTAGCGTAGCATACTATCGATCGAGCCGTCAATCCATTTTCTACAAGTGATCGCCATGCCCACATCGTTCCTTTGTCACTACACGCTGTCTCTTGACCCTCTCCCCGCCATCTCTCCTCCATGCTACTGGCGGAGCCCGTCCGTTCATGTCCATGCCACCTCCCTTCCCTTGACGGCGTCACCGCATCCTCCTCTCCCCTTCACGGCATTGGTCGGCCCCTCCTCGCCCCGCCATCTCTCATATATATCATCAAGGCCTCAATTCCGTCGACGGCGTCACTCGCGTCCTCCTCTCCTACCACGGCATCACCGGCCTCCATCTCTGCAAGACAACCTCTCATGTCGCCGCATCAGCACCGAGCCCGCGCGCTGGCTGATCTTCTAGTCAAACTAATGGTCAAAATTTGACTAGCAAAATATTGGTCATGTAACCATCATTTAGAGCGGAATCGGACTCTACTATGTAATCACTAAATCCAAACCTTCAATAGAACCAAATTTTCAGATATTTCTGTCATTTTTTTTATTTTTGTTGGTACTAATTTTTTTATGTATTTCTAACAAAATCTTTTTGTCGATTTTAGAAACAAAAAAGAACTACCCATCTCACAAAAAAAAGTGTCCATCGCACGGTACCTGAAAAAAAGTGCCCATCGCACGTAGCATATGTACCATCGATTACAGGCAGGATCTTTCCCAACCCTAACCTCAGGGCGCCGCCGATACACGATGTGGGCATGGCGATCGTTCCTCGGTCAGCCTCGACACCTCCTTCTCTCCCATCACCGCCCTTTCCACCACGGTCCGAGCCAGCTGACAGCCGCTCTCGGCAGAGATGACCTGATCGGCTCACGAGGATACACCTCCAACTCCAACTCCAATGGTGATCTGCTCGCCGAGGCCAACCGGCAGCATCAGGCGGCGGCGGCGAAGCGGCATCTATACGTGGTTCTCGACGACCACAGCGACGGACACGGCATCCACAAGCTGGACCTCGCCAACAACGATGATCTTGACGGCGGCACGGGGCGACTACTGGAGCCTCCGGTCCTCCGCGTGGCGCTTCCCACTGTCCGCGACGATGTACAGTTCGCCGCGGTTGGCAGCAGCATTGTTGCCATATCTACCAGCATCACCAGAGACATGGAATGGCAAGAGGTCGGCGTCGGCGGCGTCCTCATCTATGACACCAAGACGGCGGCGCAGGTCGTCTCGGCTTACCTCCCGAAAAGCCTCCTCGATGGCTGCGGCTACAAGGCCGCCATTCCTGTCGGGGACAGGCTGTACTTGCTCGAGTCATGTGGGTCGGAGAGATATTACAAGTACATCGGCCACGGCAAAACCGTATTTGCCTCGGGCTTGCACTGCCTGACCGCCCATGGAAGAGACGGCGACAAGTTCTGGTGTGGGCGGCCATTGTCCCGTTCATCGCCGTGGTGTTGGAGTGGCAACGAGAATCTTCTGATGCTCCCCTTCGATGCCGGTAAAGTCAGGGCGCATGCGGTGCAATCCCTGCTAGAAGGGGCCACGCACGACCATGAGATCTTCGTCTCCGCTTGGGACGTGAACAATGCCACTTACTAGACCTTCTCTTTCAGCACGACGAGCCACGAGTGGACTGGCGGCTGCCCGTCGTCGGCCACGCCCACTATGACAGCGAACTAGACGCATGGCTCGGGCTCCTTGACGACGGGCACCTCCGCCTTGGCAATGTCACCTCTGTGCCGGAAGAGTGGATGGACAGCAAGGAGACTTTATTCTGTCTCGACGAGGACCCTACGGCTGGGTGGAACCACGTGGATGTCAAGCTCGTGCCCATGGCATCCCACGAAGGCGGTAGTGAGTACTGTCTTATGGAGCGCCTAAGACCCGCGGGGAACGACGAAAAGAAGTGCTTGGACAATGGCGGCAGCTGCCTTCTCCGGATGACCTCCTTTTGTGTTGAGCGTGATGAGGACGGCGAGCCTGTGGCCACGGCTCTCCGGCGCTCTCGCTCTTACAACGTGTCTAGGTACAATCACTACCGGAACAGGGCCATACCCCGACGGCCAAAACAATGCCGACGGCCCCCGTCGGCTTCTTCGGAGATATGCCGACAGCCTGGTTCTGGCCGTCGGCGTAAAAAGGCCGTCGGGTTACGCCGAGATAAGCCGACGGCACCTGTCGGCATAGAAAGGCCGTCGGCCTCGCTACATATCGCCGACAGCCGTCCGACTTACAACGCCGTCGGCATACCCGTGGGGCCCGGCCACCCCACAGCTAACGGCGTCGGACCTATGCCGACGGCGAAAGCAGGGGAGCGTCGGCATAGGTCCGCAGGCCACGTCATCGATCCAGGCCGCACCATGCAGAGCCTATGCCGACGGCTGCCGTCGGCATATCTGCCACGTCAGCGATCCGCGGCACGCTGGTCGGCATAGCTATATTTTTTTCGTTCATATTTTTTAATGCTTTTTTGTGTATTATTATATCAACTAACATGTAGCATGTTAAATATAAACATACATATGAATATATATGTAGTTTGTTTTTTTTTCATATATTATGAATATATATATATATAGTTTGTATTTTTCGAGCACGTTAATAATGTGCGGTCATGTTCTTTAAATATAGATCCTTATATTTTATTAAAATCAAAACAGCTATGCCGACGAAGTTTTGTGGCGCTTGCAACGCTCGACACCCGCCTCAGAGAGTGACCCTCACATCCATGGTGTGCCCCCTCATGGACGCGCCGCCACGGCACTGGAGGGGGGAAACGGACGCGTCGGGTCTACACGGGGTGGATGTAGCTGTGGTTTTGGCCCGGATGTTGCTCCCGGATGTCCCTCCGGGCCGACCTAACACAACCGGGTGGAGAGGTCCACTGGTCAAAGCCCGTCCGTGGGAAGTCAAAAGGCTAGATCTCGTGGTCAACCGCTCTAGGGTTAGGCGGGACGGGGGCCCTGGGGGGTAGCAATGCCACCGGAGCGTCGTACCGGGCCCTCATACATGCGGGGTGGTGTTGTGGCATGTCCGAAGAGGCGGCACGCGTCTGGTGCGTCCCCCCCCACGGCCAGCCACCAAGACCGAAAGGGGGAAACGGACGCTACGGGTCTACACGGAGTGGATGTAGCTGTGGGTTTGGCCCGGATGTTGCTTCCGGTGTCCCTCACGGGCCGACCCGACACAACCGGGTGGAGAGGTCCACAGGTCAAAGCCCGTCTGCAACGTCAATGGGCTAGATCCCGTGGTCAACCGCTCCAGGTTTATGCGGGGCGGGGGCCCTGGGGGTAGCAATGCCACCGGAGCGTCATACCGGGCCCTCATACATGCGGGGTGGTGTTGTGGCATGTCCGAAGAGGCGCACGCGTCTCCGGTCGTGGCCCCTCACGGACGGCGCCGCCGCCGGCACCTAGAAGGGCGAAACGGACGTGTCGGGTCTACATGGAGTGGATGTAGCTGTGGGTTTAGCCCGGATGTTGCTCCCCGGTGTCCCTCTAGGCCGACCCGACACAACCGGGTGGAGAGGTCCACTGGTCAAAGCCCGTCCGTGCAAAGTCAAAGGGCTAGATCCCGTGGTCAAACGCTACAGGGTTAGCCGACGAGGGCCACAGGGGTAGCAATGTCACCGGAGCGTCGTAGCGGGCCCTCATACATGCGGGGTGGTGTTGTGGCATGTCCGAAGAGGCGGCACAAGTCTCCGGTGCGTGGCCCACCTCACGGACGGCACCGCCGCCGGCACCTGGAGGGGGGAAACAGACGCGTCGAGTCTACACGGAGTGGATGTAGCTGTGGGCCTGGCCCGGATGTTGCTCCAAAGTGTTCCTATGGGCCGACCTAACACAACCGGGTGGAGAGGTCCACTGGTCAAAGCCCGTCCGTGCAAAGTCAAAGGGCTAGATCCCGTGGTCAAACGCTACAAGGTTAGGCGGGGCGGGGGGCCACAGGGGTAGCAATGCCACCGGAGGCGTCGTCTGGGGCCCTCATACATGCGGGTGGTGTTGTGGCAAGTCCGAAGAGGCGGCCGCGTCTCGGGTTGTGGCCCTCACGGATGGCAATGAAACGGTAGTAGACGTTCTGCGTAACGATGCAGCGTGAATATTATTAAATACTTGGAGCGCGATAAAATCATGAGTTTTTACACAACGTGGGCACATGTGCTATAGGACTGATGGTAAATTTTCATAATTTTTGTGATGGAGAAGTATCTGAACACTTCCCTCTACGCTAATTGCTCTTATGACGTCTCTGTTGTGGCCGGCCCGGCCTCGGGGTAGCATATCGTCAAATCTTGCGTGGCGGCCTCTCACAAGTCTGCAGAAGTGTTGAGGCGGTTGCAAACGCCAAAGACGTCTCCGGTGTGCCCCCCCCCTCACGGGCGCCGCCGCCGGCACCTGGAGGGGGGAAACGGACGCGTCGGGTCTACACGGAGTGGATGTAGCTGTGGGTTTGGCCCGGATGTTGCTCCCCGGTGTCCCTCTGGGCCGACCCGACACAACCGGGTGGAGAGGTCACTTGGTCAAAGCCCGTCCGTGCAAAGTCAAAGGGCTAGATCCCGTGGTCAAACGCTTCTGTGGTTAGGCGGGGCCAGGGGCCACAGGGGTTAGCAATGCCACCGAGGCGTCGTGCCGGGCCCTCATACATGCGGGTGGTGTTGTGGCATGTCCAAGAGGCGGCACGTCTCGGTGCGCCCCCCACGGACAACGCGCCGCACGCCGCTTTGAAAAGGGGAAACGGACGCGTCCGGGTCTACACGGAGTGGATGTAGCCGGGGTTTGGCCCGAATGTTGCTTCCGGTGTCCCTCACAGGCCGACCCGACACAACCGGGTGGAGAGGTCCACAGTCAAAGCTCCCGTCCTGCAAAGTCAAAGGGCTAGATCCCGTGGTCAAACGCTTCTGAGGTTAGCGGGACGGGCCCCGGGGTAGCAATGCCACCGAGCGTCAGACCGGGCCCCTCATACATGCGGGGTGGTGTTGTGGCATGTCCGAAGAGGCGGCACGCGTCTCCGGTGCGTGGCCCCCCTCACGGACGGCGCCGCCGCCGGCACCTAGAAGGGCGAAACGGACGTGTCGGGTCTACATGGAGTGGATGTAGCTGTGGGTTTAGCCCGGATGTTGCTCCCCGGTGTCCCTCTAGGCCGACCCGACACAACCGGGTGGAGAGGTCCACTGGTCAAAGCCCGTCCGTGCAAAGTCAAAGGGCTAGATCCCGTGGTCAAACGCTACAGGGTTAGCCGGGACGAGGGCCCTGGGGGGTAGCAATATCACCGGAGCGTCGTAGCGGGCCCTCATACATCTTGAGGTGGTGTTGTGGCATGTCCAAGAGGCGGCACAAGTCTCCGTGCGTGGCCCACCTCACGCAGGCACCGCCACGGCACTGGAGGGGGAAACAGACGCGGCCGAGTCTACACGGAGTGGATGTAGCTGTGGGCCTGGCCCGGATGTTGCTCCAAAGTGTTCCTATGGGCCGACCTAACACAACCGGGTGGAGAGGTCCACTGGTCAAAGCCCGTCTGCAAAGTCAAAGGGCTAGATCCCGTGGTCAAACGCTTCTGTGGTTAGGCGGGACGGGCCCTTGGGTAGCAATGCCACCGGAGGCGTCGTCGGGCCCCTCATACATGCGGGTGGTGTTGTGGCAAGTCCGAAGAGGCGGCAGCGTCTCCGGGTTGTGGCCCTCACGGATGGCAATGAAAGCGTAGTAGACGCTCTGCGGTAACGATGCAGCGTGAATATTATTAAATACTTGGAGCGCGATAAAATCATGAGTTTTTTACAACGTGGGCACATGTGCTATAGGACCGATGGTAAATTTTCATAATTTTTTGTGATGGAGAAGTATCGAACACTTCCCTCTACGCTGAATTGCTCTTCGCGTCTACGCATCAGGCCGCGGCCTCGGGGTAGTAACATACCGTCAAATCTTGCGTGGCGGCCTCTCACAAGTCTGGAAGTGTTGAGGCGGTTGCAAACGCCCAGACGCTGTCTCCGGTGTGCCCCCCCCCCCTCGGGCGCCAGGCGCCCGGCACTGAGGGGGGAAACGGACGCGTCGGGTCTACGGAGTGGATGTAGCTGTGGGTTTGGCCTGGATGTTGCTCCCCGGTGTCCCTGGGCCGACCCAGGCACAACCGGGTGGAGAGGTCACTTGGTCAAAGCCCGTCTGCAAAGTCAAAGGGCTAGATCCCGTGGTCAAACGCTTCTGAGGTTAGGCGGGGCCCAGGGCCACAGGGGTAGCAATGCCACCGAGGCGTCGTCTGCATCGGGCCCTCATACATGCGGGTGGTGTTGTGGCATGTCCGGAAGAGGCGGCACAAGTCTCTGGTGCGTGGCCCACCTCACGGACGGCGCCGCCGCCGGCACCTGGAGGGGGGAAACAGACGCGTCGAGTCTACACGGAGTGGATGTAGCTGTGGGCCTGGCCCGGATGTTGCTCCAAAGTGTTCCTATGGGCCGACCCTAACACAACCGGGTGGAGAGGTCCATCGTCAAAGCCCGTCTGCGCAAAGTCAAAGGGCTAGATCCCGTGGTCAAACGCTATGAGGGTTAGCGGGACGGGGGCCCCTGGGGGTAGCAATGCCACCCGTCGTCTTCGGGCCCTCATACATGCGGGGTGGTGTTGTGGCATGTCCGAAGAGGCGGCACGCGTCTCGGTTGTGGCCCCTCACGGGACGGGCAATGAAAGCGGTAGTAGACGCTACTGCGTAACGATGCAGCGTGAATATTATTAAATACTTGGAGCGCAATAAAATCATGAGTTTTTACACAACGTGGGCATATGTGCTATAGGGTGATGGTAATTTTTCATAATTTTTGTGATGGAGAAGTATCCAACACTTCCCTCTCGCTGATTGCTCTTCGCACGTCTCACGATTGTGGCCGCGGCCTCCGGGGTAGCATACCGTCAAATCTTGCGTGGCGGCCTCTCACAAGTCCGGAAGTGTTGAGGCGGTTGCAAACGCCCAAATGACGCTGCGTCTCGGTGTGCCCCCCTCACGGACGGCGCGCCCGTCGGCACTGGAGGGGAAGCGGACGCGTCGGGTCTACACGGAGTGGATGTAGCTGTGGGCCTGGCCGGATGTTGCTCCAAAGTGTTCCTATGGGCCGACCCTAACACAACCGGGTGGAGAGGTCCACCGTCAAAGCCCGTCCGTGCAAAGTCAAAGGGTTAGATCCCGTGGTCAAACGCTACTGAGGTTAGGCGGACAGGGCCCTGGGGTAGCAATGCCACCGAGCGTCGTGCATCGCCCCTCATACATGCGGGTGGTGTTGTGGCTTGTTCAAGAGGCGGGCGCGTCTCGGGTTGTGGCCCCCTCACGGACGGCAATGAAACGGTAGTAGACGCTCATGCGTAACGATGCAGCGTGAATATTATTAAATACTTGGAGCGCGATAAAATCATGAGTTTTTTACACAACGTGGGCACATGTGCTATAGGGTGATGGTAATTTTTCATAATTTTTGTGATGGAGAAGTATCTCAACACTTCCATCTACGCGGATTGCTCTTCGCGACGCCTCACGATCGTGGCGGCGGCCTCCGGGCTAGCATACCGTCAAATCTTGCGTGGCGGCCTCTCTCACAAATCTGGAAGTGTTGAGGCGGTTGCAAACGCCCAAAGACGCTGCGTCTCCGGGGTGCCCCCCTCAAGGACGGCAAGGCCGACGGCACCTGGAGGGGGGAAACGGACGCGTCGGGTCTACACGGAGTGGATGTAGCTGTGGGTTTGGCCCGGATGTTGCTCCCCGGTGTCCCTCTGGGCCGACCCGACACAACCGGGTGGAGAGGTCCACTGGTCAAAGCCCGTCCGTGCAAAGTCAAAGGGCTAGATCCCGTGGTCAAACGCTACAGGGTTAGGCGGGACGGGGGCCCTGGGGGGTAGCAATGCCACCGGAGCGTCGTGCAGGCCCTCATACATGCGGGTGGTGTTGTGGCAAGTCCAAGAGGCGGCACGCGTCTCCGGGTTGTGGCCCCCCTCACGGATGGCAATGAAACGGTAGTAGACGTTCTGCGGTAACGATGCAGCGTGAATATTATTAAATACTTGGAGCGCGATAAAATCATGAGTTTTTTACACAACGTGGGCACATGTGCTATAGGACTGATGGTAAATTTTCATAAATTTTCGTGATGGAGAAGTATCTCAACACTTCCCCACGCCAATTGCTCTTCGCGACGCTTCACGACTGGCGGGCTTGCCTCCCGGCTAGCATATCGTCAAATCTTGCGTAGGCGGCCTCTCACAAGTCTGGAAGTGTTGAGGCGGTTGCAAACGCCCAGCACGCGTCTCCGGGGTGTGCCCCCCCCTCACGGACGGCGCCGCCGCCGGCACCTGGAGGGGGGAAACGGACGCGTCGGGTCTACACGGAGTGGATGTAGCTGTGGGTTTGGCCTGGATGTTGCTCCCCGGTGTCCCTCTGGGCCGACCCGACACAACCGGGTGGAGAGGTCACTTGGTCAAAGCCCGTCCGTGCAAAGTCAAAGGGCTAGATCCCGTGGTCAAACGCTACAGGGTTAGGCGGGACGGGGGCCCTGGGGGTTAGCAATGCCACCGAGCTGCCGTCACCGGGCCCTCATACATGCGGGTGGTGTTGTGGCATGTCCGAAGAGGCGGCACGCGCCTTCGTGCGCCCCCCACGGACAAAGGCCACCACGCCGCACCGAAGGGGGGAAACGGACGCTGGGTCTACACGGAGTGGATGTAGCTGTGGGTTTGGCCCGAATGTTGCTTCCCGGTGTCCTCTGGGCCGACCCGACACAACCGGGTGGAGAGGTCCTGCGGTCAAAGCCCGTCTGCAAAGTCAAAGGCTAGATCCCGTGGTCAAACGCTGTGGTTAGCCGACGGGCCCCTGGGGGTAGCAATGCCACCGGGCGTCAGTCTTGGGCCCTCATACATGCGGGGTGGTGTTGTGGCATGTCCAAGAGGCGGCACGCGTCTCCGCGTGGCCCCTCACGGACGGGCGCCGCCGCCGCACCTAGAAGGGCGAACGGACGTGTCGGGTCTACATGGAGTGGATGTAGCTGTGGGTTTAGCCCGGATGTTGCTCCCGGTGTCCCTCTAGGCCGACGACACAACGGGTGGAGAGGTCCACCGTCAAAGCCCGTCTGCAAAGTCAAAGGGCTAGATCCCGTGGTCAAACGCTACAGGGTTAGCCGGGACGAGGGCCCTGGGGGGTAGCAATATCACCGGAGCGTCGTAGCGGGCCCTCATACATGCGGGGTGGTGTTGTGGCATGTCCGAAGAGGCGGCACAAGTCTCCGGTGCGTGGCCCACCTCACGCAGGGCACCGCCGCCGGCACCTGGAGGGGGGAAACAGACGCGTCGAGTCTACACGGAGTGGATGTAGCTGTGGGCCTGGCCCGGATGTTGCTCCAAAGTGTTCCTATGGGCCGACCTAACACAACCGGGTGGAGAGGTCCACCGGTCAAAGCCCGTCTGCAAAGTCAAAGGGCTAGATCCCGTGGTCAAACGCTATAGGTTAAGCGGGGCCGGGGCCCTGGGGTAGCAATGCCACCGGAGCGCCGTCATCGGGCCCTAATACATGCGGGTGGTGTTGTGGCAAGACCGAACAGGCGGCACGCGTCTCCGGGTTGTGGCCCTCACGGATGGCAATGAAACGGTAGTAGACGCTTCCGCGTAACGATGCAGCGTGAATATTATTAAATACTTGGAGCGCGATAAAATCAGGAGTTTTTACACAACGTAAGCACATGTGCTATAGGACTGATGGTAAATTTTCATAATTTTTTGTGATGGAGAAGTATCTGAACACTTCCCTCTACGCCGAATTGCTCTTCATCGCTCTACGACCGGTGGCCGGGCTGGCCTCCGGGGTAGCATACCGTCAAATCTTGCGTGGCGGCCTCTCACAAGTCTGGAAGTGTTGAGGCGGTTGCAACGCCCAAAGACGCTGCCTCCGGTGTGTGCCCTCACGGACGGCGCGCCGCCGCACCTGGAGGGGGGAAACGGACGCTGTCGGGTCTACACGGAGTGGATGTAGCTGTGGGTTTGGCCGGATGTTGCTCCCGGTGTCCCTTCAGGCCGACCCGACACAACCGGGTGGAGAGGTCACTTGGTCAAAGCCCGTCCGTGCAAAGTCAAAGGGCTAGATCCCGTGGTCAAACGCTACAGGGTTAGGCGGGACGGGGGCCCTGGGGGGTAGCAATGCCACCGGAGCGTCGTACCGGGCCCTCATACATGCGGGGTGGTGTTGTGGCATGTCCGAAGAGGCGGCACAAGTCTCTGGTGCGTGGCCCACCTCACGGACGGCGCCGCCGCCGGCACCTGGAGGGGGGAAACAGACGCGTCGAGTCTACACGGAGTGGATGTAGCTGTGGGCCTGGCCCGGATGTTGCTCCAAAGTGTTCCTATGGGCCGACCTAACACAACCGGGTGGAGAGGTCCACTGGTCAAAGCCCGTCTGCAAAGTCAAAGGGCTAGATCCCGTGGTCAAACGCTACAGGTTAGGCGGGACCGGGGCCTGGGGGTAGCAATGCCACCGGCGTTGCATCGGGCCCTCATACATGCGGGTGGTGTTGTGGCATGTCCGAAGAGGCGGCACGCAGCGTCTCCGGGTTGTGGCCCCTCACGGACGGCAATGAAAGCGGTAGTAGACGTTCGCGTAACGATGCAGCGTGAATATTATTAAATACTTGGAGCGCAATAAAATCATGAGTTTTTACACAACGTGGGCACATGTGCTATAGGACTGATGGTAATTTTTCATAATTTTTGTGATGGAGAAGTATCGAACACTTCCCTCTACGCGGATTGCTCTTCAGACGCTTCACGATCGTGGCCGGCCTCCGGGGTAGCATACCGTCAAATCTTGCGAGGCGGCCTCTCACAAGTCCGGAAGTGTTGAGGCGGTTGCAACGCCCAGCCTGGCGTCTCCGGGGTGTGCCCCCCTCCTGCAGACGGCGCCGCCGTCGGCACTGGAGGGGGGGAAAGCGGACGCCGTCAGGGTCTACACGGAGTGGATGTAGCTGTGGGCCTGGCCCGGATGTTGCTCCAAAGTGTTCCTATGGGCCGACCCTAACACAACCGGGTGGAGAGGTCCACTGGTCAAAGCCCGTCTGCAAAGTCAAAGGTTAGATCCCGTGGTCAAACGCTACTGAGGTTAGGCGGACAGGGCCTGGGGGTAGCAATGCCACCGGAGCGTCGTCTGACCCCTCATACATGCGGGTGGTGTTGTGGCTTGTTCAAGAGGCGGACGCGTCTCCGGGTTGTAGCCCCCCCCTCACGGACGGCAATGAAACGGTAGTAGACGCTCATGATAACGATGCAACATGAATATTATTAAATACTTGGAGCGCCGATAAAATCATGAGTTTTTACACAACGTGGGCACATGTGCTATAGGACCGATGGTAATTTTTCATAATTTTGTGATGGAGAAGTATCTGAACACTTCCATCTACGCGATTGCTCTTCGCACGCCTACGACTGGCGGGCGTGACCTCCGGGCCAGTATACCGGCCAAATCTTGCGTGGCGGCCTCTAAAATCTGGAAGTGTTGAGGCGGTTGCAAACGCCCAAAGACGCTGCCTCCGGGTGCCCCCTCACGGACGGCGCGCCGCCGCACCGGAGGGGGGGAAACGGACGCTGCCGGGTCTACACGGAGTGGATGTAGCCGTGGGCCTGGCCGGATGTTGCTCCAAAGTGTTCCTATGGGCCGACCTAACACAACCGGGTGGAGAGGTCCACCGTCAAAGCCCGTCTGCAAAGTCAAAGGGCTAGATCCCGTGGTCAAACGCCTTCTGAGGTTAGCCGGGCGAGGGCCCTGGGGGTAGCAATATCACCGGAGGCGTCGTGGCGGGCCCTCATACATGCGGGTGGTGTTGTGGCATGTCCGGAAGAGGCGGCACAAGTCTCGGTCGTGGCCCACCTCACGCAGGCACCGCCACGGCACTGGAGGGGGGAAACAGACGCTGGCCGAGTCTACACGAGTGGATGTAGCTGTGGGCCTGGCCCGGATGTTGCTCCAAAGTGTTCCTATGGGCCGACCTAACACAACCGGGTGGAGAGGTCCACCGGTCAAAGCCCGTCTGCAAAGTCAAAGGGCTAGATCCCGTGGTCAAACGCTACAGGTTAGGGCGGACGGGGCCCGGGGTAGCAATGCCACCGGAGCGTCGTGCATCGGGCCCCTAATACATGCGGGTGGTGTTGTGGCAAGTCCGGAAGAGGCACGCACGTCTCGGGTTGTGGCCCTCACGGATGGCAATGAAACGGTAGTAGACGCTCATGTAACGATGCAGCGTGAATATTATTAAATACTTGGAGCGATAAAATCATGAGTTTTTTACACAACGTGGGCACATGTGCTATAGGACCGATGGTAAATTTTCATAATTTTTTGTGATGGAGAAGTATCGAACACTTCCTCTACGCTAATTTGCTCTTCGTGACGCTTCACGATCGTGGCCGGGCGGCCTCCGGGTAGTATACCGTCAAATCTTGCGTGGCGGCCTCTCACAAGTCTGGAAGTGTTGAGGCGGTTGCAAACGCCAAAGACGCTGCGATCTCCGGTGTGCCCCCCCTCACGGACGGGCCTGGCCACGGCCGCACCGGAGGGGGAAACGGACGCGTCCGGGTCTACACGGAGTGGATGTAGGCTGTGGGTTTGGCCGGATGTTGCTCCGGTGTCCCTCTCGGCCGACCCGACACAACCGGGTGGAGAGGTCACTTGGTCAAAGCCCGTCTGCAAAGTCAAAGGGCTAGATCCCGTGGTCAAACGCTACGTGGTTAGGCGGGACGGGGCCCTGGGGTAGCAATGCCACCGGAGGCGTCGTCATCGGGCCCTCATACATGCGGGTGGTGTTGTGGCATGTCCGAAGAGGCGGCACAAGTCTCTGGTGCGTGGCCCACCTCACGGACGGCGCCGCCGCCGGCACCTGGAGGGGGGAAACAGACGCGTCGAGTCTACACGGAGTGGATGTAGCTGTGGGCCTGGCCCGGATGTTGCTCCAAAGTGTTCCTATGGGCCGACCTAACACAACCGGGTGGAGAGGTCCACTGGTCAAAGCCCGTCTGTGCAAAGTCAAAGGGCTAGATCCCGTGGTCAAACGCTACAGGGTTAGGCGGGACGGGGAACCTGGGGGGTAGCAATGCCACCGTTGCCGTCTAGGGCCTCATACATGCGGGTGGTGTTGTGGCATGTCCAAGAGGCGTGCACGCGTCTCCGGGTTGTGGCCTCACGGACGGCAATGAAACGGTAGTAGACGCTCATGTAACGATGCGCAGCGTGAATATTATTAAATACTTGGAGCGCAATAAAATCATGAGTTTTTACACAACGCGGGCACATGTGCTATAGGACTGATGGTAATTTTTCATAATTTTTGTGATGGAGAAGTATCTCAACACTTCCCTCTACGCGGATTGCTCTTCGCATCGCTTCACGACCGCGGGCGGCCTGACCTCCGGGAAGCATACCACAAATCTTGGCGAGGCGGCCTCTCACAAGTCTGGAAGTGTTGAGGCGGTTGCAAACGCCCAGCACGCGTCTCCGGGGTGTGCCCCCCCCCTCACGGACGGCGCCGCCGCCGGCACCTGGAGGGGGGGAAACGGACGCGTCGGGTCTACACGGAGTGGATGTAGCTGTGGGCCTGGCCCGGATGTTGCTCCAAAGTGTTCCTATGGGCCGACCTAACACAACCGGGTGGAGAGGTCCACCGTCAAAGCCCGTCTGCGCAAAGTCAAAGGGTTAGATCCCGTGGTCAAACGCTACAAGCGTTAGGCGGAGACAGGGGCCCTGGGGTAGCAATGCCACCGAGCGTTGCATCGCCCCTCATACATGCGCGGGTGGTGTTGTGGCTTGTTCAAGAGGCGGACGTCTCGGGTTGTGGCCCCTCACGGACGGCAATGAAACGGTAGTAGACGCTTCACGTAACGATGCAACGTGAATATTATTAAATACTTGGAGCGCCGATAAAATCATGAGTTTTTACACAACGTAAGCACATGTGCTATAGGACTGATGGTAATTTTTCATAATTTTTGTGATGGAGAAGTATCTGAACACTTCCATCTACGCCGGATTGCTCTTCGCATCGCCCACGATCGTGGCTGGCTCGGGGCCAGCATACCGTCAAATCTTGCGAGGCGGCCTCTCACAAATCTGGAAGTGTTGAGGCGGTTGCAACGCCCAAAGACGCTGCCTCTCGGTGCCTCACGGACGGCGCCACCGCCGCACCGGAGGGGGAACGGACGCGTCGGGTCTACACGGAGTGGATGTAGCTGTGGGCCTGGCCCGGATGTTGCTCCAAAGTGTTCCTATGGGCCGACCTAACACAACCGGGTGGAGAGGTCCACTGGTCAAAGCCCGTCCGTGCAAAGTCAAAGGGCTAGATCCCGTGGTCAAACGCTACAGGGTTAGCCGGGACGAGGGCCCTGGGGGGTAGCAATATCACCGGAGCGTCGTAGCGGGCCCTCATACATGCGGGGTGGTGTTGTGGCATGTCCGAAGAGGCGGCACAAGTCTCCGTGCGTGGCCCACCTCACGCAGGCACCGCCGCCGCACTGGAGAGGGGAAACAGACGCGCCGAGTCTACACGAGTGGATGTAGCCGTGGGCCTGGCCCGGATGTTGCTCCAAAGTGTGCCTATGGGCCGACCAAACACAACCGGGTGGAGAGGTCCACGGGTCAACCCCCGTCCGTGCAAAGTCAAAGGGCTAGATCCCGTGGTCAAACGCTACCGGGTTAGGCGGGACGGGGGCCCTGGGGGGGTAGCAATGCCACCTGAGCGTCGTACCGGGCCCTCATACATGCGGGGTGGTGTTGTGGCAATTCCGAAGAGGAGGCACTCGTCTCCGGGTTGAGGCCCCCCTCACGGATGGCAATGAAACTTTAGTATACGCTCGCGGTAACGATGGAGCGTGAATATTATTAAACACTTGGAGCGCGATAAAATCATGAGTTTTTTACACAACGTGGGCACATGTGCTATAGGACCGATGGTAAATTTTCATAATTTTTTGTGATGGAGAAGTATCTGAACACTTCCCTCTACGCTAATTGCTCTTCGCGACGCTTCACGATCGTGGCCGCGGCTCCGGGGTAGCATACCGTCAAATCTTGGCGAGGGCGG
Organism: Aegilops bicornis; assembly: GCA_021605145.1. Taxonomy (NCBI): domain Eukaryota; kingdom Viridiplantae; phylum Streptophyta; class Magnoliopsida; order Poales; family Poaceae; genus Aegilops; species Aegilops bicornis. Next base: position 814,525,940 of record CM038673.1, read on the forward strand.
CCTCTCACAAGTCCGGAAGTGTTGAGGCGGTTGCAACGCCAAAGACGCTGCCTCCGGGTAGCCCCCCCTCACGGACGGCGCTACCGCCGCACCGGAGGGGGGGAAACGACGCTGCCGAGTCTACACGGAGTGGATGTAGCTGTGGGTTTGGCCCGGATGTTGCTCCAAAGTGTTCCTATGGGCCGACCTAACACAACCGGGTGGAGAGGTCCATCGTCAAAGCCCGTCTGCGGCAAAGTCAAAGGGCTAGATCCCGTGGTCAAACGCTACAGGTTAGGGCGGACGGGGGCCCCTGGGGTAGTAATGCCACCGTTGCCGCATCGGGCCCTCATACATGCGGGTGGTGTTGTGGCATGTCCGAAGAGGCGCACGCTGCTCGTTGTGGCCCCCTCACGGACGGCAATGAAACGGGTAGTAGACGCTTCGCGTAACGATGCAGCGTGAATATTATTAAATACTTGGAGCGCAATAAAATCATGAGTTTTTACACAACGTGGGCACATGTGCTATAGGACTGATGGTAATTTTTCATAATTTTTGTGATGGAGAAGTATCTCAACACTTCCCTCACGCTGGATTGCTCTTCGCACGCTCAACGACCGTGGCCGCGGCCTCGGGGAAGCATACCGCCAAATCTTGCGAGGGCGGCCTCTCACAAGTCCGAAGTGTTGAGGCGGTTGCAAACGCCCAAAGACGCTGCCTCCGGTGGTGCCCCCCTCACGGACGGCGCCATTGGCCGGCACTGGAGGGGGGAAACGACGCTGCCGGGTCTACACGGAGTGGATGTAGCTGTGGGCCTGGCCCGGATGTTGCTCCAAAGTGTTCCTATGGGCCGACCTAACACAACCGGGTGGAGAGGTCCACCGGTCAAAGCCCGTCTGCAAAGTCAAAGGGTTAGATCCCGTGGTCAAACGCTACAGGTTAGGGCGGACAGGGCCCTGGGGTAGCAATGCCACCGGAGCGTTGCATCGCCCTCATACATGCGGGGTGGTGTTGTGGCTTGTTCAAGAGGCGGACGCGTCTCCGGTTGTGGCCCCCTCACGGACGGCAATGAAACGGTAGTAGACGCTTCCGCGTAACGATGCAGCGTGAATATTATTAAATACTTGGAGCGCGATAAAATCATGAGTTTTTACACAACGTGGGCACATGTGCTATAGGACTGATGGTAATTTTTCATAATTTTTGTGATGGAGAAGTATCTCAACACTTCCATCTACGCCGATTGCTCGCGACGCTTCACGATCGTACGGCGGCGGCCTCCGGCCAGCATACCGTCAAATCTTGCGAGGCGGCCTCTAAAATCTGGAAGTGTTGAGGCGGTTGCAACGCCCAAAGACGCTGCCTCCGGGGTGCCCCCTCACGGACGGCGCCGGGCCGCAGCACCGGAGGGGGGAACGGACGCTGGGTCTGTCTACACGGAGTGGATGTAGCTGTGGGTCTGGCCCGGATGTTGCTCCAAAGTGTTCCTATGGGCCGACCCAACACAACCGGGTGGAGAGGTCCACCGGTCAAAGCCCGTCTGCGGCAAAGTCAAAGGGCTAGATCCCGTGGTCAAACGCTACAGGTGGTTAGGGCGGGACGGGGCCCCGGGGTAGTAATGCCACCGGAGTTGCCGCATCGGCCCTCATACATGCGGGGTGGTGTTGTGGCATGTCCAAGAGGCGGCACGCCGTCTCCGGTTGTGGCCCTCACGGACGGCAATGAAACGGGTAGTAGACGCTTCCGCGTAACGATGCAGCGTGAATATTATTAAATACTTGGAGCGCGATAAAATCATGAGTTTTTACACAACGTGGGCACATGTGCTATAGGACCTGATGGTAATTTTTCATAATTTTTGTGATGGAGAAGTATCTCAACACTTCCTCTACGCGACTGCTCTTCGTGACGCCCACGACCTGTACGGCCACTCCGGGGTAGCATACCGCCAAATCTTGCGTGGCCGCCTCACAAGTTTGGAAGTGTTGAGGCGGTTGCAAGCGCCCGGCCATGGCTGCCTCCGGTGTGCCCTCAAGGACGGTGGCGCCACGGCACCGGAGGGGGAAACGGACGCACGGGTCTACAGAGTGGATGTAGCGTGGTTTGGCCCGGATGTTGCTCCCGGTGTCCCTTCGGGCCGATTCGACACAACCGGGTGGATAGGTCCACTGCTCAAAGCCCGTCCGTGCAAAGTCAAAGGTCTAGATCCCGTGGTCAAACGCTACAGGGTTAGGCGGGACGGGGCCCTGGGGGGTAGCAATGCCAACCGAGCGTCGCACTGGGCCCTCATACATGCGGGGTGGTGTGGTGGCATGTCCGAAGAGGCGGCACGCTGCCTCCGGCAGTGTGGTCCTCACGAACGGTACCACGGGCGGCACCGGAGGGGGGGAAACGGACGCGCCGAGTCTACACGGAGTGGATGTAGCCGTGGCCTGGCCCGGATGTTGCTCCAAAGTGTTCCTTTACGGGCCGACCTAACACAACCGGTGGAGAGGTCCACTGGTCAAAGCCCGTCTGCAAAGTCAAAGGGCTAGATCCCGTGGTCAAACGCTATAGGGTTAGGGCGGGACGGGGGCCCCTGGGTAGCAATGCCACCGGAGCTGCATCGGGCCCCTCATACATGCGGGTGGTGTTGTGGCATGTCCGAAGAGGCGGCACACGCTCTCCGGGTTGTGGCCCTCACGGATTTCCGCAATGAAACGGTAGTAGACGCTCATGCAGTAACGATGCAGCGGAATATTATTAAATACTTGGAGCGAGTAAAATCATGAGTTTTTACACAACGCAAGTACATGTGCTATAGGACTGATGGTAATTTTTCATAATTTTTGTGATGGAGAAGTATTCAACACTTCCCCACGCTGGATTGCTCTTGCAGACGCCTACGACCGTGGGCCGGCGGCTCCGGGGTAGCATACCGTCAAATCTTGGCGTAGGCGGCCTCTCACAAGTCCGAACTGTTGAGGCGGTTGCAAACGCCTGCACGCTGCCTCCGGTAGTTCCCTCACGGACGGCCGCCATACGCAGACCGATGAGGGAAACGGACGCGCCGGGTCTACACGGAGTGGATGTAGCCAGGGTTTGGCCCGGATGTTGCTCCTGTCCTTCGCCGACCCGACACAACCGGGTGGAGAGGTCCACCGGTCAAAGCCCGTCTGCAAAGTCAAAGGGCTAGATCCCGTGGTCAAACGCTATTGTGGTTAGGGCGGACGGGCCTGGGGTAGCAATGCCACCGGAAAGGCCGTGATCGGGCCCTCATACATGCGGGTGGTGTTGTGGCATGTCCGAAGAGGCGGCACGCATCTCCGGCGTGGCCCCTCACGACCTCACGGACGGCGCCGCCACGGCACCCGAGGGGCAAACGGACGCGCCGAGTTACACGGAAAGTGGAAGTAGTCGTGGCCCGCCCGGATGTTGCTCCCAGTGTTCCTATGGGCCAACCTAACACAACCGGGTGGAGAGGTCCACTGGTCAAAGCCCGGCCCAGGCAAAGTCAAAGGGCTAGATCCCGCGGGTCAAACGCTATAGGGTTAGGGCGGACGGGGCCCCTGGGGTAGTAATGCCACCGTGAGTTGCCGAACCGGGCCCTCATACATGCGGGTGGTGTTGTGGCATGTCCGAAGAGGCGGCACGCTGCTCCGGTTGTGGCCCTCACTTTATCGGCGAATGAAACGGTAGTAGACGCTTCCGCGGTAATGATGCAGGAATATTATTAAATACTTGGAGCGCGATAAAATCATGAGTTTTTACACAACGTGGGCACATGCTGCTAGGACCCATGGTAATTTTTCATAATATTTTGTGATGGAGAAGTATCTCGAACACTTCCTCTACGCGGATTGCTCTTCGTGACGCTCACGATTGTGGCCGGGCGGCTTCGGGGTAGACATACCGTCACATCTTATGTAGGGCGGCCTCTCACAAGTCCTGTAAGTGTTGAGGCGGTTGCAACGCCAAAGACGCTGCCTCCGGTGGCCCCCCCCTGGCGATGGCGCTACCACCGCAAGACCGAGGGGGAAATGCACGCCACGTCTGGCACGGCCTTGATGTTGCCGTGTTCCTGGCCTGATGTTGCCCACAAGGTTCCTTAATTTAACACAACCGGGTGGAGAGGTCCATCGTCAAAGCCCGTCTGCAAAGTCAAAGGGCTAGATCCCGTGGTCAAACGCTACGTGGTTAGGGCGGACAGGGCCCTGGGGTAGCAATGCCACCGAGCGTCAGACCGCCCCTCATACATGCGGGTGGTGTTGTGGCTTGTCCGAAGAGGCGGCACGCGTCTCCGGTTGTGGCCCTCACGGACGGCAATGAAACGGTAGTAGACGCTTCTGCGGTAACGATGCAAGCGGAATATTATTAAATACTTGAGCGCGATAAAATCATGAGTTTTTACACAACGGGGCACATGTGCAAAAGTAGACCGATGGTAATTTTTCATTATATTTTGTGATGGAGAAGCATCTCGAACACTTCCATCTACGCCGGATTGCTCTTCGTGACGCTCACGACCGTACGGGCCGGGCCTGGGCCAGCATATACCACCAAATCTTATGTGAGGCGGCCTCTCACAACCGTGAAGTGTTGAGGCGGTTGCAAACGCCAAAGACGCTGCCTCCGGCCTGTAGTGCCTCACGGACGGCGCGCCACGCACGACCGAGGGGGGAAAACGACGCTGCCGGGTCTACACGGAGTGGATGTAGCTCAGGCCTGGCCCGATGTTGCTCCAAAGTGTTCCATGGGCCGACCTAACACAACCGGGTGGAGAGGTCCACCGGTCAAAGCCCGTCTGCAAAGTCAAAGGGCTAGATCCCGTGGTCAAACGCCACAGGTTAGCGCGATGGGGCCCTGGGGTAGTAATGCCACCGAAAGGCGTACCGGGCCCCTCATACATGCGGGTGGTGTTGTGGCATGTCCGGAAGAGGCGTGCACGCTACCTTCGCGGGTTGTGGCCCCTGGCCTCACTTCGACGCAAACAATGAAACGGTAGTAGACGCTTCCGCTGCAACGATGCAGCGTGAATATTATTAAATACTTGGAGCGTGATATAAATCATGAGTTTTTTATACAACGCGGGGCACATGTGCTATAGGGACCTCGATGGTAATTTTTCATAATTTTTGTGATGGAGAAGTATCTCAACACTTCCCCACGCTGGATTGCTCTTCGCGACGCCCACGACCGTACGGCGGCGGTTCCCGGCAGTATAACATCGTCAAAATCTTTGCGAGGCGGCCTCGCTCACAAGTCTGGAAGTGTTGAGGCGGGTTGCAAACGCCCAGCACGCTGCCTCCGGGTGTGCCCCTCAAGGCGATCGCGCGCCACCGCACTGGAGGGGGAAACGGACGCCAGCTGGTCTACACGGAAAGTGGATGTAGTAGCGTGTGGTTTGGCCCGGATGTTGCTCCCTGTCCCTCTCGGGCCGACCCGACACAACCGGTGGAGAGGTCCACTGGTCAAAGCCCGTCTGCAAAGTCAAAGGGCTAGATCCCGGTGGTCAAACGCTACAGGTTAGGGCGTGACGGGGCCTCCGGGGTGGTGCAATGCCACCGAGCCGCCGTGCACCGGGCCTCATACATGCGGGTGGTGTTGTGGTATGTCCGAAGAGGCGGCATCGCGGCTCCGTGTGGCCTCCCTCACGACCTGGGCAAGGCCACAACAAGGTGACCGGAGGGGGGGAAACGGACGCGCCGAGTCTACACGGAGTGGATGTAGCTGTGGGCCTGGCCCGATGTTGCTCCAAAGTGTTCCTATGGGCAACGACCGAACACAACTGGTGGAGAGGTCCACCGGGCCAAAGCCCGTCCGTGGCAAAGTCAAAGGGCTAGATCCTGTGGTCAAACGCTACAGGTTAGGTGGGACGGGCCCCGGGGGTAGCAATGCCACCGAAAGCTGCCGCACGTCAGACCGGGCCCTCATACATGCGGGGTGGTGTTGTAGTATGTCCGAAGAGGCTGCGACGCGTCTCGGGTTGTGGCCCCCTCACGGACGGCAATGAAACGGTAGTAGACGCTCCGCTGCAACGATGCAACAGTGAATATTATTAAATACTTGGAGCGCGATAAAATCATGAGTTTTTTACACAACGGGCACATGTGCTATGGGACCGATGGTAATTTTTTCAATTTTTGTAGTGATGGAGAAGTGTCCGAACACTTCCATCTACGCTGGATTGCTTCTTCGTGACGCTCAATACGACCGCGGGCCTTCACGCATGGCCCGCCAGTATACCGGCCAAATCTTGGCGATGGCGGCCTCTCACAAGTCCGGGAAGTGTTGAGGCGGTATGCAAACGCCCAGCACGCTCCCCGTGCCTCAAGGACGGGCGCCAATCACAAGACCGAGGGGTAAACCACGCCACGGTCTACACTGAGTGGATGGGCTTGCAGTTGGGCCTGATGTTGCTCCCGTGTCCCTCCTCACGACCACAACCGGGTGGAGAGGTCTGATCGTCAAAGCTCATTCGCAAAAGTCAAAGGGCTGATCCGGTCAAACGCCGCCATGGTGGTTAGCGGGATCGGGGCCTCTGGGGGTAGCATGCCACCGAAAGGGCCGCACTGGCCCTCAAGGGGTGGTGTTGTGGCATGTCCCAAGAGGCGGCACGCTCTCTGGTGTGGCCCTCGACGCGACGGGTGCGCCGCTACCGCACCGTGAGGGGGGGAAACGGACGCTGCCGTAGGTCTACTAACGAGTGGATGTAGTCAGGGTTTGCCCGGATGTTGCTCCAAAGTGTTCCGGGCCGTAATCTTTAACACAACCTGGTGGAGAGGTCCACCGTCAAAGCCCGTCTGCAAAGTCAAAGGGCTAGATCCCGCGGGTCAAACGCTACAGGTTAGGTGGGACGGGGCCCCGGTGGGGTAGCAATGCCACCGTGAGTTGCCGCATCGGGCTCCCCTCATACATGCGGGTGGTGTTGTAAGATGTCCGGAAGAGGCGCGACGCTGCCTCCGGTTGTGGCCCCTTCACGGATTTGACGGCAATGAAACGGTAGTAGACGCTCGCGTAACGGCGCAGCTGTGAATATTATTAAATACTTGAGTGCGATAAAATCATGCGAGTTTTTTACACAACGTGGGGCACATACATGTGCATAGGACCGATGGTAATTTTTCTGCGGTAATATTTTGTGATGGAGAAGTATCCAACACTTCCATCTACGCTGGATTGCCGTCTTCAGACGCTCATTTACGACCGTAGGCCGCGGCTCCCGGGGTAGCATACTGGCCAAATCTTGGGCGTAGGGCGGCCTCTCACAAGTCTCTGGAAGTGTTGAGGCTGCTGGTAAACGCCTCCAAAGACGCTGCCTCCGGGTGTGCCCCCTCGACGGACGGCTACCATTACCGCCTGGCCACCTGGAGACCGGAGGGGGGAAACGGACGATTGGCCGGGGTTGGCATACACGGAGTGGATGTAGCCGCGGGTTTGGCCCGACAAGTTGCTCCCTCCTGTCCCTCACGGCCGTAATTCGCGACACAACCGGGTGGAGAGGTCACGGTCAAAGCCCGTCTGGGTAAAGTCAAAGCGCTAGATCCCGTGGTCAAACGCCATGTGGTTAGGGGCGGACGGGGCCCCCGGGGTTAGTAATGCTAACGAAATACCGCATCGGGCCTCTGTATACATGCGGGGTGGTGTTGTGGCATGTCCAAGAGTATGCATCACAACAAAAGCGCCCCCCCCACCTGACAGCCGCTGGGCCACCGCAAGACCCTAAAGGGGGGAAACGGACGCTACCGGGTCTACACGGAGTGGATGTAGTCCGGGTTTGGCCCGGTCGTTGCTTCCCGGCGGTCCCTCTCAACAATTCGGACACAACCGGGTGGAGAGGTCCATCAGGTCAAAGCCCTCGGCCCGCAAAAGTCAAAGGGCTTAGATCCCGCGGGTCAAACGCTGTGGTTGGGGGCGGACGGGGGCCCCGGGGGTAGCAATGCCACCGGAAAGGCCGCACCGGGCCCTCATACGCGGGTGGTGTTGTGGCATAACCAAGAGGCGGCAGACGCTGCCTCCGTGCAAGTGGTAGCCCTCTCACTGGACGGGCAATGAAACGGTAGTAGACGACTCCCAGAAGGGCGGTAATCGGACGCAGCGGGCTAAATACTTGGAGTGCGAAGTAAAATCATGAGTTTTTAGCCCGGATAAGTTGCTCACATGTCCTCTAGGATCGATGGTAATTTTTCGGACACAACCGGGTGGAGAAGCACCGTCAATACGGGCGCCCGGCCCGCAGTAAAGTCAAAGGGCTAGATCCCGATGGCCTTCAAACGAACTGTGGTTAGCCGGGACTTCGAGGGCCTCCTGGGGGTAGCAATATCGCCGAACTGCTGTGAGGGCCGATGGGCCTCTCATACATGTCCGGTGGTGTTGTGGCATGCCGGAAGAGGGCGCCCACAAGACGCTGCCCGGCAGTGCGGGCCCACTTCACGCAGGGCACCGGCCACTACTGCACTGGAGGGGGGGGAGAAACAGACGCTGGGCACGTAGGTCATACACGAGTGGATGTAGCTGTGGGCCTGGCCCGGATATGTTGCTCCAAAGTGTTCCTTTGGGTCAATTTAACCGGCTACAACCGGGTGGAGAGGTCCATCGGTCAAAGCCCGGTCCGCGTAAAAGTCAGCAAGGGCTAGATCCCTGTGGTCAAACGCTACAGGCTGTAGGGCGAAGCGACTGGGGCCCCTGGGGTTAGCAATGCCACCGAGCTGCTACCGGGCATCGGGCCCTCATACATGCGGGGTGGTGTTGCGGGCAAGTCCAAGAGGCGTGACGTTGCCTTCCGGGTTGTGGCCCTTCACGGATGGCAATGACAACGGTAGTACCGCACGCTTCCAAGCGTAACGATGCAAATGCGTGAATATTATTAAATACTTGGAGCGCCGATATAAAATCATGAGTTTTTACACAACGTAAGTTAAGCGTGTCCCTATAGGACTGACCTGGTAAATTTTCATAATTTTTGTGATGGGAGTAGTCCATCTCAAAGCACTTCCGCAAAAGTCTACGCTAGATCCCGTGCTCTTCAAGCATCGCCCACGACCGTTACGCGGCGCCAATGGGGTAGCAATGCCATCGGAAATCTTCGCGTAGGCTGGGCCCTCTCACAAGTCTGGAAGTGTTGAGGGCATTGGGCTAGAATGCCCAAAGACGCTATGAGGCTCCGGAGGTGCCCCCTCACGGACGCATTTAGGCCTGGGCAACAACCAAGCACCTAGGAGGGGGGGAAACGGACGCTGGCTGGCCTCTACACGGAGTGGATGTAGCTGTGGGTTCAGGCCTGACAGCCCTGATGTTGCTCCCTGTCCTCTGGGCCGACCCGACACAACCGGGTGGAGAGGTCCACCGTCACGCCAAAGCCCGTCTCAGGTAAAGTCAAAGTGGCTTAGATCCCGTGGGTCAAACGCTATGTGGTTAGGGCGGGACGGGGCCCCTGGGGGTAGCAGCAATGCCACCGAAAGCTGGCCGTAGCGGGGCCTCATATACATGCGGGGTGGTGTTGTGGTGGCATGTCCCAAGAGGCGGCATCAAGGCCTGCAGTGTGTGGTCTCCTCACGAACGCAAGGCGCTACACGGGCCAAGCACCCGAGGGGGGGAACTGGATTTCGCCACGAAGTTTACATGAGTGGATGTAGCTGTGGGCCCGGCCCGGATGTTGCTCCATAAAGTGTTCCATAATGGGCCGACCTAACACAACCGGGTGGAGAGGTCCACTGGCTTTGCCTGGCCGCAAAGTCAAAGCGGGTTAGATCCGCGGTCAAACGCTGTGGTTAGGGTGGGACTGGGGCCCCGTGGGGTAGTAATGCCACCGAAAGGCTGCAGACGGCCCCTCATACATGCGGGTGGTAAGCAGTGGTATGTCCGCGAGGCGCAGATGCTCGGGTTCAAGCCAGGCCCTCACGATGGCAACGTACGAAACGGTAGTAGACGCTCGCATGTAAATTCATGCAGCGTGAATATTATTAAATACTTGGAGCGCGATAAAACTGTGAGTTTTTTACACAACGGGTACACAAAAAGTGCTATGGGACTGATGGTAATTTTTCAGTAATTTTTGTGATGGAGAAGTGATCCGAACACTTCCATCTACGCTGGATCGCTCATCAGACGCCTACGATCGCGGCCGCCGCCACCGGGCCAGTATACCGCCAAATCTTGGCGTAGGGCGGCTTCACAAGTCTGGAAGTGTTGAGGCGGTTGCAAGCGCTCAAAGACGCGCCTCGAGGTGTGCCCCCCCCCCTCACGGACGCAAGCGCCACCCTTCGCCCGGCACTGGAGGGGGAAACGGACGCCACGCGTCTACACCGGGAGTGGATGTAGCCCCTGTGGGTTTCGCCCGGATGTTGCCCTCAAAGTGGCATCCTCCGGGCCGACCCGACACAACCGTGGAGAAGGTCTAATCGTCAAAGCCCGTCCAGTGCAAAGTCAAAGGGCTAGAATCCACGTGGTCAAACGCTACAGGTTAGGGAAGTGACGGCCCCGGTGGGCAGTACGCACCGAGGTTAGCAATGCCACCCGTGTCGGAGCCCTCATAGGGCTTGCGGTGTGGTGGTTGCGGCATGTCCGAAGCAGGCATGACCGCGTCTGCGTCTCGGGTTGTGGGCCGCCCTCACTACCCGCAGACCGTAGAACGGTTCTGGAGTAGACGCTCGCGGTAACGGCGCAAAGGAATATTATTAGCGAATACTTGGAGTGCGAGCAAAAATCGCGAGTTTTACACAACGCGGGCACATGTGCTATAGGACTGATGGTAATTTTCATAATTTTTTGATGGAAAACCCGTCTGAAGTCAAGGCTAGATCCGTGGTCCGCGTCTGAGGTTAACCATGGCGGCCAGAGACCTGAGGGCTAACGTCGTCTGGGCCCCTCATACATGCGGGGTGGTGTTGTAGCATGTCATTGAAGTTTATAGGCGGCACAGCGTCTCGGTGTGCCCCCTCCTCCAGACGGCGCGCCGCCCGGCACCTAGAAAGGAAAGCAGACGTGTCGGGTCTCTGGAGGTGGATGTAGCTGTGGGTTTGGCGGATGTTGCTCCCCGAGTGTTCCCTCTAGGCGACCTAACACAACGGTGGAAGGTCCACTGGTCCGTCGTGCAAAGTCAAAGGCTAGATCCAGTGGTGAAGCAGCTTCTGAGGTTAGCGGGGCCGGGGAGCCACGGGGGGTAACAATGCCAGGCGTCGTCTGGGCCCTCATACATGCGAAATTGGTGGTGTTGTGGCATGTCAGAAGAAGGCGGCACAAGTCTCCGGTCGTGGCCCCACCTCCGCCCAAGCACGCCCGGCAATGAGAAGCAGGTAATGGGCGATTCTGCGGAGTGGATCAGCTGTGGGCCTGGCCGGATGTAAATACTTGGGCCGATAAAATCCGGGTGGAGTTTTTTACCCGTGGGCACATGCTATAGGGAGGGTAATTTTCAAATTTTTGTGATGGAAAGTCCAACGCTTCCCTCTCAAAGGCGGATTGCTCTTAGGTCTCTATGGCCGGGGCCTCCAGGTAGCAATGCCACGGGCGATAGTATCTCGTGGGCCCTCATACATCACCGAAGTGTTGAAGTGTTGTGGCAAGCATCGAAGTGACGCAGCGTCTAAGGTATGGCGCCCCCCCTCACGGATGGCAATGAAAGCGGTTAGGCGTTACTGATAGTCGATGCAGTGAATATTATTAGGAATAGCGATAAAATCATGAGTTTTTTACCTGTGGGCCACATGTGCTATGGGGTGAGAGGTAAATTTTCCATAATTTTTTGTGATGGAGAAGATGTCTGAATCCGTAGTGCTCTTACATGCTCTGTGGTGGGGCCGGGGGCCTGGGGGTATATACGTCAAATGCTTCACGGACGTCATGTCGGGCCCTCATACATGCCTCCCTGGGGTGGTGTTGTGGCATGCAACCGTCTCGGTGTGCCCCCCCCTCACCGGCCTGGCAATGAAAGCGATGGAAGTCGGCGTCTACCTGGATAGCGATGTAGGCTGTGAATATTATTAAATACTTGGGCATAAAATCATGAGTGTCCCTCTGTGACCCGACCTAGCGTGGGCACATGTGCTATAGGGTCCGATGGTCAAGTCAAAATTTTTGTGATGCAAGATCCAAGGGTCGAACACTTCCTCTCTGGCGGATTGCTCTTGGCAAATCTCCTGACGGGGCGGCCTGGGGGCCTGAATGCGTCAAATGCTTGCGTGGCGGGCCTCTCCTCATACATCTTGAGGGTGGTGTTATGCATGTCGCCCGCGGCAGCGTCTCAGTGCGTGTGCCCCCACCTCACCAGGGACGGCTGCCCGCCCGGCTTTTGGAGAAGCAGACGCGTCGAGAGTCTGCGGAGTGGATGTACTGTGGGCTGGCGGATGTTGCTCAAAAGTGTTCCTATGGGCCGACCTAACTTTTAACAACCCGGTGGAGAGGTCCCTTTGGTCGCCAGATTACTGCAAAGTCAAGGCTAGATCCCGTGGTCCAAAGCGCTTCTGAGGTTAGGCGGGGCGAGGGGCCACTGAGGGGGTAGCAATGCCACCCGAGCGTCGTCTGGGCCCTCATACTATGCGGGGTGGTGTTGTGGCATGTCGAAGAAGTGACGCATCTCCGGGTTGTATTGGCCCCCCTCCGCGGGACGGCAATGAAAGCGGTAGTAGGCGTTCTGTGATAGCGATGCAGCGTGAATATTATTAAATACTTGGGCCTTGATAAAATCATGAGTTTTTACACAGCGTGGGCACATGTGCTATAGGACTGATGGTAATTTTTCATAATTTTTGTGATGGAGAAATGTCTGAACACTTCCCTCTCTGTGGATTGCTCTTATACGTCTCTGGTGGCCGTGACCTCCGAGCTAACATACCGTCAAATCTTGCGTGGGCCTCTCACAAGTCTGGAAGTGTTGGCGGTTGCAAGCACGCCAGCCGCAGCGTCTCAGTACCCCCCCTCCTGAGCCAGACGGGCGCGCCGCCCGGCACCACCTGGAGAAGCAGACGTCGGGTCTACTGAGATGTGGACCATGGCTTTGTGGGCCTGGCCAGGATGTTGCTCAAAGTGTTCCTATGGGCAGGACCCTAACACAGCACCGGGTGGAGGTCCCTTTGGTCAAGCCACGTCAGGTGCTACAAAGTCAAGGGCTAGATCCCGTGGTCAAGCGCCTTCTGAGGGTTAGGCGGGGCCCAGGGGCCACTGAGGGTAGCAATGCCACGGAGCGTCGTGCAGCGGGCCCTCATACATGCGGGGTGGTGTGGTGGCATGTCCAGAAGAGGCCCCGGCCCGTCGTCTCCGGAGTTGTAGCCCCCCCTCACGGGCGGCAATGACAGCAGTAGTAGGCGTTACTGCGGTAACGATCGTGAATATTATTAAATACTTGGGTGCGATAAAATCATGAGTTTTTACAGCGTGGGCACATATGCTATAGGAGTGATGGTAATTTCATAATTTTTTTGTGATGGAGAAGTGTCTGAACACTTCCCTCTCTGATTGCTCTTCATGCGTCTGGCTGTGGCGGCGGCCTCCGGGGCTTAACATACCCATCAAATCTTGCACTGCGTGGCCTCCTCTCACAAGTCTCGAAGTGTTGAGGCGGTTGCAAGCATGAGCCGCCTGGCGTCTCGGGTGTGCCCCCCCTCACAGACCAGTGCGCCCGCCCCGCCCGGCACTGGAGGAAGCGGACGCGTCGGGTCTGCAGGAGTGGATGTAGGCCTGTGGGCCTGGCCGGATGTTGCTCAAAGTGTTCCTCTATGGGCCGACCCTAACACAACCCGGGTGGAGAGGTCCAGCATGGTGGCCTCCGTCCAGGTGCAAAGTCAAGGCTAGATCCGTGGTCAAGCTAGCCTTCTGAGGTTAAGCGGGGCAGGGCCTGAGGGGTAACAATGCCGGGCGTCGTCACGGGCCCTCCTTTCTATCTTGAGGGGTGGTGTTGTGGCATGTCGAAGAAAAGAGGGGCGGGCAGCGTCTCACGGGTTGTGGCCCCCCTCACGGATGACGGCAATAAGCACGGTGGCTGGGCGTTAACGGATAGCGATGCAACGGCCGTAAAGAATATTATTAAATACTTGGAAGTAGCGATAAAATCATGAGTTTTTTTACTGGCGTGAGCAAACATGTGCTATGGGACTGATGGTAATTTTCATAATTTTTGTGATGGAGAAAGTATCAAGACACTTCCTCTCAGCAGATTGCTCTTGCCGCGCTTACGTCTATTGTGGCGGCCTCCCAAGAGCTAACATACCGTCAAATCTTACGTGGCGGCCTCTCACAAGTCTCCCGAAGTGTTGGCGGTTGCAAGCGCCCGGCCGCGTCTCGGAGTGTGCCCCCCCCTCCTCACAGACGGCGCCATCGCGCCCGGCTCACCTGGAGAAGCGAGCAGACGTCGGGTCTCTGGAGTGGATGTAGTACGTGGGCTGGCCGGATGTTGCTCCCAAAGTGTTCCTATGGGCTGACCTAACACAGCCGGGTGGAGAGGTCCTTGGTCAAATCCGGCCGTCGTGCAAAGTCAAAGGCGCTAGATCCGTGGTCCAAACGCTACTGAGGAGTTAGGCGGAGACGGGGCCACAGGGGGTAACAATGCCACACGGGCGTCGTGCGAGACCCCTCATACATGCGAGGGTGGTGTTGTGGCATGTAGAAAAGATGGCGACGCAGCGTCTCGGGTGCGTGGCCCCCCCTCACGGGCGGCAATGAAAGCGGTAGTAGGCGTTCTGTTGATAGCGATGCAAGCGTGAATATTATTAAATACTTGGGCCTTGATAAAATCATGAGTTTTTTTTTTACAGCAACATGGGCACATGTGCTATGGGGTGATGGTAATTTTTCATAATTTTTTGTGATGGAGAAATGTCTGAACACTTCCCTCTCATGGATTAATCCATGCGTCTCTGTTGTGGCGGCAGGCCTCGAGGGCTGCTTCTTATGCAGAAATCAAATCTTGCGTGGGTGGCCTCTCACAAGTCTGGAAGTGTTGAGGCGGTTGCAAGCGCCTTGACGCATGGCGTCTCAGGGTGTGCCCCCCCTCGCCAGACCCGGCGTACCGCCGCCCGTGGCCTGGAGGGAAGCAGACTGTGTCCCGGGTCTACGGAGTGGATGTGGCTGTGGGCTTTTTTGGCCGGATGTTGCTCAAGTGTTCCTATGGGGTGACCCTAACACAACGGGTGGAGAGGTCCTTGGTGGAAAATCCCGTCCGTGCAAAGTCAAGGGCTAGATCCCGTGGTCAAAGCTCTGAGGTTAGGCGGGGCGGGGGCCTGAGGGGTAGCTGTAATGCCACGGAGGCGTCGTGCACGGGCCCTCATACATGCGGGGTGGTGTTGTGGCATGTCGGCGGCAGCGTCTGCTGAGGTGTGGCCCCCCCCTCCGCCACGGGGCGGCGCCAATGACACGGTAGTAGGCGTTCTGAGCCAGCGATGCAAGCGTGAATATTAATGCAAATACTTGGGCCGCCGGATAAAATCATGAGGTGTTTACAGGCATTGGGCATATGTGCTATAGAATTGATGGTAATTTTCACGTAATTTTTGTGATGGAAGTATCTGGAACCCTTCCCTCGGCGGTTGCTCTACGATACGTCTGACGATGGCGTCGTCTGGACCTCGAGACGCTGTACTGTATACCGTCAAATCTTCGCGTCGTGGCCCTCTCACAATCTGGCAGAAGTGTTGAGGCGGTTACCAACGCCCAACCTGGCGTCTCGAGTGCCCCCTCCCCCCCTCCGACACGGAGATAAGGACCGTCCGAGGGGCAGTTGCACTGTCGGGTCTACAGATGGATGTAAACGTAAGGATGTTATCGCTCAAAGTGTTCCTATGGGCAGCGACCCTAACACATGCCACGGGCATTGGAGAGGTCGGGTCCCGTCCGTGGTCAAAGAATTTTCATAATTTTTTGTGCTGGAAGTCCGTCCTTCCCTACGAGGTTAGGCGGGACGGGGAGGCCACAGGGGGGGTATGATATGCCCAGGAGGCCCCGTATCTTGGGAAGCCCGTCGCGAGCACTTATCTCACAATGCAGGGGTGGTGTTGTGATTTGGCATGTCGCGATCGGTCGATACCCCCCCCCTCACGGACCCAGCCGTGCCCCCCTCGCAGCCACTGACGATTCTGAACTCGGTGGTAGGCGTTCTGCGGTGGATCGTGAATATTATTAAATACTTGGGTAGCGATAAAATCATGAGTTTTTACACAACATGGGCACATGTGCTATGGGGTGATGGTAATTTTTCCATAATTTTTGTGATGGAGAAATATCGACACTTCCTCTCTGGCAGTTAACTCTTAAATCTGACTGGCGGCTGACCTCAGGTGGTATACACGTCAAATCTTCGTGGCGGCCTCTCCTGAAATCTCAGTGTTGGCATGTTGCAACGCCAAGTCGTCTCGCGATGTGCCCCCCCCCCTCACAGAATGGCGCCGCCCGCCCGGCCACTGGAGAAGCAGAAAGCGTCAGTCTTACCCAGTAGATGTGGTAATGGGCTGGCCGGATGTTGCTCAAGAGAAGTGTTCTATGGGTAGACCTAACGCCATGGGTGGAAGGTCCAGCGTGGTCAAACCACGTCGTTACCAAAGTCAGAAGGCTAGATCCCGTGGTCAAACGCTCTGAGGGGTTAGGCGGGGCCCAGGCCCTGAACGGGGTAGCAATGCCACGGAGGCGTCGTGCCGGGCCCTCATACATCTTGAGGGTGGTGTGTGGCATGTCGAAAAGCGTAGCGTCTCCGGGTTGTGGCCCCCCCCCTCACGGGACGGGCAACAATGACAGCGGTAGTAGGCGTTCTGCGATGCTGATGCAAGCTGATAGAATATTATTAAATACTTGGAGGCGCGATAAAATCATGAGTTTTTACGTAGCATTGGGCACATGTGCTATAGGGGTGATGGTAATTTTCGCATAATTTTTGTGATGATAGAAATGTCTGAACACTTCCACTCTGTGGCGGATTGCTCTTACGCCGTCTCTGACGTTGTGGCGGCGGCCTCAGGAGCTAACCGTCAAATCTTACGTGGCTCTCTCCTAAAGTCTCGAATGGAAGTGTTAGAGGCGGTTTGCAAAAGCGCCGACAGCGTCTCGGTGTCGTCAAGACGGCGCCATATGGCACTGGAGGGAAAAGCAGACTGCGTGGAGTCTACGGAGTGGATGTATAGGCTTTGGTGGGCACAGCCGGATGTTGCTCAAAAGTGTTCCTATGGGCCGACCTAACACAACCCGGGTGGAGAGTCCTTTGGTGAAAGCTTCCACGTCAAAATTGCAAGTCAAAGGGCTGAATCCGTGGTCAAAGCCTTCTGAGGTTAGAGGCGGGACGGGGCCCTGGGGGGTAACAATGCCACCCGAGGAGGCGTCGTCGCAACGGGCCACACCTCATACATCTTGAGGTGGTGTTTGTGGCATGTCCGGCGGCCAGCGTCTCACGGGGTGTACCCCCCCTCCGCAGACGGCAATGAAAGCGGTAGTAGGCGTTACCGCGATAACGATGCAAGCGTGAATATTATTAAATACTTGGAAGTAGCGATAAAATCATGAGTTTTTTACTAGCATTGAGCACATGTGCTATACTGGGGTGATGGTAATTTTCATAATTTTTTGTGATGAAGTATCTGAACACTTCCCTCTCTGGCGGATTAGCTCTTATGCGTCTCAATTTGTGGCGTGCCTCCCAGGGAAACTAACATACCGTCAAATCTTGCGTGGCCGGCCTCTCACAAGTCTCCGGAAGTGTTGAGGCCGGTTACAACGCCGAAGGACAGCGTCTCGGTGTGCCCCCCCTCCTGAGTACGGCGCGCCCGCATACCGGCTGGAGGAAGCAGACCGCTGTGTCGGGTCTGCGGTGGATGTGGCTGTGGGCTGGCCCGGATGTTGCTCAAAGTGTTCCTATGAGGCAGACCTAACACAACCCGGGTGGAGGTCCCAGGTGTCCCGTCCAGTGCAAAAGTCAAGGCTGATCCGTGGTCAAAGAAGCGCTACGAGGGGTTAGGCGGGGCCGAGGCCACAGGGGGGTAGCAATGCCACCCGGGCGTCGTGGCGGGCCCTCATACATGCGAAAGGTGGTGTTGGTGGCATGTCGAGAAGGCTGACGCACGCGTCTCGTGCGTGTGGCCCCCCTCACGAGATGACGTAAAGCGGTAGTAGGCGTTCTGCGGAGTGGCGATGCAGCGTGAATATTATTAAATACTTGGGTAGCCGATCATGAGTTTTTACACAGCGTGGGCACATATGTGCTATAGGGAATTGATGGTAATTTTTCATAATTTTTTGTGATGGAGAAAGTGCTTGAACACTTCCCTCTCGCACAGCGGATTGCTCTTAATGCGTCTCTATTTGTGGCGGCGGCCTCCAGGGGAGCTAACATACTCCGTCAAATCTTAGCGTGGCGTGGCTGACCTCTCCTGAGAATCTCCCGAAGTGTTGAGGCCGGTTTACAAGCATCCTGCAGCGTCTCCCGAAATTGTACCCTCCACAGACGGCGCCCCCTCCCAGACCCAGTGGAGAACGCCGCTTGGCCGAACAGCGTCGGCTACCAGTGGATGTGGTATGGGCCTGGCAGATAATCTGTTCCTGGGCGTAACACAACCCGAATTGGTAGGAGGTCCACGTGTCAAAAGCCACGTCAGGTACAAAGTCAAAGGCAAAGTCAAGGCAAATCCGTGGTCATACGAGGTTGGTTCAAAGCAGCGCGTACCACAGCGTCTCGGTGTGCCCCCCCCTCCGCAGCGCCCATACGGCCCACTGTCGGTCTACAACGTATGTAGGCTGTGGGCTTTTGTAGCCCGATAAGCTCAAAGTGTTCCTATGGGTCTCTGTGAGTGGTGGTCCCTGTTGGTGAAACCCCACGTCCCATGTCGAAGAGGATCCGTGGTCAAAGCGTCTCCTGAGGGTTAGTAGCCCCCTCACGGAGGCGTCGTCTGAACCCTCTTGCTGAGGGGTGGTGGTGGCATGTAGTGGCGTCTCGGCGTTCCCGCAGACGGCAATGAAGCAGATAGCGATCACGACGTGACGCGTCTGGCGTGAATATTATTAAATACTTGGAAGCGCGATAAAATCATGGAGTTTTTTACTGTCACGTGGGCACATGTGCTATAGGACTGATGGTAATTTTCATAATTTTTTGTGATGAAGAAATGTCTGAACACTTCCCTCTCTTGTGGATTGCTCTTACACTTGCGTCTGACCCGATGTTGTGGCGTGACCTCGAGAACTACATACCATCAAATCTTGCGTGTGACCTCTCCACAAGTCTCGAAGTGTTGGCGGTAGGTTGCAAGCACTTCCAGCCAGCGTCTCGGGGTGTGCCCCCCCCTCACCAGACAGGCGCCCATATGACGCCGGCACACTGGAGGGAAGCAGACAGCGTCGGGTCTACGGAGTGGATGTATTTGTGGGCTGGCCGGATGTTGCTCTAAAGTGTTCTATGGGGCCGACCCTAACACAATGGGTGGAGAGGTCCACTTTGGTCAAATCCCCGTCCGTGCAAAGTCAAGGGCTAGATCCGTGGTCAAGCCTTCTGAGGGTTAAAGGCGGGGCCACGGAATGGGCCTGGTATGATACCAGCGGAGGCGTCGTGCCGGGGCCCCTCATACATCTGAGGTGGTGTGGCATGTGGCATGTCTGGATTGTAGCCCCCCCCCCTCCGCAGACTGACAATGAAAACGGTAGTAGGCGTTCGCGATATGACCGGAGGCGCGATAAAAGCGTTTTTTACACAGCGATCGTCTCCGGACTGATGGTAATTTTTCATAATTTTTTGGTGGCCCCCCTCACGGAGCATACCGTCCGCAAATCTTAGTAAAGCTGACCTTTCGATCTCGAAGTGTTGAGGCTGATTTGCAAAGCGTCGGGTAGTAGACGTTCTCGTCAGCATAGCGATGCTTGTCCAGGTCCCGCAGGTGAATATTATTAAATACTGGCCGGGTGAGGTATAATGCCACCATTGAGTAAAGTCGTGCGATAAGGCTAGATCATGAGTTTTTAGGCGGGGCCACGCAGCGTCTCAGAGGGGGGGTATGAAATGCCAGATGTAAGACCCTCATACATGCGGGGTGGTGTTGTGGCATGTCAAGAAAGAAAGTGACGCAGCGTCTCACAATGAAAGCGGTGTAAGCGTTATAGCGATAGATCTTTGATCACGGCGTGAATATTATTAAATACTTGGAGCGCATGATATCATGAGTTTTACAACATACGGGCACATGTGCTATAGGACTCTGATCGGTAATTTTTTCATAATTTTTGTGATGGAGTCAAGGGCTAGATTCGGCCTCTTCCGCACTACGCTGATTGCCTCTACGACGGCTGCGTGCAGCGTGGCGGAGCCGGCACAGTATCCCGCTGATGGCGAGGAAGTCTCTGAAGTCTCGGCGTTGAGGCGGTTGCAACGCCAAAGACGCTGCCTGGTGTGCCCTCACGGACGGCGCCGCCGCCGCACCGGAGGGGGAAACGGACGCTGGGTCTACACGGAGTGGATGTAGTCAGGGCCTGGCCCGATGTCGCTCCAAAGTGTTCCTATGGGTCAATTTAACACAACCGGGTGGAGAGGTCCACCGTCAAAGCCCGTCTGCAAAGTCAAAGGGCTAGATCCCGTGGTCAAACGCTACAGGTTAGGGCGGGGGCCCTGGGGGTAGCAATGCCACCGGAGCCGCATCGGCCCTCATACATGCGGGGTGGTGTTGTGGCATGTCCGAAGAGGCACGCTCTCGGGTTGTGGCCCCTCACGGACGGCAATGAAACGGGGTAGACGCTTCGCGGTAACGGCGTGCGGAATATTATTAAATACTTGAGCGCCGATAAAATCATGAGTTTTTACACAACGGTACATGTGCTATAGGACCGGATGGTAATTTTTCATAATTTTTTGTGATGGAGAAGTATCTCAACACTTCCCTCTACGCGATTGCTCGCACGCTTCACGACCGTACGCGGGCCTCCGGGGCCAGCATACCGCCAATCTTGGGCGGCCCTCACAAAGTCTGAAGTGTTGAGGCGGTTAAACGCCCAAAGACGCTGGCCTCCGGTGTGCCCCTCACGGACGGGCGCTGCCACCGCACCGGAGGGGTAAACGGACGTTCTACACGGAGTGGATGTAGCTGTGGGCCGGCCCGATGTTGCCCAAAGTGTTCCTATGGGCGACCTAACACAACCGGGTGGAGAGGTCCATCCGGTCAAAGCCCGTCTGCAAAGTCAGCGGCTAGATCCCGGGTCAAACGCTACTGTGGTTAGCGGACGG
Organism: Aegilops bicornis; assembly: GCA_021605145.1. Lineage (NCBI taxonomy): Eukaryota > Viridiplantae > Streptophyta > Magnoliopsida > Poales > Poaceae > Aegilops > Aegilops bicornis. Next base: position 814,547,076 of record CM038673.1, read on the forward strand.
GGCCCTGGGGTAGCAATGCCACCGAGCTGCCGTGACCGGGCCTCATACGCGGGTGGTGTTGTGGCATGTCCAAGAGGCGGCACGCTGCCTCGGGTTGTGGCCCTCACGGACGGCACTGAAACGGTAGTCGACGTTCTGCGGTACCGGTGCAGCGTGAATATTATTAAATACGTGGAGCGCGATAAAATCATGAGTTTTTTGATCAACGGGGGCACATGTGCTATAGGACTGATGGTAATTTTTCATAATTTTTGTGATGGAGAAGACCAACACTTCTCTACGCTGATTGCTCGACGCTACGATCGGCCGCGGCTCCGGGGCTAGCATAGCACAATCTTGCGAGGGCGGCCTCACAAGTCTCGGGAAGTGTTGAGGCGGTTGCAAACGCCCAGCACGCTGCCTCTGCGTGCCCCCTCACGGACGGCGCCACGCCGCAAGACCGCACCGGAGGTAAACGGACGGCCGGTCTACACGAGTGGATGTAGCTGTGGCCCGCCCGATGTTGCCCAAAGTGTTCCATGGGCGACTCTAACACAACCGGGTGGAGAGGTCCATCGTCAAAGCCCGTCTGCAAAGTAAAGTCAAAGGCTAGATCCCGTGGTCAAACGCTACTGGTTAGGGCGGACGGGGCCCCGGGGGTAGTGCAATGCCGAGCTGCCGACCGGGCCCTCATACATGCGGGGTGGTGTTGTGGCATGTCCGAAGAGGCGGCACGCTGCCTTCCGGTTGTGGCCTCACGGACGGCAATGAAACGGTAGACGCTCGCGGTAACGATGCAGCGTGAATATTATTAAATACTTGGAGCGCCGATAAAATCTGAGTTTTTACACAACGGGGCACATGTGCTATAGGACTGATGGTAATTTTTCATAATTTTTGTGATGGAGAAGTATCTCAACACTTCCTCTACGCTGATTGCTCTTCGTGACGCTTCACGATCGGGCCGGGCGGCTCCGGGGCTAGCATACCCAAATCTTGCGTAGGCGGCCTCTCACAAGTCCGGAAGTGTTGAGGCGGTTGCAAACGCCAAAGACGCTGCCTCCGGGTGTGCCCCCTCACGGACGGCGCCGCCGCCGCACCGGAGGGGGGAAACGGACGCTGCCGGGTCTACACGGAGTGGATGTAGCCGTGGCCCGCCCGGATGTCGCCCCAAAGTGTTCCTATGGGCCGACCTAACACAACCTGGTGGAGAG